>CM065482.1:28462157-29662157 GCA_032873175.1 Leptopilina drosophilae | reverse complement strand
CTTATGCTTTTTAATTTTAATTGTTCGCATAAATTTTTCATTGAAATAATTGTAGTTTTAATTCTTTTTATTGTATCAGATAAATTTTCTTTTATTTCACTTTCTATAGGAAGAGCTATATGGTAATATATACCTCTCTTTATTTTTTCTGCTATACCTAATTTAAGTTTACCAAAATTTGGCAATTTTTCACGTTTGGCAAGTGATCTGGAGCCATTATCTCGAGGGTCTCCGTTGACTGAAAGAAAATAGGTTAGGTTGTCTCTACGCATTGGTAATTGGTCTCTACAGTCGATAATATATTTTTCTTGTTTTACATTTAAATTTATTTTTTTAAATTTTCACAATCTTCATTCTCCACTAGGTTATCTTCTTCTTCAGATGACACTTCAGAATTGGAATTTTCGTAGCCCTGATCAATTTCTTCATTTTTTGATTTTGATATTGTTTCATATACTCAGGATCAGATTTAATTTCATCAGTATAAGCCTCATTATAAAATTTTTGTTTTCTTTCATTATTTGTATTACATACCTTTTTCGGTCTTCCCCTTTTTTTCTTTGAAAAGGAGGTATTCAAACGTGTGCATTGTTTTTTCGGTCTACCTCTTTTTTTCTTCTCGTGTGCTTTTATTTTATTATCTTGAATTTCTTGTATTTCTTTATTTTCTTTTTCACATATATCATTTTCTTGATTTCCATTTTCTTGTATTCTTTTTTGATTTCTCGTAATAACATTACAAGTTTCAATACTTGTACCATAATTTCTTTTATTAAATATATTTTTAATAGATTGGAGAATTTTCTTTATCTCCATATTCATGTAGCATTCATTGTCATTAATTATTTTTTCAATATATGGGAGACTTTTTCTTATCTCCAAATTCAAATAGGATTCATTGTCCTTCAATATTCTTTCAATAGATTGGAGACATTTCCTTATCTCCAAATTCAAATAGGATTCATTGTCCTCAAATATTTTTTTAATTGATCGAAGAATTCTTTGTATCTCCGAATTTCCATTGGATGCATTGTCCATAAACATTTTTTTATATCGTAGAGACTTCTTATTATCTCCAAGTTTGATTCATTTTCATTTGCTACATGTTGTATATATTCTTTTAATTTTTCTTTCATCTTTTCGTGCACACTTTTCATTACATTTTCTTGAATTTCCTGAGTTTCTTGAATTTTTTCTTCTTTTATTCCTTGTACTTTTTCTTCAGTTATAACTTCAACTGGATTTCTGGATAAGGCATCAGCATTAACATTTGTTTTTCCAGCTTTGTAGACCACATTAAAATCATATTCTGCTAATTTGAGTTTCCATCTTGTTACTCTTGAACAAGGATCCTTAGAATTTTGGAACCAAACTAGTGGTTTGTGATCCGTGACTAAGGTAAATTTTCTTCCATAAAGGTATGGTCTAAAATGTTGCACACTATATATAATTGCCAATGCTTCTTTTTCATAAGTATCATATTTTCTTTCACATTCATTTAAAGTTCGTTAAGTATAAGCGACTGGTTGATCTTAGCCAATTACTCCTTGTGATAAAATTCCTCCTATTGCAAAACCTGAAGCGTCCGTTGTTAAAATAAATGGTTGAGAAAAGTCTGGTCTTTTTAAAAGTGGTTCCTCACAGAGTTTATTTTTTAAAGTATCAAAAGCAGCTTGTTGTTTATCGGTCCAAAGGAAAGGTGTGTCCTTTCTTAAAAGTTGATTTAAAGGATTTGCTATTTTTGAAAATCCGCCTATAAATTTTCGATAATAACCCGCTAGTCCTAAGAATTTTTAATATTTTTAACATTTTTTGGTTTTGGAAATTTCTTTACAGCTTCAACTTTTTTCGGGTCGGGTCGTACACCATTTTTATCAATTATATGCCCTAATTATCCTATTTCTAACCTCAAAAATTCACATTTATCTGGTTGTAGTTTTAAATTAGCAAAACGTAGTCGTTCCATGAGTTTCGAAAATTTTTCTTCGTGTTCTTCTAAGGTATCCGCATAAATTACAATATCGTCCAAATAGACAAATAATTCTGATCCTTGTAAACCTAATAATACCTGATCAATAAGTTTTTGAAATGTACTTGGTGAATTTTTTAATCCAAAAGGCATTCTATCAAATTCGTAGTGTCCAAATGGCGTTGAAAATGCCGTTTTATAAGAATCTCTAGGATCCATTTTGATTTGATGAAAACCGGATGCTAAATCGAAAACTGAAAAATATTGAGCGTTTCCTAATTGATCCAACAGGTCCGTAATATTGGGGAGAGGGTAAAATTGACCTACCGTGCGTTCATTTAGTTTTCTGAAGTCTAAAACTAATCGCCATTTTTTATTCCCCTGTGAGTCATCTTTTTTTGGTACTATCCATATTGGTGTATTGAAAGGTGAATCAGAATGTTTAATAATCTTTTGTTTTAATAATTCGTTTACTTGACGTGTCATTTCTTCTTTATGAACAGGTGGAAATCTATATTGTTTAGTAATAATTGGTTTGTCATCTGTAGTTATTATTCTGTGTTTTATAAGATCTGTTCCTTCTAAATATTCTCCAGGTATATGAAATCGATCCGAATAGTTTTCTACTAAATTCATGACGTGTTCTAATTCTTCTTTATTTAAATGTTCAAGACGAAGTAATTTTTTTATGTCTTCAACTCTATCGCTGCCTGTAATGTTGAAAATATTTTCTGATTTCATATTTTTTGAAAATACATCAATGATTTGTTTAATTGATGAGTCTTCATTTTTAATATCAGATTTGCTTATTGAACTTTCTTGCTTTATTTCATCAAAATCTTCTAAATTTAATTCAAAAATTGGGATGTCAATTGATTCATTTAATGTATTTATAGCCTGTAAATAAGCTAATCCTTCTATATTTGAAACTACTGCATCACCTAAATAAACACCGTCTTTCACTACTAATCTTGGAATGTAACCTACTTTTTTATTTTTATTTAAAATTTTTACATGAATATTGTAAATTGATCTTGCTGGTATTGTAAAATAATTTTTTGAATCAAAATTAAATTTTTGTTTATTGATTTCTAGATGTCTTTCTTCATAATTAATTTTCACTTTATTTTTTATGAAAAATTCTGTTCCTAATATTCCATCATGTTCAATTGGAACATCATTTGATAAAAGATTAAAAGTTGTTAGAATTCCAAAAATATTAATCTCAACTTGACCTAAGGTGTAAACAGCGTGATCGTTTATTCCTGTTAATTTTAGACATTTATTTTCATCAATTTTTATATCCGATTTTAGCGCGTGAATTTTTAACAAATTTGGTCCTGCACCTGTATCAATCATCATTGTGATTGGAATTTTTAATTCTTGAGTGTCAATTCGAATATATGGAATAGTGTTGGTTTTTGCTAAATTAATGTTCCTGGATGAATAGTAATTTCTTTTTAATTCTTCCTCAGAGCATCCTACTGAAGAGAAATTTTGAAGTTTCCCTGATTTTGAGTTTGCGAATTTGTTTGTTGTTGTTGTTTATTATTTTCATCCCACATTCTTTTTTTACAATTAGTGGAAATGTGTCCTAAATTTTTGCAATAATTGCATGTTATATTTTGATTTCTATTTGTAAATTTTGATGTATTGTTAGTTCGTGATTCTTGAGAAAAATTTCGTTGTTGGTGAGGGAAAAAATTTTGTCGTTGATTTTGTCGTTGGTATGAAGTATGCAATTGATTTTGTGGCGTGTTTCTAAACTGATTTTGTCTTTGATTCTGTTGTGGGCTTCTATAAGTATTTTGACTTTGAAATTTATTAAATGCATGATTTTGATTGTTAAATCGATGTTGATTTGAAAAATTTTGGCGTGATCCTGGAGAAAAGGAGTTTTCTCGTCTTGCTCCTATCAATTTATTAAGTTGAAAACAATTTACTGCAAAGTGACCCTTTTTTCACAAACTAAACAAGTTATTACATTATCTTGAGCGATATTAATTTTGGTTGTTTTTGCAAATTCTTTATTATTTTTAGGATGAGAATTATACTCAGTATTATGCTCACTTTTTCTTAATTCACGGTGTGATAATAATTTTCTTTCTATTTCTACTGCTTTATTAACTATTTTTTGAAATGTGTCTGCTGTACCTATTCGTATTTCAATTTCTGGTCTAAGTCCTCGTGAGAAGCAATCAACAGTTGTTTTATCTAAATTTGTTTTAAATGCTTCATCTACTGCATTTTTGTTGCTAAGCCTATGCGCGTCTAATATTCTTTCTGCTGCTTCTGCGATTCTTGAACCGTAAGAAATTACATTTTCGTGTTCCCACATATATATTGCTCCTAATTCTCCTTGTAATTGATAAACAGATTTTGCTGGCGCGTAAATTTGTTTTAACCTTTCTGTCAACTGCTCTACTGTATTAAAATTATTTTCTATTATAATTCTTCGTGCTTCACCCGAAATTCGACTCTTAATTAATTTTACTAAATTTGTTTGTACTTGTGCGTTCTCAGGAAGCATAGATTTTGCTTCTAAACAACTTTCAATAAATATGGATAATGGAATATTTTTTCCGTCAAACATTGGTATGGTTTCTAATGCATCGCGTAATGACACTTGCTGATTATTTGGAAGCGCCATGTTTTCTTCAAAATCGTTACTGTCTCTAGTGCTATCAAAAGAATCGTTTTCAGAGTGTTCGCTTGTTTCAACTTCGTCAACTAATGGATTATTTGAACCTAAATTTGCTTGAGACTGATTTCCTAAATTTTGTTCTACTAGAGTTTCTTCTAATATAGAATCTTTGCTGTCGTTATCGTCAGTTTCAGAAGAATTATCGTCAGTGTCAAAAAGTTGAGAAATAAAACCTGAGTCAAGCTGTCTATGTTTTTCTTCGGGATTAGGATTTTCTTTAGAATATCTAGGTGTACTTGTGTGTGGATTTTCTTTATAATAAGGAATTCCCGAATGCAATAACAATTCTGGATTATTTTTTATTTTAGAACGAGTTAAACGTGAGGAATCGGTAGTATTTTCATTCGAAGAAGACATTAAAAGATTAAAATTAAAAGATTGCATAGTATCAAAATTTTTAATATACACAATAATTGTAAAATTATCAATCTTGTTTCTTGAATATAAAATATACTTTTCTTTTATAGTTAAATTTTTTTTAAAACTTCAGGACGGTAAAAATCTTTAAACAAATAATAACAAATCACAATTTAAAGAATGAAACAAAATTTGGTTTAGCACAAATTAAATATTAAAATGATTCATATACGAGACAAAAAATTCCATAAGTCAAGAGGACTCGAACCTGTATTCATCAATATAATACTGGATTTATTTTAAGAATGCACCTTGCAACTTTAAAAATTAGAAGTTAAGAGGACTCGAACCTCTATTCATTAAAACCAATATAAAATATATTTATGAATGCACCTTGCGACTTAAATCTTGTATAATGTTATCAATCAATATAAAATGTACCAATTTAATTGAAAATATGAAATGTCATTAATTATTTTTTAATATTGTATGACAATATTATTTGTTATCATTGTTTATTAAAAAAAATTTCACCTTTTTTTAACAAATGGTATACTCATTGATTTATTAAAAATGTTTAGTAAATTAAAAAAATGAAATTTTTAAAATTTTCGAATTTAATTAAAATTTTGACAAAATAATGGCTGATCGACTTTATAATTTTCCCGAGCCGATGCACCAAAATTTATAAAGGGCTTCTGTTACGTCAAAACGAGAAACCTTTATAAATATACCTAACGTTCCTCGTTTTAAACTAGTTTCATAAATGAATCTAATTTGGGATGAGGATAAGTCAATGAGCCTACTAAATGTTGTGAGAGAATAATTTATTTAAAAACCAACAAGAAAGAAAAGAGTTGACAAAAATACAATGAGTACAAAATTATGAATCTTACTTAAAGAATAACGATTACTTGTGGTGTGATGATTTTATCTTGTAATCCAATCTTGAGTGGTGATGAGCACTAGACGAAAAGGGACCGCCTAATGGTTGTCCTTAATGGTGGAGAATTTGTGCTGGTGTTTACACTAATGAGATAGTGTATTGTATTCCGAAAAATATCTGCTAGTCCCAGACAGTTGTCGCTTCTTAAGCAAATTTCGATGTTTCGAAATTTGGAATGTGATCCTTCAATATTTGAGTTTTGTAGACACTCGAAAGAATTTCCAAATTTATATTTTTGGAAATTATTACTTGGGGAATAATTCACTTGTAATGAAGTATGTTTAAATTAATACTTTGACGACACTTTTAAATAATGTTCAAAGGTATACTGGGAGACTGTTCACTTGTTGACGATTAGATGAATACTGCTGATTTCCAAAAAAATTACTCTCTGATCTCTGCTTAATTTCTCTCCCTTTTTATACGAAACTGTTCCATTGTTTAGAATCATATACGCGTAGTTATTGAGAGTGGGAGAGCAGGGTGACTATGAACACCTGTGCACTTGTTTATCTTTTCTCTCTTTCTAATTTTCATGTCTCTTTAAAATAGTAGTGGTGATGATCATAGCCTGTTTACTTTTTTATGCTCGATGCTGCTGTGGACTAATCTTTTCTCTCTTTCTAATTTTTGTGTCTCTTCAAAATAGTGGTGGGGATGATCATAGCCTGTTTACTTTTTATGCTCGATGCTGCTGTAGACTAATCTTTTCTCTCTTTCTAATTTTTGTGTCTCTTCAAGCCTTCTCTTTGTGTATAGATGGTTTTTCTTCCTTCCTGTGGCGAAATTGTTTGAAGGTTGTTGAACTGATGCACTATCGTCATTCTTTTTACACGATTTAAAATATTATTCTCTTTTCTAAGAATTATTATGATTTGTAATTTATTCAGATACATATAAGACATATAATATCAATTGCCATATATTCATAAATATTATAATTGTAATGCAATAATATGAAATACATAAAATATAATTATATAATAAATACGAAAAATACAATATCGAATACAAAATACGTACATAAGTATTGTACTTAATTTAGGTATATTAATAAGAAGTTACGGACGTAACAAAACAAAAATTTAAATAAAATTTAATAATAAAATTCTATATAAATCCTGCTTATAAAAGGTCAAGTTTTCCCTATTCCCTAAGTTAACTATTCTACAAATTAAATAAATATTCTTTAAAATTATAAATTTTTCTAAATTTTGATTTATTTTGGATATGCTAAAATTATAATATCAAAAAATAATCAAAATTTGTTTAATTCACGTAATAAAATCTATTTATTTCTCTGAAAAATTAACTAAATAATTAATTTAAGTAAATTAATTAAATTAAAATAAATATTAAAATAAATAATTAATTTAAGAAAATTAATTATTTCCTATTGCTAATAATATTTTTGGTGGTTTAGGTTCAGAGCAATTCCATCTGAAACGATCAACGATTTTTCTGTATTGTTAGCAATTTTCTTGCAAATTTTTTTCCTTGTAGTTTTAAAGATAAGAAATAATAAAGTGAAAACGATTTTGAAAATTTCGAAAAAATTTTGAAAATACTCAAATTTTAAAATTTATGTATTTTTTTTGAAAATAAGATATCTCCGGTTATTTTCAATATTTTTCAAAATTTTTTTTCATTTTCTCAGTATATTTAGTACTTTTAAAATAAATTTTAAAAAAAATTTTTTATTAAAAATTGAAAATTTTCAAAACAAATTTTTTTTTAGTTTTTGAAAAACACCCCCCCTTTTGATTTTTTTATAGTGATAGCCAAAAGTAACAAGAATTTTTTCCAAAAAGTTTTATAGTGGGATCGCGATAACTTTTCGAGAAATCAATAAAAAAGTCTATGCCGGCCCGTTAAGACTGACGCGCTGACGCACGTCGCGCATGCGCTGTGTTCCGTAAGTGTGATTTAGTGTACACAGAAATAAGAGAAGCGCATTTCTGACTATTTGTCAACTTAGTAGCTGAAAGCACCGAGCACTGGATTAAATTCAATTTTTATATCTCGAAGGTCATCAACGAATTATTTTATTTTTAAATGTCATCTAACGTTTAATATATATTTTTCTTTTAAGATATTTTTAAAATAATTTTTTGTAGAAGGTAAGTTTTCCATAGATATTAAGTATTTAGATTTTAAGTCTTTTCGTTTTAAAAATCAGCAACGTATTTTTTCGTCATATTTAAAACAGTTTTATCTAAAATGTATGATAAGGTTTTTTGCAATCCTATAAAAAGAGTAAATCATCGAAAATTAAAAAAAAACGTTCGAAATGTTTCTAAAACTCTTCACGAACTTTATCCAGAACTTTCTCGTGAAAATTATATTTGCGATGCATGCAGAAAAGCTTTAAGCAAAGAAAAAATACCAATTTTTGTTGAAAATAAAGAAATTAGTATATAAATTGAAAATCAGGAGTTTGAAAATCAAGAATTTTATTCTTATGATGTTGAAGTGCTTGATAA
This sequence comes from Leptopilina drosophilae, assembly GCA_032873175.1. Lineage (NCBI taxonomy): Eukaryota > Metazoa > Arthropoda > Insecta > Hymenoptera > Figitidae > Leptopilina > Leptopilina drosophilae. The sequence continues at coordinate 29,653,698 of CM065482.1, read as the reverse complement.
TGATGCTAATGATGAGCTGGAAATTTTTTCTGATGTAGATATAAAATTAGCTTTTTCACATTTAAATCAGTGCTTAGAGATATTAAATGCATCGCCTGTACAATTTAAGCAAAAGGAATCGGAAGCAGAAAAGAATGAAAGTTTCAAAAGCGTAATTTCTGTGCTAAAAACAAAACTTTTCAGTCTTGATGACTGCAAAAATGATGGAGAAGAAGTTATTGATCATTTAAAAGAGAAATTTAAATTAGCAGAAAAAAATAAAAATCTGCAAATGAAAATTTTAACTATTCTCCCTGTAGATTGGCCTGTAAGAAAGATTACAAACACTTTTGGCTGCTCAAATTTTTGTGTAAATTTTTTTAAAACAAAAATTTAAATACCAATCATTCCTTTTTAGGACTACGCTGATGTAAATTTTTATGGCCTAAGATTTAAGGGAAAAAATGTACATCTGAAGAAAGATGTGAAATAAAAATGGAATTTAATCCAGTGCCCGGAGCTTTCAGCTACTAAGTTGACAAATAGTCAGATATGCGCTACTCTTATTTCTATGTACACTAAATCACACTTACGGAACCCAGCGCATGTGCGACGTGCGTCAGCGCATCAGTCTTAACGGGCCGGCATAGTCTTTTTTATTGATTTCTCGAAAAGTTATCGCGATCCCACTATAAAACTTTTTGGAAAAAATTCTTGTTACTTTTGGCTATCACTATAAAAAAATCAAAGGGGGGGTGTTTTTCAAAAACTAAAAAAAAATTTGTTTTGAAAATTTTCAATTTTTAATAAAAAATTTTTTTTTTATGTAATAAATGTGTTTTTTCTCTTGCTGGTCTAAAATTATATATTTGTTTTTTTTAAAATGACATGAGAACAACGTCTATGTCAATAACAAAGCTTTCGTCCTTCAAAGAAAGACCTCCTCAGTATGAATTTTTTTACAATCAATAAAATCTAAAAAATAATAAATAATTAATTATAAATGCTATTAAAAAATAATGTTCGGAAAATTAAATAATGACAAAAATACAGATCCTTTCTTTTCTCATCTAAGATAACCTAAAAAACACTACCTGTTTCAACAGTCATATTTTTTGACCAAATAGTCAATATTAGCAACTAAATTAAAATTTAAGTTGCACGTCATAATATTGCACGTCGAATTGCACATTTTTACATTTAGTTTAAATATGATTTCAGAAACAGCATAAGAAATATATTAGTTGTTTTTCGACATGTTCCCTTTAAATTGTCAAAACATAATTGTGAGGACAACCTAACCTCAATATGTCAGTTTAGATTATAACTTAAGGTATCATACACAGTCAAGAGATGAAGCGAGGGAACATCACCACACTGCCATTCTACAATAACAAAGTAATTCGAGAATTCTCCAGGAGAAAGTTTCCTAAAAATATATCACAAAAAACAATCTCTCTAAAAAATTAATAACAACAATAATAATCCACAATACAATTCTAAACGTCGGTTTTTGAAATTAAATTAAAATATAACTCACTTAAGTTGTCAATATCTGTCCTGGTATTAACCGAATTCTCGAATTTAGCGATATAGTACATTTCCTTAAATAATCTTTTTCTATAATTTAATTCACTACAAATAATTTTAGCATTATCAAAATCGAAAATATGATTATTTTCATGAGAATGGGCAACCAGCGAAGATGATCTTTTATCATTTTTACAGTCTCGTTTGTGATCATTTATTCTATTTTTAAAATAATTAACCGTTTGTCCAATATAAACTTTGCCACATTCACAAGGAATCTTATAAACCACCTGATTTTTAAGCCCAGCTGGAGTGATGTCCTTATTCTTTGAGAAGCAACCAAACGGATCCCTATTGTAATGAAAAACCTTTTTGATGTTATAACTTTTAAATAATTTCAAAAAGAAAACATAAAGCTCGTTTATATATGGTAATGAGATAACACGGTTGAAAACGGTGCTCTGCGAATCGTTTATGAAGCTTGGAAGAGGAGTCGGAGGTTTTGTAATTTTCTCAAATCTAAGGTCAATATATTTGTTCAAAAAGGAAACCGGAAGGTCATTACTCTTAAGGATGTCAAACACAATGCTTAGGTTGTCTTTCACGAACTCAATCTCCGAAAGTTTGACTGCCCTATCAACCAGAGAATAAACAATTGAAATCTTATCCTTCATACAGATGCTAGAATTAAAATTTACGTATCTCCCCGAAAAAGTGCTCTTCCTGTACCAATTAGTGTTAAGTATATTATTTTCTCTTATGATCAGAACATCAAGGAAATTTATGCTATTGTTATTTTCAACTTCTACTGTAAACTGAAGTTTGTGATGGTAATTATTGAAGGTTTCAACCAGTTCGTTAACTTTATTTTTTGGAACGCACATAAGGATATCATCAACATATCTTCGATAGAAAACAAATTCAAAATCTAATTTATTAAGAATATCCGATTCTAGTTTCTCCATTACAAGATCAGCAATGGCACCGGATAAGGGTGAACCCATGGGCGTTCCAAAAATTTGTTTATAGAACTTTCCTTGAAAAGTGCAATACGCATTGTCCAAGCAAAATTCTAACAGTCCTAAAAAATATTTGTCATTTATATTTGTATGTTCTCTTATTTCTCGCCATTTTAACTTGACACATTTCAAAACTAATTCCTTTGGAATGTTGGTGAAAAGTGACTTAACATCTAACGAAATCAAGATAAAACCATCAGGAATGTATAAGTTTCTAAGTTGGGGAACCAGATCAAAACTATTCTTTACAAAATATTCATTGCCTCTAATAACCTTCTGAATCGGTTGGCTGATAAATTTTGATAGATTATACAAGGGGGAACCACAAAAGGATGTAATGGGTCTCATAGGTACATGTTCTTTATGAATTTTTTTTTTGGTAATGTATAGAATTTAGGAGCAACTGAGTTATAACTTTTAAGTAACTTTTTTGTGTCACAGTTTATGAAACCTTTATGTAGGATAATTTCAATTAACTTATTTAGTTGTGTTTGGATACTATTGGTGGGATCTTTCTTTAGCTCTATATAGACTTCTTTATCATGTAACAGAACCAATGTTTTGTTTACATATTCCTGTGCGTCCATAACTACCGTTACATTGCCTTTATCAGCATTCAAAACCTTGATATCTTTATTAGAAGCAATGAACCTTTTACTTTTTTGTCCCAAGGATTCGAAATCTAAAAGATTATTGTAATCCTTGTGAGCACTCGAATTTAAATAGTTTTGTAATTTATTTGAGACGGAACACCTGACTATGGATCTAGAATCATCAGGGACCAAGTATATCTTTTCTTCGACAGTTGCCAAAGTATCTCGAATTACTGTATTTTTTCAACCGGATTTGTATAGAATTTATTACCGAGACTAAGGAAATAACCAACATCATCAGGTAAATTTTTTCCCGATAAGTTCTTAATCCAACCAGGATTCGGTTTTCGTTGCCTCTCAAAAGAATAATATTTCTTACATAACCATTCAAATTTTCTAATTGAACTATCAATAAGTGACTTTTCATAATTGTAAATAATATTATCCTGACCATTGAAAAATGATACAATATTTCCATCGATGTCTAAATTGATTAATCTGTTTCTCAAGTTTCCAATAATAGATTTCAATCTTCGAATATTTTGTAGGTTATCTGAAATTTCCAAATTTAAAATGTTTATCTTCAAATCAAAAACCGATCTTGCCAATTTGTTTTTTGGAGATCGATTCACCAGTTGTATATCCATCTTGGAGTTGATAATATGTGCTGGTAAAAAACCCTTCCTCCGACATCTCAACAAAAAGCGGTTTTGATTTTTAAATTTTGATAACTTCTTCATTTTTTTACTGCATTCTTGTAGTTCCTTTACAACATTACTTCCATATGTCTGTTTCAATTGATTGTAAAATGTCATGTTTGTTTCAATAAATTCGATTTTTTTTTCCGTAAATGTAATTTAAAAAGATGTAAATTGGTGTTGACCAGAATAAAATAAGTTAGTTTTTTGGTGTAATAAATGTGTTTTTTCTCTTGCTGGTCTAAAATTATATATTTGTTTTTTTTAAAAATGACATGAGAACAACGTCTATGTCAATAACAAAGCTTTCGTCCTTCAAAGAAAGACCTCCTCAGTATGAATTTTTTTACAATCAATAAAATCTAAGAAATAATAAATAATTAATTATAAATGCTATTAAAAAATAATGTTCGGAAAATTAAATAATGACAAAAATACAGATCCTTTCTTTTCTCATCTAAGATAACCTAAAAAACACTACCTGTTTCAACAGTCATATTTTTTGACCAAATAGTCAATATTAGCAACTAAATTAAAATTTAAGTTGCACGTCATAATATTGCACGTCGAATTGCACATTTTTACATTTAGTTTAAATATGATTTCAGAAACAGTCAACACCAATTTACATCTTTTTAAAAATTTTTTTAATTTATTTTAAAAGTACTAAATATACTGAAAAAATAAAAAAAATTTTTTTTGAAAAATATTGAAAATAACCGGAGTTATCTTATTTTAAAAAAAAACTACATAAATTTTAAAATTTGTGTATTTTCAAAATTTTTTCGAAATTTTGAAAATCGTCTTCACTTTAGCATTTCTTATCCTTAAAACTACAAGGAAAAAAATTTGCAAGAAAATTGTTAACAATACAGAAAAATCGTTGATCGTTTCAAATGGAATTGCTCTTCAATATTTGTGACACGAACAGTTAAAAGGGACCTACGACCCGAAAAAAAGATTTCGAGAAAAACGACTTCGAAGTTTACCAAGTTAGTTTTTTTGTATTTTTTTTTTAAACTTTGTTTTATATGAACTTTTCCATTTTTCACTTTAAAAATATTCATTTCTTTTCTCACTTACCTTAGCCTTGGGTCAGCTGAGCCTTCGCCTTGTGTTTGTATATATACTAATTTTATATATTTATCTCCCAAATTATATGTAAGTGTGTTTCTCATATATTTATATTTTCTTCTACTTTTGAATTTATTTTTAATTAAACAATAATTTTATTTCATGCATTTTTATCAAATTAGTTATGACTATTGAAATACCATTTCAATAGGTATTCAAAATTACAAAAGAATATTAAATAAAATAATTTTAAAAAAAACAATAATGCAGGCATTATACTATTTTAATGATAGTCTGAACCCTGTAAAATGCAGAGATTAGTTCAAACAATCTGTAATATTTTTTATAATTTTAAAGCACCTATCGACACAAATCTGAAGTTCGTTATTCACTGTACAGTACAGCAGCGTAGCGCAGAGCGTCCGCTAGGAAATGTGACGCGTTATATTCAATATTTAATTTCTGTAAAACAAAAAAATTCGTTTTTTGGAAATTAAGTATTTTTTTGGAAAAAACCTCAGCCTTCCAATAAAAATAAAATAAAAAAAACGAGCCCGAAGTTAAAAAAGTTAAATTTTATCCTAAATTTTCAAAAATTTTGGTCAAAATAAAAAATTTTTCTAAACTGGACTACGGCAATCAAAAGCTTATGAAAAAATCTAAAAAACCTATATTTGAAAATTATTTTTCATCGTTTCGTTTAATCAACTTTTTTTTGATGGACATTTGACGTGAAAACCAGAATATGTAGAAGATCAATAAATTAAAAGCAGGGAAGTGAAGTGTTATAGTAATAATCAAATGTGTCTACATAAATGGGGTCCATTTTGTCGGTTCTAGTTTATAAATTTAATGACTCGATAATTACAGCATTTATAAGCTTGTTTCATTACCTTTCTAACAATGTAATTAGTTTTGTGTTTACCTGCTTCCATATTAATTTTATAGAGCAATTTTGAAGGGACTCGCGCCTAGGTATTTTTCAACTGTCCGCAATTATGCTGTACATACTGTGATTAAGCTTCTATTAATGTATAAACAATTTTTTAAGCTCTGAATATCATACAATAACATTACCCAAGTACACTGAAAAAAAATTGATTTGATTCAAATAACCGATTATTTGACTATTATCAAATAAATATTTACTTAAATCAAAAAAATTTTATTTAAATCAATTAAATAATATTTGCTTCAAATACTGAAATATTTAATTTAAATACAGTCTATTTGATTCAAATAAAAATTATTTGATTTAAGTAAATATTTATTTGATAATAGTCAAATAATCGGTTATTTGAATCAAATAATTTTTTTCCATTAAAGTGATCGCGTTCAAAAAAAGATGCGATGGATGGAGAGTTATAATGCCATTAATGTGCTATTATAGGGCCGTCTTTTTTCGATATTCCTTTAGACGTTCTACAACTAAGGGTTAAAATAAGAACAACAAATATAACCGTATCGAATCTCAATTGTTCAAATAACTTTTCATAAACTTTATCTTTGATTAATGGAGTAAAAACAACCTAGTCACAGAAACAGTATCCTATGTTTTACCGTGATTCAGAAGACAATATTGTCAAACCAATACTATTGCATTTAAAGCAAAAAAAGAATCACTAAATCAAGTTAATTACAATCTCGCGCCAGTTTTTAATTTTTAATTAGGTAGTAAATTTTGGGTGCTTTTTAAAATATTTAGAAAGAAAATTTGAATGTTTTTAACAAAGCAAAAAAGTTTCTTTACTATCACATAATACTTGAACTCATTTTTGTTGCAACTCAAAATGAGTCCATGTTAAATGACAAAGAACGTGGCGCCATCTGCCTTACTCATTTTTGTTGAAGGTCATTATGAGCCACTTTTCCGACTCATTTTAAGTTTAGATTTTTTCTGTGTGTAAAGAAATTTTGATTAATATTTGCCAAATAAAAATATCTGTCACATGTCGGTTTTCACAACGGGCAGAGTATTGTACAAGTAGTTGGCTCGCCCGTATTGGTTTCTATTGTTGCATTTAAGGGGAGGTTTCCGTTGTGAGGTTCAAAATTTCAGTAATTTTTTTTAATACAAAGTAAAGAATTCTACAAAAAAATTTTATTAGGTTTTATGTGCAACTCAAAGACATTAATTTATTAAATTTTTTATTACAAAATATTTCAAGAAGTCAGCTTCAGTTCCTCTTCACTTTTTCCGATTTCTTAAAAAACTTTTTATAACAAAATAAAACCACTTTAACATATTATTATTTTTTTCATGATCTTTTTTATGTTTTAACGTTAATAAACGATATTTATGGCAATGTGAAGGACGGATAAATAAAGAAACATTAAATATATTACCAATATAAATATATTTTAAGAAATACAATACGAGCAATATAGCAAAACTTGGGGCTATTGTAGTACTAATAGATAGTAATTTTTCGTGAAAATATTTTTTTACCTTGTCCAATATTTTCCGAGGGAGAGAGGGTTAAATTTTTGTGTTTTTCAGTACAATGCTTATTTCAATAATTTTTTACTCTTAAACAATTTAACATACAAATTTGACAAAGTACATTTAGGAAAGTTTTTTTTCTAACACACGCGCCGAAAGTACATCATTTCTTACCTGTTTAGAAGGTGGAAAGTAAGTTTTTCCCGGCGACAGGGAGGTAATGTTACTTTACCTCCCCGCTGTGATGTCACGGGGAGAGAAAGTAATATTTTCTTCCTGCTGCTATAAAAATTGGTATTTTTTTTTTAATTTTTAAAAAATATATTAAGAGCTATATATTTTTTAAGATTAAATATGTATCATGTTGTTATTTTTTTATTAATAATGGATTTTAAATAAATATGACAACAAAAAATTCCATTAAATAATTGCATATTTGTACTTTCGTTTACGTGTGTTAGAAAAAATAGTATGTGCACCACGGAAGGAAAATGATATTCGCCTCGTGTGTTTGCAGTTCTCGACTTCGCTCGCACTCGCCTTCGGCTCGTACGCTCGCTACGTCTCGAACTACAAACTTCACCCTCGGGAAAATCACTATTTTCCTCCCTAGGTGCACAATATACTATTTTCTAACATACGCACCGAAAGTATACCATTTCCTACCTGTCAAGCGGGAGAAAAGTTTATCTTTTCCTCCCGCTGACGTCATTAGCAGGGAGGAAAAGTAACTTACCTTCTCGGTAATGTTATTATTAGGTGCGATGTATAAATCAAAGTATGACCATTAGTGAATCAATTACGTGAGATACGTAACTTAAACGACTGGCGTAACTTATGTATCTGATGTTAGTTACTAACTTATGCATGTGATGTTAGTTACGTAATTTACGTATCTGATGTTTGTTAAGTGACTTACGTAACTTACGCAATTAACTTTTTTCACATACAACAATTACGTAACTTACGCAATTTACGTATGTTACGTCATTTACGTGACTAACTTTTTCATTTACATTCAACAGTTACGTAACTCACGTAAGTTACGTAACAAAGTGGGACTAGAATGTTTAAACATTAAAAAAAGGGTTTTCTACTCACCGGAGCGCTCTAAACCTGGTTTTTAGCTCTGTTTAGGAGAAAATTTTTTTTTTTATTGTTTAAACATACTAGTCCCACTTTTTCATTTATTTGCCCATTCAGAAAAAAAACTCAGCTTTCGCTTAAAAAAAATCGTATCTCTCTCCCCCAAAAATTGAAATTTATTTTTAATTTTGATTCTTTTGGGTCAAAATTTTTTTTTTCAAAATGCTTATTTCCAATCGAAAGAGCATGAAAAAACCTTTCCAAAATGTACTTTGCCAAATTTGTATGTTTAATTGTTTAAGAGTAAAAAATTATTAAAATAAACATTACACCAAAAGATCCCTTGATCACTTGACGTGGAATCGCGCATATAAGTTAATCTTATTGTACTCTTCCCAGTTAGTATTTTCACGTATTCGGGCTTTTTCAGTCACATTAATTATTATTAATATAGTAGTCGAATAATATAATAGTTTATCGAAATATCCTTTCTTCTGAGTATTCTTAATAAAATAAAAATAATAATTTCAAAAAAAATTTGATTTTTACATAAATTTTAACAGAAATCTCACCATAATTGATAAATCAAACGAACTTACCTAAGTAAAGTTCGATTTCAATTATACGAATCGTCTCGTCCGAATAGGTCAAAGATGTAGTAACGTCAGTTGCTTGGTCCAATCCACAATATTTAAAGATTCGCACTAATTTTGTTGTAGGTGTCACTGTTACCTTACTTCCTGCTTCCTCTTATCTACGTTCCTCATTATTTTAGAGAATTAACTCACGACAGATTACTTTTTGGGAGGGTTTGACCTATTCGGACGAGACGATTCGTATTATTGAAATCGAATTTTACTTAGGTAAGTTCGTTTGATTTATCCATTATACTTCATCGTCTCGTCCTCTAGGTCAAAGATGTAGTTTTTTAGAGAAAATATGTTGTGAGTTTCTTTATTAACCAACTCCTTTAAAAATAAAAGTTTTTAACTTTAACTAAACTTTCCTGTAGATTCTAATATTTCTTAATTTTAATAGAAATTATATTATGATTTAATAAACGTATGATTGTATAGTAATTAACACAACTTTAGACTTTTAGAATTTCTGAAAAATCATGAGACTCTTTTAAAGGACGATTGTAAAATTTGGCGAAGGTTTCCGAGGCTTCCGTCCATCTGGCAGCTTTTCTGATCTCTTCCACGTTAATGCCTTTTCTTAAGGCAGCGGACGTTGAAGCATGTCTCGTACTGTGGGAGGAAAATATTTCCGTGTTTATCCCTCCATCATGAATCGTTTCTTTTATCCATCGACTGATTGTTTGGCAGCCAGCTGCTCGATGAGGTTTATTAGTCGTTATTAATAATCTTGTGGTTTCTTTGGATCGAATCTCTGTGGTGCATTCCAAATAATAATTTAACGTTTCAGCCACACATAATCGTTTGTCATCTTTAAAGTATGGAATTTTTAATAGCGGTTGTAATCGATTTACTCCGGATGTTTTTATTCTTCCCGGGACTGTGATGTGGATCATTCTGTTCGATTTTTTGATGTTTTCTATGTCAATCTTGCTAAGAGTCTGCACTCTCTGGGCAGTGATTAATGCCAATAATGTAACGAGTTTTTTCGAGAGTTGATTTAAATTTAAGCTTTTGTTATCTCCTAGTGAGGACAGGTACTGAAGAACAGGGTTTGGGTCCCATATATAGTCATACTTTGGTTTTTGTGGCTTCAAGTTTGAGACTCCTTTAAATAATCTTTTTAAAATTTGATTATTTTTTATGTTCGTTGAAACGATTAGCGAAATAGCTGCTCTATAGCTATTTAATGTGCCATACGACTTAACTTTTTCGAATTTTTGTGTAAAAAACTCAATAATTTTAAGTTCTGGAGCATCAAAGGGATGAATTTTTCCTGCCTTGCAAAATTCCCACCAGTTGCGGAGAGGTTTCTCGTATTGTTTGATCGTTCCTGTCGTAATCGAAGCCATCATTATTTCCTGAGTTTCTACTGATAATCCTTTGAATTCAAACGCCCTCCGTATAGTTTCCCTGCCACCAGGGAAAGAGTCATCTGATGTTTCTCCCTAAAAGGTGAAATTAATAGGTTATTTTTCAGTTTTATTGGATCTGATACAAGTAATTGATGATACAAAGGGTACCACGCTTGTGTTGGCCAGTCTGGGACCACCACTACACCTTCTGCTTTATCAATTATTATTTTTCGCAAAACTCTGGGTATGAGTGCAAAAGGTGGAAAAGCGTAAAAACAAAAAACATCCCATCGGTGGGAAAATGAATCAACTCCTGCAGCCTCTGGATCCGGATACCACGAAAAAAATCTTGGACACTTTGTGTTTATATTTGTTGCGAATAAGTCAATATCGACTTGACCAAAATTCTGAGTTATTTGTTTAAAACTGCTTTTGCTTAGTTCCCACTCAGTGTCCACCGAAATCTTTCGTGACTCATGATCTGCTGTAACATTTTCTTTTGACTGAATGTATACTGCCCAAATCCAGAGGTCGCGGGATTCACACCACTGCCATATTTCCCTGCATAAATTGCTTAATTTTGTGTATTGGACACTTCCCATTTTATTTATGTATGCAATTGCAGTGGTGTTGTCGATTCTGAGCAGAATTTCTTTTGACTTCAGGTTGCCTGCAAAACATTGTAAGCCATAGAATGCTGCCTTTAGTTCTAGCCAATTAATGTGCTCTTTTTTATCATTTTCACTCCACCACCCATGTGAGTTTGTTCCGTTGCACGAGACCCCCCATCCTGTTAGAGAGGAATCTGAAAAAATTTCCAAAGCAAATTTGTTTTCCCTTATTGAATGTTTTGCATTAGTAATTTTTTGAGTCCACCACTCTAAATCATTTATCACAGATTTTGATAACGACATTGTTCTTTCGTAATTTCCTTTTTTAGCTAGCAGGGCCAAATACTTTTCTCTTTCAATTATTTTCGTATATAAAATACCATATTTTACTGCCGGGCACGCGGATATAAATAAACCTAACAATTTTGCCATTTCTCTAATTTTGCATTTTTCTTTTCCTTTTAACGACGAAATTTCTTTTAGAATTTTTTCTTTTCTTTCATTTGTTAATTCGACTTGAAGATTTTCAGAATTAAAATTGAAACCTAAAAATTTACACGTTTTTGACGGAATTAATGAACACTTTTCAAAATTAAGGATAAATCCCAAGAACTTGAAAAGTATTTGGCTCTCGTTAACATTTTTTATGCATTCTTCGTACGATTTACTTATTAAAAAAAATCGTCGAGATAAATAACTGATAACAGGCCTTTTGATCTTAATTTGTGAACGACCGGTTTCATAATTTTTGTGAATAGATATCGAGCTACGCTTAGACCAAAAGGAATGCATTTAAACTCATACAACGTCTTATTAAATTCGAATCGCAAGAATTTCCGATCTTGTTCATGAACTGGTATGAGGAGATATGCATCCTTTAAGTCTATAGTGGCCATAAAGCAATTTTTGAACATTAATGATGACACCATTTTCTTGTCCTCCATTTTAAAATGAGGTGGATCGATAAATTTGTTCAACTTTTTTAAGTTTAAAATAAAACGCTTTTCCTTATTAGGTTTGTCTCTTAGAAAATAAGAGGACAGAAACTGCTCTTTACAAGGAGTGCAAGTTGCAATGGCATTTTTTGCTACTAATTTTTTGATTGCTTCCAAATAGTCTTGAAGCTCTGCTTCTGACATTTTTGGTACAGAAGGTGGGTGGTTTTGTACTACCTTTCTTGAGAAAGGGATTTTGTAGCCTTGCACGGCTTGCAAAATATTTTGATCGGAAGTTATTTGTTCCCAGTTTTTAAAATAATATTTAAGTCTACCTGCGATACTTACGTTTAACGTCGAATTTGACGGTTGAAGTTCTGCTGGTGCTGGGTTTTGTACTTCTCGCCCCCCCGTTGAATCCTGTTCGTGGTATTCTTCCTGGAGGGGCCCCGGTAGTTTAAATAATTGTTTCCACTTCTAGGACGGCTGGTTGTCGGTACTGGCTGCTGAGTTCGCTTTTTTAGTGGAGGGTTCCACGGCTTCTAGCGATTTAACTTTTTCCGAAAAATCCGTTCCAAATAAATATTCATCTATTTTGTTCTCTGCTGCTATAGCTTTTTCGGAAATATTAAAGCCAGATGCTATGAAGAAACGCCTAGATGTCGACATAGTGTGAAAAAGGTCAGTGAGAAGACTCCCTATATCGCTAAGTATAACAATTTGTTTTTCCTCTTTGTCGGTGGGAGTTTTGTTGTTTATTAATTCTGTTAATACTGAACCTAATGCGGAAATTCCTCTGCCTAGCTGATTTTGGGCCAGAATTTGATAAGCATCTTTTTTAATGGATATCGTGCTCATTGTTGACTGGATATGTGGGCTCAATTTTGGAGCTTGGAGCAAAACACAGTTTTCGGGAGGCGGGTACTTTTTTAAAATCTCCTCCTTCCTTTCTTTTGACAACACATTTATTAAAATATCCATCCATCTATCGGTTAATGCTCTGTGCATTGGTGGCCCACCGTCTTGTTTACATTGGGATCTTCACCCAAAAGTTCCAGAATCGAGTCCTTTATCTCGATTGACTCGACATTTGCACCTTTATTTTTTGAGGTTGGTTCAGAGACTGGCGACTCTCTCGGAGTGCGCTCGCGACTCTCTCTTACCACCTGAGTTGTGTTAGAGTTTCGTCGTACAGTGTCGCCACTTTCATCAACATAACCGCCATGTCGCCCATTTGTAGGAGATCGTAAGCGTTTATGGCGACTTCCTTCAGCGTGGCTTCCGTGTCTAAAATTCCTCGGAGATAGTGAACCACTCTGACTACGATGCGACGGACTTCTGAGAGTACGCTCGACATCGTCTCTATCAGAGGATAATGATGAGTATCGCCATGTGCGCCTCTTTTTGGACGCTCTTGATGAGTCACGACGCTCTGAACGTTTTCTCTTCTTGAGCCTCTTTTTTAATTTCTTTATTTCACTTCGCGATTTTTCGTCACTTTTATGTTCTCTTCGTCGTCGTTTTTCCCTCTTTTCGTCACTTGAACTACGTTCAGTTTCACTATTGCTTGAATTCATTTTTCGACATTAGATGTGTCTCGGACCGCACAAAAAAACGTAATGAGGAACGTAGGTAAGAGGAAGCAGGAAGTAAGGTAACAGTGACACCTACAACAAAATTAGCGCGAATCTTTAAATATTGTGGATTGGACCAAGCAACTGACGTTACTACATCTTTGACCTAGAGGACGAGACGATGAAGTATAATTGAATATCTGTACTACGCAAGTACTGCACTTTAAGACTAGCATGCAACACTGGACAACCAGTATTGCAACAGTATAATATACGCGTCCCATTGTATTTATTTCAGTAAAATCTAAAAGATTAAGGACGTGATATGTTTTTTGTCACACTAACACACAAATGTTCTCAGTATAGCAGCATAATTAGGTTAGAGGGAGGTGAGTGTTGCAAAAAGTATTGTATGCATGAAGTAATAATAAGGAGACTTCACTACAAGTGTGATTTAAATAATGATGATGGTGATGAAGGTTCACAACTAACAGTTAAAGAAAGTCTTTTGTCCATTCTTGCTGTCGTGTTGCGATTTTCATTCTCAGGAGTTGTTACAGATGCTGTATTAGAATTATTGTCTTTGCACTGCCCTGAACCAAATTATTGTAGAAAAACGTTGTATCAATTTAAAAGTACTTTGAAACACTACAAAGTCCTCTAACACGCTACTTTTACTGCTCCTCTTGTTTACAAAATCACCAATAGAAATGTCCAAATTGTTCAATCGAATTTAAAAGTACTTATTTCTTAACAATTTCTGTCATTGATCAAATTAAAGCTCTTTACAAACGACACGGTTTCCAGAAAAAATTGCAGCATCGATTTAATAGGGTTAAATTGAACAATAAAAATATTGAAGATATCTATGACGGAAGAATATATAAAGAATTATCCGCAGATGGACAATTTTTGTCTGATCCGAATAACATTTCGTTTTCTTGGTATACCGATGGTGTTAAGGTATTCAAGTCGACTAAATTTTCCTTTTGGCCATTTTATTTAGTAATAAATGAACTTGTATATCATCTAAGATTGAAGAAAGAAATCCTGATTGTAGCAGGAATGTGGTTTGGAGAAAATAAACCTTCACCTTTTAACCAATTTATGTTACCTCTATACCCAGATATTTCGCAACTTATGACGGGCATTGATGTGGATACACTTGATGTGGAAGATGGAATTATTACTGTAAAGGGTACGATTATTGCAGGAACATGTGATCTTCCACCAAAAGCATTGTTTATGCATATGAAACAATACAATGGAAAATATGGTTGTCAAAAATGCAAAATTAAAGGGAAAAGAAAAGGTGGTGTGCAGACTTACTCACATCAAGTAAATCTTGAGCTTAGAACTAAGGAAGAGACAATACGCCAAGCAAGAAGAGCGACTCTTAAAAAGCCAATCTGTGGAGTTAAAGATCCAAATTATTTTGACTAATTTAGTTTATAAATGGATTAAAACGACTACAATAGATCCAATGCATTGCGTATTTCTTGGTGTGTTCAAATCACTTTTTAATGCTCTAATTTGATTCTTCTCACACAGGCGAGCGTTTTTCAATTTACGACAAAGTTGACAACGTTGATAAGCTTATCAAAAAAATAAAGCTTCCACAATTTATTCAAAGACGACTTTGTTTTATAAAAGAGCATTTGAAGTACTGGAAAGCATCAGAGCTTAAAGTATTCTTTTTTAATGTCTCTTGTAGTCCTGGAAGGTGTTTTAATACCAGCATATTTTGAGCATTTCAAATTATTAGTTGCTGCTATTTATCTCCTTAGCCAACGAAACATATCAGAAGATATGTTAAACAATGCAGATCGAATGATACACTGAAGCTTCACTTATTTTTACCAAGTCAACACAAATTGAAAGGCAAAGTCGCACTTATTTTCACTCAGAAACTAAGCATTCGAGTTGATTTGATTGGTGGATTCTTGAACATCAACCAATTAGAATGCGCGGAGAACCTTACAGGTGAAAATAAGTGAGGCTGGAAATAGTGGAAATAAGTGCGACTTTAAATAAGTGAGACTGAAAATAAATGATGCTCCAGTGTAATTGAATTCAGTGCTAGATTTGCATTTCTTTATGATGCTCGCAACGTGACGAACAACTTACATTCAATGCGACATTTTGTTTAAGATGTTCGTGACATTGGCCTTTTATATGTGTATTCTTATTCTTATTCTTTACATATGAGGACATTAATGGGAAATTGAAATATTTAGTATATGGAAGTAAAGGGGCCCAACTGCAAATATATTTTGGTGCGTCATTGTATGTGAACACATACACAGTAAACCAAGACGAACTTGCTGCAGGGTCTAGAGTACATGCTTTTTGTAAAAAGTACATTTGTTGATCTAAAAAATTGAAGCTACAACATATACAAGATAATATATATATATGTTGTTGGAGGATTTTCAAAAACACGAATTCCTATTGATGTTCGCCAAATATTTGTGGATCATAGAGTTCAGGGTGCAAAGTACACAGTCTTTAAAAAGTTAATGAAGAACAACATGGTATATACGTCTGAAATACACAATCAAGCCAAAGTTACTAACTCTAAATGTGCTCAATACACTATAAATAATAGCATAAGATTTTGAATTATTCGACTGTTTTTAAAGGTGTCAATTTGTGAATGCCGAAATTATTGTGATTGTTCAGCAACTTATTATGCCGTCATCAGAAGGCATCGAAAAGAACTCGCTTTCCCTACAACATTTATTTCGGGAATAAGTTTAAATTTTATTCATCGAGTCTATGAAATTCCAAATCGAATGGATATTATAAATGTAGAGAATTTACCAAACTTGTGCTTCTTTGTAAATGTTAAGAAAGCAAACACGATATCTACATTTGTTTCACAACCAGTAAATGTTATCACAGAAAAAATAAGACATAGAGACTTCTAAGTTACGGTTCACTTTAATTGCGGTAAGGTACTCTGAGAGGGTAGTTTGTGTTATGAATGTGGTATTGTTTAATTTTTTGAACAAAATGTTGAGTTTTTGTTTTGTTTTTGAATATTTTTCTAACTATCTGCTTTAAAAACAAAATATTTACAACTGTCAAATTAAAAAATCTTCAAACAGTTAATTCTGAGACAAGAAATTCTTTTAGACTTAATTCTTCTAGACGAGAAGAAAAGTTTGATTAATATTAATAATATTAGAATAAAGAATTCGTGAAAATATAATTCTTGAAGATTTTAAAGGTATTTTGGTTATTTTAAAACAACATTTAAAAAAATATGTACAAGATTTTTATATACACATACACCTATATGAAGAAAAGTTTAATACAAACATTTTTATTAGTAAATTAATATTAAAAATGTTGTAAAATGCTAAAGATTGAGAAAAGCAAAAATACATTAAATAGAATGAAATTAAATAATCAAACTACAAATAATGATGGGATTTTAATTCTGTATAAATTCAAATTATATTTAATGAGTAAATGTAAGTTAAAAAAATCAATATAATACTACTTTTTAAAGAAAATTATTAATATTTTTATTAATAATGATTTAAAATGTTTATCTTAAAAAGTCTTTTTTAATAATTTCAACAAAATATTTTGCATATATTATGTAAAATTTAATAAATAAGATAAAGTGGAAATAAAAATTAATAGTTTTTCTGTATCTGATTTACAAAGTCGTAATGTTGTGTAGAGGTTAGCAGATATAATCGAATTTTAAATGTATGTATATTGTGTTTTTAAAAATAATAATAATACTTTCTTTTAACATTATTAATAATCTTTTTGACATTTTTGATCTGGCATTACGTAGAAAAGTAAATTTAAAGAAGTAAAAATCAAAAATGAAAGAGTTTATAAAACATTTTTCATTTACACCGTCAAACTTTGTGTACTGATTTCAAATGTCAGAGATAATTTTCAACATTCTTTTAAAAATTGATAAATAATATCACTCCTTTTCTCAATTCTCTTAATAAAAAAATATGTCAAAATATTTTGTGTAATCTGCACATTTATACGTTCAAATTATATATTTCGATATTCGAAATATCGAGAAATATTTTATTAAATTTAGGTTTCTTTAAAATAAAAAAAATGGACGATGATTCTGATTATAGTAGAGAAAACTCTAGCGAATATGATTCAGATGATGAACAAATTGATAATGTCCCTGATGGACCGTATAAAGAAGCTATTAGAAAATATCTGCTATATTTAAGAAGTGCCACGCGTGCGACTTATGACGACGTATTTGGAATATTAAAAAATTTAAAGGATGTTGTAAAATTGTATCTCGAGTATTATATAAAAGAAATAGGAGATATTTTACAGGATACCATAGGTTTACGCTTAGCGGATTATGTTGATATTGCGAATACATTATCATCTGTTGATTGCACTCAGGGGCTTCATTGTATTTATTGTCAAGATAAATATTTTAAGATGAAGTTCAATGTTGTCATTCCTCACCGTATTGAACTTGGTACTAAGTTCGTTCCTTCTGGTTCTGCGACTGTACGTGGCAATCAGTCTATTAGAAAAAATTCGGATGAATTTATGTTTATTCCAATTAGTGAAGTTCTGCCTAAATGGATGGAAAATAGAAGTTACGGAAATGTTTGTCAGAATTTGAGAAGTGAAACAGATGGTTTATTAAAAAGTTATTTAGACGGGACACACTTTAAGAGTCTAAAGTTTAAACAGGATCACGCTAATGCAAAACAAATCCAATTATATTTTGACGAAGTTGAAATGTGCGATCCAGTTGGTTCAAAGTCGTCATGAAATAATAAATTAGGAGTATTCTACTAGATGGATGAAGACGTATCCCCCCTCTATCAATTGCAATTAAGATTCATTAACCTTGCAGCTATAGTTCCGAATCCTCATATTAAGAAATATGTAATGAATAAAGTCTTAAAACACTTTGTTAAAGATATACAGAAATTGCAGAAAAGTATTGACTTACCTAATGGTGAAAATCTATATGCTTCTGCTTCCACAGTAAAAAGTGATAATCTTGCATCACATGAATTGTCCGGATTTAGAGGATCATTCAGTGCACGTCATCCATGCGGAGTGTGTAGTGCAACAATGGATCAGGTTCGCACCATGACTAAAGAAGACCCTTTGTTATTTCGAACGCCAGAAGAACATGACCGACAGGTTTTGGAAATTGAGAATACTGAAGATGAAAACTTGAAAGCTAGATTAAGAACTGAGAATAGTGTAAGTAGGAAATGCGTCTTGAACGAACTGGATGATTTTCATGTTACTAGCTCATTTCCACCGGATTTGACTCATGACGATGAACTAGGTATCTTTATTAGAACGACTAAATTGTTTCTTAAAGAAACCATCTACGAATTAGAATTCATGACATTAGAAGAATTAAATGAGAGAATAGCAAATTACGATTATGGATACTTTGAGAAGTCTTTAAAACCCTCACCTATCACTTCAAAGCAAATACTGGATATGTCGCAGGAATTTAGACAAAACGCTTCGCAAATGCTGCAATTGGTGTCTATGTTGCCTTTAATTGTTACATACTTCGTACCAGCTGAGTGAAATACAAAAGGTAAAGGTAAACCCTTACTGAATTATATTAAAATGCTTGAGATTATGGCAATATCTAATGCTGATGAAATAAATATTTCTTCTCTAAATTATCTAGAATGTTCAATTACGGAATATTTAGAAACGTTTCAAAATATATACAATACGCCACTTATTCCAAAGCAGCATTTTTCTTCTGCATAGACCAGGTCATATTATTAAATATAGACCTCTAGGACATTTTAAAACAATTAGATGCGAATCAAAGCATCAGTAGTTTAAGCGAGTTGCACAATATCTTCGTTCATACAAAAATTTACCTCTTACGTTATCAAAAAAACACCAGTTGTATCAATCGCACATTTTAAGCAAAAATCTGGAGAGATCGGATTCACGTGGTCCTAAAAAATGGGTTGCAATTAATTTGCTGCCTTTTGGTAATTTATTTCCTGATGTATTGCATCTTCAAACAGTAGCATGGGTAAAAATAAATGGAAAAGAAATTTTCCATGTCTATCAATGGAAAGACAAGTTAATTGTCACTACTGAAAAGACGATAGGACACTTACACTAAACCACAAGCAAAGAAACCACTTTCTTTATGCTTTTATATAATATTAATTAATTTATTATTGTCTATGATTTTATTTATTACCGTTCTTGATTTCTTCTGTTTAATTAAAGTAGAAAAAAATGAATACCACCTATGCGAAAGAAAAATTTATGTCCGATAGTAAAGGAGTAAAAAGAGGGCCATGCTCAACGTGTGAAGAATGTTCATCATTTGAGTGAAATAAATCGACTTCGAAAAACTCATCCTGTTCTTATTGTGGCTGCCTACCTGTGAAACATAAGACAGTTCAAAACAATGATGAAGTATCAAATGGTATATTTTATTGATTCATTTTTAAGCTACAATAAGGAAAAATGAACGTTTAAAGATTGATATTTCATTTTCAAAATAAAATTTATTTCAGAATCTGATGTAATGTGCAGTACAGATTTTTCGGAAATTGTCGATTTCTCAGACGAAGCTATCTATAGAAAGACCCTTAATTATGAAAAAATTATTAATACAGAAAAGGATAAAATTGATGAACTTAAGTAAAAACATAGACAATAGAAAACAATGAGAGGGTTGATGAACCTCGTGATGAACTTTAGCAAATGTCAGTGCCAATAAAGAAGAATAAAACTGTTGATAGTACCAATGAGAAAAAAAATACTGGCTGACACGTGAAGCTTAATGAGACTGTAAATACATGATTTTTGTACTTTGAAAAAAATCTCCTGTGAAAGATCCTTTTGTATTTCACCTTGATATAAAAATATTCTATTTTAAGATTGATTTATCACAATTTATACCAAATACTTTCCCTGGAGGACTGGAAAAAAGATTGAAAATAATGAAAAGCTCACCGAAACCAACAAATCGTGCATTATTAGGACGATATGTTAAACATTATTCCAAGTAGAAATGACTAATTCTTCAATAATTACAGAAATGGCGATTCTTTTTACAAATAAATTCCCTCATTATTTCAAATCTCGATATGGTGATCCGCACGTATGTAATTCAATTAGATATTTTATTATAAATGATACAAAAAATAAGTTAACAAATAAGTAAATTCTATATTGAATATTTTAGGCACAAGCCAAAGATCGCCTAAAAATTTCCCTTAAATTCATAAAAAGCAAAAATAGAACATGGTCCTAATCTACTTCAGCAACATCAGCAGTTAAACATAAAGTGGGAAACGAACGTAGTGATCTTAATGCATCTAGAAATTGAAGAATGAGTAATGCGAAAAAATTGAGTGCTACTGAATATTTAGAAAAGTTTCCGACCCTAGGAAACAAAGAATTGGTATTCATACTTGTTTGTTTTCTATATTATAAAATAAACCTTTTTTAAATGGTAGGACTTCAATGCTCAGTTTTGTACTTTTTATGTAATTTTGTTAATTTTTAATTTTCATCTTTAAGACATTTTTTACTTCAATATATTGCAAAAAGTTTTAAAAAATATTAATATTAACAATATTACAGTTGTAATTTTTATTAAAATGAAAATTTCTAATTATTTTCTAAATTCTTAAAATTTTTAGCTGTTATGGGAACTCTCGAAAATAACTGGAATCTCGACTGCACAAATTAGAAACAATTGGAGTGATGCAATTCCTAAGGTTTTAAATATATTAAAAATTAATTACAGTACTCTTAACGAAGACGGACATAATGTTACTATTTTGTTAAATTTACCAAAGCTTCTAGTTAAATCAAGGGAAACTGGAAAGATTATAAAATTTCACGTAGTACGTTATATCATAGTTATCTATAATTACTTAAGTAAATAATAACTCCCGCTTAACTTTTTATAAAATTCTTCGTATTTCAAATACAAAAATTAATTCTGAAACTAATTCTGAATTTCATTAAAATTTTATAGACAGGAACACCTATTAGTCAAACATTAACAAATGAAGATGATCCGTCTAGATTAATAGCTGTATCAAATACTTCATTCAATGACTTGTCTCTGATGTGCTACACTGACAAAACTCCCATTTTCAGTTCCAATGGTTTTGAAGCAGTCTTATTGCTTGTTGCAATGTATTGGGTTTTCCAGATAAACTTTCCCCAAGATACAAAACAACAGTTTGCTTTCGTATCAATTGCAATTTTGTGAGATGTAGGGGCAAAGGACATCGACAAGAATATTTTAAGAAAATTGACTCTGACTAATGCATTGAATGACTGCAACTTAGCGCCAGAATAATGAAGAATTAAAATTTAAGTTAACTCATTAATTATTTTCTTAAATTATGTGAGGACAAAAGATATTGACAAACATTATTAACAAGTTTGTTTTTAACTAATTCTTTAAAACAGATCGCGGTTTAACGCGAGATAAGGAATCATACATTGCGTTGTGTTAATTTACTTAATTATTGTTGTTTGAATACAATTTTCTTAAATAAAGTTAATAAACAGTTATAATTGTTTTTATTATAAGGCGTTTCATTAAATATTGAAATTTATTCCAGTTTGAAAATTAAACAATCGAAACAACAATAAAAATTACAGTTGTTATTAACATTTTTCAATTTGTAACTACTTTGCAGCAGTTAGATTATTGATATTGGATGTTATAAATAATCATCTTGAAATTTAAAATCTGAATAATATAAGTCTAATTCATTAGAGAAATATTTATTTGTACTTAATTAATAGTAACTTTTTTCAACTTGTAACAACTTTGCGCAGCAGTTTAATTATTGGTATTGGATATTAGAAATAATCATCATGAAATTTAAGCTAATTCATTAGATAAACATTATTTTCTACTTTTTAATTTTCTTTTCACATTTCTTTTGCATTTTTCATTATTTTCTCACTCGATGAATATGAATTACATGTGTTTTTTATTGAATAATTCTACTTCGTAGCTGACCAGACGTTCAGAAATACCAAATATAGAAATACGTAATGTTAATTTTTATACCAATTTTTACATAATACAATTCGCTTGCTGGGTGTAAAAACATGATACCTCGGATTTGACTTAAAAAACATGACATATCGTCGTTTGAGTTGAAGAACATGACACATCGAAAAAAAATTTTTCTTTTTAATTTTCAGTTGATACCACTGACCGCTAATTTTAAAATGTGCCAAATCTTTGAAACTTTTATGAAACAAATGCTTTCGCTTCATAATATGCCAATTCAAAGAAGAAATAGGTAAAATAATTTGTAAACAGTTTATGTTGATTTGAAACATTTTAAGACTCGCGGTCAGTGGTACCCGTGTAGAAATCACCATGCTATGCCTAAAATGGTTATTGGCCCTAGCTTGGACCTAACTTGGCAACCCCTTTTTATATATCCTAGGCTGGTCCTAACTTGGTACTAACTAGGAGATCCAGTTGTGACTTAGAAATTTTTTTAGGAAAATAAAGTGTCAAAATTGATACAGAAAAAGCATGTAAAAATTGATAAATATTATTCTCAATTAATATTTATAAAATTAATTGCTAATCATATTTTTTTTAACAATTTATTGTTTGACATAAATCAGAAAATTATACAAATATTATAAAATAAAGTTAATTTATTAATTTATTAATTCAGCAATTTTTTAAAACTTTAAACAAATAATTGTTATTTACTAACTTTTCACACAATCAACCTAGAAACTAGTAGTTTTTTCTAATTTTGCAATAAGTAAATACTCAGATTAGTTAATTGCAAAATTTTAAAAGACTACAAGTGTCTAGACGCTTTATTGTCTCAAGAGTTAATAAATAACAACAATTTTTTGTTTAAACAAATGATGAATTGTTAAAATTATAAAATATTTCTATTTCATACTTTTTAAATTAGTTTATTGCAAAATTAGGAAAAACTGCAAGTTTCTAGGTACTTTGTATCAAGAGTTAATAAATAACAACATTTATTTGTTTAAACAAATAACTGAATTGTTAAAATGATAAATTACCTTTATATTTTACTAATCGGGAAATTAGAAAGAAAACTGCAAATTTCTAAGTAATTTGTAACAAAAGTTAATAAAATAGTAACATTTATTTATTTATTAAAACAAATACAGACTGCAATATAATTATAATTAGTAAAATATATTTTTAATTTCGTTTGCAGATTTTAAGTTTCGTTTAAGTTGGTGCTAAACACTAAAAGATATTGCAGTTTGAATGTGGGCTGACCCACCCAGGTCCAAACCAGGACCTACCTAGACTTCCTAGTTTCATTAGCAAAAATTTCTAAGTCTAAATTTAAAAAATTTTTTGCAACAAAAAATTAATGTTTAAAATGATTTGGAATCTATGAAAAACGTGTTTTTAACATACATTTTTTGAAATTTTTTTAAAAAGTGGATCACCCACTTAGTTAATTAGCAAAAATTTCCAAGTCCAAAAAACAAATATTTTTTAGACCAACAAATTAATGTTAAAAATGATTGAGAACAATGAAAAACCAGTTTTTAACGAAAATGTATAGATATTTTTTTTTGATATAATATAAAAATATTAATTTTTGAATTTTTATATTTGAATATTATTTTATTATTATTGTTGTTGTTAAACTATTTTTTTATTTATTATGGTGTATTAGTGTCAATAAATACTATATTGAATCATCAAAAGCAAGTCAACAAGTCACTGACAATAAAAATTTTAATCTCAACTAGTTTCATTAGCATAGTGGTTAGGGCGTTAGTCTCGTAGTCTGTAGGTCATAGGTTCGATTCCCGCGTGCGTTAGATTTTACTTGCTTCTTAGGTTTGCGTTTATTCAGATTTTTCTGCATTATATTCGTTTAAGTATGCAATTTAAAGATTATATATAATGTAAAATAAGTTAATTAACAAATTTCTTATTTTTTAGGGTTCCGTACACCGTAGGTGTACTGACGGAACCCTTATGAAATCACTCGTGTGTCCGTCCCAGCTACGCAAAATGGGCTGTCCCCCCCCTTAACTTCTACAAATCTCAACCTGGTGAGCTGAAATTCGGTAGAGATCTTCAGTTTTACGTGCAGATTACAGGAAAAATATAGCGAACACGATTGGCCTACATATTTGCGAAATAGAAGGGAAAGAAATTAAATTTTTTCGAAAAAATTGCAAAAAATGACACTGCCCCCCCCTTAACTTCTACAAATCTCAACCGGGTGAGCTGAAATTCGGTAGGGATCTTCAGTTTTACGTGCAGATTACAGGAAACATATAGTGAACACGATTGGCCTACATATTTGCGAAATAGAAGGGAAAGAAATTAAATTTTTTCGAAAAATTGCAAAAAATGACCCTGTCCCCCCCTTGACTTCTACAAATCTGAACCGGGTGGGCTAAAATACTGTAGGGATCTTTAGTTTTAAGTGCAGATTACAGGAAAATTATAGCGAACCTGATATGTCTACATATTTGCGAAATAGAAGGGAAAGAAGTTAAATTTTTTCGAAAAAATTGCAAAAAATGACCCTGTCCCCCCCCTTAACTTCTACAAATCTGAACTGGGTGGGCTGAAATAAGGTAGGGATCTTTAGTTTTAAGTGCAGATTACAGGAAAATTATAGCGAACCTGATAGGTCTACATATTTGCGAAATAGAAGGGAAAGAAGTTAAATTTTTTCGAAAAAATTGCAAAAAATGACCCTGTCCCCCCCCTTAACTTCTACAAATCTGAACCGGGTGGGCTGAAATGCGGTAGGGATCTTTAGTTTTACGTGCAGATTACAGGAAAATTATAGCGAACCTGATTGGTGAACATAAGTATAATTACAGAGAAATATAAAAATTTATTAATAAAATAAAATAATAAAAATATTTATTCTAATCTTATTATAGTATATTACCATTTTGTTTAATTTGTTTTTAATTTTAAAAAAAATTGTTAAAATAATTTAAAAAAAATTTTGGTTGAATAAGTATTTATTTATTTATAATAGTAATAATAATCAGAAGTGGTACAAAATATGAGAATAGAATAAACTTACAATATTATAATAAATACAATTACGCATGTTCTTTGACTTGTTATAAGTACTAACAGGCGGAGATTTGCTAATGAGCTTTACGGGCATATAAATAATGAATAAAGAATAACAATAAAATTTGTAAAATCCAGCTATAAAATAAGAAAAGGGGATAAAATAGCAATAAGTAAAACCACCAAAATACCCTGCTCATACAACCACATTCAATCGTTCCAATAAAATGGATGACAGTAATAAAACAAATTTTTTCACAGTTTTTGTATTTTGCGAGGATAGAACATTCAGCCAGGCAGTCATCCTATCATTTTCCCGTACAATTTCCGGAAAAGCTCTCTCGCATAAATGTACACACGCAGGGCAGTCAATTAATATATGAAACAGGCTTTCTTCCTCCCGCCTGCATGAGGGACAAATTTGTACTGAGTTAAACTCATATTTAGAGCGACCCAAAAATACTCTTCAATTGTATTTGTTTAAAAGTCTAATTTGTGCAAATATTTTTTTGAAGTGCAACGAAAGCCTTGAAAAGAGGTATTGTTGGGTCTTATTTTGAAGCAAGAGGTGGGGGTATACCAATAAGCTACTCGAATCCATATATTGCTGTCTGTCACGAAAACGGAGAAACCTTTCGTAGTCCCGCAGAATAGCCTCCCGGTTTGCACATACAGTGTCCAGAGATAGGGTTTGCCATACATCAGGCTGATCGCCCCCCTCGAAAAACGCGCTTAATTGCGAAAACCAGTTGGGCCTTGCACCGTGTCTCCTCAAAGCTACTTCTCTGAGTTTTTCAAAACACTGTCTGGGGAACCTCGATTCAGCCATTGAAGAAATTTTGCAGATCCAGTTCAGTGTGATGGTTAAAACTCTATGAGAAAGATGAAGTGACCCGGTTTCAAGCCTGACCGCGTAGTTCGGCGTATTAATAGGAAGCGATAAAAGGTTTTTAATGAAAGATAGTTGAACTTTTTCCAGAGATTCAAGAAAGTTGATACCCTATGTTTGGACACCGTACAAGAGTATGCTTACAGCGAGGCTCTGAAACAGTTTTTCATAGGAACTCCAGGTGTCCATTCCGAGGGAATAAATTGTCCCCAGAATAGCCCCGGCCGCTGACTTTGCCGCACTAACAGATTTATTTGCCGCCGGAAGGAAGGAACCCATGTCATCAAAAACTACCCCCAAGTACGAGTACTCCCTTACCACTTCAATTCTCTCCTTGCCGTAAGCAAACGATTTAAATCTCCTGGCCAAGGAGTTTCCCGATCGGGTAAAAATGACAATTTTCGTTTTATCAGTATTAACTTTTAGATCATTTTCCTCGCAATAATCGCACAGCGCTGACAATTTTTTGTTTAGTTCCAGAGGAGAGTCCGCCAGAATGACGTAATCGTCAGCATAACCCAGCATAACTATTTTTTGTAATCTATTGATAGACAGACCTCTGCAATCCCTATCCACAAAATACTGTTCAAAATCACTGAAGAAAAGCAAAAATAAAAGTGGACTTAATACTTCACCCTGTAGGACCCCCCTGGTAATTTCAACGAAGTCTGTACAACCATTTTGTGTTTTTATACAGGTAGAAGCGTTCATGTAGAACCGAGATAGAATGTTAATCATTTTTGTGCTCAAACCCAACTCTCTAAGTTTTCTCCATAAAAGCTTATGTGAAATGGATGGAAAGGCACCTTTAAAATCAACGAACGCGGCATAAACAACCGATCCCTTATTGGATAAATGAATTTGAATTATAGACATCAAAGCAAAGAGATTGTCCTGACAACTTCTTCCCTTTCTGAATCCGGATTGTGACTCCGGAATCAGATCGCGATCCGTAGCCCAGGTCACAAGTCGATCATAGATAATATGTGTAAAAGCTTTTGGCAGACAATTAACTAGTGCGATCGGCCGGTGACTCTCGGGGTTGCCAGTTGCGCCCTTTTTATGTAGCATAATTGTAAAAATTTTTCGCCACTCGTCAGGAATAGTTTCGGTGTTTAAAATTAAATTGAAAAAACGTTCCATAAAAAGTATCCAATTTTGAGGTAGACTTTTATAAAAACCGTAACTTATTCCGTCAGTGCCCGGTGCCCCTCCAACCTTACAACGTTGAAGACATTTAGTTATTTCATCTGTAGTAATTGGTTTATCGAGGATTTCATTTGTTAACGTGAAATTAGAGTAAAATCTCTTGGACGGGGTGATTGGGGGATAACTATCTTTTAGAAATTTGAACCAAGTAGGGATATCTATATCGGAAAATTGTAAGGATCTTGACTTTACCGAATTTACTATTTTCCAAAAGAGTGGGGATTGGTTACAATTTGATAAAGCTTCGACAATTTTCTTTCGATGGTTTGATTTTTTTGATGAGACAATTCTATTATAATTACGTTTTTCGTTTAGATAAGCAAGTTTGGAGTCTGAAGAAAAGTTATCACTTTTAGCTCGACTTAAGGCCTTAGTGACACGAAATTTACTTTGTTTACATTCACCGTCGAACCAGGGCCTCTCTATAGTTGGGAAAAAATTTGTGCGGATGCGAGACATGCCAAGTTCCTTTGCCACAATACCAATCGTAGTAGTAAGCGTATGATTTAACGCATTCACATCGTGATCCAAATGGGCGACCTCGTCCCTCCAGGCCATGTTCGAGTGAAAATGATCAGCCTTTTCCGAATCAAAATACAACTTATTCGTTGTGTTCACTGCTTTTATCGTCCTACGTTGGTGGGGGGAAGACTTACACAGCAATACCGGTAAGTGATCGGAGAGGGATGTCAACGGAAGTACCAATAGATCGTTGAGCATCGGTAGAGCATCAAGCGAACACCAAATCAAATCGACAACACTAAAGCCTTGTGGTCCCATGAAAGTATAGCTAGCAGGAAAATCGCTTGATGAGCGTCCATTTAACAAGACAAAACCATTGGCTTCCATATTCTCCAACAAGGCCCTGCCCCTTACATTAATTGTCGAATCTAAAGATTGTCTTTCCGAGTTAAAATTAGAGTGTTTAAAAATGTCAGAACTCAGTTGATTCATGTTGGCTACGCGACCGTTGAAATCCCCTCCCAATATTATCGGAAGATATGGAAATTCTTTTAAGAGAGAAGACAGTAATACATTCAGATTGTCCAAATACTGGACAATATCAGCGTCAGGCGAAATATAAATTACACCCAAAATAAAACAATCAAATCGTGAATTAACTCTAACAAAAATATGTGAAGGAGAGATATCAAGCACAGAAACATTATATATTAATTTGTTAATAAATAATAATAGACCTCCCTTCGCTCTGCCGAATTTACATGTTTTGATCGCTGGAGAAATAATCATATCTGAAGGAAATGGAGTGATAATTCTTAGACTTACTTTTGTCGACCAAGTTTCCGAGACGCACACAATATCATCCTCTTGCAGTGAGCCAGAAATATCTTGTAAGTTTTTCAAACCATGTACGTTCCAGAAGATCACTCCCAGTTGTTGAACAACGGTCCCATTTAGCGGTGTGGAGAATTCAAGGTGATTCCTTTCTGGTTGCTATTTAGCATTCGGAGGCGCAGATCCATTGGAGTCTTGAGCCATAGAATTATCCCTGGTGTCTGAAGTGTGTGATGAAGTATTCACAAAATGGTCCAGAAGTTTCGTTCCAGACAAATTTTCATCGCCCAAGCGTTCATAGTTTGATTTCCTGCCTCTCTTTCTAGGAGTGTTATCAGAAGAGAGCTGACGTTTCGAAGTCGAAGAAGTTGACTCCTTCAGACGATTCCCGGTAGATTCAGGTTTCTCTAACTCTGCTGAGCGTAGTAAGGAGTCAACTCTCTCAATAGGAACGACAGAACCGTCCACTATTATTTTATCACCTTTCAACCTGGCATCATGACTAAAACTCTTTAGCTTGTGAACCCGATTTAACAGATTGCGACGAAATATTCTCTCTTCTTTACTCCTGTCGTTGGCGATGGCAAACCCTGCTTTGGAGATGTCCTTCACTTTTCCAAAAATTAGTCTAACCCATTTGGCCGAGATAAACTTTATGAAAATAGGTCGTGAACCCTTATTTTTACCCAGCCGGAAAAAATCGTCCACGGCAAGCTCTGGGATTTGAAGACCTACATCCTTGAAGAGATTCAAAATAACATTTAGCAAGTTGTTGTTGATTTTATCCGTATCCTCCACCTTGAAAAGGACCAGATTTCTTGCTCTAATTTGGTTATTTAAAAAGGTAAGAGTTCCTTCGATGTCAGAAATTCTATTGTCATGAGCCGTCGTTTTCGAGTTCAATGACTCAATTGCCTTCGTAGAAGCTTGAATTTCAGAACGAAGACCATCATGTGACAGAGTGAGTCTGTCTATGGACAATAGAAGTGAATTCCATCTCTCTTCATCGACTGATACACTCATAGTTAATTGAATACTATAAAATAAATACTTCGTAACAACAGGCAATTAGCACTCGACAAAGACATCAAACAATAGCCAACGGGTAGAAACAAAACAATCCATATAGTCACTGGGTGAAACTTTAGCACGTCAAGAAATAAAATTGATAAAAACAGGTAAAAATTCACATGAACAAGAGGCCGGAAACCAAAGAAACAAAGCAAAAGAAACGGTTCGTATTCTAAGAACCATAAATTTCGTTGCACAAACACTTGCACGACAGTAAATAATTCACAAAGTACAAAATTATATGCCGAAAATAGATGGACAATATTTACGTCTGTATACCACGACAGCTCAAACAGCACTGATTTTTGTTTGAATATTTGTGTACGGAACCCTCGATCTTAGTGCGAGTGCAACTCGCACTTGTCCGATTTTTTTATAATTTTTAATTTATATATTAGAGGAATATACATTAATCTCTGCATATAAGTACTAACATTATTTATGAATTCGCTTTTGGTCATCATTTAATTGAAAAAAATAATAATTAATTAAAACTAATTCTTATTATTATAAATTTAGGTTATTTCTTTAACAAATATTATAAACTAATTAAAATTATAATGAAATAGAAAATACTGTCTGAGATGGTCCTTTCTAGGTCCAAAAATCAGGCAGAGAAGCAGGCGCAACGCGCCTACATCATGGGGTTTCGTGGCCTAAAAAGACAAAAATGATGATAATGCTAATGAATAAATAAAAAAATAAATAATAATTTATTTAGAAATTTTTTTTTGAATTAATTGTTTGAAAATTTTAATGAAGTAATTGGTTCTTTTAGTACTTTCGAGTATTTTCATGTCGCATATGTTTTCAATGAAAATATGGAATAGGAGTGATTTAAAATATATTATCAAAAAGTATAACTTTAACAAATTAAGAATTTTATAATTTATTTTTAACAATATACAAAAATTGTAGAACTATGTAAATTACCCATTACCATTACCCTAACAACAGTTGTTATGACAACCATTACCATAGTAACGGTTGTTATGGCAAACATTAACATAGCAATGGTTACCATGGCAACGGCTGTTAAGACAACCATTACCATAGCAACGGTTCCATAGCAACGGCTGTTATGACAACCATTACCATAGCAACGGCTGTTATGACAACCATTACTAGAGCTGTGCAAAAAGCTCGAAGCTTGATCGAGTTTTTTCGAGCTTTTCATTTTTCGAGTCGAGCCGAGCCTAATCAGTTTGAGCTCGAGCCGAGTCGAGCCTCATAAAAAGCTCGAATAATTTCGAGTACTCGAATTCACTCGAGTACTCGAAATTATTCGAGCTTTTAAATTACAAAAAACTTTTAATAAGTAGAAAATATCGAATTTAAGGGATTTACTGATCGTAGAAAATCGTTAGGTGTTAAAATAATTAACCTACTAACTAACTTAAGAGATTTAGGGAGAATTCGATATTTTTTACATATTATTATTTTTTTAATCATTTATAAGCTCGAATTCAATCGAGTACTCGAATTCAATCGAGTACTCGAAAATATCGAGTACTCGAAAATATCGAGTACTCGAAATACTCGAGTGGAATCGAGTACTCGGAAAATTCGAGCACTCGATACATCGAGACAAGCTCGGGCTCGGCTCGAAAAAATTGAGGCTCGGCTCGGCTTTTCGAGCTTTTTGCATAGTTCTAACCATTACCATAGCAACGGTTGCCATGGCAACGGTTGTTAATACGTTAGACTTAAGACTTAGAACTTAAGACCTCCTTATACCGAAGTTAAGTCTTAAGTCTTAGGACATAAGAACTTAAGAAAAACTTAAGACTTAATACTTAAGACGTAAAAACTACGGACGGACACCGAAGTCTCGCTATAAGGGTTTTGGCCCTTGGCCACGAAACCCTAAAAATGGACCCACAAACTGGTCCTAACTAGGCTCCCAAGTTAGGACCAGGCTAAAATCGCGTCACCAGCCATGGTTGGTCCAAACTACACTGCCTACTTAGGTCCAAGCTATTAACAGGGCAAAATAGGTAGGACCATGCTAGGACCAATTTTCATTTTCCACACGGGTACCAACCGAAATTTGAATAAAAAATTTTTGTTTTCGACGTGTCATGTTCTTTAACTCAAACGACGATATGTCATGTTTTTCAAGTCAAATCCGAGGTATCATGTTTTTCAACGCCAATCCGATGTATCATGTTTTTACACCCAGCAAGCGAATTCCTATTTTGTGGTAATTATTATTTTATCTGCATAACTACAAAATTATTGTTAACAATAACTTCTTCGAATACTATGAAATATTGCATTCTTTGAATATTTAACGTCTAAACATAGAAAAAGGTTAATTATTTAAAAATTTGACATTAAACAATATACCTTTATTTTTGATAATTATTTAAAATGACAATCACTACCATTATCAGATTACACACTACCCACTTGAAGAGTATACTAACCTAATATCTACCGTACACTGGATATTTGTATCCACTGTTTTTTCTGTGATTGAAACAAATAAAAATGAGAAAATATGCACACAATAATAAATATCGACATAATTTTGGCTGATAAGGCAGGTTATACAGTATGAAAAACTATCGGTCAGTCATAGGAAAGTATGGGAATCGCATAAGTCTGTCTCACTCGCACTCATGGGCGGTGACTGACGTATAGCTCACTCAGCTTCAAAAATTTCCTGAAAGTTGAAATTAGTTTGATTGCAATATTCGGAATGTTCAGTTAAGTGGATCTATAAAGTTGAAATAATTCTTTAAATGATACGTGTTTTTCAAAGTTTGACGTAAAAGTTGACTGAAAATTGCAGGAATAAAGTGTAATAAATTTTAAACATTCTTTTAATTTTTAGTTAACTTTCATGTCAAACATTGAATAATTGTCTAAATTAAAAGAATTTTTTCAACTTTAAAGAGCCTCATCACTGAACATTCGGAACATTGCAGTAGTCAATGTAATTTTAATTTTAGATAAGTTTCCATTTTGTGTGGGTTTGTTGAACAGTTTATTTAATTAAAAGTACTTACTTTTCATTGTTGGTAATACTAATATATGTCTTTGAAAATGATGTGATGTAATAATACTATTGTTAATTATTCTTTTTGATATATAGCTTTCATAGTATTTACACAGTAGTTTAATGTATAATTTTATTATCAATGTTAATTATGATTTGAATTTTTTACCTTACCCTGACAAAATCGTGTCGAGTAATAACAGTATTTTTAAGAATTGTTTACCTTACAAAGACAAAATCTTGTCGAGTACTAACAATATTTTTGAGAATTTTTTACCGTACCCAGACAAAACCGTGTCGAGTACTAACAATATTTTTGAGAATTTTTTATCTATTTACACTTTTAGCGTCTAAGACGCGTAAAACGTCTTTTTTTAAGACGTTTTTGATCAATTAAGACACTTTTATCCACTTTTAAGACACCTGTTTTTGCAGTGTAATTATTTAAACTTATATTTTATGTAATACTATTAAGAATTATGCCCAAAACGCTTAAATATATGTAAGACGGAAAAATATCGCACGCACGGGGGATCGAACCCTAGACCTCGAGAACGCAAGCTGAATACACTTACCGCATAGCCACGCAAGCTTAGAAGCGATCGCGCTGAAACTTCCTTTTGAATGATGGGTCTGTTATACACAGTGCTGTAACTATATAAATAATTATATTATTATATTATAATTTATTTAATTATTTATTAAAATTATTATATGATATTATCTCTGGGTTGCTTTAAATATTAATTTTAATACACCTGACTCGGAATGATCGTTAAATTCAATGTTTAATATTAATTATTTATTATTATTTAATAATGTATACACAAATAATAAAAAACATTTTTGTTAATAATACATAATAATACTAAAAATAATTAATTAATATGGGTAAGACTCCGTCAGAAAATATGCGATTTGCATGGGGTCTTTGGATTAGGCTGTAATTTGGTGAAATTGTAATATTGGATACTAGAAACAAGTAAGCCAAAAAGTTTTTGAAAATTTTGAAATTTGTTAAAGTTACGCCATTTTGAATTTTCTTGTTATAATTTTTTTAAATCTTAATATTTCCGAAAGTTTTTGATGAAATTTAATAAAATTTGGAAGGCTTATACTTGACATCATGTTTCTTCTGACTATCACATAAAAAAAACAAAAAAAATTTTTTTTGCCCAAAAAAAGTCAAAAAAATTTTTTTGAAACCGTTTTGCCCGAGCGGGACCGATTTTTGAGTTTTCTTGTCAATTAAAAAAATATTCCTTATAATTTCACCTTTCATTTAAAAAAAGAAAATCGATGGAGACTCAAATAGTTTTTGAGATATTGCAATTTTTGTGGAAGCGCGACCAGGTTTCGGTGTCAGCGATGTGTGAGTGCCCGGGAATCCTAATTCTTACACTTTACTGTTCGAAATTGTGTAGAACCTAAAAGTTTTATCCGATTTTGATGTTCTTGGTCTCAAATGAAAGAAGATAATTTTTCTAAAAGTTTCCCTGAAACTGTTGTTTCAATTATTAATTGTTTATATATTTCTTTGTTACTCAAAGTAAACAATTTACAAGAATTTTGAAAAAATCGTGTTTATTTTTTATTTTTCCATTCCTCATGATCGAAATCAATTTAAATTAGTTTAGTATGACCACCCGATAAATAATAATGCATATTTCAATTTATTTACATAATTTCGTTAATTAATAAATAGATAACTCTGGTTCTTCTTAAAAAAAATTATATTTTTACAGATAAATTTATGTTTATTTAAGTAATTTATGTCTATTTAGTTACAAAATAATTTTAAAATTAATAATTATTATTATATACACTACCGTCCGAAATTGTGCGAACGCTAACATCTCGAGCTATTAAAAAACACACCCGCACAGAAACAGTGATAACTCGGTTAAAAATGAAGCTAGATGCTGTTTTTAAATTGCATTGGAAAGCTTATTAAATTTCGAATGAAATGCCACTATTTTAAGTTGTATTGCATAAATAGGAAGAGAGATATCATGTTATGAAGACAAAAAAATAATTCTATTTTTTTCGGAATTTCTTACTCTGACTTTGACTCCTGGCACAGTTTAGCAAAGTTTATGAAAAAAATTGTTACTTTTACAGACTATTCCTTGTAACCTAAGCTTTAAATAGAGATCAAGAACAGCAAAAAATATTTACGGGTTCCCAAGATATTACAAGAAGAGTCGGACCGTGCCAAGCAGAATTTTCAATCATCGATTTCTCTAATTCGCCGTTGATTCCATTACTTGTCTGTGAAAAAAGTGTCGAAAATTAATTTTACCAAGTACATTCTTACTGGGATCCACTTTTTAATTTAATTTATTATATATCGATATTTAAAAAGTGAATCCCAGTAAGAATGTACTTGGTAAAATTAATTTTCGACACTTTTTTCACAGACAAGTAATTGACTCAACGGCGAATTAAAGAAATCGATGATTGAAAATTCTGCTAGGCACGGTCCGACTCTTTTTGTAATATCTTGGGAACCCGTAAATATTTTTTGCTGTTCTTGATCTCTATTTAAAGCTTAGGTTACAAGGAATATTCTGTAAAAGTAACAATTTTTTTCATAAACTTTGCTAAACTGTGCCAGGAGTCAAAGTCAGAGTAAGAAATTCCGAAAAAAATAGAATTATTTTTTTGTCTTCATAACATGATATCTCGCTTCCTATTTATGCAATACAACTTAAAATAGTGGCATTTAATTGGCAATTTAATAAGCTTTCCAATGCAATTTAAAAAAAGAATCTAGCTTCATTTTTAACCGAGTTATTATTGTTTCTGTGCGGGTGTGTTTTTTAATAGCTCGAGATGTAAGCGTTCGCACAATTTCGGACGGTAGTGTATATTAATGATGCTATCACTTGGTCGACAAATTAGTAAGATGATGATAAAATCGATCAGTGTCTAATCGTTCTTGCTTTGACGAAGACGTTCGTTTTGTATAAGCAATATGTGACTCACATGATATATAATATTTTCTTACGTTTCTGAAGAGGACAGCCGTGCTGTCGAAACGTTAAAAAGAAATTACTCTTTTTGTTTATTGAATCCTGACTCGGAGTGATCGATTTTATCATCATCTTAATAATTATTATTGTTTTTA
The DNA here is from genome assembly GCA_032873175.1 of Leptopilina drosophilae. NCBI lineage: Eukaryota > Metazoa > Arthropoda > Insecta > Hymenoptera > Figitidae > Leptopilina > Leptopilina drosophilae. The sequence goes on along the minus strand of CM065482.1, from coordinate 29,617,488 downwards.
ACAATTATTAAAAAAATTGTATTTTTTAGAGACAAATTTATGCATATACAAATAAAGATATAAATAAGTAATAAAAAATTGATTAATTAATTTTTAATTTATATTTTATATAAATCTAATTGTTAATAACAATGATAATTATTAATTTTAAAATTATTTTGTAACAAAATAGACATAAATTACTTAAATAAACATAAATTTATCTGTAAAAAATATAATTTTTTAAAAGAAGAACCAGAGTTATCTATTTATTAATTAACGAAATTATTTAAATAAATTGAATTATGCATTATTATTTATCGGGTGGTCATACTAGACTAATTTAAATTGATTTCGATCATGAGGAATGGAAAAATAAAAAATAAACACAATTTTTTTTTAAATTCTTGTAAATTGTTTACTTTGAGTAAAAAAAAATATATAAACAATTAATAATTAAAACAACAGTTTCAGGAAAACTCTTAGAAAAATTATCTCCTTTCATTTAAGACCAAGAACATCAAAATCGGATAAAATTTGTAGGTTCTAGACAATTTTGAACAGTAAAGTGTAAGAATTAGGATTCCCGGGCACTTACACATCGCTGACACCGAAACCTGGTCGCGCTTCTACAAAAATTGCAATATCTCGAAAACTATTTGAGTCTCCATCGATTTTCTATTTTTAAATGAAAGGTGAAATTATAAGGAATATTTTTTTAATTGACAAGAAAACTCAAAAATCGGTCCCGCTCGGGCAAAACGGTTTCAAAAATTTTTTTTTACTTTTTTTGGGCAAAAAAATTTTTTTTGTTTTTTTTATGTGATAGTCAGAAGAAACATGATGTCAAGTATAAGCCTTCCAAATTTTATTAAATTTCATCAAAAACTTTCGGAAATATTAAGATTTAAAAAATTATAACAAAAAAATTCAAAATGGCGTAACTTTAACAAATTTCAAAATTTTCAAAAACTTTTTGGCACACTTGTTTCTAGTATTTAATACTACAATTTCACCAAATTACAGCCTAATCCAAAGACCCCATGCAAATCGCATATTTTCTGACGGAGTCTTACCCTAATAAATTAATTATTGTATAACATAGGTCGACTAAATTTCATCAACTGCATGCCTAAAATGTTACAGCCGATTTTTACAGGATTTTGTCAGTAGAATACGAATCTGATCATGAAAATATTGGATTAGCTCTAGTTTTTAAGCAACTTCCATTTCAATACGCAAAACAAGCATTTTTGACATTTTTTGAATGAATGTTAAATCATATACCGAAACAGTAAATCTGTCAGCATAGGGCCAAATTAAAGCATAAACTATAGATCCTCCACTTTCTGACGATTGGGATTGCACGGTACTCAACATTTTTTCAGTGTATTTGTAAATAATATTAAAAGTCTGTTAAAAATTATGAAAAAATGTACAGATTAACAGAGAAATTGTCTCTTTTAACTAAAATAATTTTTTAAATGTTACTATTTCAAATGACATTTATTTTTAGTAATAATGCTTGCTTGATACAATAAGAAAATAATAAATAGGAACGATACATTTGTTATCTTACTTACAGTATACTCTTACACCCTACCGCCTGAAAGATGGAAAGAAGGGAGGATATTCATTGACTCACCGTTCTTCCGACGGGCAAAATGAATGAAAGGTGTACGCTTACGCGTACTATCCACGTCTCGAAACGCGGTATCGGTGCCCATTTAAGTGTAGACGGCGCAGGTACAATCCGCACAACTGGCCGGTTATAAGAACAAGATATTATTAAATTATTTTAATAATTTCTCACTACATCAAATCACCGAAAGGGACTCGCCGGTTTAAGATTTTATTTAATTTAACGTCCGCCCAAATAAAACTCAAAACTATTAGAAAATAATTACATTTTACCAACTTAAAAGTAGTTGTATCCAAAAAAATAGACAGTTCACAAAACAAATAATATCCAACAGAATTGGATAGTAGATCCAACATCTAAGAATCCAATTAAATTGTTTGTCCTGTCCAACTAAATAGATCGCGCTTCAGACACTATCTAAAATAGCTGAGGTATCCAACACGTAGTATACTGTCTCCAACTATTTTTCTGCGTGCATTATCGACCAAATGACCAAAATTTTTACTTAAACTTCACCACATGATTTGAAGTATTTTTAAATAATACATTTTAGCAGAAATGAGGTATAGGGGGTTTCGGAGGTCGCTCTTCAATATTCTGGGGTCAGAATAGCGAATCGATCAACACAAAATCCACTATGGAGGATTTTTTTAAAAAACACCCGAAAAATCCGTTAATTTTTTTAAAAATATATTTATTTAGAACTAAAAAATGTTTTAAAACCTTTCTTAAACTTAAAAAATGTTAACTTTTAAGGTTTTGGCAGCTTGGATCCTCCGGCGAATAAAAATAAATAAAGTTTATTTTTCGTTCGTAACACTACCAGTCTCGAAAAATAGGAAATAGTAGGAAATTTAATTTGAATGGAGAAATAATAATTAGCTACCATTAACTATTTCATTATAAAAATATTACTATTTTACAACAGTGATTAAATTTTTATCATCAAATAATTAATTTTTTATTTATTAAAATGCAGAAAACAATGTTTGTTAAATATTTGTAGATTTATAATTATAGTGTTATAAGTTAATCCTAAATTTCCACCAGTTTTTGGAGTTACCTTATACATTTGTTCCTTTACTTTTTTATTTTTTGAGTTTATTAAAAATGTTAAAACATGTTTTGTGAAAATATTTTCACACATATTGCAGAGTTTCCTGGTTCTTAGCCGACAATTGTCAGAAGAATTAAGCTTCTATTGTGACATTTTTTATTAAGTTTGACTTAATAAAAAATGATACATTAGAAGCTTTATATATAAGAAAGAAAAGAAACTAATGTTTAAGGTTTAGACAAGTAAAAATTTAAGAAAACTACATAAAATTTAATATGTTAAAAATTACAAAAAATTTTTAAAATTGATGATAAAAAATAAAACTCTTCGGTGTGTCCACATCCACGTAGTAAAAGATGAAAACGCCATTAAAATATCGGCTAACAGACAATATAAAATTTACTCAAAGTAAAAAGTTTCAAGGAACTACAAATTTTTTTAAACAAATGTGATCAATTTTTGATGCGCCATTTTAAATTTGTAAAAACTGACATTGAAATTTCCGACAAATTGCATCTGCCATTTTGAATTTTGAAAAATTGTCATTGGATTCGTCATAAGCGACCCTGAAAACTCACAAGTGACAAGGTTTAAGCGACTCCAAGAAATTGTTCAAAAAATTTTCCACCATATTGGATCTGCCATGTTGAATTTTGAAAAATTGTCATTGGATTCGTCATTAGCGACCCTGAAAATCCCCGAGTGACAAGTTTCAAGCGAATCCAAGAAATTGTTCAAAAAAATGTCCGCCATATTGGATCTGCCATTTTGAATTTTGAGAAACTGACATGAGATTGATGATCAGCGACCCCGAAAACCCTCGAGTATACATTTTTAATCGAATTTGCATAATTTTTAAACATTGAAGTAAAATTTTGATTTATTTACTATAATGCATTCACTTTTTCAAAATTTCGATTCCGCCATCTTGAAAGCAAAGTTTGAAGCAATAGCATACTTAAGAAAGGTTTTTAAATATTTTTCAGTTCTAAATAAAAATATTTTTTTAAAAAATGCACTGATTTTTTCGGTGTTTTTTAAAAAAAATCCGCCATATTGGATTTTGTGTTAAACGATTCGCTATTTTGACCTCAGAATCTTGAAGAGCGATCCCCGAAACCCCTTATACCTCATTTCTGCTAAAATGTATTACTTAAAAATACTTCTAATCATGTGGTGAAGTTTAAGTAAAAATTTTGGTTATTTGGGCGTTAATGATAGAATGTCCAACGTCCTTCCGGCAGGACCAAAAAGACTCAGGTGAGTCCGTTCGAAATCGGTAAATAAAACTAACATGGATTAACATAAACAAAAAATAATATATATCGTTAGAAAGGTGATGAAACAAGCTTTCAGCGCATGTAAATGTCGAGCTTGTAAGTTCAAACCGAAGAGCAGGGTAGCTTAAAGAAGTTGAATTTTCCAAAAATTCGTATAATTTTTAGTCACAAAATGATGAAACCCGGTCCTACCGGCAGGACGCTTTTCGCTTTGTTTAAAAGGCTACCAAGCCTACACGGAGAAACCTTTAGGCCGTCCACTTCCCCGCGTCTAGCGTGATAGCGCAACCACCAAGCTTGAAAGTGTGACTCCCCACAGAACGGTGCGTGGCATCCCCGGTCTGTCGACAAGCTATTTTCCCTTATCGAAGCGTGTCAACTATAGGCTCGATCGCGTTAAAAAGGCTTTCTAATTTTCCGTCTGCTATATAGACAAATCATCGTCCCAGTAAACTGGTGACGCTACGCGCCCGCTATGAGGGCAATCTAAGTTCCCACATTGTGGGATCGCCACTAGCACACGAATTTCGACTCACTAGGTATGCTGACGGCCTAAAAGGTTTCTCCGTATAGGCATATAAATTTAGAAACTTGATATTTACATCATTGGAAAGCTTCTTTCATTACCTTTCCAACGATATATTCGTTATGGTATTTATCTGCTTCCATATTTATTTTATAAAGCAAATTTGAAGAGAGTTGTTATTCAATTGGCCGCAATTTTGCTGATTAACATTAAAAATGAAATTTTTTTAAATTTAACAAATATGTTTCATTCTTTGAACGTTTCTGAAGGAAAAGAGACTAGACCGGCCAAAATATATTGATTTTTGTGGATTTTACATTAAATTTACGAAATTTTTTTTTTTACTTTATAGAAACAGCAAGTTTGAGGTCTTTGACAAATGGTTTAATATTATTATTTTAAAAAGTCAAATATATGAATATTTTCGTCACCATAAATATTTTTTGTATTTTTAATTTGTTCTATATTTTCCATCTCTAATAATAATATTTTTTTATCTTTCTGTAATAAAGATTTCGGTATTCTATTTTTGTCGTGTCATTATGCAACGTATCTCTCTCTCTATTTCGATGTTTAAATATTCTGTTCTTGTTTTTTCAAAACTAGTATTTTTATTTAATGTATTTTCGACTAATTAAAATGTTCGAACATTTTCCTGGCTAATAATATTATCATTACTATTAATATTCTTCTTTACAACTGATGCGAATGATTTTGAAGAATTTTTTAAAATTTTTAATTGCTTAATTTTTTTTCCCTAATTAATTTTATGTTATTAATTCATTCCTTGTATTTTTATTGTGATTTTAACAATGCGGGACAACCTATGTATGATGCTGGGTGTCCTTTACTTTTACAATTCACGCAACATACACTATCTTTCTGTTTACTGCCATGTAACTGGGCCTGACATTCGCCCGGTTTATGGTTCTCGCTGCATGGAATTTCATGCTACAATATTTTGACACATGGCCGATGCGTTGATAATTGCATTGTATTGGGTATTTTGGGATTATTTTTTCCCATCGTACCATCTGATTCGCTATGCGCTTAATCGAAGTTAATTCCGTGCTGTTACTCTCCCCTGATATTTTCACAAGAAATGCATAACCCCCCCTCCTAGACGATTTGAAAAATTGTTGCAAGTTAATTATTTTAATATTTATAATTTTTACTTTTTTCAGTTTTGAGTTATCTAATTCAGTTTTCATAACCTCTCCCTCGTACCCCTCTGCTATTCCCTTCAATAACCAAGTGAAAACCCTTTCCTCGTTCCACCACAGCCTAACACTCTGACGTGAAGTCGAAAGAGTCAAAAGGTTCTTACAAGCTATTCTATTGGCCAATTTTGTGCCTGACAACGTCCCATTATTGGCAATTGTAATTTGCCATCATATGTAAATACAACATTTTAGCCATTAATATACTACTAGTGGACCGAGCTAAAAATGTTAAAAAAATTCAAAAATCAGCTATTTTGTTCTTTTTGATTGCAAATGTTTCATTCTGCTTGAGGCCATAGCCAATTCGATACAGAACATAAAACCGTTTTGTTTTTTGCTTTCAGATAACTCTTTTCAAAGAAATTATGTCATCCATCGACGAAGTAGATAACTTTCAGCAGCCATTTTCAAGACCGCCATTTTGAAAAAAAGAAAAAAATTTTTTTAAAGTAACTTCATGTATGTACTATTATATGTAAAAAATTTATTACTTAACATTTTTTGTATTATAAATAAAACGTATTGAAAAAATCAGGTTTTTCAGAGTAACCTGGCCTTAATGGTTTGTTACTTGGGCCGTTAATGTAACATTATTGACACAAAATTCGGGACAGTTTCTACGAATTAGAAATCCTGATCACCAGTGTCAATATTGGGTCGATATTTGGCTCAATGGCAACAAATTTAAAAAAAAATTTTCGAAAAATTGAGAATTGTTGCCAATGTTGGCATAATAATGGTATAATTAGAATGACAGTGACGGCCTACTAATGTCTGCATATTTCGGCAGACATCACTGGACTAATTTTGGGCCGTATTGACCCAAGGTCAAGGCGCAGTGTTTCAAAAACACAGATATCCCAGTTCGATCCCAGCTTCGTAGGAATTTTTTCATTATTTAATCAAATTAAACTTAAAATAAATTTGTATACAATATAACAGAGTCTTAACTTGAAAATAGGGTAGCTCCATGCTTAAAAAATCAAAGTTGTACCCTAGTTCTTCGATTTTGTTGAAACTTCGAAATTTTGAAGCGAAATACATGCCAGTAAAGAGCCTCAATACGATTTTTAAAAATTTTGGATTTACGAGGTTTTTAAAATTTTTTTTGAAATTTTGAAAATTGTATATCTCCAAGGAAAATTAATAAAATTTAATTAAATTTTTAGGAAATGCTTATTGTTTACAGACAATTTAAGAAAAGATTTTAGAAATTTTTTTTAAAAGAAATTATAAAAAAAATAATTTTTAAATAAACAATTTTTTGAAAAGTGACATTTTCATTCTTTTTAATAATAATGATTCGATTATCACTTATTTATGGAGGGTCTGAAGCTTTAAAAGATATTAAATTTTTTGCCCTTGCGCGCAACCATAAAAAGCGCATTTTCCGGATATACTCTACATACAAACTAACGTTCAAAGTCATCTCTAAGTCGTAAATTTTAACCGAATTCGATTTTTCTTTTTGGAGAATGTCAGGCTATAAATTCGTAAGAATACTGTGCAATTTTTAAATTTATATTTGTTTAAACAAATTATTATTATTTTTAACTACTAACTTTTTTACATATTGTACCTAAAGGGGTGTATTTTTTCTAATTTTGCAATTTACCGGTCCTAACATAAATACTAATGCAAATTTAAAACATAATTATTATTGTTTAAGCAAGATTTAAACAAATTATTATTGTTCATTACTAACTATTTACAGAATGGTATACTTAAAAGATGCAGTTCTTTCTAAACATGCAAATTTATCAAACTTTTTTTATATGCAGATTTATATTTAAAAAAAATAATATTTTAAACAAAAATAAAAATAATAATTCATTTAAAAATTAATTAACTTTTAATTAGGGTTGTTAAATTTTCCCTAATTATATTACTTTTCTTTTAAAAAAATTGAATTTTTGTAATTACTAAAAAATTTTTAAAAAAACTAAGCAAAAAAATGGTTTAAATAATTGTTAACAACAATTATATTTAATATAAATTGTGTTACTTTCCTTTCTAAAAGTTTATTTTACTTAATTTTGTAAACTCAATAAAGTGTTTTTGTTTTTAATGTCTCAAAAATATTTAAATATTGAATTTTAAATGCTTCTTAATATTATAAAGTCGTTTTCACAATTTTCATTTGCATGTGTTCTGTGAAAAGTTTTCAATCGAAGAACTAGGAAACAACTTTAATTGTTTTTGGCATGGAGCTACCCAGATTAAAATTAAAAGAACAATTATAATTTGTAAGAAATAAAACCAAAATAATAAAAAATTTCTTTATTATTTCTCGAGTGGTCACAATATTGCGGAGGTTCGTCTCAGACTGACTCATTCAGTGAGAAAACGAATAGCGATAAAAATATTTACATTATTTCGCTTATTTTTTATTTAATTTTTTTACATAAAAATACAATTTAAATACAATACAATACAATACTTACAATACTTTACAATTTGAATTTTATTACTTTAATAATTAAACAAATACAGTCGAATCTGGATAAGAGAGAAACCTCTATAAGCGAGAGTTATTTGCTGGTCCCGTGACTTAGACTTCTGTAGTTAAGAAACTGGATAAGCGAGAAACCTCTATAAGCGAGAGAAAATTGCCGGTCCCTTGAACTCTCGCTTATCCAGGTTCGACTGTACTATGAAATTGGTACTATAAAATTGAATTCACATACACACACTTTGAGCTGAAACAATTATTACATTGATGCATACGAATTATTTAATTATTTAGTTTACATTAACTATTACCGATAAAATTTTATTTATTTTTTAACAGGACACAGTTCTTCTGATGCGGTGGGGAGAATGCACTAAAGAATATTCATATACATTATTATATACAAAAATACAACTGTTCTCGGGAAACACGCATTTCCTTACAAAATCATCTCCATTCAACCACTTGATATTCCACCATGCAAAAGAGGATTAATTTTTTTAGGGAATATAAACAATTGAATGATAATAAGATAAGATATATTCCAATATTTAAATATTAGAATATTTATGACCCCGATTCACAATTTTTATCACTCAGTCAACCTGCTTAACGTTAATTCGCCTCGAATTGATTTACAGGTGAAAAATGTTCCGAGTAATATTCGCAGATTAACGCGCCAAAATCTGAGTGTTCAAGGTCTGACAAAACATACCTATCGTTCCTTAATTTTTAATTACTTCATAAGGTCCTTTATATCGCTGGATGAGTTTTCGCGAAACTCCTACCGTAGTGTCAAAATTTTTCACGACTGCAAGATCACCTAATTCGCAATGGTGCGCGCTTTTTCGTTTCGAATCGAAATACTTTTTTTGTCCTACCAGCACGGAAAGTATATCATTTCGGGCACTTAGAGCGGGCGCAAAGTAACTCATTACCACCCAGGGGTAGGTGAAGCGCTTCCCCTGCCTTCGAGCAGGCAGAAGAGTATTTTGCGCCCACATGTTAATTATTCGATTGTCTTCATTAAAATGTGATATTTTCGAGTTTTTTTATGTTGACTATAAAAATGCAAACATTTTCAACTTGTTTTATTTTGTCTAGAAAAATGTGCAATTTTTTTCGATTTTCTTTAAAAAAAATTATAACACATTTGGTTTCGTTCACATTTCGGTTAAAAAAATTGTCAATTACTATATTTTCAGAATACATTGTTGTCTTATTTCTATATTAAAACTTGTATCATTATAGACTTCAAAGAGTTAACATTTATATAGAGTTTAATTTTTAACTAATATGAGCGTTTAATCGTTCGTGCCCTCAATGACATACTTTCCCTGCAGTTTGGACAAAAAATTATGTTAACATCATGGGCGCAAAGGTGATTACGACTCTGGCGAAATTTCGGGACCTGGGGCTACAATTTCGCCATCGTCGCAATCACCTATTTTGCGCCCTTGATACGAAAATAACTATTTTGATACTCCTAGGATTTTATAATTTTTTCGCTCGCTCTACTTCTCTCCGATTCATAATTTATAATTATAATGAAGCAAATACTTATTGCGTTTTTTTATTTTTTTTATTAAAAAGAGATTTTTTTCACATAAATGTTATTATTACTTATACTTGCTCTAATAAAATTTAAAGTTTTTTATAAATAAAGAAAAGAAATATAAATAAACATTATTTGGTAATTGCAAATTTTAATTTATAAAGAAATTGAATATTTTTAAAAAAGGGAATTTTTATTTGTTTCCACAGGAATTAAAAGGATTAAATATGTCAAATTCAAAAAATTATTTTTATTATTTCAATAAATATTTTCAATAATTTTTTAAAAAGTTCTTTAAGAATTTCCACATACATTTGTTTTAAAATTTATTAACATAGATAAGAGAGTTTTTCTAAAAAATTATCAAAAACTTTCTATGAATTACGAAAAGTTTGAAAAAAATCTCTTAAACGTTTACGAAAATTTCTTCATGAAAATACAGGAAAAACAAACAGGAATACAGGAAAAATACAATTTGAAAAAATTTCCACGTAACTGCACGTAACTTTAAATTATTTAAAAAAAATTAAATTAAACTTTTTCAAAACAATAATTTTTCAAAATTACCAGTTAAAAGTATAGAAAATTCAAATCTTTCAACAATATTTTAATCTGAAACCATTTCAAAATTATTTAACTACAAAAGTAATTAATTTATTGAATAATAGAATGTTTTTTTAAAATTTAATTGTTATTAAGAAAAATATAAGCAAAATATTTGTATTTCAGTCATAAATAATTGTAAAAATTATGATTTTTTAAACAAATTTCTAATGTTTTTTTAAGCAAAGAAATGATTGTTAAATATTTTATTTTTAATCATAAGCTTGCTAAAGAATTCTTATTTTTTTCAAGTAAAGATTGAAAAAATATAATATTTATGTTCCAGTCGCATTTTTTGTAAAAATTATAATTTTTTTTAAAAAGAATAAATTTGCTCATAAGAAATTTTCGAATTATACATTTTTAAAAATATTTCATTTATATTCAAAGGAAAGAAAATGGTGTAATAAATATTTGTTTCTAAAAAATATTTGGTTTTAAACTATAATAAAAATATTTTTGTAATAATATAATATCAAATTATTTCCTTGAAAATTTTGTTTAATAAGGAAGAAAATTTTGGTTAATGCGTAATTATTAATCACATTTCTTTAAACCAATTCTTGTTTTTAATTTAGAAACATAGTTTTTTGTAAATTACACCATTATAATATTTTAAGTAAATTTTATAAATTAAAGATGTTTTAGTTTTTTGGTTTTAAATAAATTAGTTGACATTAGTTACTTCAACACTTGAACAAGCAAACAAAACAATGAGATAAATATTTGCTTTTTCATTATAATTATTTATAAATTATGATTTTGAAAGACATAAAATTAATTTATCATAATTATGTATTATGATTTACAATTATACATTTTTTATACAAAAGAAAAATTTTTTTTAATAAAATAAAAATTTATATTAAAAATGTACTGCTTTGCGTGTCATTTTATTATATTGTTTTATAACTCTTGTTTGTTTACAAAGTCATAACCATAAAATGGAGAGTTTGATAGTGATTAATTTAACAATTCAAATTGGAAAATATAATTGTTTATTAATTTAAGTAAAAAAATTATCAAGTTGTGATTAATTCAAACTAGTTCTAATCAAAATAATTTAATATTTAACCTTCCTAATATAATTAGAAGAAAAAAAACTTTTAATTTGTTTTAGTGACATATTCAGGTAAGTGTTTTACCCTCTGTACTTTTACCCGTCGTAATTTTTACCCTTTACTTAAGTCATTTTTACCCATTACCCTTCATAATATTACCACCCTTTTTTTCTGTGCACTATTATAGTGGCGCTATGGCACTATTATAGTGGCGCTATGGCACTATTATAGTGAGCGCTATTATAGTGCGTGCTATTATAGTGGCGCTATTATAGTGAGCACTATGGCACTATTATAGTGAGCGCTATTATAGTGTCGCTATTATAGTGCGCGCTATTATAGTGTCGCTATTATAGTGCGCCCTATTATAGTGGCGCTATTATAGTGGCGCTAACTCAGAGTCCCGCTCCTGTTTCCTCCAAATACTCTGCCACATAGTCGATAGCTTTCCCTCTTTGGTTAACACCAAATAATAATTTACTCGGATTTGTGTCAATTGCGCTGTGGACAAGGTTATTTAGAGCAAAGTCAACGTCTGATAGCATTTTGTACCACATTTTTCCGGAAGTGGAGTCAGAAAGTTTTCTCAGAGCTGGACCCAAAGTCCTATTTACCCGCTCCGCCTTGCCATTAGCCTTAGGAGAGGCAGTTGCGATCAAAACGTGCTTCACGTTATTCTCTTCAATTAAATGACTTGAACTCATCGGACGTGAAACAAGAGTTGCGGTCTGATATGATTGTTCTAGGGCGACTATAATTTCTAAAGTACTTGTTAAGGCAACTTATTTTTTCTTTAGAATTGGTGGTTTTTACTGCGAATAATGTCGTGAATTTAGTAAAGCTATCTATCACTAGAAGTACGAATTTTTTCGGAAAAATTGTTTTATCGATTGTCCCGAAATGATCTATGCTGATGGTCAAAAAAGGAACGTCTCTTTTTGGGATAGAATTTAAAAAAACCTTCCCTTTTACCGGTCGTTGGCGAAAACGTGACATATTTGAGACAATTAGCTATATGTGGTTTCACTTTAGTTTTTAGTTCAGGAAACCAATAGTTGCGCAATATCGCTTTGGCCGTTTTTTCTGGACCAAAATAACCCATTTCGTTGTGGTATTTATTTATAATATTATTTTCCATTTCCGATGGTACATAATATAAAATTCCCTTATTCCGTTTACGATAAACTAAACCATTTTGCATTTCATATAACTTGTTTTCTTCCTTCTGAAATTTTTCGCGCAACTCTACGAGTTTTTATCTAAATTCTGGCTAATAATCAAATTCGACTCCATTGTATTGTCCTCCACTCCCAAGACATTCACGGCTCGACAGCTCGACTAAGGACATCCACGTGACGCATTTGTTCACCATTCCTATGCTCGAGTACTTATAGTAATTTTCTAATTCTGCCGACCACCTGCAAATTCGCGGGTTTATATCTTTTTTATCAAGATTAATCAAGATTAATCAACGATTGCGCTGACGCCACGTTCATTCGGCTATGCGCCCCCCGCAGAGATTTTGTATCCAAAATATTCTACTTCCGACTGTAGAAACTTGCACTTGTCCATTCGTAGGTCGAGTATATTTTCAAGCATAAGGGCAAAAACTTGACTCAGAACTTGACGCTCAATCGTATTGCATTGCAATTCATATATCATTATGATATATCATGACGTCACTTGACTTGATTAAATCCGCGAATATTTTGTTAATAAATTTTTGAAATGTTGACGGCGATGTTTTAAGTCCAAACGTCATTTTAAGGAATTCAAAATGGCCCAAAGGTGTATTAAAAGCTGTATACTCAATAGATTCCATACTAACATGATGAAACCCATCTCTCTAGTCGAGAAGTGTAAACCAACACTTTCCAGACAAACAATCAATCCTCGTTCAGAGAGGAAGGGTAATACAAGCGTTCCATTATTCTATTCAAGAATTTAAAATCTTTGCACAGTCTAAGTTTTTCATTTTTTCACTAGTTAAAACAATTGGCGAAGCATATTTTAAATTGCTTTCCCGAATAATTTTTCGCGCTATGAGATCTTCACTGGCAGAATTTTTAGCAACATTTTAATTTTCATGCAGGCCTCTAACAACATCATCTAATGATATTTTCTCGAAGGCAGTCAGGAGATCAGATTTGTTCCTGAACTGCTGAATCCTTGCTTGACTGCGTAGTGATGTATCCGATATGACATCCACTAGGTAACCGAGAAGCTCTTCATCTGCTATTGGAACCGCATTAGCCAGGATTAGTTTTTCGTGAAAATAGTCGCTGAATGTCTGTGAAACCTTCCAGACGCGTCCCTCGAATTTTCTGAACAGCGTCATTCGATCCTGACGATGAACAAACATTGACTCTCATTGGGTAAGCAGGTCATCCACAGTCATTACAATAAATTCGATTTTGGATATATACCAGCGTAGGGCCTTTCCTTTCAATTTCGATCCTAGCAGAAGTCGCCCAAGGTCATCGTTCAGTTTATAAGTTACTCTCAACAAATTGAATTGGTCTCTCCATCTACAAAAGTCAGCGCTTTCACCTTCGAATTCACTTAAGAGATCCTTGAGAGCATTAATATTTGTTTGATAAGGAGCCTGCGTTAGGATAGGGGAAGCATTGCCCGCACGAAGCAATTCCAGCTCACGTCTCGTAAGGTCGAGTTCTCGACGCAGCAAATCCTGCTCTCTCTGCATTTACTCAATTTTTCTGTCTCGTGCATCTATTACTGCGTTATTACCAGCTCCATCACCCTCATGATGATTATCTGTGACATTTCTCTGCTGCAATTCCGTCTTCTGCATCCATTCATCTGTGGGGTCATATTCCTGCAGCCGCCTTATTATCTCAACTTTATTTCGAACCGTAGACAACCCAAAAGATTTGGCCACAATCTTCAGAGTCGCCACCGTGAATGTGTTAGGATCCATTGGCGAAGTGGGAGCAAGTTCTCCCCACTATCAAAGGTATGGAAATGAGTAACAAGCTTAATATACGTTTCGCGTCAGAAGTACGAACTTACACGATTATCACGACTGCAGAGCCACATCACGTTTACTTATGGTAACCAATTAAATCGACCACCATCGCCATTAATAAATGCGTCTTAATTCAAAATCACAAATGCTTTCAGTTTTACGATTCTGAGAATTCCTAGCAATTATCCGCGAACTATTCTCAGAAATAACATTTCTTTAATTTTTTAAGGAGTTTTCTGTGTTTTGCACTTTTATTTAACCGGGAATACACTTAATAAGTTCGGAGCACGTGGCGAGAAATCGCCTGAAACACAATTCTCAGAATTTTTAATCTGTAATACGAATGTCGCACCTTCAATTAGTTTCCGGACTGAAGCGAAACATAGTTGCATTTCGAAAACTTAAAACTTCACTTGTAAAACGAAAAGCAAATCACACAGAAAAGGGAATCGCGACTCACGCGTCTTCCGGCCAGAATTGAGTTCTGAGATGAATAAAATAAAAAGAATTACTCAAAAAAATTGTCCGAATGGCTTTCGAAAAGGTGGACGATCGAGCCTATGATCCCACTTTTAATTTGTAAGAAATAAAACCAAATTAATATAAAATGTCTTTATTCTTTCTCGAGTGGTCACAATACTTCAGAGGTTCGTCTCAGACTGACTTATTCAGTGAGAAAACGATTGTCGATAAAGGGAAAACGATGAGTAATCCCACAGATATACACAAACACATACAATATATTCTTCACAAAATTTAAGCATTTTTAAATAATTAATTTTTAAATAAATTATTATTCTTATTTTTGTTTAAAATATTATTTTTTTAAATATAAATCTGCATATAAAAAAAGTTTGGTAAATTTGCATGTTTAGAAAAAACTGCATCTTTTAAGTATACCATTCTGTAAATAGTTAGTAATTAACAATAATAATTTGTTTAAATCTTGCTTAAACAATAATTATTATGTTTTAAATTTGCATTGGTATTTATGTTAGGTCCGGTAAATTGCAAAATTAGAAAAAAATACACCTCTCTAGGTACAATATGTAAAAAGTTAGTAATTAAAAATAATAATAATTTTTTTAAACAAACATAAATTTTAAAATTGCACAGTATTCTTACGAATTTATAGCATGACATTTTCCAAAAATAAAAATTAAATTCGGTTAAAATTTACGACTTATAAGTGACTTTGAACATTAGTTTATATATAGAGTATAGCCGGAAAATGCGCTTTTTACGGTTGCGCGCTAGGGCAAAAAATTCAATATCTCCTAAAGTTTCAGACCGTCCATCAATTTTTTTTTGAAAAATACTCGTAAAATAAGTGATAATCGAATCGTTATTATTAAAAAAAATTAAAATGTCATTTTTCAAAAAACTGTTTATTTAAAAATTATTTTTTTAAAAATTTCTTAATAAAAATTTTTTTTTCTAAAATCTTTTCTTAAATTGTCTGTAAACAATAAGCATTCCATGAAAATTTTATATATTTTCCTTAGAGATATACCATTTTCAAAATTGCAAATAAATTTTAAAAACCGCGTAAATCCAAAATTTTTCCAAATCGAATTGAGGCTTTTTACTGGCATGTATTCCACTTAAAAATTTCGAAGTTTCAACAAAATCGAAGAACTAGGATACAACTTTGATTTTTTAGGCATAGAGCTACCCAATATTATAAAAGAAACGTCTATTTTAGACCTGAAGGAATGTAAAAAGGACGTCCTTTTTTATGTCCTTTAGTTGTCTTTTTGGTTACTCAAAGACATTACAATCTTCGTCCCTGAATGTTCTCAGACAAAAAGGGACGTCTTTAAGACGTCTCTGTGCTCACTGAGCAAACAACTACTATTTAAGATTGAAGGATCCTTTCAGCTGAACTTGTTCTACTTTTTAGGAATTTTTTGCCTTCAAAGGAATTTAAAGAAAATTGTCACTAAAGTTTTTAAAGGTTTGTCATGCTATAACTACTATGATGATTAATAATCAATGAATTAATAAAAAATTCTAATGTGTCAGCACATTCGATCACTCTAGTTCTGTGATTCTGAATTACCCCCAATGAGTAATTCAGATTAATTCGAAATAAGTTTGACTTGATCCGGAAGTTAATGACACTCGGGTTGAATGCATGGTTGTGTTTAAATGATGGCATATGCCACTAGGCAATAAGCGAACATTGGCAATCTTCTTCATCGCGGTGATTTTAATGATTCTGAGCCACTGGTCTGCGTGATTCCTAATAATCAGTCGCTCACACGTTTTCTCCCCTCCCTTGTGAACTGGCAGTAATCCACCAAACTGTGGCATGTCGGACTCACATCAATCTTGTTAAATTGCCCACCCAGCCAGGAGTCGTTCTCTTTCGCTCTTGGGGATTGATAAATTGCCTGATCCCGTCTCTCACAGACACGTAACGCTTCACGTTGCGTCCTCGAAACAGAAACGCGGCGAAGAAAATCAAATTAACTGTCTGCACACCGTTCACCAATACCATCATTATTGGGGGGCCTTAAAATCTTGCATGCCTCAACGAACCGAAGAAAGGATATGTTAAGAAGCAATATTCTCTTTTGAATAAACATATTAATCTGGTTTGCCTTTGATCTTCTCTTAAAGAGATAGAATTTTCTCCTATTTTTCTGTCAATCTAAATTATTTATATAAGAAGAAAATAAATGAGATTTTAACTTTTTACGTTTTCTCAGATAAATAGAGGTCAGATCCATTAGAGAATTATTTTTGGGTTAGCGCAAAAAGCGACGAGTTTGCGTAAAATCTAAGGTTGACTATTAGCTTCAAATAGTGTTGGCTTAAGTTGGTTTTCTTTCTATCTGGTTTCTTGATCCAACTAGGTGGCGATGCCTTCTTTTTACACGTTTGCCGCGAGGTGTAACGTGACGATGGTTATCTTCATTGCGAGACATAAGACACAATTGCTTGGCGCGATGGCACGGGATAGAGTTTTAAGTTTAAGATTAGACTTTAGTAGTCCAAGGAAATGGAGAATTCATTGCACTCTCTCACATTTATTACAACTACTAGCCTTCTGGGAATCATTTGTTTTTTAAAAAGTCAAGTCTGATAAAAGTCCAGAAACATTTTCGCATATTTTATAATCACCACGAAAAATTTCCACACTTTCCAATGAAATAAATATTACACTATTAAATGTCTCGCCTTTTTTTAAAACCAGCTCATGAACAAATCAATAAAACAAATGTATAACAAAAAAATTTGAGATTTGATTGTTTGGGTAGTTTTACATAGTTTATATTGAATAACGAGATTCGATAAACCAGTTAATAAATGAAAAACAATATAGTTACAACTTACCATTATTCAAAACTACAAGTTTTATATCGCAAAATATGTGAGCTGCGTGACGATGGTGGAATGATCTACCGTCATGCATTATTCACTGTTTCATATTGAAAACTGTAATAGGAGGGAGCTTTAACAGCTCGCGGGAAAATAAAATCGCGTTTTATCTTCCGCTTTGGGGACCCACATGTCAAATACGTAAAGAATGAAGAGGCACGCTGGATGCTTTTCCAACTCTCAAGAACAACTTCCAAATTGGAATCTTATTCACGAGGGCTGAAAAGTAAAATACTAGATAAAAAGAGAGAGATTTACTCAATTCCTTTGACAAATATTATCCCTTTATTCAAGAAAATATAAGTAATCGATAATGCTCATAAATTTTCAACTCAATGTTAGATTGCTCATGGAATTGGCATTGGCACCTAAATTATCCTTCACCAAGGCAACGATTTATCATTTTCATTCAATTCTGCTAGGAGAGGAATCGCAATCGTACGCATTTCATTCCATTTTTCAAATGTGTCGAAAATTTTTTTCGGTTTACAAAAAAGGTGAATTCAATCAATTATTAAGTTCATGTTTTTAAAAAAAGAAGCTTTCTGTGTGCAACATTTTTTTTCTTATTTACCATCAAGTTTGAAAATCTTTTAAGAAACGTTATAGATTTAGGGTTAATCTTGAGGTTTTAAGAAGGATTTTTCTTTTATCCAGACTAAGGCAGTATACATGTCTCGTAAATCGCATTGAATTCTTCTTAAGAACTGGTGACATATGCCTATATTACCCATTACTGTCACTGCGTGACTCGTGTCCCTATATGCTTACCTGTATCGAATAATACACGGTCAACAATGACGTGTGGTGATGTATGTGGGTTATTGGTCGAGCAGCTGTTTCCCTAGTTCCTCACACTCCTGTGGGCACTCACAATGTCACAATGCCGTGTGAGCACTTGTGACAGCTTCATGTGGGTACTACATGTAATATAGGTACAAGCGCTTGGCTGCACGCAAGGGTGGCATGGCGCGACTCTTGACGCTCGTCGAACAATGTAAACGACGCGAGGATTTCCGAAGCGGGATACAAAGATACTGATATTATAAGAGTGATAAGCTTTTTATTCTTTACAATCTAAGATTTTTCCTCCCCATGGTTAATAATAAAAAACTTAACTTCTTAAAAAACGCCAAATATCAAACTTTGTACACATTTTCTCTATAAAATACTGTATAATTCTTTAAAAAACTATATTACTTTACCTCCTCAGTTGAAACAGTTCTAGAAAAATTAACTAGAATTATTTTATAGAATTACTAAATTGAATTAATTATATCAATTTAAATGATTTAAATAATTTTAGTTTAAAATTTTTCATTGAAATCAAATGTGAAATTTAATTTTACAATAGTAAAAAATTGATTAAAATTGTTTTCAAATTTTAGATTTTTTCTAATTAAAAATCACGAAAGTTTAGTAGAATTCATGTAAAAAATCTTTAAAATCGTTTTAGTACATAATTTTATAGAACTTAACTAGAATTTACATAGAATAATTCTATAGAATGATTTTAGTGAAATTCAATAGAACTTTTTCACCAGGGTTGTGGTCACACATTGCCAATAGTTTAGAACCTAAAAACAAATTCAACAATGTCCCTATATACGATAGTTATACTTTTATCTCACTTGACTTAAGTTCTATGTTTACGAATGTGTCTTGCAAATTGATCATTCAAAATTTAGATTGACGCATCAACTTTATAAACCAGAAATGTAAAATCCCTTTCTCTAAAACTATTGATCGTCTTAAATTTGTATTTAATAACACATGTTTTTCTTATAACACAGATATTCTTATGGATGATCTGAAAACTAAATGTTTCATAGAATTGAAAGAAAGGTATTGTGTCCCATTGTTTTATTTTAGGTATGTAGATGACACATAATCTGAGCTGTTAAAAAAGAACATGTTAATTTGGTTATTGGTATTTTTAACTCTTATAATCAAAACTTCAATTCACTGTTGAAAATGAAACCTCCATTACTGACGATACATTTACTTAAAGTAAATTAATGTGCAGAAGCATCACTATTGACTTGTTAATTTTAAGAATATTTTTCTTGACAATTTGATTTTGGGCGTAAGGTCTTTTCTGTTTTCTTTCTGAAAAATTTTTTGATATACTTATTCATCATCTAGTTTAAAAATAGTTTTAAAATACTATTAACTTGGTCACCCTTGGTGAACCCTATGTAAACAAATTGATATTAGTTTCTTTAATTGAAAATAAATTGAAATTCGGTACAATTCAACAAACAATCTAGTTTCGTTAATCCTCCCTTTCTGGCTGTTTTACTACACAGTTCGCAAGAGTAGAGAGACTATAGACTGTTGAAGGGATTGCTTTCGCCAGCATCAACGTTAGTGTCGGATCACGTTACCGCTCTTGACACTCATCGGAGATTAGCTCCCAGATTGCATTCGTATCACGCACAAAAGATTTCAACTTGAGCTTCTCTTTTGGAAACCACGTCTATCTGACAGCCATATCTAACGGATTTTTAACGACCTTTTGTTAGCCCTAAAAATATAACCTCTCTCTCTCTCTCTTGATTGGAGAGAAACTTGTTCGGTGAAGAAAGTCTCTCACAATGTGAGATGGCAAATGATTTTCAATAGATTCACTATGTATAAAAACATGTATGGAGATGAGATCCTGCAACAATGATTATTTCACCTGAAATCTTAATGTTGTATAGAAATTTTTTTTATCCCTCCTTAATTTATTCGCTCAAAAGAATAAAATTTTCTCTATAAAACATACCGTTCAAACAATTTAACGTGATATATAAATTGTAACGTATTAAATTTTCAAGTGTTAATAAATACCAACTAAAAATTCTTATTTTCCCTTAAAAATTTTCCTAAACAACAATGACGTGCAGTTTCAACTCTTTCAAAACTAAAAAGATCTCACAACTATTTATTTTGCCGCTGGAAGAAATAGTAAAATTTTAACTATTAATGCTATTAGATAATTGAGGATCATCATTTTTATCATTATTTAACTTTGTTTTCTTTTTATTAAATATTGATCATTTTTGCTAACTTTTGTGTTAAATTTTATTAATTTGTTATATTTTTTTCGTTACGTTCTGTAACATAAGATATTTCGGTGATCAGGTTTTCTAATATTATCTTATTTCAATGCCGTTCTGTAACAGATTGGTTAAAATTTTGTTTGCTAGATACGCCTTTAGTCCGGAATGAGGATCGTGTCTTTTTTGAAGAAACTTTTGACGAAAAGTAGTTTGGAAGCACTTAAAATAGAACGAGGCGTGTTTGAGAGGATCCGTGAAGAAATTAATCACTCCTTTATCGCCTTCTCCTAACGAGTCCCTTCTTGCAATATTGACTGGAGTTTGTCATTGTCACAAGAAAACTCTTTTCGCATGAACCTAATTAACTTTCCAAAAGGTATACACACAAATACACGCTGTAAAGTATTCGAAATACTTTTTCGAAGAAAATAAATTAACTTTTTAATAATCTGTTTTAAATATCAATTTTTTAAAATATTGATTGCATTTTGAAATCTTCGTTAATCGAATTGAAGATTTGAAAATCGATTTGCCCTGTCACAATGATAAATGATGAGCATAGCAAAACTCGTCAATCTGATTTTTTGGATGCATTCAAAGAAGGTCTGAATTTATGATTCCAATAGATGATTTTTCGATCGGTTCATATTTTGACGATCGAAAAGTTGCAAAGTGAACTTAATTTGTCAAAAGAAAATAAATGTCGAGATAAAGAAGAAATTCGATGGTATAAAAAATTGGTCAGCGGGAAAGGTGATTTTGACTACGAGAGAGTTAGGGGTACGGAAAAAATAAATTCGAGTACTCGAAATTATTCGAGCTTTTTATGAGGCTCGGACTCGGCTCGAGCTCGAACTGATTAGACTCGGCTCGAAAAATGAAAAGCTCGAAAATACTCGATCGAGCTTCGAGCTTTTTGCACAGCTCTAGTAAGTGATATTTTTTTAATTCTAAAAAATTGAAAGTATACCTTAGAAGTAAAAAAATTATCACTTACTAATAAAAAAACATATTTCTAACCCAAGGTGGATGACTCCTTCCTCTTCTAAATAAAAAGGAATAAAAGAATGTCAATTTGACTCTCTTTCTGCATTAGAAAAGGAAAGAAGATAGGTTGAGGCCCGCCTTTGTTGTGGTAAAAAATCATAATTATGTTATTTTTATGTACATAATATATTAGGGTAAAACTCCGTCAGAAAATAAGCGATTTGCATGGGGTCTTTGGATTAGGCTGTAATTGGGTGAAATTGTAGTATTGGATACTAGAAACAAGTGTGCCCAAAATTTTTTGAAAATTTTGAAATTTGTTAAAGTTACGCAATTTTTAATTTTTTTGTTATAATTTTTTTAAATCTTAATATTTCCGAAAGTTTTCTATGAAATTTAATAAAATTTGAAAGGCTTATACTTGACATTATGTTTCTTCTGACTATCACATAAAAAACAAAAAAAAATTTTTTGCCCAAAAAAAGTCAAAAAAAAATTTTTTGAAACCGTTTTGCCCAAGCGGGACCGATTTTTGAGTTTTCTTGTCAATTAATAAAATATTCCTTATAATTTGACCTTTCATTTAAAAAAAGAAAATCGATGGAGACTCAAATAGTTTTCGAGATATTGCTATTTTTCTGGAAGGGCGACCAGGTTTCAGTGTCAGCGATGTGTGAGTGCCCGGGAATCCTAATTCTAACACTTTACTGTTCAAAATTGTCTAGAACCTACAAATTTTATCCTATTTTGATGTTCTTGGTCTTAAATGAAAGAAGATAAATTTTCTAATAGTTTCCCCAAAACTGTTGTTTCAATTATTAATTGTTTATATATTTTTTTGTTACTCAAAGTAAACAATTTACAAGAATTTTAAAAAAAACGTGTTTATTTTTTATTTTTCCATTCCTCATGATCGAAATCAATTTAAATTAGCCTAGTATGACCACCCGATAAATAATAATGTATAAATCAATTTATTTAAATAATTTCGTTAATTAACAAATATATAACTCTGGTCCTTCTTATAAAAAAATTGTATTTTTCACAGATAAATTTATGTTTATTTAAGTGATTTATGTCTATTTTGTTACAAAATAATTTTAAAGTTAATAATTGTCATTGTTTTTAATAATTATATTTATATGAAATATAAATTAAAAATTAATTAATCAATTTTCTATTACTTACTTATATCTTTATTTATATAAGCATAAATTTGTCTCTATAAAATACAATTTTTTTTAATAAATGTTAATAACAGTGATAACTATTAACTTTAAAATTATTTTTTAACGAAATAGACATAAATTACTTAAATAAACATAAATTTATCTGTAAAAAATACAATTTTTTTATAGGAAGGACCAGAGTTATATATTTGTTAATTAACGAAATTATTTAAATAAATTGAATTATACATTATTATTTATCGGGTGGTCATATTAGGCTAATTTAAATTGATTTCGATCATGAGGAATGGAAAAATAAAAAATAAACACAACTTTTTTCAAAATTCTTGTAAATTGTTTACTTTGAGTAACAAAAAAATATATAAACAATTAATAATTGAAACAACAGTTTCGGGGAAACTGTTAGAAAATTTATCTTCTTTCGTTTAAGACCAAGAACATCAAAATCGGATAAAATTTGTAGGTTCTAGACAATTTTGAACAGTAAAGTGTAAGAATTAGAATTCCCGGGCACTCACACATCGCTGACACTGAAACCTGGTCGCCCTTCCAGAAAAATTGCAATATCTCGAAAACTATTTGAGTCTCCATCGATTTTCTTTTTTTAAATGAAAGGTCAAATTATAAGGAATATTTTATTAATTGACAAGAAAACTCAAAAATCGGTCCCGCTCGGGCAAAACGGTTTCAAAAAATTTTTTTTTGACTTTTTTTGGGCAAAAAATTTTTTTTTTGTTTTTTATGTGATAGTCAGAAGAAACATGATGTCAAGTATAAGCCTTTCAAATTTTATTAAATTTCATAGAAAACTTTCGGAAATATTAAGATTTAAAAAAATTATAACAAAAAAATTAAAAATGGCGTAACTTTAACAAATTTCAAAATTTTCAAAAAATATTTGGCACACTTGTTTCTAGTATCCAATACTACAATTTCACCCAATTACAGCCTAATCCAAAGACCCCATGCAAATCGCATATTTTCTGACGGAGTCTTACCCATTATTATAATTTAATTTTTGATGTTAATAAATAAAGCTAATTATAATAAATTGTGAATCTTATCATTTATTAAAATTTTACTTTCTGTGAAATATTAAGTGTTAAATTTTCATCTCGAAGGAAACAAGATACTTTTTGGAATTTAATCATATTCATTGTCAGTTTCGTCTTTTATCGGCGATCAAATCAATCGAACCCACAAAAATAAACATTATCTGTTTGAGATTTCTCTCTAAGGTAGTAGCAGCTTGGTTCCTCCGGCGAATAAAAATAAATAAAGTTTTTTTTCGTTCGTAACATTACCAGTCTCGAAAAATAGGAAATAGTAGGAAATTTAATTTGAATGGAGAAATATTAATTAGCTACCATTAACTATTTCATTATAAAAATATTACTATTTTACAACAGTGATTAAATTTTTATTATCAAATAATTAATTTTTTATTTATTAAAATGCAGAAAACTTATAGTATTATAAGTTAATCCTAAATTTCCACCAGTTTTTGGAGTTATAGTAAAGTCAAATTCGAACTAATTGTATCTAATTGCTTGAATGTAAAATAAGACCTATATTGCAAGCTGAATTCACAATTTTTTCCGATTATATAAAATTCCTGCACAAAAACCCGTCGAAGAGTATTTTCATAAAATATGTAAATTTTTGTAGCCATTTGTAGCTTTATTTATCGTTTATTCTTATCAGAAAAATTTATATTTGATGAGAAAATATACACCTGGAAAAATTTGGACAAAGATGAGAAAAATCGGATAGTTTGTTACACAAAAATAATAATAGACACTCTGTTTAACTTTTGCCTTTACAATTATCCAAACATCCATAATAGTTAAACCTAGAAATAAAATAACAAAACTTTTTACTATCTAAGTTTTTCCCCAGTAGCATAATGCAAGTATCGTTTCACAGGTATTCTTGAATTTCTGTAGTATGAATTTTATCATAAAATATCTCCATTTTCAATCTCCTTTAAAAATAATTTTAAAGCTATGAATTAATATTTTTTAATATTATTGTTTACCATTTATCGTTTACCATTTGTAATATTTTCGAAGTTTTGTAATTGAAAATTTTTTGATTAATTGGATAAACAAATTATTCTAATTTCCATCATTTTGACGTCAAAAGTTTAAAACATATATATTAATAAATAAAAAAATTAGAAATTTTCCATTTTTTAAATGTTTAGAAAAAATTGAATACCTCCCTTTCTAATTAATATGTTTAAAATCTGTAAATTTATTGTTTATATATATCTCACAAAAGTCACAACTGATTAATTTACTGCAATCTATCGAAATGTAAAAATTTTTTGCCAAAAGTAATGTCCTATAACCAAGATGTAAGTAAAAAAATGTTTTCAAAAATTAAAAAAACGAAATTTTTCAAATTTTATATTTTTTAATATATTGCTTTTAAATGATCTATAATTCATTGTTACATGTTATTTAGTCAAATTTTAACATAATTTTTCCAAAAATTGTCTCTTATAAATAGATAATTTTTTTGTTTTTTATAATTTTTCGAAAACATGATTATAGTTACATCTGAAATATGGAATAGTATTTTTTGCTAAATTATGCTAAAATGTGACTAAATAACATATACTCAATTATAGATCGTTTAAAAGCAATACATTAAAAAATCTAAAATTTTAAAAATTTCGATTTTTTGAAAACATTTTTATCTTTACATCTTAGTTTTAGGACACAATTTTTAAAAAAATTATGCTAAAATTTGACCAAATTACATGTAACAATCAATTATAGTTCATTTAAAAGCAATTCACTAAAAAATATAAAGTTTTGATATTTGCGATTTTTTGAATTTTTTTAAAATCATGTTTATACTTTCATCTTATTTATAGGACATTTGTTTGGAAAATCTATTCTAGAATGTGATTAAATAACATGTTATACTCAATTATACAAAGTTTTAAAGCATTTTTTAAAAAAAGGTAAAATTTGAAAATTTTTGGTTTTTGAATTTTTTGATAAAATGTAATATCTCCCGTTCTAATCAATATTTTTCAAATCTGTAAATTTAAAAACCTTCCTTGGCCTAAGGTCAAACATTGTGTCAAATTTGGTTTCAAACGGTTTAGCCGTTTTTAAGTCATTCGCGAACAAAGATTCTGTCACATACATATACATACACGAAATTTTTTATTTGCATTTTTGGAATCCTGGATGCTCAAAACGAATAATTATGAGTAAAATTTTAAGTTCTGAGCAATGTACAGACAAAAGTCTCATCTTATATATATGGATTTTAATCTATAAATGTGACGCTCCACGGTAAAAGACGCCTAACGCGGAAAAAACTTCAGGTACTGATTGAGATCGTTTTATCTTGATTAAAAAGCATTTTTGTATTCTGTAAAATCAAAAGTAATTTTTTTAGAATGTTTTAGATATAATTAAGATTTAAATATCATCAATTATCAATGAAAATTAATTCTCTTTATGATTTTTTTACTTTAAATTGAACGTACATAATCTAAAAAAGTTTTTGCGTTAGGTATTCCTCATCATGGAGCGTCACAAATAAATCAATTTATTAAATTCATATTCTCTTTAAGAGATAATAGTGTTTCATAATCCATAGTATTATCTGTAAAAACGAAGACAGAATTTCACAAACTTTTATTTCAATTTTGCTACTTTATTACTTGACACTTTCACTTAATCACTTTCGTTTAACAATGTTATTAAATGTTCACAGTTTGTTGGCGCGATTATTTTCAAAAAATTTATCGTGTTTTCGTCCATTATAGTATTTTGTCTTGACAGTTCACGTTCACACACGAAATTGTTAAATTGTTACTTCAAAATTGATGACAAAGATTAAAAATTTGAGAATGGTTAATATCATAAGATATATAATATCATACAAAATCAGGGGGTTGGAAACGGAATCCAACTAAATAGATATGATGACTAATCATAAGTATAAATTTAAAATTGTCACTGGAACCAACGCCGTTTGTTTATATAATAAATAATATATGTATATTGATATATATATATATATATATATATATATATATATATATATATATATATATATATATATATATATATATATATATATATATATATATATATATATATATATACTAGGGGGGCTCCGCCCCCCTGCGCGCCAACCCCCTGATTTTATATGATATTATATATCTTATGATATTAACCATTCTCAAATTTTTAATCTTTGTCATCAATTTTGAAGTAACATACCAGCCTGCAAGTAAAAAAAAATTTCTTTTGGATAGGCTTTGACGTCCTATTTCGCGCTTCTATTTGAGGGGGCAAGCTCTGACCTGTTGGTAAAACACAGATTAAATTTTGACGTAATGTGAAGGCCCACATTAAGGCCCCTTTTAAAACCCGTAGCTCAAAAAATAGGTAAAATTAAACATGTATTTATATTCGTTATTTATCCTCTTTTTGACTTAGGTCAAAAAATAGGTCAATTTTGACATATGTTTTGATTTATGTTCTTGACCTATAGGTCAAAAAATAGGTCAAATTAGACATAGTTTTTAAGGTAATGTGAGGCCGTTATTTATCCTCTTTTTGACCTATAGGTCAAAAAATAGGTCAAATTAGACATAGATTTTGACGTAATGTAAGGCCATTATTTATTCTCCTTTTTGACCTATAGGTCAAAAAATAGGTCAATTTTGACATAAGTTTTGAGGTAATGTGAAACCGTTATTTGTCCTCTTTTTGACCTATTGGTCAAAAAATAGGTCAAATTAGACATAGATTTTGACGTAATGTGACGCCGTTATTTATTCTCTTTTAAACCTATAGGTCAAGAAATAGGTCAATTTTGACGTAAGTTTTGACGGCCCCTTAGGAAAGGGCCCCTTAGAACTTTCTGAAACAGCGGCGGCGGCGATATGATTTTATATTAATAGGGATAGATATAGATATATCAGATAATTTCCTTCTATCCAATAAAAATTGGAAATATTATCCAACTTTTTTTTTGCGTGTGGGTTAAAAGAAATGCATAAGATATATTTAAAAATTATAAGGTTTTTAGATACGAAAAAATCGAAGGTAAAGGTGGGAGAACAACAATTTTTACGAGGAAACAAATGGTAGTTTAGCATGCGAGTCTGATTTGTCAAAAAATATATCTTTAAGCCTCTTTAAAGGCGAAAGATCATTTCCTGACAAAGGAATCTTAGTTACTAATTTAAGTAGTTTGATAATTTAATTTGCCAGCATTCATAAATTCTCGATTTGGTGATGGTATATTAACCAACGGAAAGTTCAATCAACTATAATATATATAGAAGCATTATGCAAGCATAAAAATTTGTATCAAATTGATTTGATAATATAGTTGTTTTTTATAGTGACAGTAGAAATCCTTTTAGTGAGATAATTTTGATTGAAGTCTTGCACAGGAAGTGAGATGTGTTTATGTCAAATTAACTAGTAAACACTCTTTGCCTCTAGGTAATTATTTCCCAATTAATAGCTCGTTACCGTGAACTGATTAAAGTTGCAATTTTTTTCAGGGCAACACTCAATTATGAAACTATATTGCCTCTCTGTAAATGGCATCACGTCAATTATTTGCCGAGAGTCCACATCCTGTTACAAAGAATCAAGTTTGCGGCAGAAATATATTTCTAAATAATATGGTAGACGATCGGGCAAATGAATACTTTTGAAGACTAAATTATGGTTGGTGGCTGACAGGTAACTCTTAAGTTAGACTCTTGTTTTTTAATACCCTGGGCGACGTAGAATGCATCTTTGCTTGACCGGTAAGATCGAACGGAATATTATCGACCAGAGGCGCCACCGTTGGTTATGCTATGTATCTTAAACACCTTCTAGGAAATTGACGCCAATGTCGGCGCCTATCGACTTTTGTCCACACTCTGTGTTGAAGAAAGAAGTTTGTTGATGACGCTTAACGATAATACTACTTACTGGTAATTTGAATACTTTCCTCCTTTACAGACAAACAAAAAGGAAAATATTCGCTACTTATCTTGATAGTTGACTGATTTTCATAATCCCAGTTTAGTCGGTAGGGTGCAAATAATAACAAATAAAACAATATTATTAAAAATTAACAAATTGGCAATTTATTTTCGGATTCTCGGAGCGTGGTTGTGCTCAGGACGAGAACGGGTCTAAGACTGCTATAAAAATGGCGATCGCAAAGGAAAGCGTCGCTTCTGAAAAGAGAAAAAAGATGAAAAAAATACAAAAATTAGTGTATATTAGAAAGAGATAAAAAATGCAAAGAGAGAGGGTAACGTTATACATTGCAAGTACTTCACCCGAACCGATTTTTATGATCGGGTCTCGGTAGGTACACGTTGACCGCGAAGCCTGAAAAGGTTTCAGCAGTGGAAGAGTGTAAGTTAAGGAAAACTCTAATTTGCATTTAGAAAATTTAGAAAACTACATTTCTAAAAATAATATTTCCGAGCACAACCAAATATTAAATACAATTACAAAAATTAATTTGTAGTGTAATACATTATGTGTATGTGTGTATGTTTGTGTTTATTTCGTATTAAAATTAAATATTGAAAATAGTTATAAAAATAATTTTATGATACACTGTACCCAGTACTGTCCAGTACTGTAGCTCAGTCGCCACACCAGTATACCTTTATATCTCTATAACCATTTTTACAACCGATTTTCAAAAACATGTTACTCCTCACCACTAAAAACACGAAAGTTGATATTTATGTGTGTTTGGAGAGAATATGTTATTGAGAAGACTTTCCCTTTGATGGGAAATGTAATTTTATAAGAAAGAACTCTATAAAGTAGAAAGTTAATGGCTAAATCCATTTGGAGGACATTTATACTACCTCTTCTTGTCTCACTAACAGATGCTTTAAACCTGAAAATATTTAATCCATTGGGTGAGTTACTCTCAGATCGTGAGTTATTCCTATTCTGGGAAATCGTGACCCCATCGGCGCGCTTTCAAACATGGAAACGGTTTTGTTCTGGTAAATTTACGCTCGGGTGGCATTATCTGATCCGCGATAAGTTTAAAAGAAATTTACGTGTCATAAATCATCCTGGCATCGTACTTGCTGCATGAGCTAGTCTCATGTTCGCGAATTGTTTATGAGTACTACAATAAAATATTAACGTATATTATAAATCTAGAGAGTTTTCTCATTTAAAAAAGGGTATTTTTTTGAGAAAAATATTAAATGTATATATATATATATATATATATACTTCGCGCGCCAACCCCCTGATTTTATATGATATTATATATCTTATGAAATTAGCCATTCTAAAATTTTTAATCCTTGTCATCATTTTTAAAGTAACATACCAGCATGCAAGTTAAAAAATTTTCTTTTGCATAGGCTTTGACGTCCTATTTTGCGCTTCTGTTTGAGGGGACAAGTTCTGACCTGTTGGTAAAACACAGATCAAATTTTGACGTAATGTGAAGGCCCACATTAAGGCCCCTTTTAAAACCCGTAGCTCAAAAAATAGGTAAACTTAAAAATGTATTTTTATTCGTTATTTATCCTCTTTTTGACTTAGGTCAAAAAATAGGTCAATTTTAAAATATGTTTTGATTTATGTTTTTTACCTATAGGTAAAAAAATAGGTCAAATTAGACATAGGTTTTAAGGTAATGTGAGGCCGTTATTTATCCTCTTTTTGACCTATAGGTCAAAAAATAGGTCAAATTAGACATAGATTTTGACGTAATGTAAGGTCATTATTTACACAGCCACACAAAAAAAGTAAAGTGTCTTGATCTGGGGTCGAGACATATATATTCCGATGTACTTCGATGCGCTGAATCCGAATCCGTCATCAGAATTTGGCCAATGGGTCCTGGTTTCGCCCTAACCTCAAAAAATACCTTAAAATCGCTAAAATAATCGCTTTTAAATGATCAAACTTGAATCTAAGCGCATATTAGTAAGTTTCTAAGGTCCTTTATTTTTAATAAACTATTCTATAAGCTTTTCAATTGAAAATTCATATAATAAATTAAATCTATCGAACATAACCTCAAAAATGCATCTAAGCTTCCAAATAAACTAATTATATTATACACTGGGCAATAAAAATTTTGTAAGCTCATGAAATCTACTATTTAGGTCTTTCTGTGATTACTGATTACGGACCCTATGGCAAGTTTCCAAAATCCAAAATGGCGGATCCAATATGGCGGACACAATTATAAAAATTTGTTCGGATTTGCTTGAAAATCGTTACTCAGGGGGTTTTTGGGGTCGCTGATGACGAATCTGACATTAAATTTTTAATTGTTCACCCTTAAATATTTCTAGTAATTAATTTCATGTCGATATATTTATTGTGTGTATTCAATCTTTAAATGTATGCTATTGCTACTTCATGGTTTAGAATCTCTCCTTGTTAGCATTTTTTGCCTGTATCTGTAACCAGGGCACCTCTACGTGGTGACGGTGGGCAACGGATCCATACTGGCTGAGTCCCTGGGTTAACGGCGTTCATGCCGTCATGGCAGATACAGGAAGAAAATGTTTTACGATGCAGGGATTAGGAACCCCAGTATCGGCGTCTGGTCCAGGGTGGGAAAGCGGGCCCTCCGACGTCGTCATCCGGCAACCGTAGCTCTTCATTGATGGGTAACTTGGTTGATAAAGAGTCCGATGCTACAAGAAAAGTGACTTCTCGACTACATAATTGTAACAAAAGTCCCGATTCCTTTTGTTACATTTGTAGCAAATATGAAGTCAGCTCCCTGCGGAAAAAAAGATAAAGAAGTAGAAGATCTGTACGGAAATTGTTTTGGTCGTAAATTATTACACCAAAAAACAAATTAAGTTCCTCATATTGTTTGTAACACCTGTAGACTTATGTTGTATCGCTCAAAAAATTCGAAAGATGAAAAATATCTAAAGTTCTCTACACCCACGACATGGAAGAAACCACGAAATTTAAAAGATTGCTATTTTTGTATGAATTACATCAAAGGAATTACCTCAAAAAATAAGAGTTCCATTACATATATAAATGTGTCAACAGTAATCAGACCTACTAAAATTGATCGAAAAGCGGGAAAACTTGATGTTACTTTAAAAAAATATGTCGAAAAAGTAGAAGTCGACAATAAAACAGAAGAATTTAGTAGTGACAGTGATGAAAATGACAATGATGATCAGAAAAATGAGTTCACCGCGTATTACAATAAAGAAAAAAGCCAATATTAGTATCGCAACCGGAGCTAAATGATTTTATTAGAGATCTAGGTTTACCAAAAGATGGTGCAGAATTTGCTGCTTCATTTATGAGAAAAAGAAACTTCTTGCATCCGAATACGAAAGTGTCATTTTATAGAGATAGAGATAAAGAGTTCCGAAAATATTTTAAGAAAGATGAAGAGACATCTTCGGTGTATTGTACTGACATAATAGGTTTGATGGACAATTTAATAGAAAATGTGTATAGAGATGAAGACTGGAAACTTTTTATCGATTCCTCCAAACGTAGTATAAAAGCCGTTTTACTACACAATACAAATGTCTACGCTTCTGTTCCAATAGCTCATTCTACACAAATCAAAGAAGAATATAATAATAAAAAATGCTACTAGAGAAAGGGAATTACCAAAAACACAAATGGTTAATTTGTGGTGATTTTAAAATTATAACAATATTACTGGGTCAACAATCGGGTTTCACGAGAGAGCCATGTTTCTTGTGTCTATGGAATAGCAGAGATCGTGCTAATCATTACAAGAAAAAAAATTGGCCTTCAAGAGATTCGTTTAAACCAGGTTCTCACAACGTCATTCATCAAAGTTTGGTAGACCCCGAAAAAATTATATTTCCATTTCTTCACATTAAGCTTGGTGGGATTAAGCAATACGTGAAAGCGTTAGATAAGGACGGTCCATGCTTTAAGTACATTGCGAAAAAATTTCCAATTGTTTCTGATGTTAAATTAAAACAAGGGGTATTTGATGGACCACAGATTCGAGCATTATTTAGAGACATGAATTTCTCATTTGAAGAAAAAAGAACACGGTACAGTAGCAAGACAATGGACTGAAGAGATGTTCCCAAAAAACCGCAAGTAATAAATCTAAAAAAATTGTTAAAATAATAAAGACTGCCATATTGGATCCGCCATTTTGAATTTTTAAAAACGGACATAGAATTCGTCATCAGCGACTCCGGAAACCCCCTGAGTAACGATTTTCAAGCAAATCCGAACAAATTTTCATAATAGTGTCCGCCATATTGGATCCGCCATTTTAGATTTTGGAAACTGGACATATGGTCCGTAATCAGTAATCACAGTAAGACCTGAATATTAAATTTCATGAGCTTACAAAATTTTTATTGCGCTGTATATGATATAATTAGTTTATTTGGAAGCTTAGATGCATTTTTGAGGTTATGTTCGATAGATTTAATTTATTATATGAATTTTCAATTGAAAAGCTTATAGAATAGTTTATTAAAAATAAAGGACCTTAGAAACTTACTAATATGCGCATAGATTCAAGTTTGATAATTTAAAAGTGACCATTTTGGCGATTTTAAGGTATTTTTTGAGGTTAGGGCGAAACCAGAACCCATTGGCTAAATTCTGATGGCGGATTCGGATTCAGCGCATCGAAATACATCGGAATATACATGTCTCGATCCCAGATCAAGACACTTTTCTTTTTTTGTGTGGCTGTGTTATCCTCCTTTTAAACCTATGGGTCAAATTAGACATAGATTTTTGACGTAATGTGAGGCCGTTATTTATTCTCTTTTAAACCTATAGGTCAAAAAATAGGTTAATTTTGACTTAAGTTTTGACGGACCCTTTGGGGTCCTTTGACCTAAATTTCGAGGGTAGCGAAAATTGTCCAAATTTGACGTCTAGGTCAAAAATGCCCTCAAAATAGACCTAAATTTTGAGGGTAGCGGGAATTGTTTGTCAAATTTTGACGTTTATGTCAAAAGTGCCCTTAAAATTAACCTAAATTTTGACATATGTTTAGACGGCACCTTGCGAAAGGGCTGACTCTGTAGCGGCGGCGGCAAAATGTTTTTATATAAATAGGGAGAGATAAGGGTGGTTGTTATTTTGGAAAAGTTGAAATTTCTTAGGTCACCGGCAGGAATTTGAATTAAAATGTGAAAAAATGAGCTATACCCACAAGAACAGTCTATTTGATAAATATTAACCCGTGCCCTACTTAGGGAAAAACTGGTCAGGGCCTTATCAGTTTTCCTTAAAAAACTTAATTGTATTTAATAATAATAAATATTATTTTTATTATTTTTAGTCATATTATGTGTGTATGAATTTAATGTCAATAAGTTACTATTATAATAATTACATTATTTTTAAATAAATAATATATTGCCAACAATAAATGTCATTTGAAATTGTAATATTAAAAAAATAATTTTAGTAGTAAGAAACAATTTTTTTGTTAATCGGTTCATTTTTTTCTTGATTTTTGAACAAACTTTTAACATTATTTACAAAAATTTCCACAGTTTTTATTCACACAACAAAACATGCAATTTCATTATTTTATATAAGGCTTAATCATGAACAAAGAAAAAATCCACACGCATGTGTGGTCGAACCCAATTCCCCCCTCTCCTAACGTAAATCCGAAGCCTTCACGAAAAGAAAAAGTCTAAAATGAATATTTTAATGTATCTAAGAGTTATGGAGGGGGAAAGAAAAATCAAAAAACTCATTTTTCTCAGAAACTATTCGACCGATTTAAATGAAATTTGGATATGTTATTTATCACGTTAATATGAATTTAAAATAAAAAATTCGGAATTTTTTTTCAAAAATACCCCAGAAAAATCAATTTTGGAATTTTCAAAAAATTTTTTTTTTGTTTTTTCGGGGTAAACATTAAATTTCTTTTTTAATTTATACCCTCAAATGTCCCTTTAAACACAAATTTTTTTAAAAAATTTTTTGCAGTGGTAGTAAGGGGTGAAAATATTAAAAGTTTCCAAAAAGTACCCATTTTTTAAAAAGTATTTTTGAAAGAAAATTTTCAAATTTTCATGTAATAAATTTGTATTACCGTGATTTATAACATATTGAACTTTTATTCAAATCGGTCAAGAATTTTTTGAGAAATATGATTGGTTTTTGAGGAAGTGGGTACTTTTTGGAAACTTTTAATATTTTCACCCCTTAGTATACTGAAAAAAAATTTATTTGATTCAAATAATTTAAATTATTTGAAAAATATTTAACTGATTCAAATACTTTTTAGTTGGATCAAAAAAATATGTATTTGATTTAAATAACTTGAATTATTTGAATCACACTTATTTGAACCAAATAAATCGTATTTAAATCAATTAAATAATTATTTGAATGAAATAAATGAATTTATTTAATACTAATAATGAGTTACTTGAAACTATTCTTTTATTTATATCATTTAAATACTTCGTATATTTGATGCAAATAAAAATTATTTGACACAATAAATTTATTTTATTGATTTTAATAAACTTAATAATTTAATCTGAATAATTCATTATTCAAAGCAAATACACTATTTTATCAAGACAAATAAAAAATTATTTAAATGAATTAAATAATTATTTGAAACGAATTACTTAAAATGAATTACTTGAAACTGTTAATTTATTTATTTCACCTAAATATTTAATTTATTTAATACAAATAAAAAGTATTTCGACAAATAAATGTGTTATTTGGATACAGAATATACGACACTGGCATTCATAAAGTAGATCAGCTCGAGTTCTCACCAATTCTCAGTGGCGGTGTGGCTTAAAGAGGTGCGTTTATAGGCTTGCGGTCAGCGATATAGGCGGGGGGACGTGAGTTCGATTCCACATGCGAGCGAATATTTTTCATTCTTCGTTTAATGCGTTATATAAAATAATAAAATTTTGTGTTGTGTTGTGAATTAAAATTGTGTGAATATGTTTATAAATAATGTTAAAAGCCTGTTGAAAAATCAGTTAATGTATATAATATATACATATGGGTGATTTTCACGTAACTGTGCAATTTCAAGATCATTTTTAAAAGAAAAAAAATTTTGTTTTTTTAATGTTAAATATCACTTTTCCTCATCATTAGGGCATAATATAGTTGTCATTTGAATGGTTTTACTACAGCTATAATTATAAAAAAATTATAACAAATTTTCGAAAATTGTCTGCCACGGAGCTGACCACCCTATGCATTGAATAATACTGCCGTCAACTGGGGCTACTTTATGTACGCCAGATATTTAATAAATAAAATTATTAAAAAGAACTTCTTTGTCAAAAAACCAAAAATAAGTTAATTAAAATCGTTAAAACGGTTAAAACTTCAACCGGTGAGCAACATACCGACAAAAAATTAACTTTAATATTTATAAGTTTTTCAAATTAGACTTAAAACTATTTCTCTCGTTTCTCTTAAAATAACTAAAAAAGTGTATTAGATATTAAATTGTTATTCATTTAACTTTAAAATATTAATTTCAAGTTTTTAAAAAATATCATATTCAAAACGTTTAAAAAAGCTTCTATTAAAATGATGATTTAAAGTTATTTACATGTGTTTAAATGATAGTTTTATAATTATCATAATGTATTATTGTAAAATGTATATTTAAAAAGAAAAAGTGTTATTTATTTTCAGAGTAATATAAGATTTGAAGAAAGGTTGTTAATTTTTAATAAATCATGATTTTAGCAAAATCTTAGTATTTTATTTTACATTTTGTTGTATAATATTTACAAATTTTTTTGTTTAATATCTCATTCTTTTTTAAGTTACTCTGAAATATCTACACAAAAGATTTAATGAATAAGAAAGTATCAAAAAAATGATTATGTAACATTATAAAAACACAAATTGAAGCGTTGAGTGCAAGAAGGGCGTATAACAAAAAACGATAAACGGAGATATTTCAAGTTAAAGTTTTAAACATTAATTGCTCAAAAACTGTACATTCAAATCAAATAAACTTCCTTTTAATTAATTAGTCTTTTATTAAGCTATCAAATGCAATTTTAAAATTAAGAGAAAGCTGCAATTAACTATTTAATAATAATGTTTTTCAAAACTAATTTATACGCCCTTTTTGCACCCAGCCACTCGCCTAACCACACAATGTTTTAGGCGTTAGTGAAATTTGAAGTTTAAACTCACGATAACTTTAACTTATAAATATTTCTAGATGTATTTTGTGATTTTCTTTATTTTTAACATATAATTAAGCCTTAAATCATTTCTAATTCTAAAAAAATGGACATTTTTAATGAAAATTTTTTTAACCAAATTTTTTTTATGAAGTGTCGATTTTCAATTGTTTTTACATGCAAATTCTATTTAAAAACATTTTAAATTACAAAATTATGTGACATTCACGCAGATTTTTATTTATAGCATCGTCAAGAAGTCTCATATCGAAATAAATTTTTGGTGATATGAACTAGAGGATATTGTAATAATTCTCCTATAATAATATCAAAACGGGCGTTATCCGCCTAACGCCCTTCTTGCACCCAACGCTTCAATTTCAATACACAAAGTAGCTCCATCCCGGGGTCTATTTTTGGAACAACTTTTAATAACTACAACTCCGACAAAAAAATTTATTTCATTGACTAACTCATAGGAAACCTTCAGAAGGAAGTATAACATATATATGCAAAAGTTGATTTTCTTTTAATTCTGAATTTAAATAAATCACTGAGTTAAAAAATGCATTTTAATGCACAAAATAGCCCCAGCAAAAATATTTACTATTTACTATCAGCTTGACATAACATTATGAAATTAGCGCATAAAACTAATTGTAGAAAAGTATTCTCAAATAAGAGCGTTACAATCAACAGTAATTAAAAATTAAACTTTGCTTCTGCTTGGTTATTATAAAGGTGTGTTTTTTCGAATATTAAGGTGTTTTTTAATAAGTCAACGGTTGCCAAAGCACTGAAATATAAAAGGACACAACTATGTCTGTCCTCTTCTGTAATATATGTTGTTGTAGCAACTGTTGATCCATGAATTTGCACCTTTACACTGTACGCCACAGGCGCCACGGAACTGACATTTTATGTGACACCACGGAGCTGACATTTGACATTTAAACTAACCTAATTCCCACAATTTTGCAAAATAAATCTTTTTTTTGGCAGATAATTTGTTTCTAATATAATCTTCAAAAAAATCGTAATAATTACCATAGAGAGTGTTTACATTAAAAGAATAGTAATACCACGGTACTGACCACTTTTTTTGTAAACTTCACATTTTTACAAAAAAAATTGTTTTTAAGTGTAGAACTTGAAAATTTTAAACCTTTTTTTTACTGATATTTGTTGCTAATGGATCTTATTTTAGATTTTAATTCTCAGTTAACATTAAAATGTACCATAAAAAGTTAAATTATAGGGAAAAATATCTTATTACAAAATTGAAAAAATTTGTGGACAAAACTATTTTACATTTTATAATTTTATAAGAAGTATTAGAAGATGCATTATATGTAGAAATTGTTCACCTATATACATAATTCATATTACAAAAATTCTCGTTTTCAGTTTCAGCGTTTTCAATAAAATTTCTGAATTTTAACTTAAAGTTTTAAAAAACGGACACGCCACGGAGCTGAAATTTTGGAGGGAATTCTGCAATTTATCAAAAAATATAATATCTATTTGCACATATTTGTGGTTGCGAATAGGTTTTATATATACCTGTGAAATGTATCCATACCCAAGCAAAAAATTTTTATTTTGAATGTATTTTCTGTGACGCCGCCAAGTATTACAGTTACGTGAAAATTACCCATATAATACAATAATATATTAATGAATTAAAAAAATACTAAATATTTTTAAAAAATTTTTGTATTAAATATAGAATGAAATAATTTTCATATTTGATTCAAATAATTATTTATTAGCTTGAAATATTACATTTATTTGATTTGAATATTTTAAATAATTGATTCAATCAATTATTTATTAGTTTGAAATATTCCATTTATTTGAATTGAATAAATTGTATTTGATTTAAATAAATAGTTATTTGATGCGATAAAATCAAATATTTAGGTCAAATAAATATGTATTTGGTTCAAATACACATTTATTGGATTATAACCAAATAAATTTTTTTTTTCAGTGTACCTTTGCAAAAATTTTTTAAAAAATTTGTGTTTAAGGGGACATTTGAGGGTATAAATTAAAAAAGAAATTTGAGGTGTACCCCGAAAAAAACAAAAAAAAAATTTTTGAAAATTCCAAAATTGATTTTTTTGAGGTATTTTTGAAAAAAAAATTTCGAATTGTTTAATTGAAATTCATAGTAACGTGATAAATAACATTTCCAAATTTCATTTAAATCGGTCGAATAGTTTCTGAGAAAAATGAGTTTTTTGATTTTACTTTTCCCCTCCATAACTCTTAAAAAAAAAACACATGGGGACTTGAAAATTTCAGAATTTTATTCTTATATGGATATCAAAACATGGTGCAAATTTGAGCCAATTAGGTGCGAGGGCAACTTTTGCATACTTACCTCCCTAGACCCTTTCAATGCTCTTCTTTTTTCATTAGATATTTTTTCTGTCTATTTAAAAAAAATTGGAAAAAGTATTGGAATAAGTATTAAATTGAGTACTGGGAAAAATACTAGAAAAAGTATTGGTACAAGTACTGGATTAAGTATTAATTTAAGTACTGTAAACCAAGTACTAAATTCGACAATAAGTACTGGATTCAGTATTATTAGTATATTTTTCAATTCATTATACTTATTATTAAATTGTAATTTTTATGTTTAATATGAATTTAGTATGCCTGAAATTTTGAGAAAAAAATACTGCGCAGGCGTACGTGTCATAGAAACTTAGTGCGCATCAATTAAAATTTTTAATAAACAATGGTCAATTTAGTACTTGGTTTCTAGTACTTCATGCAGTATTTAATCTAATATTTAATCCAGTACTTGTACCAATACTTTTTCCAGAACTTTTCCCAGTACTTAATTTAATGCTTATTCCAATACTTTTTTCATAAGGGCAGTGAGAAAGTTGTTCCTTATGATTCAAAAAAGTTTTCTGTAAAATCATAGTGCTATAAATATATTTATAAAAAAGTATAAAAAAGTATATTCAGAATCTGTGACTGAAATATATAAACATCTTGTTCAAATTTAAAAAACTTGTTGAAACCGAAAAAATTTAATTTCTTTTCCTTCTACTTCGCAATTATGAAGGCCAATTCTGTTCGCTATATTTTTTCTGTAATCTGCACGTAAAACTGAAGATCCCTACCGAATTTCAGCTCACCAGGCTCAGATTTGTAGAAGTTAAGGGGGGGACAGGGTCATTTTTTGCAATTTTTTCGAAAAAATTTAACATCTTTTCCATCTATTTCGCAAATATGTAGACCTATCAGGTTCGCTATAATTTTCCTGTAATCTGCATTTAAAACTCAAGATCCTTACAGAATTTCAGCTCACCAGGCTCAGATTTGTAGAAGTTAAGGGGGAGACAGCGTCATTTTTTGCAATTTTTTCGAAAAAATTTAACTTCTTTCCCTTCTAATTCGCAAATATGTAGACCTATCAGGTTCGCTATAATTTTAAGTAATTTGCACTTAAAACTAAAGATCCCTACCAAATTTCAGCCCACCCGGTTCAGATTTGTAGAAGTTAAGGGGGGGGACAGGGTGATTTTTTCCAATTTTTTCGAAAAAATTTAATTTCTTTCCCATCTATTTCGCAAATATGTAGACCTATCAGGTTCGCTATAATTTTCCTGTAATCTGCACGTAAAACTGAAGATCCCTACCGAATTTCAGCTCACCAGGCTCAGATTTGTAGAAGTTAAGAGGGGGGGCAGGGTCATTTTGTGCAAACTTTTTCGAAAAAATTTAATTTCTTTTCCTTCTACTTCGCAATTATGAAGGCCAATTCTGTTCGCTATATTTTTTCTGTAATCTGCACGTAAAACTGAAGATCCCTACCGAATTTCAGCTCACCAGGCTCAGATTTGTAGAAGTTAAGGGGGGGACAGGGTCATTTTTTGCAATTTTTTCGAAAAAATTTAACTTCTTTCCCTTCTATTTCGCAAATATGTAGACCTATCAGGTTCGCTATAATTTTCCTGTAATTTGCACTTAAAACTAAAGATCCCTACCGAATTTCAGCCCACCCGGTTCAGATTTGTAGAAGTTAAGGGGGGGGACAGGGTGATTTTTTCCAATTTTTTCGAAAAAATTTAATTTCTTTCCCATCTATTTCGCAAATATGTAGACCTATCAGGTTCGCTATAATTTTCCTGTAATCTGCACGTAAAACTGAAGATCCCTACCGAATTTCAGCTCACCAGGCTCAGATTTGTAGAAGTTAAGAGCGGGGGCAGGGTCATTTTGTGCAAATTTTTTCGAAAAAATTTAATTTCTTTTCCTTCTACTTCGCAATTATGAAGGCCAATTCTGTTCGCTATATTTTTTCTGTAATCTGCACTTAAAACTAAAGATCCCTACCGAATTTCAGCCCACCAGGCTCAGATTTGTTGAAGTTAAGGGGGGGCCAGGGTCATTTTATGCAATTTTTTCGAAAAAATTTAACTTCTTTTTCATCTATTTCGCAAATATGTAGACCTATCAGGTTCGCTATAATTTTCCTGTAATCTGCATTTAAAACTCAAGATCCCTACCGAATTTCAGCTCACCAGGCTCAGATTTGTAGAAGTTAAGGGGGGGACAGGGTCATTTTTTGCAATTTTTTTCGAAAAAATTTAACTTCTTTTCCTTCTATTTCGCAAATATGTAGACCAATCAGGTTCGCTATAATTTTCCTGTAATCTGCAATTAAAACTCAAGATCCTTACCGAATTTCAGCTCACCAGGCTCAGATTTGTAGAAGTTAAGAGGGGGGGCAGGGTCGTTTTTTTCAATTTTTTCGAAAATATTTAACTTCTTTCCCTTCTATTTCGCAAATATGTAGACCTATCAGGTTCGCTATATTTTTTCTGTAATCTGCACGTAAAACTGAAGATCCCTACCGAATTTCAGCTCACCAGGCTCAGATTTGTAGAAGTTAAGGGGGGGACAGCGTCATTTTTTGCAATTTTTTCGAAAAAATTTAACTTCTTTCCCTTCTATTTCGCAAATATGTAGACCTATCAGGTTCGCTATAATTTTCCTGTAATCTGCACTTAAAACTAAAGATCCCTACCGAATTTCAGCCCACCCGGTTCAGATTTGTAGAAGTTAAGGGGGGGGGGACAGGGTCATTTTTTTTTTAATTTTTTCGAAAAAATTTAATTTCTTTCCCTTCTATTTCGCAAATATGTAGACCTATCAGGTTCGCTATAATTTTCCTTTAATCTGCACTGAAAACTAAAGAACCCTACCGAATTTCAGCTCACCAGGTTCAGATTTGTAGAAGTTAAGGGGGGGGGCAGGGTCATTTTTTGCAATTTTTTCGAAAAAATTTAATTTCTTTTCCTTCTACTTCG
Source organism: Leptopilina drosophilae (assembly GCA_032873175.1). Taxonomy (NCBI): domain Eukaryota; kingdom Metazoa; phylum Arthropoda; class Insecta; order Hymenoptera; family Figitidae; genus Leptopilina; species Leptopilina drosophilae. The sequence continues at coordinate 29,574,992 of CM065482.1, read as the reverse complement.
CAATTATGAAGGACAATTCTGTTCGCTATTTTTTTTCTGTAATCTGCACGTAAATCTGAAGATCCCTACCGAATTTCAGCTCACCAGGCTCAGATTTGTAGAAGTTAAGGGGGGGGGGCAGGGTCATTTTTTGCAATTTTTTCGAAATAATTTAACTTCTTTCCCTTCTATTTCGCAAATATGTAGGCCAATCGTGTTCGCTATATTTGTCCTGTAATCGGCAATTAAAACTCAAGATCCTTACCGAATTTCAGCTCACCAGGCTCAGATGTGTAGAAGTTAAGAGGGGGGGCAGGGTCATTTTTTGCAATTTTTTCGAAAAAATTTAACTTCTTTCCCTTCTATTTCGCAAATATGTAGGCCTATTAGGTTCGCAATGTTTTTCCTTTAATCTACACTTAAAACTAAAGATCCCTACCGAATTTCAGCTCACGAGGTTCAGATTTGTAGAAGTTAAGGGGGGGGGACAGGGTCGTTTTTTTCAATTTTTTCGAAAATATTTAACTTCTTTCCCTTCTATTTCGCAAATATGTAGACCTATCAGGTTCGCTATATTTTTTCTGTAATCTGCACGTAAAACTGAAGATCCCTACCGAATTTCAGCTCACCAGGCTCAGATTTGTAGAAGTTAAGGGGGGGACAGCGTCATTTTTTGCAATTTTTTCGAAAAAATTTAACTTCTTTTCCTTCTATTTCGCAAATATGTAGACCTATCAGGTTCGCTATAATTTTCCTGTAATCTGCACTTAAAACTAAAGATCCCTACCGAATTTCAGCCCACCCGGTTCAGATTTGTAGAAGTTAAGGGGGGGGACAGGGTAATTTTTTTTAAAATTTTTTCAAAAAAATTTAATTTCTTTCCCTTCTATTTCGCAAATATGTAGACCTATCAGGTTCGCTATAATTTTCCTTTAATCTGCACTGAAAACTAAAGAACCCTACCGAATTTCAGCTCACCAGGTTCAGATTTGTAGAAGTTAAGGGGGCGGGCAGGGTCATTTTTTGCAATTATTTCGAAAAAATTTAATTTCTTTTCCATCTACTTCGCAATTATGAAGGACAATTCTGTTCGCTATTTTTTTTTCTGTAATCTGCACGTAAATCTGAAGATCCCTACCGAATTTCAGCTCACCAGGCTCAGATTTGTAGAAGTTAAGGGGGGGGGCAGGGTCATTTTTTGCAATTTTTTCGAAATAATTTAACTTCTTTCCCTCCTATTTCGCAAATATGTAGGCCAATCGTGTTCGCTATATTTGTCCTGTAATCGGCAATTAAAACTCAAGATCCTTACCGAATTTCAGCTCACCAGGCTCAGATTTGTAGAAGTTGTAACAAATTCCTGGTTATTTATTTAAATCTGGTCCGAAATATAAAAAATTATTACACAAAAATCAAAAATAAATTTAAGCTTTAGTGTATTTTTTCTCGAGAATTACAACAAATTTGGATTCAATTATAAAAAAAATATAACAAAATATCATTGCAATGAATTTACCATTCGAACCACTCTCACACAAATATGTACACACTACGCACACCAAGAATGTTTTTTTTACAATAAAAATTTACGTTGATTCGAAGTCAAGATCTTGTCAAATCAAAAAAGAAAGATATCTTGAAATAAATAATTAAAATAAAATGTGGTCAGAGACAAATATAAATTAAAATGAAGGACTCACCATAATGGTTTAAATAATTACACATAAATTTGTTTTTTCTACCGACAATGTCAAATAGTTCTCGTAATCCGAGTAACATAAAAGTCGTGTACTGTTGCTCTCAAACAAAAGACTGGAGATACGATCGTTGTCCCTCCTCTCGTGGACAGCGATTAAATAATAATCCAAATCAGGAAATATACAACAATTGTATTGAGTAGGCAGTCTAATTTTGTTCTCCTTTCGTTACCAGGCAATTCCCACAAATGGAGATCCTCTCAAAATGTATACTACTCCAGACAGATAAGAATTTCTCGAGAGTGTTAAATCGGAGACAGAATTCGCGCGTCGATTAACACGTGGTGATCAACAATTGCACACCAACCGCTCTATCGAGCGTCGTGTTATATATAAGATCTCTGCGCGTCACACGCAATCTAACAAAATTGAGGTCCCTCTTCGCAGCTATCGCGAAGGTTCCCTGACCACTGATCACATTTTCAAATTTACAGCAGAATAAGACTTTACATTTTCTCTCCCCACTATCACTCTGCTCTATACCTTTTCGTCTTATTAATATGAGTCACTCACATTCGCACCGTACAATTATCCCCCTTTTTTATGGGATTAATCGAAATAACATAAAAAATATCCAACAAAAGGCGCAACAGACACTCTGCCGGCACGACGACGAGGACACTTTTCTTTATACTCAATTACAATGACAAAGATTGAAAAACGAAACATTTTGTGATTGTCAATTTTAACACGTCTAACAAATATATCATCATAACTTCGAATTACAACTCATCAAACCGATGATACCTGCGCAAGTGGAATCTATTATACGTTCCTTTAACTTTACTTACATCTTCCGAATCGACTAGGACGAAGGCATTGCGATTTAAAATCTTTTTTACTTCATATGGGCCTTCAAACAAATGAAAAAATTTTCTCGTGACGCGCTGTGATAAATCGGAAAGATGAGGTACCCTTAACAATACCAGATCCCCGACATTTATTTGCACGGTACTCACTTTCTTTTGTCCCGATAACCTTTGATCAAACGCTTTTTTTGTCCTCTCTCGCGCTTGCTGTAACTGTATTTCTCTAGTCGGAAGGGCTTGTTTTATAATCGGAAACATTTCAACCAATTTGTCCTTGGGCGACTTCCCATAATGAATTTCGTATGGAGACATACCCGTACTCTCATGAGTCACCAAATTTAAGCAATCCTGGATCTTAGACACATGACACGCCCAACCCGTGTGTTTATTAGCACAAAAGGTGCGAAAATATCTCCCTAACTCTCGCATTGTCCGTTCAACGGGGTTTGATTGGGGGTGTCTAATCGACGAGAATACGCTTTTTACTCCTACGGCCTCAAGCTGCGCTTTCCACAACGGAGACGTGAACTGTGTTCCATGATCACTAAGTAACCGCTCGGGCTTACCAACTCTCAAAAAATAATCCCCCTTTAACTTCGACAAACATATTTTCGTATTTGCGCGTTTTATTGGGTACAGTGTAACAAATTTCGAAAAAATGTCTTGTACCACAAAAATATAAGATACCCCGCCACGAGAAACTGGCAGTGGTCCATAAAAATCGACCGATACCAAATCGTTGGGTTTCTTTGATTCCACGAACTGCCATTCGCCCTCCATTTTATAATTGACATGCTTTGTTCGCTGACATAGATCGCAAGCTCGAGTATAACATTTAATATCACGTCGCATTCTCTTCCAATAAAAATAACGCTCAATATAACGGTGCATTTTTGTGCATCCCGCGTGCCCAAATTGTTCATGGACAGACTTCAAAACTAAACCGATAAGATTTCTAGGAAGAATAATCCTCACTCTATTATCAACTAGCGTTTCCACGAACAGTACACCAGAACTTTCCCTTATTCGAATTTTATCTGACGCTCTATTAACTAATGATTGAATCTCCGCATCATTTCTCTGTGATGCTTGTAAATCACGCAATTCACTCAACAATTCGCGATCGAAACTTATAATTGGTGCTCGTACGCCACCTGACGCTTCCTTCAGTGTAATTTCCTCAAGGTCATTGCGAATCATCTTACAGAGCAAGAAATCGTTATGATTATCTACCGCGACCTCGCTTTTGAAATTACGACTGAAGAAATCCGCCACTATATTATCGGATCCCTTACAATGAACAATACTAAAATTATATTCTTGCAATGAAAGAATCCACCTCATCAAGCGCGAATTTTGGTAAGGAGTAGACAATAGAAACGTCAATGCCTGATGGTCGGTAATAATTTGAAATTCCCACCCGATCAAATACGTCCTAAACTTCAATATGGAATAAACAATAGCCAAGAGCTCCTTCTCAGTGGTGGTATATCGATATTCCACTTGAGTAAGAACTCTACTAGCTAGAGAAACTATTCTTATGTCATCATTATCATCTATCTGGTATAAAATCCCGCTGATGCCGATGTCGCTAGCATCTGTTTGCAACCTGAATTTTTTATTTGGCAAAAAATGACTCAACGTAACCGATTTAAGGAAATTACCTTTTATTTCTTCAAATGCGAGCGAATGTCCCTCTGTCCAATTCCATTTTTTTTCTTTACTCAACAAGTTCCGGAAAGGACCCACAAAATCCGCATGCCGCACGCTAAACCTCCGATAATAACCGCACATGCCAAGAAAAGCTTGTAGTTGTCTTTTATCCTTCGGGGCTGGAAAATCAGCTATTACAGATAACTTATTTGAATCCGCGCGAATACCCTCTGGCGAAATCTGAAATCCGAGAAAAGAAACTTCCTCCCGAAAGAATGAAGATTTTTTTAAGCTTAATTTGAACCCACTTTTCCATAATTTCGTAAATAAATTCGACAAATGCCTCAAATGTCCCTCAAACGTTTGCGAAGCGATCAAGATATCGTCGATATAACATGAAATTGATTCGGAATATTCCTGACCCAATGCCAAATTTAGTGCACGGATGAAACCACCACCCGCAGTCTTAAGTCCGAATGGGACGCGTGTAAACTGATATAAATGGCCCTCATGTAAAAACGCGGTATATTTTCTCGATTCAGGCTCAAGCGGAATTTGCCAGTAACCAAGGACCAAGTCAGTTGTCGAAAGATATTTAACTCCCTCAAATTTCTGCAACAGTTCTTCGATTATCGGGGGACTTTCATTATCCGACAAAATAATAGCATTAATGAAACGGGCATCTAAACAAATTCGAACTTCGCCATTTTTTTTATTACGATTCTAAGAGGATTACAGAATTCACTATCCGAATATTCAATTATTCCAAGATCAAACATTTCTTTTAATTTTTTATTTACCGCCGGTCGTAAATTGAAAGCTACAGGGTATGATTTTCTGACTACCGTTTTTTTATTACTGAGTTTAATAGAATGACTATATATATTCGTACATCCTGGTTCGTTTGAAAAAACATTCTCATATGTAAGCAATAAATCGATTACTTTCCCCTTTTGTACGTCAGTTAACGAATTTAATCTCGCCACATATTCATAAACTTCATCCTTGAACACATAAGTTTCATTTGTTATTTGTCTCATACATTTTTGGCTCGAACAATTCTCGCGATCTACCAAATGTATCATATTTTCATCACCTTGACTACAACTGATTTCTTCGACCATTGTTATTCCATCCCCCAATCTACACCCGGAGGTTTCGGCATCATACCAATTCATACTGTTTATTTCTATTACTCGACACGAACTACTTTTTTCCCTTGCCATATGAAATGTAACTAATTCATTTGGTAATACGTCTCCCTCTAATTTAATACATTGTTTTTCCGTATCAATTACCCCTTTAAATTTCGTAAGCCAATCTATTCCTACCAAAACATTTGTGGTTAGACCAGGCACCACTAAAAATGGCGAGGATAACTTTAGAGTTCCTATATCGAGAGTCAACTGTATCTGTCTACGAATAGTAGTAACCTTCTTTCCAACTGCTACGCTAACCGTGAGATTACTTACTGGGAGCTCGATTATTTTACCACGTGTCTTTAATTCCTCATAAAATTGTTCTGAAAGAGCGGTAACCTCACTTCCGCTGTCGACTAAGACGTTCACGCCAATTTCGCTAATTTTCGCTAAAATTCGCGGACTCGAGACCTTCATTTCCAATTTTTCTGTGACTACCCTTTCGTCCGTTTCAACATCCCAGCAAAGATCATTTACGAATTCAGCCATATTTGATTTTTGAATTGCATTAACATTCGTATTTAAACTTTCCTTTTCTGGACGGTTATTTAAATCATTCGGTTTTCTACTATTATCCGACGAATTCTGTTCTCGCGTTGCTCTACCAGAATTATATCCCCCTTGTCGCCAATTTTTTGAACTGTCCTCGTAATTATTTCGCGGACCCCCTTGTTGACGGCTCGGACCAGGATCATTTCTTTGACCATTTTCATTCGGACTAATTGTTCGATAAGCTTTATTGTTACCACCATTATTATTGTTGGCGGAATAATTATTTTTATTATACGTCGCCATCTCTCTTTCCACATCCTGTCTCGTCACATCTAATCGCGTAAGGGCTTGCATTATTTTTGCTGTGTCCTTATAATCGATAGTAGCTAAGACTTCTCGTGCTCGTTGGGGAAGTTGTTTTACAATTAGATAATTAACCTCGTATTCTTCTAATGATGATAGGCAAAATTTCGCGTTTCTAAATTGTTCTGTATAATAATCTTGTAAAGATCGGTCATTTAGTTGGAATCGACGATTTTCCCAAATAGATTTCGCCAGCATGCGCGCTTCGACGGAATAGAACTCGTCTAAGAATTTATCTTTAAAATGTTGATAGTTTATAAAAGGAAATGTTCTCGCATCATGCCACATTCGGGCTTTTCCCACTAACGCGTCCTCAATTATAACTAATTTTAAATTTTCTGAAATATTTTTTCTAAAAAAATATTTTTCTAACTCCTTGATGAATTCAATAGGATTTTTTTTTATTCCGTCGAATTTTGGTACGGGCATCGAAACTTGCATCGACTCGAAATAATTTAACATACCTCGTAAGAGTTCGTCTTGTACCCCATTTTTCACGTTATTATCACTATATTCATTTTTGTTATAATGTTCGTCTTTATCTACTTGTTTACTTTTATTCTCATATCGTTGATTATTTAATTCACGTTTTTTTGTTTCGTCAAAGATATCTACCTCGCAATGCCCATCCCGATTACCCGACAAATGAGTCACATGCTTACCATAATTTAAGAAATCAAAATTTTCTGTTTGACAAAATACGTTTGTTTTTTGTGTTCCACTCAAGCCAGCACCATCGGTCCTGTTATTATTTTCGATTAAAGTTTTGAGCCGACTAATTTCCAATCGTAATGTCTCGTTTTCCTTATCTGCTTGTTTTCGTTGAGTATTGACTCTCTCCAATTCGCTGGTCAATTCATTAAGTTCAGCTTGTTGTTTAATATACAATTCATAAGCCTCGTCGTCGACCTTGGAGCGTGTTTGTGGAGCCATTTCATACAAATAAAATCACAAATTAATTACAATTTTTATAATTCGTCAATATTCTTATTTCAAAAATATTCTTTCCTTAATATTCAAAAACTTGACTGCCTCTAGTTGGGCGCCAATTGTAACAAATTCCTGGTTATTTATTTAAATCTGGTCCGAAATATAAAAAATTATTACACAAAAATCAAAAATGAATTTAAGCTTTAGTGTATTTTTTCTCGAGAATTACAACAAATTTGGATTCAATTATAAAAAAAATATAACAAAATATCATTGCAATGAATTTACCATTCGAACCACTCTCACACAAATATGTACACACTACGCACACCAAGAATGTTTTTTTTACAATAAAAATTTACGTTGATTCGAAGTCAAGATCTTGTCAAATCAAAAAAGAAAGATATCTTGAAATAAATAATTAAAATAAAATGTGGTCAGAGACAAATATGAATTAAAATGAAGGACTCACCATAATGGTTTAAATAATTACACATAAATTTGTTTTTTCTACCGACAATGTCAAATAGTTCTCGTAATCCGAGTAACATAAAAGTCGTGTACTGTTGCTCTCAAACAAAAGACTGGAGATACGATCGTTGTCCCTCCTCTCGTGGACAGCGATTAAATAATAATCCAAATCAGGAAATATACAACAATTGTATTGAAATTGCAGTCTAATTTTGTTCTCCTTTCGTTACCAGGCAATTCCCACAAATGGAGATCCTCTCAAAATGTATACTACTCCAGACAGATAAGAATTTCTCGAGAGTGTTAAATCGGAGACAGAATTCGCGCGTCGATTCACACGTGGTGATCAACAATTGCACACCAACCGCTCTATCGAGCGTCGTGTTATATATAAGATCTCTGCGCGTCACACGCAATCTAACAAAATTGAGGTCCCTCTTCGCAGCTATCGCGAAGGTTCCCTGACCACTGATCACATTTTCAAATTTACAGCAGAATAAGACTTTACATTTTCTCTCCCCACTATCACTCTGCTCTATACCTTTTCGTCTTATTAATATGAGTCACTCACATTCGCACCGTACAAAGTTAAGGGGGGGACAGCGTCATTTTTTGCAATTTTTTCGAAAAAATTTAACTTCTTTCCCTTCAATTTCGCAAATATGTAGACCTATCAGGTTCGCTATAATTTTCCTGTAATCTGCACGTAAAACTGAAGATCCTTACCGAATTTCAGCTCACCAGGCTCAGATTTGTAGAAGTTAAGAGGGGGAGCAGGGTCATTTTGTGCAATTTTTTCGAAAAAATTTAATTTCTTTTTCTTCTACTTCGCAATTATGAAGGCCAATTCTGTTCGCTATATTTTTTCTGTAATCTGCACGTAAAACTGAAGATCCCTTCCGAATTTCAGCTCACCAGGCTCAGATTTGTAGAAGTTAAGGGGGGTCCAGGGTCATTTTTTGCAATTTTTTCGAAAAAATTTAACTTCTTTCCCTTCTATTTCGCAAATATGTAGGCCTATTAGGTTCGCAATGTTTTTCCTTTAATCTACACTTAAAACTAAAGATGCCTACCGAATTTCAGCTCACGAGGTTCAGATTTGTAGAAGTTAAGGGGGGGGACAGGGTCATTTTTTCCAATTTTTTCGAAAAAATTTAATTTCTTTTCCTTCTACTTCGCAATTATGAATGCCAATTCTGTTTGCTATATTTTTTCTGTAATCTACACGTAAAACTGAAGATCCCTACCGAATTTCAGCTCACCAGGCTCAGATTTGTAGAAGTTAAGAGGGGGGGCAGTGTTATTTTGTGCAATTTTTTCGAAAAAATTTAATTTCTTTTCCTTCTACTTCGCAATTATGAAGGCCAATTCTGTTCGCTATATTTTTTCTGTAATCTGCACGTAAAACTAAAGATCCCTACCGAATTTCAGCTCACCAGTCTCAGATTTGTAGAAGTTAAGGGGGGGGCAGGGTCATTTTGTGCAATTTTTTCGAAAAAATTTAATTTCTTTTCCGTCTACTTCGCAATTATGAAGGCCGATTCTGTTCGCTATATTTTTTCTGTAATCTGCACGTAAAACTGAAGATCCCTCCCGAATTTCAGCTCACTAGACTCAGATTTGTAGAAATTAAGGGGGGGACAGGGTCATTTTTTGCAATTTTTTCGAAAAAATTTAACTTCTTTTCCTTCTATTTCGCAAATATGTAGACCTATCAGGTTTGCTATAATTTTCCTGTAATCTGCACTTAAAACTAAAGATCCCTACCGAATTTCAGCCCACCCGGTTCAGATTTGTAGAAGTTAAGGGGGGGGGGGCCAGTGTCATTTTTTGCAATTTTTTCGAAAAAATTTAACTTTTTTCCCTTCTCTTTCGCAAATATGTAGGCCTATTAGGTTCGCAATGTTTTTCCTTTAATCTACACTTAAAATCATGATCCCTACCGAATTTCAGCTCACCAGGCTCAGATTTGTAGAAGTTAAGGGGAGGAAAGCGTCATTTTTTGCAATTTTTTCGAAAAAATTTAACTTCTTTTCCTTCTATTTCGCAAATATGTAGACCTATCAGGTTTGCTATAATTTTCCTGTAATCTGCACGTAAAACTGAAGATCCCTACCGAATTTCAGCCCACCCGGTTCAGATTTGTAGAAGTTAAGGGGGGGTGGACAGGGTCATTTTTTTTTAAATTTTTTCGAAAAAATTCAATTTCTTTCCCTTCTTTTTCGCAAATATGTAGACCTATCAGGTTCGCTATAACTTTCCTGTAATCTGCACGTAAAACTGAAGATCCCTACCGAATTTCAGCTCACCAGGCTCAGATTTGTACAAGTTAAGGGTGGGACAACGTCATTTTTTGCAATTTTTTCGAAAAAATTTAACTTCTTTCCCTTCTATTTCGCAAATATGTAGACCTATCAGGGTCGCTATAATTTTCCTGTAATCTGCACTTAAAACTAAAGATCCCTACCGAATTTCAGCCCACCCGGTTCAGATTTGTAGAAGTTAAGGGGGGGGCCAGTGTCATTTTTTGCAATTTTTTCGAAAAAATTTAACTTCTTTCCCTTCTCTTTCGCAAATATGTAGGCCTATTAGGTTCGCAATGTTTTTCCTTTAATCTACACTTAAAACTCATGATCCCTACCGAATTTCAGCTCACCAGGCTCAGATTTGTAGAAGTTAAGGGGAGGAAAGCGTCATTTTTTGCAATTTTTTCGAAAAAATTTAACTTCTTTGCCTTCTATTTCGCAAATATGTAGGCCTATCAGGTTTGCTATAATTTTCCTGTAATCTGCAATTAAAACTCAAGATCCTTACCGAATTTCAGCTCACCAGGCTCAGATTTGTAGAAGTTAAGGGGGGGGCAGGGTCATTTTGTGCAATTTTTTCGAAAAAATTTAACTTCTTTTCCTTCTATTTCGCAAATATGTAGACCTATCAGGTTCGCTATAATTTTCCTGTAATCTGCAATTAAAACTCAAGATCCTTACCGAATTTCAGCTCACCAGGCTCAGATTTGTAGAAGTTAAGTGGGGGGCCAGTGTCATTTTTTGCAATTTTTTCGAAAAAATTTAACTTCTTTCCCTTTTACTTCGCAAATATGTAGACCTATGAGGTTCGCTATAATTTTTCTGTAATATGCACTTAAAACTGAAGATCCCTACCGAATTTCAGCTCACCAGGCTCAGATTTGTAGAAGTTAAGGGGAGGAAAGCGTCATTTTTTGCAATTTTTTCGAAAAAATTTAACTTCTTTGCCTTCTATTTCGCAAATATGTATCAATATATCAGGTTTGCTATAATTTTCCTGTAATCTGCAATTAAAACTCAAGATCCTTACCGAATTTCAGCTCACCAGGCTCAGATTTGTAGAAGTTAAGGGGGGGGCAGGGTCATTTTGTGCAATTTTTTCGAAAAAATTTAACTTCTTTTCCTTCTATTTCGCAAATATGTAGACCTATCAGGTTCGCTATAATTTTCCTGTAATCTGCAATTAAAACTCAAGATCCTTACCGAATTTCAGCTCACCAGGCTCAGATTTGTACAAGTTAAGGGTGGGACAGCGTCATTTTTTGCAATTTTTTCGAAAAAATTTAACTTCTTTTCCTTCTACTTCGCAATAATGAAGGCTAATTCTGTTCGGTATATTTTTTCTGTAATCTGCACGTAAAACTGAAGATCCCTACCGAATTTCAGCTCACCAGGCTCAGATTTGTAGAAGTTAAGGGGGGGACAGCGTCATTTTTTGCAATTTTTTCGAAAAAATTTAACTTCTTTCCCTTCTATTTCGCAAATATGTAGACCTATCAGGTTCGCTATAATTTACCTGTAATCTGCACTTAAAACTAAAGATCCCTACCGAATTTCAGCCCACCCGGTTCAGATTTGTAGAAGTTAAGAGGGGGGGCAGGGTCATTTTGTGCAATTTTTTCGAAAAAATTTAATTTCTTTTCCTTCTACTTCGCAATTATGAAGGCCAATTCTGTTCGCTATATTTTTTCTGTAATCTGCACGTAAAACTAAAGATCCCTACCGAATTTCAGCCCACCCGATTCAGATTTTTAGAAGTTAAGGGGGGGGGGGAAAGGGTCATTTTGTGCAATTTTTTCGAAAAAATTTAACTTCTTTTCCTTCTACTTCGCAATTATGAAGGCTAATTCTGTTCGCTATATTTTTCCTGTAATCTGCAATTAAAACTCAAGATCCTTACCGAATTTCAGCTCACCAGGTTCAGATTTGTAGAAGTTAAGGGGGGGACAGGGTCATTTTTTGCAATTTTTTCGAAAAAATTTAACTTCTTTTCCTTCTACTTCGCAATTATGAAGGCTAATTCTGTTCGCTATATTTTTCCTGTAATCTGCAATTAAAACTCAAGATCCTTACCGAATTTCAGCTCACCAGGCTCAGATTTGTAGAAGTTAAGGGGGGGACAGCGTCATTTTTTGCAATTTTTTCGAAAAAATTTAACTTCTTTCCCTTCTATTTCGCAAATATGTAGACCTATCAGGTTCGCTATAATTTTCCTGTAATCTGCACGTAAAACTGAAGATCCCTACCGAATTTCAGCTCACCAGGCTCAGATTTGTAGAAGTTAAGAGGGGGGGCAGTGTTATTTTGTGCAATTTTTTCGAAAAAATTTAATTTCTTTTCCTTCTACTTCGCAATTATGAAGGCCAATTCTGTTCGCTATATTTTTTCTGTAATCTGCACGTAAAACTGAAGATCCCTACCGAATTTCAGCTCACCAGGCTCAGATTTGTAGAAGTTAAGGGGAGGAAAGCGTCATTTTGTGCAATTTTTTCGAAAAAATTAAACTTATTTTCCTTCTATTTCGCAAATATGTAGACCTATCAGGTTCCCTATAATTTTCCTGTAATTTGCAATTAAAACTCAAGATCCTTACCGAATTTCAGCTCACCAGGCTCAGATTTGTAGAAGTTAAGGGGGGGGCCAGTGTCATTTTTTGCAATTTTTTCGAAAAAATTTAACTTCTTTCCCTTTTACTTCGCAAATATGTAGACCTATGAGGTTCGCTATAATTTTTCTGTAATATGCACCTAAAACTGAAGATCCCTACCGAATTTCAGCTCACCAGGCTCAGATTTGTAGAAGTTAAGAGGGGGGCCAGGGTCATTTTTTGCAATTTTTTCGAAAAAATTTAACTTCTTTTCCTTCTATTTCGCAAATATGTAGACCTATCAGGTTCGCTATAATTTTTCTGTAATCTGCAATTAAAACTGAAGATCCTTACCGAATTTCAGCTCACTAGGCTCAGATTTGTAGAAGTTAAGGGTGGGACAGCGTCATTTTTTGCAATTTTTTCGAAAAAATTTAACTTCTTTCCCTTCTATTTCGCAAATATGTAGACCTATCAGGTTCGCTATAATTTTCCTGTAATCTGCACGTAAAACTCAAGATCCTTACTGAATTTCAGCTCACCAGGTTCAGATTTGTAGAAGTTAAGGGGGGGGGGACAGGGTCATTTTTTGCAATTTTTTCGAAAAAATTTAACTTCTTTCCCTTCTATTTCGCAAATATGTAGACCTATCAGGTTCGCTATAATTTTCCTGTAATCTGCACGTAAAACTCAAGATCCTTACTGAATTTCAGCTCACCAGGTTCAGATTTGCAGAAGTTAAGGGGGGGACAGGGTCATTTTTTGCAATTTTTTCGAAAAAATTTAACTTCTTTTTCTTCTACTTCGCAATTATGAAGGCTAATTCTGTTCGCTATATTTTTTCTGTAATCTGCACGTAAAACTGAAGTTCCCTACCGAATTTCAGCTCACCAGGCTCAGATTTGTAGAAGTTAAGGGGGGGACAGCGTCATTTTTTGCAATTTTTTCGAAAAAATTTAATTTCTTTCCCTTCTATTTCGCAAATATGTAGACCATTCAGGTTCGCTATAATTTTCCTGTAATCTGCACGTAAAACTGAAGATCCCTACCGAATTTCAGCTCACCAGGCTCAGATTTGTAGAAGTTAAGAGGGGGGGCAGGGTCATTTTGTGCAATTTTTTCGAAAAAATTTAATTTCTTTTCCTTCTACTTCGCAATTATGAAGGCCAATTCTGTTCGCTATATTTTTTCTGTAATCTGCACGTAAAACTAATGATCCCTACCGAATTTCAGCCCACCCGATTCAGATTTTTAGAAGTTAAGGGGGGGGACAGGGTCATTTTGTGCAATTTTTTCGAAAAAATTTAACTTCTTTCCCTTCTATTTCGCAAATATGTAGACCTATGAGGTTCGCTATAATTTTTCTGTAATATGCACTTAAAATTGAAGATCCCTACCGAATTTCAGCTCACCAGGCTCAGATTTGTAGAAGTTAAGGGGGGACAGGGTCATTTTTTGCAATTTTTTCGAAAAAATTTAAATTCTTTTCCTTCTATTTCGCAAATATGTAGACCTATCAGGTTCGCTATAATTTTCCTGTAATCTGCACGTAAAACTCAAGATCCTTACTGAATTTTAGCTCACCAGGTTCAGATTTGTAGAAGTTAAGGGGGGGACAGGGTCATTTTTTGCAATTTTTTCGAAAAAATTTAACTTCTTTTCCTTCTACTTCGCAATTATGAAGGCTAATTCTGTTCGCTATATTTTTTCTGTAATCTGCACGTAAAACTGAAGATCCCTACCGAATTTCAGCCCACCCGATTCAGATTTTTAGAAGTTAAGGGGGGGGGGGACAGGGTCATTTTTTGCAATTTTTTCGAAAAAATTTAACTTCTTTCCCTTTTACTTCGCAAATATGTAGACCTATGAGGTTCGCTATAATTTTTCTGTAATATGCACTTAAAACTGAAGATCCCTACCGAATTTCAGCTCACCAGGCTCAGATTTGTAGAAGTTAAGGGGGGACAGGCTCATTTTTTGCAATTTTTTCGAAAAAATTTAACTTCTTTTCCTTCTATTTCGCAAATATGTAGACCTATCAGATTCGCTATAATTTTCCTGTAATCTGCAATTAAAACTCAAGATCCTTACCGAATTTCAGTTCACCAGGCTCAGATTTGTAGAAGTTAAGGGGGGGACAGCGTCATTTTTTGCAATTTTTTCGAAAAAATTTAACTTCTTTCCCTTCTATTTCGCAAATATGTAGACCTATCAGGTTCGCTATAATTTTCCTGTAATCTGCACGTAAAACTCAAGATCCTTACTGAATTTCAGCTCACCAGGTTCAGATTTGTAGAAGTTAAGGGGGGGGGACAGGGTAATTTTTTTTTAATTTTTTCGAAAAAATTTAATTTCTTTCCCATCTATTTCGCAAATATGTAGACCTATCAGGTTCGCTATAATTTTCCTGTAATCTGCACGTAAAACTGAAGATCCCTACCGAATTTCAGCTCACCAGGCTCAGATTTGTAGAAGTTAAGGGGGGGACAGGGTCATTTTTTGCAATTTTTTCGAAAAAATTTAACTTCTTTTCCTTTTACTTCGCAATTATAAAGGCTAATTCTGTTCGCTATATTTTTTCTGTCATCTGCACGTAAAACTGAAGTTCCCTACCGAATTTCAGCTCACCAGGCTCAGATTTGTAGAAGTTAAGGGGGGGACAGCGTCATTTTTTGCAATTTTTTCGAAAAAATTTAATTTCTTTCCCTTCTATTTCGCAAATATGTAGACCTATCAGGTTCGCTATAATTTTCCTGTAATCTGCACGTAAAACTGAAGATCCCTACCGAATTTCAGCTCACCAGGCTCAGATTTGTAGAAGTTAAGGGGGGGACAGCGTCATTTTTTGCAATTTTTTCGAAAAAATTTAACTTCTTTCCCTTCTATTTCGCAAATATGTAGACCTATCAGGTTCTCTATAATTTTCCTGTAATCTGCAATTAAAATTCAAGATCCTTACTGAATTTCAGCTCACCAGGTTCAGATTTGTAGAAGTTAAGGGGGGGGCAGGATCATTTTTTGCAATTTTTTCGAAAAAATTTAACTTCTTTTCCTTCTATTTCGAAAATACGTAGACCTATCAGGTTCGCTACAATTGTCCTGTAATCAGCACTTAAAACTGAAGATCCCTACCGAATTTCAGCTCACCAGGCTCAGATTTGTAGATGTTAAGGGGGGACAGGGTCATTTTTTGCAATTTTTTCGAAAAAATAATTTAACTTCTTTTTCTTCTATTTCGCAAATATGTAGACCTATCAGGTTCGCTATAATTTTCCTGTAATCTGCACGTAAAACTCAAGATCCTTACTGAATTTCAGCTCACCAGGTTCAGATTTGTAGAAGTTAAGGGGGGGGACAGGGTCATTTTTTGCAATTTTTTCGAAAAAATTTAACTTCTTTTCCTTCTATTTCGCAAATATGTAGACCTATCAGGTTCGCTATAATTTTCCTGTAATCTGCACTTAAAACTCAAGATCCCTACCGAATTTCAGCTCACCAGGCTCAGATTTGTAGAAGTTAAGGGGGGGACAGCGTCATTTTTTGCAATTTTTTCGAAAAAATTTAACTTCTTTCCCTTCTATTTCGCAAATATTTAGACCAATCAGGTTCGCTATAATTTTCCTGTAATCTGCACTTAAAACTAAAGATCCCTACCGAATTTCAGCCCACCAGGCTCAGATTTGTAGAAGTTAAGAGGGGGGGCAGGGTCATTTTGTGCAATTTTTTCGAAAAAATTTAATTTCTTTTCCTTCTATTTCGCAAATATGTAGACCTATCAGGTTCGCTATAATTTTCCTGTAATCTGCACGTAAAACTCAAGATCCTTACTGAATTTCAGCTCACCAGGTTCAGATTTGTAGAAGTTAAGGGGGGGACAGCGTCATTTTTTGCAATTTTTTCGAAAAAATTTAACTTCTTTCCCTTCAATTTCGCAAATATTTAGACCAATCAGGTTCGCTATAATTTTCCTGTAATCTGCACTTAAAACTAAAGATCCCTACCGAATTTCAGCTCACCAGGTTCAGATTTGTAGAAGTTAAGGGGGGTGACAGGGTCATTTTTTGCAATTTTTTCGAAAAAATTTAACTTCTTTCCCTTTTACTTCGCAAATATGTAGACCTATCAGGTTCGCTATAATTTTCCTGTAATCTGCACGTAAAACTGAAGATCCCTACCGAATTTCAGCTCACCAGGCTCAGATTTGTAGAAGTTAAGGGGGGGACAGCGTCATTTTTTGCAATTTTTTCGAAAAAATTTAACTTCTTTCCCTTCTATTTCGCAAATATGTAGACCTATCAGGTTCGCTATAATTTTCCTGTAATCTGCACTTAAAACTGAAGATCCCTACCGAATTTCAGCTCACCTGGCTCAGATTTGTAGAAGTTAAGAGGGGGGGGCAGGGTCATTTTGTGCAATTTTTTCGAAAAAATTTAATTTCTTTTCCTTCTACTTCGCAATTATGTAGACCTATCAGGTTCGCTATAATTTTCCTGTAATCTGCACGTAAAACTGAAGATCCCTCCCGAATTTCAGCTCACTAGGCTCAGATTTGTAGAAGTTAAGGGGGGGACAGGGTCATTTTTTGCAATTTTTTCGAAAAAATTTAACTTCTTTTCCTTCTATTTCGCAAATATGTAGACCTATCAGGTTCGCTATAATTTTCCTGTAATCTGCAATTAAAACTCAAGATCCTTACCGAATTTCAGCTCACCATGCTCAGATTTGTAGAAGTTAAGAGGGGGGGCAGGGTCATTTTGTGCAATTTTTTCGAAAAAATTTAATTTCTTTTCCTTCTATTTCGCAATTATGAAGGCCAATTCTGTTCGCTATAATTTTCCTGTAATCTGCACGTAAAACTCAAGATCCTTACCGAATTTCAGCTCACCAGGCTCAGATTTGTAGAAGTTAAGGGGGGGACAGCGTCATTTTTTGCAATTTTTTCGAAAAAATTTAACTTCTTTCCCTTCTATTTCGCAAATATGTAGACCTATCAGGTTCGCTATAATTTTCCTGTAATCTGCACGTAAAACTGAAGATCCCTACCGAATTTCAGCTCACCTGGCTCAGATTTGTAGAAGTTAAGAGGGGGGAGCAGGGTCATTTTGTGCAATTTTTTCGAAAAAATTTAATTTCTTTTCCTTCTACTTCGCAATTATGAAGGCCAATTCTGTTCGCTATATTTTTTCTGTAATCTGCACGTAAAACTGAAGATCCCTCCCGAATTTCAGCTCACCAGGCTCAGATTTGTAGAAGTTAAGGGGGGGACAGCGTCATTTTTTGCAATTTTTTCGAAAAAATTTAACTTCTTTTCCTTCTATTTCGCAAATATGTAGACCTATCAGGTTCGCTATAATTTTCCTGTAATCTGCACTTAAAACTCAAGATCCTTACCGAATTTCAGCTCACCAGGCTCAGATTTGTAGAAGTTAAGGGGGGGGCCAGGGTCATTTTTTGCAATTTTTTCGAAAAAATTTAACTTCTTTCCCTTCTATTTCGCAAATATGTAGACCTATCAGGTTCGCTATAATTTTCCTGTAATCTGCACGTAAAACTGAAGATCCCTACCGAATTTCAGCTCACCAGGCTCAGATTTGTAGAAGTTAAGAGGGGGGGCAGGGTCATTTTTTGCAATTTTTTCGAAAAAATTTAACTTCTTTTCCTTCTATTTCGCAAATATGTAGACCTATCAGGTTCGCTATAATTTTCCTGTAATCTGCACGTAAAACTCAAGATCCTTACCGAATTTCAGCTCACCAGGCTCAGATTTGTAGAAGTTAAGGGGGGGACAGCGTCATTTTTTGCAATTTTTTCGAAAAAATTTAACTTCTTTCCCTTCTATTTCGCAAATATGTAGACCTATCAGGTTCGCTATAATTTTCCTGTAATCTGCACGTAAAACTCAAGATCCTTACTGAATTTCAGCTCACCAGGTTCAGATTTGTAGAAGTTAAGGGGGGGACAGGGTCATTTTTTGCAATTTTTTCGAAAAAATTTAACTTCTTTCCCTTTTACTTCGCAAATATGTAGACCTATCAGGTTCGCTATAATTTTCCTGTAATCTGCACGTAAAACTGAAGATCCCTACCGAATTTCAGCTCACCAGGCTCAGATTTGTAGAAGTTAAGGGGGGGACAGCGTCATTTTTTGCAATTTTTTCGAAAAAATTTAATTTCTTTCCCTTCTATTTCGCAAATATGTAGACCTATCAGGTTCGCTATAATTTTCCTGTAATCTGCACGTAAAACTGAAGATCCCTACCGAATTTCAGCTCAACAGGCTCAGATTTGTAGAAGTTAAGAGGGGGGGCAGTGTTATTTTGTGCAATTTTTTCGAAAAAATTTAATTTCTTTTCCTTCTACTTCGCAATTATGAATGCCAATTCTGTTTGCTATATTTTTTCTGTAATCTACACGTAAAACTGAAGATCCCTGCTGAATTTCAGCTCACCAGGTTCAGATTTGTAGAAGTTAAGGGGGGGACAGGGTCATTTTTTGCAATTTTTTCGAAAAAATTTAACTTCTTTCCCTTCTATTTCGCAAATATGTAGACCTATGAGGTTCGCTATAATTTTTCTGTAATATGCACTTAAAACTGAAGATCCCTACCGAATTTCAGCTCACCAGGCTCAGATTTGTAGAAGTTAAGGGGGGACAGGGTCATTTTTTGCAATTTTTTCGAAAAAATTTAAATTCTTTTCCTTCTATTTCGCAAATATGTAGACCTATCAGGTTCGCTATAATTTTCCTGTAATCTGCACGTAAAACTCAAGATCCTTACCGAATTTCAGCTCACCAGGCTCAGATTTGTAGAAGTTAAGGGGGGGACAGCGTCATTTTTTGCAATTTTTTCGAAAAAATTTAACTTCTTTTCCTTCTATTTCGCAATTATGTAGGCCTATACTGTTCGCTATAATTTTACTGTAATCTGCACGTAAAACTAAAGATCCCTACCGAATTTCAGCTCACCCAATTGAGATTTGTAGAAGTTAAGGTGGGGGACAGGGTCATTTTTTGCAATTTTTTCGAAAAAATTTAACTTCTTTCCCTTCTATTTCGCAAATATGTAGACCTATCAGGTTCGCTATAATTTTCCTGTAATCTGCACTTAAAACTGAAGATCCCTACCGAATTTCAGCTCACCAGGCTCAGATTTGTAGAAGTTAAGGGGGGACAGGGTCATTTTTTGCAATTTTTTCGAAAAAATTTAACTTCTTTTCCTTCTATTTCGCAAATATGTAGACCTATCAGGTTCGCTATAATTTTCCTGTAATCTGCACTTAAAACTCAAGATCCTTACCGAATTTCAGCTCACCAGGCTCAGATTTGTAGAAGTTAAGGGGGGGACAGCGTCATTTTTTGCAATTTTTTCGAAAAAATTTAACTTCTTTCCCTTCTATTTCGCAAATATGTAGACCTATCAGGTTCGCTATAATTTTCCTGTAATCTGCACGTAAAACTCAAGATCCTTACTGAATTTCAGCTCACCAGGTTCAGATTTGTAGAAGTTAAGGGGGGGGGACAGGGTCATTTTTTGCAATTTTTTCGAAAAAATTTAACTTCTTTCCCTTCTATTTCGCAAATATGTAGACCTATCAGGTTCGCTATAATTTTCCTGTAATCTGCACGTAAAACTGAAGATCCCTACCGAATTTCAGCTCACCAGGCTCAGATTTGTAGAAGTTAAGGGGGGGACAGCGTCATTTTTTGCAATTTTTTCGAAAAAATTTAATTTCTTTTCCTTCTACTTCGCAATTATGAAGGCCAATTCTGTTCGCTATATTTTTTCTGTAATCTGCACGTAAAACTGAAGATCCCTCCCGAATTTCAGCTCACTAGGCTCAGATTTGTAGAAGTTAAGGGGGGGACAGGGTCATTTTTTGCAATTTTTTCGAAAAAATTTAATTTCTTTCCCTTCTATTTCGCAAATATGTAGACCTATCAGGTTCGCTATAATTTTCCTGTAATCTGCACGTAAAACTGAAGATCCCTACCGAATTTCAGCTCACCAGGCTCAGATTTGTAGAAGTTAAGGGGGGGACAGCGTCATTTTTTGCAATTTTTTCGAAAAAATTTAACTTCTTTCCCTTCTATTTCGCAAATATGTAGACCTATCAGGTTCGCTATAATTTTCCTGTAATCTGCACGTAAAACTGAAGATCCCTACCGAATTTCAGCTCACCAGGCTCAGATTTGTAGAAGTTAAGCGGGGGGGCAGGGTCATTTTTTGCAATTTTTTCGAAAAAATTTAACTTCTTTTCCTTCTATTTCGCAAATATGTAGACCTATCAGGTTCGCTATAATTTTCCTGTAATCTGCACGTAAAACTCAAGATCCTTACCGAATTTCAGCTCACCAGGCTCAGATTTGTAGAAGTTAAGAGGGGGGGCAGGGTCATTTTGTGCAATTTTTTCAAAAAAATTTAATTTCTTTTCCTTCTATTTCGCAAATATGTAGACCTATCAGGTTTCGCTATATTTTTCCGGTAATCTGCACGTAAAACTGAAGATCCCTACCGAATTTCAGCTCACCTGGCTGAGATTTGTATAAGTTAAGGGGGGGACCGAGTCATTTTTTTCAATTTTTTCAAAAAAATTTAATTTCTTTCCCTTCTATTTCGCAAATATGTAGACCTATCAGGTTCGCTATAATTTTCCTGTAATCTGCACGTAAAACTCAAGATCCTTACTGAATTTCAGCTCACCAGGTTCAGATTTGTAGAAGTTAAGGGGGGGGGACAGGGTCATTTTTTGCAATTTTTTTCAAAAAAATTTAACTTCTTTCCCTTCTATTTCGCAAATATGTAGACCTATCAGGTTCGCTATAATTTTCCTGTAATCTGCACGTAAAACTGAAGATCCCTACCGAATTTCAGCTCACCAGGCTCAGATTTGTAGAAGTTAAGAGGGGGGAGCAGGGTCATTTTGTGCAATTTTTTCGAAAAAATTTAATTTCTTTTCCTTCTATTTCGCAAATATGTAGACCTATAAGGTTAGCTATAATTTTCCTGTAATCTGCACGTAAAACTCAAGATCCTTACCGAATTTCAGCTCACCAGGCTCAGATTTGTAGAAGTTAAGGGGGGGACAGCGTCATTTTTTGCAATTTTTTCGAAAAAATTTAACTTCTTTCCCTTCTATTTCGCAAATATGTAGACCTATCAGGTTCGCTATAATTTTCCTGTAATCTGCACGTAAAACTCAAGATCCTTACTGAATTTCAGCTCACCAGGTTCAGATTTGTAGAAGTTAAGGGGGGGGGGACAGGGTCATTTTTGCAATTTTTTCGAAAAAATTTAACTTCTTTCCCTTTTACTTCGCAAATATGTAGACCTATCAGGTTCGCTATAATTTTCCTGTAATCTGCACGTAAAACTGAAGATCCCTACCGAATTTCAGCAAACAAGGTTCAGATTTGTAGAAGTTAAGGGGGGGGGGGGGGGGACATGGTCATTTTTTGCAATTTTTTCGAAAAAATTTAACTTCTTTTCCTTCTATTTCGCAAATATGTAGACCTATCAGGTTTGCTATATTTTTTCTGTAATCTACACGTAAAACTGAAGATCCCTACCGAATTTCAGCTCACCAGGCTCAGATTTGTAGAAGTTAAGGGGGGGACAGCGTCATTTTTTGCAATTTTTTCGAAAAAATTTAACTTCTTTCCCTTCTATTTCGCAAATATGTAGACCTATCAGGTTCGCTATAATTTTCCTGTAATCTGCACGTAAAACTCAAGATCCTTACCGAATTTCAGCTCACCAGGCTCAGATTTGTAGAAGTTAAGGGGGGGGACAGGGTCATTTTTTGCAATTTTTTCGAAAAAATTTAACTTCTTTCCCTTCTATTTCGCAAATATGTAGACCTATCAGGTTCGCTATAATTTTCCTGTAATCTGCACTTAAAACTAAAGATCCCTACCGAATTTCAGCACACCAGGATCAGATTTGTAGAAGTTAAAAGGGGAGGACAGCGTCATTTTTTGCAATTTTTTCGAAAAAATTTAACTTCTTTCCCTTCTATTTCGCAAATATGTAGACCTATCAGGTTCGCTATAATTTTCCTGTAATCTGCACGTAAAACTCAAGATCCTTACTGAATTTCAGCTCACCAGGTTCAGATTTGTAGAAGTTAAGGGGGGTGACAGGGTCATTTTTTGCAATTTTTTCGAAAAAATTTAACTTCTTTCCCTTTTACTTCGCAAATATGTAGACCTATCAGGTTCGCTATAATTTTCCTGTAATCTGCACGTAAAACTGAAGATCCCTACCGAATTTCAGCTCACCAGGCTCAGATTTGTAGAAGTTAAGGGGGGGACAGGGTCATTTTTTGCAATTTTTTCGAAAAAATTTAACTTCTTTTCCTTCTATTTCGCAAATATGTAGACCTATCAGGTTCGCTATAATTTTCCTGTAATCTGCACTTAAAACTAAAGATCCCTACCGAATTTCAGCTCACCATGCTCAGATTTGTAGAAGTTAAGGGGGGGACAGGGTCATTTTTTGCAATTTTTTCGAAAAAATTTAACTTCTTTCCCTTCTATTTCGCAAATATGTAGACCTATCAGGTTCGCTATAATTTTCCTGTAATCTGCACTTAAAACTCAAGATCCTTACCGAATTTCAGCTCACCAGGCTCAGATTTGTAGAAGTTAAGGGGGGGACAGCGTCATTTTTTGCAATTTTTTCGAAAAAATTTAACTTCTTTCCCTTCTATTTCGCAAATATGTAGACCTATCAGGTTCGCTATAATTTTCCTGTAATCTGCACGTAAAACTGAAGATCCCTACCGAATTTCAGCTCACCAGGTTCAGATTTGTAGAAGTTAAGGGGGGGGGGGACAGGGTCATTTTTTGCAATTTTTTCGAAAAAATTTAACTTCTTTTCCTTCTATTTCGCAAATATGTAGACCTATCAGGTTCGCTATAATTTTCCTGTAATCTGCACGTAAAACTGAAGATCCCTACCGAATTTCAGCTCACCAGGTTCAGATTTGTAGAAGTTAAGGGGGGACAGGGTCATTTTTTGCAATTTTTTCGAAAAAATTTAACTTCTTTCCCTTCTATTTCGCAAATATGTAGACCTATCAGGTTCGCTATAATTTTCCTGTAATCTGCACTTAAAACTGAAGATCCCTACCGAATTTCAGCTCACCAGGTTCAGATTTGTAGAAGTTAAGGGGGGGGGGACAGGGTCATTTTTTGCAATTTTTTCGAAAAAATTTAACTTCTTTCCCTTCTATTTCGCAAATATGTAGACCTATCAGGTTCGCTATAATTTTCCTGTAATCTGCACTTAAAACTAAAGATCCCTACCGAATTTCAGCTCACCAGGTTCAGATTTGTAGAAGTTAAGGGGGGGGGACAGGGTCATTTTTTGCAATTTTTTCGAAAAAATTTAATTTCTTTCCCTTCTATTTCGCAAATATGTAGACCTATCAGGTTCGCTATAATTTTCCTGTAATCTGCACGTAAAACTGAAGATCCCTACCGAATTTCAGCTCAACAGGCTCAGATTTGTAGAAGTTAAGAGGGGGGGCAGTGTTATTTTGTGCAATTTTTTCGAAAAAATTTAATTTCTTTTCCTTCTACTTCGCAATTATGAAGGCCAATTCTGTTCGCTATATTTTTTCTGTAATCTGCACGTAAAACTGAAGATCCCTCCCGAATTTCAGCTCACTAGGCTCAGATTTGTAGAAGTTAAGGGGGGGACAGGGTCATTTTTTGCAATTTTTTCGAAAAAATTTAACTTCTTTCCCTTCTATTTCGCAAATATGTAGACCTATCAGGTTCGCTATAATTTTCCTGTAATCTGCACTTAAAACTGAAGATCCCTACCGAATTTCAGCTCACCAGGTTCAGATTTGTAGAAGTTAAGGGGGGGACAGGGTCATTTTTTGCAATTTTTTCGAAAAAATTTAACTTCTTTTCCTTCTATTTCGCAAATATGTAGACCTATCAGGTTCGCTATAATTTTCCTGTAATCTGCAATTAAAACTCAAGATCCTTACCGAATTTCAGCTCACCATGCTCAGATTTGTAGAAGTTAAGGGGGGGACAGCGTCATTTTTTGCAATTTTTTCGAAAAAATTTAACTTCTTTTCCTTCTATTTCGCAAATATGTAGACCTATCAGGTTCGCTATAATTTTCCTGTAATCTGCACGTAAAACTAAAGATCCCTACCGAATTTCAGCTCACCAGGTTCAGATTTGTAGAAGTTAAGGGGGGGGGCAGGGTCATTTTTTGCAATTTTTTCGAAAAAATTTAACTTCTTTCCCTTCTATTTCGCAAATATGTAGACCTATCAGGTTCGCTATAATTTTCCTGTAATCTGCACGTAAAACTCAAGATCCCTACCGAATTTCAGCTCACCAGGTTCAGATTTGTAGAAGTTAAGGGGGGGACAGGGTCATTTTTTGCAATTTTTTCGAAAAAATTTAACTTCTTTCCCTTCTATTTCGCAAATATGTAGACCTATCAGGTTCGCTATAATTTTCCTGTAATCTGCACGTAAAACTGAAGATCCCTACCGAATTTCAGCTCACCTGGCTCAGATTTGTAGAAGTTAAGGGGGGGGGACAGGGTCATTTTTTGCAATTTTTTCGAAAAAATTTAACTTCTTTCCCTTCTATTTCGCAAATATGTAGACCTATCAGGTTCGCTATAATTTTCCTGTAATCTGCAATTAAAACTCAAGATCCTTACCGAATTTCAGCTCACCATGCTCAGATTTGTAGAAGTTAAGAGGGGGGGCAGGGTCATTTTGTGCAATTTTTTCGAAAAAATTTAATTTCTTTTCCTTCTATTTCGCAAATATGTAGACCTATCAGGTTCGCTATAATTTTCCTGTAATCTGCACGTAAAACTGAAGATCCCTCCCGAATTTCAGCTCACCAGGCTCAGATTTGTAGAAGTTAAGGGGGGGACAGGGTCATTTTTTGCAATTTTTTCGAAAAAATTTAACTTCTTTCCCTTCTATTTCGCAAATATGTAGACCTATCAGGTTCGCTATAATTTTCCTGTAATCTGCACGTAAAACTGAAGATCCCTACCGAATTTCAGCTCACCAGGTTCAGATTTGTAGAAGTTAAGGGGGGGACAGGGTCATTTTTTGCAATTTTTTCGAAAAAAATTTAACTTCTTTCTCTTCTATTTCGCAAATATGTAGACCTATCAGGTTCGCTATAATTTTCCTGTAATCTGCACTTAAAACTAAAGATCCCTACCGAATTTCAGCTCACCAGGTTCAGATTTGTAGAAGTTAAGGGGGGGACAGGGTCATTTTTTGCAATTTTTTCGAAAAAATTTAACTTCTTTCCCTTCAATTTCGCAAATATGTAGACCTATCAGGTTCGCTATAAATTTTCCTGTAATCTGCACCTAAAACTGAAGATCCCTACCGAATTTCAGCTCACCAGGCTCAGATTTGTAGAAGTTAAGAGGGGGGCCAGGGTCATTTTTTGCAATTTTTTCAAAAAAATTAAATTTCTTTCCCTTCTATTTCGCAAATATGTAGACCTATCAGGTTCGCTATAATTTTCCTGTAATCTGCACGTAAAACTGAAGATCCCTACCGAATTTCAGCTCACCAGGCTCAGATTTGTAGAAGTTAAGGGGGGGGACAGGGTCATTTTTTGCAATTTTTTCGAAAAAATTTAACTTCTTTCCCTTCTATTTCGCAAATATGTAGACCTATCAGGTTCGCTATAATTTTCCTGTAATCTGCACGTAAAACTCAAGATCCCTACCAAATTTCAGCTCACCAGGCTCAGATTTGTAGAAGTTAAGGGGGGGGGGGGACAGGGTCATTTTTTTTTAATTTTTTCGAAAAAATTTAACTTCTTTTCCTTCTATTTCGCAAATATGTAGACCTATCAGGTTCGCTATAATTTTCCTGTAATCTGCACGTAAAACTGAAGATCCCTACCGAATTTCAGCTCAACAGGCTCAGATTTGTAGAAGTTAAGAGGGGGGGCAGTGTTATTTTGTGCAATTTTTTCGAAAAAATTTAATTTCTTTTCCTTCTATTTCGCAAATATGTAGACCTATTAGGTTTGCTATATTTTTCCTGTAATCTGCACGTAAAACTAAAGATCCCTACCGAATTTCAGCTCACCAGGTTCAGATTTGTAGAAGTTAAGGGGGGACAGGGTCATTTTTTGCAATTTTTTCGAAAAAATTTAACTTCTTTCCCTTCGATTTCGCAAATATGTAGACCTATCAGGTTCGCTATAATTTTCCTGTAATCTGCACTTAAAACTGAAGATCCCTACCGAATTTCAGCTCACCAGGCTCAGATTTGTAGAAGTTAAGGGGGGGGCCAGTGTCATTTTTTGCAATTTTTTCGAAAAAATTTAACTTCTTTCCCTTCTATTTCGCAAATATGTAGACCTATCAGGTTCGCTATAATTTTCCTGTAATCTGCACTTAAAACTAAAGATCCCTACCGAATTTCAGCTCACCAGGTTCAGATTTGTAGAAGTTAAGGGGGGGGGACAGGGTCATTTTTTGCAATTTTTTCCAAAAAATTTAATTTCTTTCCCTTCTATTTCGCAAATATGTAGACCTATCAGGTTCGCTATAATTTTCCTGTAATCTGCACTTAAAACTGAAGATCTCTACCGAATTTCAGCTCACCAGGTTGAGATTTGTAGAAGTTAAGGGGGGGGACAGGGTCATTTTTTGCAATTTTTTCGAAAAAATTTAACTTCTTTCCCTTCTATTTCGCAAATATGTAGACCTATCAGGTTCGCTATAATTTTCCTGTAATCTGCACGTAAAACTAAAGATCCCTACCGAATTTCAGCTCACCAGGTTCAGATTTGTAGAAGTTAAGGGGGGGGACAGGGTCATTTTTTGCAATTTTTTCGAAAAAATTTAACTTCTTTCCCTTCTATTTCGCAAATATGTAGACCTATCAGGTTCGCTATAATTTTCCTGTAATCTGCACTTAAAACTAAAGATCCCTACCGAATTTCAGCTCACCTGGCTCAGATTTGTAGAAGTTAAGAGGGGGGGGCAGGGTCATTTTGTGCAATTTTTTCGAAAAAATTTAATTTCTTTCCCTTCTATTTCGCAAATATGTAGACCTATCAGGTTCGCTATAATTTTCCTGTAATCTGCACGTAAAACTGAAGATCCTTACTGAATTTCAGCTCACCAGGTTCTGATTTGTAGAAGTTAAGAGGGGGGCCAGGGTCATTTTTTGCAATTTTTTCGAAAAAATTTAACTTCTTTCCCTTCTATTTCGCAAATATGTAGACCTATCAGGTTCGCTATAATTTTCCTTTAATCTGCACTTAAAACTAAAGAACCCTACCGAATTTCAGCTCACCAGGTTCAGATTTGTAGAAGTTAAGGGGGGGGGACAGGGTCATTTTTTGCAATTTTTTCGAAAAAATTTAACTTCTTTCCCTTCTATTTCGCAAATATGTAGACCTATCAGGTTCGCTATATTTTTCCCGAAATCTGCACTTAAAACTGAAGATCCCTACCGAATTTCAGCTCACCAGGTTCAGATTTGTAGAAGTTAAGGGGGGGACAAGGTCATTTTTTGCAATTTTTTAAAAAAATTTAACTTCTTTCCCTTCTATTTCGCAAATATGTAGACCTATCAGGTTCGCAATAATTTTCCTGTAATCTGCACTTAAAACTAAAGATCCCTACCGAATTTCAGCTCACCAGGTTCAGATTTGTAGAAGATAAGGGGGGGGGACAGGGTCATTTTTTGCAATCTTTTCGAAGAAATTTAACTTCCTTCCCCACTATTTTGCAAATATGTAGGCCAATCGTGTTCGCTATATTTGTCCTGTAATCTGCACTTAAAACTGAAGATCCCTACCGAATTTCAGGTAACGAGGTTCAGATTTGTAGAAGTTAAGGGGGAGGGGCAGGGTCATTTTTTGCAATTTTTTTGAAAAAATTTAACTTCTTTTCCTTCTATTTCGCAAATATGTAGACCTATCAGGTTCGCTATAATTTTCCTCTAATCTGCACGTAAAGCTAAAGATCCCTACCGAATTTCAGCTCACCAGGCTCAGATTTGTAGAAGTTAAGGGGGGAGCAGGGTCATTTTTTGCAATCTTTTCGAAAAAATTTAACTTCTTTCCCTTCTATTTCGAAAATATGTAGACCTATCAGGTTCGCTATAATTTTCCTTTAATCTGCAGTTAAAACTAATAATCCCTACCGAATTTCAGCTCACCAGGTTCAGATTTGTAGAAGTTAAGGGGGGGGGACAGGGTCATTTTTTGCAATCTTTTCGAAGAAATTTAACTTCTTTCCCCTCTATTTCGCAAATATGTAGGCCAATCGTGTTCGCTATATTTGTCCTGTAATCTGCACTTAAAACTGAAGATCCCTACCGAATTTCAGCTCACCAGGTTCAGATTTGTAGAAGTTAAGGGGGGGGGCATGGTCATTTTTTGCAATTTTTTCGAAAAAATTTAATTTCTTTTCCTTCTATTTCGCAAATATGTAGACCTATCAGGTTCGCTATATTTTTCCTGTAATCTGCACGTAAAACTGAAGATACCTACCAAATTTCAGCTCACCAGGTTCAGATTTGTAGAAGTTAAGGGGGGAACAGGGTCATTTTTTGCAATTTTTCAAAAAAATTTAAATTCTTTCCCTTCTATTTCGCAAATATGTAAACCTATCAGGTTCGCTATATTTTTCCTGTAATCTGCACTTAAAACTAAAGATCCCTCCTGAATTTCAGCTCACTAGGTTCAGATTTGTAGAAGTTAAGGGGTGGGGGGCGTGTCATTTTTTGCAATTTTTTCGAAAAAATTTAACTTCTTTCCCTTCTATTTCGCAAATATGTAGACCTATCAGGTTCGCTATAATTTTTCGGTAATCTGAAAGTAAAACTGAAGATCCATATCGAATTTCAGCTCACCAGGTTCAGATTTGTAGAAGTTGAGGGGGGGACAGGGTCATTTTTTGCAATTTTTTCGAAAAAAATTTAACTTCTTTCCCTTCTATTTCGCAAATATGTAGACCTATCAGGTTCGCTATGTTTTTCCTGAAATCTGCACTTAAAACTAAAGATCCCTACCGAATTTCAGCTCACCAGGTTCAGATTTGTAGAAGTTAAGGGGGGACAGGGTCATTTTTTGCAATTTTTTCAAAAAAATTTAAATTCTTTCCCTTCTATTTCGCAAATATGTAGGCCTATCAGGTTCGCTATATTTTTCCTGTAATCTGCACTTAAAACTAAAGATCCCTGCTGAATTTCAGCTCACCAGGTTCAGATTTGTAGAAGTTAAGGGGGGGCAGGGTCATTTTTTGCAATTTTTTCGAAAAAATTTAATTTCTTTCCCTACTATTTCGCAAATATGTAGACTTATCAGGTTCGCTATAATTTTCCTCTAATCTGCACGTAAAACTAAAGATCCCTACCGAATTTCAGCTCACCAGGTTCAGATTTGTAGAAGTTAAGGGGGGGGCAGGGTCATTTTTTGCAATTTTTTCGAAAAAATTTAACTTCTTTCCCTTCTATTTCGCAAATATGTAGGCCTATCTGGTTCGCTATATTTTTCCTGTAATCTGCACGTAAAACTGAAGATCCCTACCGAATTTCAGCTCACCAGGTTCAGATTTGTAGAAGTTAAGGGGGGGGACAGGGTCATTTTTTGCAATTTTTTCGAAAAAATTTAACTTCTTTCCCTTCTATTTCGCAAATATGTAGACCTATGAGGTTCGCTATAATTTTTCTGTAATATGCACTTAAAACTAAAGATCCCTACCGAATTTCAGCTCACCAGGTTCAGATTTGTAGAAGTTAAGGGGGGGGCAGGGTCATTTTTTGCAATTTTTTCGAAAAAATTTAACTTCTTTCCCTTCTATTTCGCAAATATGTAGACCTATGAGGTTCGCTATAATTTTTCTGTAATATGCACTTAAAACTGAAGATCCCTGCTGAATTTCAGCTCACCAGGTTCAGATTTGTAGAAGTTAAGAGGGGGGCCAGGGTCATTTTTTGCAATTTTTTCGAAAAAATTTAACTTCTTTCCCTTCTATTTCGCAAATATGTAGGCCTATTAGGTTCGCTATGTTTTTCCTTCAATCTGCACTTAAAACTAAAGAACCCTACCGAATTTCAGCTCACCAGGTTCAGATTTGTAGAAGATAAGGGGGGGGGCAGGGTCGTTTTTTGCAATTTTTTCGAAAATATTTAACTTCTTTCCCTTCTATTTCGCAAATATGTAGGCCAATCGTGTTCGCTATATTTGTCCTGTAATCTGCACTTAAAACTGAAGATCCCTGCTGAATTTCAGCTCACCAGGTTCAGATTTGTAGAAGTTAAGGGGGGGGACAGGGTCATTTTTTGCAATTTTTTCGAAAAAATTTAACTTCTTTCCCTTCTATTTCGCAAATATGTAGACCTATCAGGTTCGCTATATTTTTCCTGTAATCTGCACTTAAAACTGAAGATCCCTGCTGAATTTCAGCTCACCAGGTTCAGATTTGTAGAAGTTAAGGGGGGGGACAGCGTCATTTTTTGCAATTTTTTCGAAAAAATTTAACTTCTTTCCCTTCTATTTCGCAAATATGTAGACCTATCAGGTTCGCTATGTTTTTCCTTCAATCTGCACTTAAAACTAAAGAACCCTACCGAATTTCAGCTCACCAGGTTCAGATTTGTAGAAGTTAAGGGGGGGGGACAGGGTCATTTTTTGCAATCTTTTCGAAGAAATTTAACTTCTTTCCCCTCTATTTCGCAAATATGTAGGCCAATCGTGTTCGCTATATTTGTCCTGTAATCTGCACTTAAAACTGAAGATCCCTGCTGAATTTCAGCTCACCAGGTTCAGATTTGTAGAAGTTAAGGGGGGGGGCAAGGTCGTTTTTTGCAATTTTTTCGAAAATATTTAATTTCTTTTCCTTCTATTTTGCAAATATGTAGACCTATCAGGTTCGCTATAATTTTCCTCTAATCTGCACGTAAAGCTAAAGATCCCTACCGAATTTCAGCTCACCAGGTTCAGATTTGTAGAAGTTAAGGGGGGGGCAGGGTCATTTTTTGCAATTTTTTCGAAAAAATTTAACTTCTTTCCCTTCTATTTCTCAAATATGTAGGCCTATCAGGTTTGCTATATTTTTCCTTTAATCTGCACTTAAAACTAAAAATCCCTACCGAATTTCAGCTCACCAGGTTCAGATTTGTAGAAGTTAAGGGGGGGGCAGTGTCATTTTTTGCAATTTTTTCGAAAAAATTTAACTTCTTTCCCTTCTATTTCGCAAATATGTAGACCTATGAGGTTCGCTATAATTTTTCTGTAATATGCACTTAAAACTGAAGATCCCTGCTGAATTTCAGCTCACCAGGTTCAGATTTGTAGAAGTTAAGAGGTGGGCCAGGGTCATTTTTTGCAATTTTTTCGAAAAAATTTAACTTCTTTCCCTTCTATTTCGCAAATATGTAGGCCTATTAGGTTCGCTATGTTTTTCCTTCAATCTGCACTTAAAACTAAAGAACCCTACCGAATTTCAGCTCACCAGGTTCAGATTTGTAGAAGTTAAGGGGGGGGGCAGGGTCATTTTTTGCAATTTTTTCGAAAAAATTTAACTTCTTTCCCTTCTATTTCGCAAATATGTAGGCCAATCGTGTTCGCTATATTTGTCCTGTAATTTGCACTTAAAACTGAAGATCCCTGCTGAATTTCAGCTCACCAGGTTCAGATTTGTAGAAGTTAAGAGGTGGGCCAGGGTCATTTTTTGCAATTTTTTCGAAAAAATTTAACTTCTTTCCCTTCTATTTCGCAAATATGTAGGCCTATTAGGTTCGCTATGTTTTTCCTTCAATCTGCACTTAAAACTAAAGAACCGTACCGAATTTCAGCTCACCAGGTACAGATTTGTAGAAGATAAGGGGGGGGGCAGGGTCGTTTTTTGCAATTTTTTCGAAAATATTTAACTTCTTTCCCTTCTATTTCGCAAATATGTAGGCCAATCGTGTTCGCTATATTTGTCCTGTAATTTGCACTTAAAACTGAAGATCCCTGCTGAATTTCAGCTCACCAGGTTCAGATTTGTAGAAGTTAAGGGGGGGGACAGCGTCATTTTTTGCAATTTTTTCGAAAAAATTTAATTTCTTATCCTTCTATTTTGCAAATATGTAGACCTATCAGGTTCGCTATAATTTTCCTCTAATCTGCACGTAAAACTAAAGATCCCTACCGAATTTCAGCTCACCAGGTTCAGATTTGTAGAAGTTAAGGGGGGGGCAGGGTCATTTTTTGCAATTTTTTCGAAAAAATTTAACTTCTTTCCCTTCTATTTCTCAAATATGTAGGCCTATCAGGTTTGCTATATTTTTCCTTTAATCTGCACTTAAAACTAAAGATCCCTACCGAATTTCAGCTCACCAGGTTCAGATTTGTAGAAGTTAAGGGGGGGGCAGGGTCATTTTTTGCAATTTTTTCGAAAAAATTTAACTTCTTTCCCTTCTATTTCGCAAATATGTAGACCTATGAGGTTCGCTATAATTTTTCTGTAATATGCACTTAAAACTGAAGATCCCTGCTGAATTTCAGCTCACCAGGTTCAGATTTGTAGAAGTTAAGAGGGGGGCCAGGGTCATTTTTTGCAATTTTTTCGAAAAAATTTAACTTCTTTCCCTTCTATTTCGCAAATATGTAGGCCTATTAGGTTCGCTAGGTTTTTCCTTCAATCTGCACTTAAAACTAAAGAACCCTACCGAATTTAAGCTCACCAGGTTCAGATTTGTAGAAGATAAGGGGGGGGGGCAGGGTCGTTTTTTGCAATTTTTTCGAAAATATTTAACTTCTTTCCCTTCTATTTCGCAAATATGTAGGCCAATCGTGTTCGCTATATTTGTCCTGTAATTTGCACTTAAAACTGAAGATCCCTGCTGAATTTCAGCTCACCAGGTTCAGATTTGTAGAAGTTAAGGGGGGGGACAGCGTCATTTTTTGCAATTTTTTCGAAAAAATTTAACTTCTTTCCCTTCTATTTCGCAAATATGTAGACCTATCAGGTTCGCTATGTTTTTCCTTCAATCTGCACTTAAAACTAAAGAACCCTACCGAATTTCAGCTCACCAGGTTCAGATTTGTAGAAGATAAGGGGGGAGCAGGGTCATTTTTTGCAATCTTTTCGAAAAAATTTAACTTCTTTCCCTTCTATTTCGCAAATATGTAGACCTATCAGGTTCGCTATAATTTTCCTTTAATCTGCAGTTAAAACTAATAATCCCTACCGAATTTCAGCTCACCAGGTTCAGATTTGTAGAAGTTAAGGGGGGGGGACAGGGTCATTTTTTGCAATTTTTTCGAAAAAATTTAACTTCTTTCCCTTCTATTTCGCAAATATGTAGACCTATCAGGTTCGCTATAATTTTCCTTTAATCTGCAGTTAAAACTAAAGATCCCTACCGAATTTCAGCTCACCAGGTTCAGATTTGTAGAAGTTAGGGGGGGGGATAGGGTCATTTTTTGCAATTTTTTCGAAAAAATTTAACTTCTTTCCCTTCTATTTCGCAAATATGTAGGCCTATTAGGTTCGCTATGTTTTTCCTTCAATCTGCACTTAAAACTAAAGAACCCTACCGAATTTCAGCTCACCAGGTTCAGATTTGTAGAAGATAAGGGGGGTGGCAGGGTCGTTTTTTGCAATTTTTTCGAAAATATTTAACTTCTTTCCCTTCTATTTCGCAAATATGTAGGCCAATCGTGTTCGCTATATTTGTCCTGTAATTTGCACTTAAAACTGAAGATCCCTGCTGAATTTCAGCTCACCAGGTTCAGATTTGTAGAAGTTAAGGGGGGGGACAGCGTCATTTTTTGCAATTTTTTCGAAAAAATTTAACTTCTTTCCCTTCTATTTCGCAAATATGTAGGCCAATCGTGTTCGCTATATTTGTCCTGTAATCTGCACTTAAAACTAAAGATCCCTGCTGAATTTCAGCTTACCAGGTTCAGATTTGTAGAAGTTAAGGGGGGAGACAGGTTCATTTTTTGCAATTTTTTCGAAAAAATTTAACTTCTTTCCCTTCTATTTCGCAAATATGTAGACCTATCAGGTTCGCTATAATTTTCCTGTAATCTGCACGTAAAACTGAAGATCCCTACCGAATTTCAGCTCACCGGGTTCAGATTTGTAGAAGTTAAGGGGGTGGGACAGGGTCATTTTTTGCAATTTTTTCGAAGAAATTTAACTTCTCTCCCTTCTATTTTGCAAATATGTAGACCTATCAGGTTCGCTATTATTTTCCTGTAATCTGAACGTAAAACTCAAGATCCTTACCGATTTTCAGCTCACCCGTTTCAGATTTGTAGAAGTTAAGGGGGGGGACAGGGTCATTTTTTGCAATTTTTTCGAAAAAATTTAATTTCTTTCCCTTTTATTTCGCAAATATGTAGACCTATCAGGTTCGCTATAATTTTCCTTTAATTTGCACGTAAAACTGAAGATCCCTACCGAATTTCAGCTCACCGGGTTCAGATTTGTAGAAGTTAAGGGGGTGGGACAGGGTCATTTTTTGCAATTTTTTCGAAGAAATTTAACTTCTCTCCCTTCTATTTCGCAAATATGTAGACCTATCAGGTTCGCTATTATTTTCCTGTAATCTGAACGTAAAACTCAAGATCCTTACCGATTTTCAGCTCACCCGTTTCAGATTTGTAGAAGTTAAGGGGGGGGACAGGGTCATTTTTTGCAATTTTTTCGAAAAAATTTAATTTCTTTCCCTTTTATTTCGCAAATATGTAGACCTATCAGGTTCGCTATAATTTTCCTTTAATCTGCACTTGAATTAAAAGATCCCTACCGAATTTCAGCTCACCAGGTTCAGATTTGTAGAAGTTAAGGGGGGGGGGGACAGTGTCATTTTTTGCAATTTTTTCGAAGAAATTTAACTTCTCTCCCTTCTATTTCGCAAATATGTAGACCTATCAGGTTCGCTATTATTTTCCTGTAATCTGAACGTAAAACTCAAGATCCTTACCGATTTTCAGCTCACCCGTTTCAGATTTGTAGAAGTTAAGGGGGGGGACAGGGTCATTTTTTGCAATTTTTTCGAAAAAATTTAATTTCTTTCCCTTTTATTTCGCAAATATGTAGACCTATCAGGTTCGCTATAATTTTCCTTTAATCTGCACTTGAATTAAAAGATCCCTACCGAATTTCAGCTCACCAGGTTCAGATTTGTAGAAGTTAAGGGGGGGACAGTGTCATTTTTTGCAATTTTTTCGAAAAAATTTAACTTCTTTTCCTTTTATTTCGCAAATATGTAGACCTATCAGGTTCGCTATAATTTTCCTGTAATCTTTAATTAAAACTCAAGATCCTTATTGAATTTCAGCTCACCAGGCTCAGATTTGTAGAAGTTAAGGGGGGGGACAGTGTCATTTTTTGCAATTTTTTCGAAAAAATTTAACTTCTTTCCCTTCTATTTCGCAAATATGTAGGCCTATTAGGTTCGCTATGTTTTTCCAACAATCTGCACTTAAAACTAAAGAACCCTACCGAATTTCAGCTCACCAGGTTCAGATTTGTAGAAGATAAGGGGGGGGCAGGGTCGTTTTTTGCAATTTTTTCGAAAATATTTATCTTCTTTCCCTTCTATTTCGCAAATATGTAGACCTATCAGGTTCGCTATAATTTTCCTTTAATCTGCACTTAAAACTAAAGAACCCTACCGAATTTCAGCTCACCAGGTTCAGATTTGTAGAAGTTAAGGGGGGGGCAGGATCATTTTTTGCAATTTTTTCGAAAAAATTTAACTTCTTTCCCTTCTATTTCGCAAATATGTAGACCTATCAGGTTCGCTATAATTTTTCTGTAATCTGCACGTAAAACTGAAGATCCCTACCGAATTTCAGCTCACCGGGTTCAGATTTGTAGAAGTTAAGGGGGGGGGACAGGGTCATTTTTTGCAATTTTTTCGAAAAAATTTAACTTCTTTCCCTTCTATTTCGCAAATATGTAGACCTATCAGGTTCGCTATTATTTTCCTGTAATCTGAACGTAAAACTCAAGATCCTTACCGATTTTCAGCTCACCCGTTTCAGATTTGTAGAAGTTAAGGGGGGGGACAGTGTCATTTTTTGCAATTTTTTCGAAAAAATTTAACTTCTTTCCCTTCTATTTCGCAAATATGTAGACCTATCAGGTTCGCTATAATTTTTCTGTAATCTGCACGTAAAACTGAAGATCCCTACCGAATTTCAGCTCACCGGGTTCAGATTTGTAGAAGTTAAGGGGGGGGACAGTGTCATTTTTTGCAATTTTTTCGAAAAAATTTAACTTCTTTCCCTTCTATTTCGCAAATATGTAGGCCTATTAGGTTCGCTATGTTTTTCCATCAATCTGCACTTAAAACTAAAGAACCCTACCGAATTTCAGCTCACCAGGTTCAGATTTGTAGAAGTTAAGGGGGGGGACAGTGTCATTTTTTGCAATTTTTTCGAAAAAATTTAACTTCTTTCCCTTCTATTTCTCAAATATGTAGGCCTATCAGGTTTGCTATAATTTTCCTTTAATCTGCACTTAAAACTAAAGAACCCTACCGAATTTCAGCTCACCAGGTTCAGATTTGTAGAAGTTAAGGGGGGGGCAGGATCATTTTTTGCAATTTTTTCGAAAAAATTTAACTTCTTTCCCTTCTATTTCGCAAATATGTAGGCCTATCGTGTTCGCTATATTTGTCCTGTAATCTGCACATAAAACTAAAGATCCCTGCTGAATTTCAGCTTACCAGGTTCAGATTTGTAGAAGTTAAGGGGGGAGACAGGTTCATTTTTTGCAATTTTTTCGAAAAAATTTAACTTCTTTCCCTTCTATTTCGCAAAAATGTAGACCTATCAGGTTCGCTATAATTTTCTTGTAATCTGCACGTAAAACTGAAGATCCCTACCGAATTTCAGCTCACCGGGTTCAGATTTGTAGAAGTTAAGGGGGGGGGACAGGGTCATTTTTTGCAATTTTTTCGAAAAAATTTAACTTCTTTCCCTTCTATTTCGCAAATATGTAGGCCAATCGTGTTCGCTATTATTTTTCTGTAATCTGAACGTAAAACTCAAGATCCTTACCGATTTTCAGCTCACCCGTTTCAGATTTGTAGAAGTTAAGGGGGGGGACAGGGTCATTTTTTGCAATTTTTTCGAAAAAATTTAATTTCTTTCCCTTTTATTTCGCAAATATGTAGACCTATCAGGTTCGCTATAATTTTCCTTTAATCTGCACTTGAATTTAAAGATCCCTACCGAATTTCAGCTCACCAGGTCCAGATTTGTAGAAGTTAAGGGGGGGGACAGGGTCATTTTTTGCAATTTTTTCGAAAAAATTTAACTTCTTTTCCATCTATTTCGCAAATATGTAGACCTATCAGGTTCGCTATAATTTTCCTTTAATCTGCACTTAAAACTAAAGAACCCTACCGAATTTCAGCTCACCAGGTTCAGATTTGTAGAAGTTAAGGGGGGGGTAGGGTCATTTTTTGCAATTTTTTCGAAAAAATTTAACTTCTTTCCCTTCTATTTCTCAAATATGTAGGCCTATCAGGTTTGCTATAATTTTCCTTTAATCTGCACTTAAAACCTAAGAACCCTACCGAATTTCAGCTCACCAGGTTCAGATTTGTAGAAGTTAATGGGGGGGCAGGATCATTTTTTGCAATTTTTTCGAAAAAATTTAAATTTTTTCCCTTCTATTTCGCAAATATGTAGACCTATGAGGTTCGCTATAATTTTTCTGTAATATGCACTTAAAACTAAAGATCCCTGCTGAATTTCAGCTCACCAGGTTCAGATTTGTAGAAGTTAAGAGGGGGGCCAGGGTCATTTTTTGCAATTTTTTCGAAAAAATTTAACTTCTTTCCCTTCTATTTCGCAAATATGTAGGCCTATTAGGTTCGCTATGTTTTTCCTTCAATCTGCACTTAAAACTAAAGAACCCTACCGAACTTCAGCTCACCAGGTTCAGATTTGTAGAAGATAAGGGGGGGGGCAGGGTCGTTTTTTGCAATTTTTTCGAAAATATTTAACTTCTTTCCCTTCTATTTCGCAAATATGTAGGCCAATCGTGTTCGCTATATTTGTCCTGTAATCTGCACTTTAAACTAAAGATCCCTGCTGAATTTCAGCTCACCAGGTTCAGATTTGTAGAAGTTAAGGGGGGGACAGGGTCATTTTTTGCAATTTTTTTCGAAAAAATTTAACTTCTTTTCCTTCTATTTCGCAAATATGTAGACCTATCAGGTTCGCTATAATTTTCCTGTAATCTGCAATTAAAACTCAAGATCCTTACCGAATTTCAGCTCACCAGGCTCAGATTTGTAGAAGTTAAGGTGGGGACAGGGTCATTTTTTGCAATTTTTTCGAAAAAATTTAACTTCTTTTCCTTCTATTTCGCAAATATGTAGACCTATCAGGTTCGCTATAATTTTTCTTAAATCTGCACTTAAAACTAAAGAACCCTACCGAATTTCAGCTCACCAGGTTCAGATTTGTAGAAGTTAAGGGGGGGGGGCCAGGTCGTTTTTTGCAATTCGTTCGAAAATATTTAATTTCTTTTCCTTCTATTTTGCAAATATGTAGACCTATCAGGTTCGCTATAATTTTCCTCTAATCTGCACGTAAAACTGAAGATCCCTACCGAATTTCAGCTCACCAGGTTCAGATTTGTAGAAGTTAAGGGGGGGGCAGGGTCATTTTTTGCAATCTTTTCAAAGAAATTTAACTTCTTTCCCCTCTATTTTGCAAATATGTAGGCCAATCGTGTTCGCTATATTTGTCCTGTAATCTGCACTTAAAACTGAAGATCCCTGCTGAATTTCAGCTCACCAGGTTCAGATTTGTAGAAGTTAAGAGGGGGGGCCAGGTCGTTTTTTGCAATTCTTTCGAAAATATTTAATTTCTTTTCCTTCTATTTTGCAAATATGTAGACCTATCAGGTTCGCTATAATTTTTCTTAAATCTGCACTTAAAACTAAAGAACCCTACCGAATTTCAGCTCACCAGGTTCAGATTTGTAGAAGTTAAGGGGGGGGGCCAGGTCGTTTTTTGCAATTCTTTCGAAAATATTTAATTTCTTTTCCTTCTATTTTGCAAATATGTAGACCTATCAGGTTCGCTATAATTTTTCTTAAATCTGCACTTAAAACTAAAGAACCCTACCGAATTTCAGTTCACCAGGTTCAGATTTGTAGAAGTTAAGGGGGGGGGGGCAAGGTCGTTTTTTGCAATTCTTTCGAAAATATTTAATTTCTTTTCCTTCTATTTTGCAAATATGTAGACCTATCAGGTTCGCTATAATTTTCCTCTAATCTGCACGTAAAACTGAAGATCCCTACCGAATTTCAGCTCACCAGGTTCAGATTTGTAGAAGTTAAGGGGGGGGGCAGGGTCATTTTTTGCAATCTTTTCAAAGAAATTTAACTTCTTTCCCCTCTATTTTGCAAATATGTAGGCCAATCGTGTTCGCTATATTTGTCCTGTAATCTGCACTTAAAACTGAAGATCCCTGCTGAATTTCAGCTCACCAGGTTCAGATTTGTAGAAGTTAAGGGGGGAGACAGGTTCATTTTTTGCAATTTTTTCGAAAAAATTTAACTTCTTTCCCTTCTATTTCGCAAATATGTAGACCTATCAGGTTCGCTATAATTTTCCTGTAATCTGCACGTAAAACTGAAGATCCCTACCGAATTTCAGCTCACCGGGTTCAGATTTGTAGAAGTTAAGGGGGGGGGACAGGGTCATTTTTTGCAATTTTTTCGAAAAAATTTAACTTCTTTCCCTTCTATTTCGCAAATATGTAGGCCAATCGTGTTCGCTATTATTTTCCTGTAATCTGAACGTAAAACTCAAGATCCTTACCGATTTTCAGCTCACCCGTTTCAGATTTGTAGAAGTTAAGGGGGGGGACAGGGTCATTTTTTGCAATTTTTTCGAAAAAATTTAATTTCTTTCCCTTTTATTTCGCAAATATGTAGACCTATCAGGTTCGCTATAATTTTCCTTTAATCTGCACTTGAATTTCAAGATCCCTACCGAATTTCAGCTCACCAGGTTCAGATTTGTAGAAGATAAGGGGGGGGGCAGGGTCGTTTTTTTTTTGCAATTTTTTCGAAAAACTTTAATTTCTTTCCCTTCTATTTCGCAAATATGTAGGCCAATCGTGTTCGCTATATTTGTCCTGTAATCTGCACTTTAAACTAAAGATCCCTGCTGAATTTCAGCTCACCAGGTTCAGATTTGTAGAAGTTAAGGGGGGGACAGGGTCATTTTTTGAAATTTTTTTCGAAAAAATTTAACTTCTTTTCCTTCTATTTCGCAAATATGTAGACCTATCAGGTTCGCTATAATTTTCCTGTAATCTGCAATTAAAACTCAAGATCCTTACCGAATTTCAGCTCACCAGGCTCAGATTTGTAGAAGTTAAGGGGGGGACAGGGTCATTTTTTGCAATTTTTTCGAAAAAATTTAACTTCTTTTCCTTCTATTTCGCAAATATGTAGACCTATCAGGTTCGCTATAATTTTTCTTAAATCTGCACTTAAAACTAAAGAACCCTACCGAATTTCAGCTCACCAGGTTCAGATTTGTAGAAGTTAAGGGGGGGGGCCAGGTCGTTTTTTGCAATTCGTTCGAAAATATTTAATTTCTTTTCCTTCTATTTTGCAAATATGTAGACCTATCAGGTTCGCTATAATTTTCCTCTAATCTGCACGTAAAACTGAAGATCCCTACCGAATTTCAGCTCACCAGGTTCAGATTTGTAGAAGTTAAGGGGGGGGGCAGGGTCATTTTTTGCAATCTTTTCAAAGAAATTTAACTTCTTTCCCCTCTATTTTGCAAATATGTAGGCCTATTAGGTTCGCTATGTTTTTCCATCAATCTGCACTTAAAACTAAAGAACCCTACCGAATTTCAGCTCACCAGGTTCAGATTTGTAGAAGATAAGGGGGGGGCAGGGTCGTTTTTTGCAATTTTTTCGAAAATATTTATCTTCTTTCCCTTCTATTTCGCAAATATGTAGACCTATCAGGTTCGCTATAATTTTCCTTTAATCTGCACTTAAAACTAAAGAACCCTACCGAATTTCAGCTCACCAGGTTCAGATTTGTAGAAGTTAAGGGGGGGACAGGGTCATTTTTTGCAATTTTTTCGAAAAAATTTAACTTCTTTTCCTTCTATTTCGCAAATATGTAGACCTATCGTGTTCGCTATAATTTTCCTTTAATCTGCACGTAAAACTGAAGATCCCTACCGAATTTCAGCTCACCGGGTTCAGATTTGTAGAAGTTAAGGGGGGGGCAGGGTCATTTTTTGCAATTTTTTCGAAAAAATTTAACTTCTTTCCCTTCTATTTCTCAAATATGTAGGCCTATCAGGTTCGCTATAATTTTCCTTTAATCTGCACTTAAAACTAAAGAACCCTACCGAATTTCAGCTCACCAGGTTCAGATTTGTAGAAGTTAAGGGGGGGGCAGGATCATTTTTTGCAATTTTTTCGAAAAAATTTAACTTCTTTCCCTTCTATTTCGCAAATATGTAGACCTATCAGGTTCGCTATATTTGTCCTGTAATCTGCACTTAAAACTAAAGATCCCTGCTGAATTTCAGCTTACCAGGTTCAGATTTGTAGAAGTTAAGGGGGGAGACAGTTTTATTTTTTGCAATTTTTTTCGAAAAAATTTAACTTCTTTTCCTTCTATTTCGCAAATATGTAGACCTATCAGGTTCGCTATAATTTTCCTGTAATCTGCAATTAAAACTCAAGATCCTTACCGAATTTCAGCTCACCAGGCTCAGATTTGTAGAAGTTAAGGGGGGGACAGGGTCATTTTTTGCAATTTTTTCGAAAAAATTTAACTTCTTTTCCTTCTATTTCGCAAATATGTAGACCTATCAGGTTCGCTATAATTTTTCTTAAATCTGCACTTAAAACTAAAGAACCCTACCGAATTTCAGCTCACCAGGTTGAGATTTGTAGAAGTTAAGGGGGGGGGCCAGGTCGTTTTTTGCAATTCGTTCGAAAATATTTAATTTCTTTTCCTT
This sequence comes from Leptopilina drosophilae, assembly GCA_032873175.1. Taxonomy (NCBI): domain Eukaryota; kingdom Metazoa; phylum Arthropoda; class Insecta; order Hymenoptera; family Figitidae; genus Leptopilina; species Leptopilina drosophilae. The sequence continues at coordinate 29,532,429 of CM065482.1, read as the reverse complement.
CTATTTTGCAAATATGTAGACCTATCAGGTTCGCTATAATTTTCCTCTAATCTGCACGTAAAACTGAAGATCCCTACCGAATTTCAGCTCACCAGGTTCAGATTTGTAGAAGTTAAGGGGGGGGCAGGGTCATTTTTTGCAATCTTTTCAAAGAAATTTAACTTCTTTCCCCTCTATTTTGCAAATATGTAGGCCTATTAGGTTCGCTATGTTTTTCCATCAATCTGCACTTAAAACTAAAGAACCCTACCGAATTTCAGCTCACCAGGTTCAGATTTGTAGAAGATAAGGGGGGGGCAGGGTCGTTTTTTGCAATTTTTTCGAAAATATTTATCTTCTTTCCCTTCTATTTCGCAAATATGTAGACCTATCAGGTTCGCTATAATTTTCCTTTAATCTGCACTTAAAACTAAAGAACCCTACCGAATTTTAGCTCACCAGGTTCAGATTTGTAGAAGTTAAGGGGGGGGCAGGATCATTTTTTGCAATTTTTTCGAAAAAATTTAACTTCTTTTCCTTCTATTTCGCAAATATGTAGACCTATCAGGTTCGCTATAATTTTCCTTTAATCTGCACGTAAAACTGAAGATCCCTACCGAATTTCAGCTCACCGGGTTCAGATTTGTAGAAGTTAAGGGGGGGGCAGGGTCATTTTTTGCAATTTTTTCGAAAAAATTTAACTTCTTTCCCTTCTATTTCTCAAATATGTAGGCCTATCAGGTTTGCTATAATTTTCCTTTAATCTGCACTTAAAACTAAAGAACCCTACCGAATTTCAGCTCACCAGGTTCAGATTTGTAGAAGTTAAGGGGGGGGCAGGATCATTTTTTGCAATTTTTTCGAAAAAATTTAACTTCTTTCCCTTCTATTTCGCAAATATGTAGGCCTATCGTGTTCGCTATATTTGTCCTGTAATCTGCACTTAAAACTAAAGATCCCTGCTGAATTTCAGCTTACCAGGTTCAGATTTGTAGAAGTTAAGGGGGGAGACAGTTTTATTTTTTGCAATTTTTTCGAAAAAATTTAACTTCTTTCCCTTCTATTTCGCAAATATGTAGACCTATCAGGTTCGCTATAATTTTCCTGTAATCTGCACGTAAAACTGAAGATCCCTACCGAATTTCAGCTCACCGGGTTCAGATTTGTAGAAGTTAAGGGGGGGGACAGGGTCATTTTTTGCAATTTTTTCGAAAAAATTTAACTTCTTTCCCTTCTATTTCGCAAATATGTAGACCTATCAGGTTCGCTATTATTTTCCTGTAATCTGAACGTAAAACTCAAGATCCTTACCGATTTTCAGCTCACCCGTTTCAGATTTGTAGAAGTTAAGGGGGGGGACAGGGTCATTTTTTGCAATTTTTTCGAAAAAATTTAATTTCTTTCCCTTTTATTTCGCAAATATGTAGACCTATCAGGTTCGCTATAATTTTCCTTTAATCTGCACTTGAATTAAAAGATCCCTACCGAATTTCAGCTCACCAGGTTCAGATTTGTAGAAGTTAAGGGGGGGGGACAGTGTCATTTTTTGCAATTTTTTCGAAAAAATTTAACTTCTTTTCCTTTTATTTCGCAAATATGTAGACCTATCAGGTTCGCTATAATTTTCCTGTAATCTGCACGTAAAACTGAAGATCCCTACCGAATTTCAGCTCACCGGGTTCAGATTTGTAGAAGTTAAGGGGGGGGGACAGGGTCATTTTTTGCAATTTTTTCGAAAAAATTTAACTTCTTTCCCTTCTATTTCGCAAATATGTAGGCCTATCAGGTTCGCTATTATTTTCCTGTAATCTGAACGTAAAACTCAAGATCCTTACCGATTTTCAGCTCACCCGTTTCAGATTTGTAGAAGTTAAGGGGGGGGACAGGGTCATTTTTTGCAATTTTTTCGAAAAAATTTAATTTCTTTCCCTTTTATTTCGCAAATATGTAGACCTATCAGGTTCGCTATAATTTTCCTTTAATCTGCACTTGAATTAAAAGATCCCTACCGAATTTCAGCTCACCAGGTTCAGATTTGTAGAAGTTAAGGGGGGGACAGTGTCATTTTTTGCAATTTTTTCGAAAAAATTTAACTTCTTTTCCTTTTATTTCGCAAATATGTAGACCTATCAGGTTCGCTATAATTTTCCTGTAATCTTTAATTAAAACTCAAGATCCTTATTGAATTTCAGCTCACCAGGCTCAGATTTGTAGAAGTTAAGGGGGGGGACAGTGTCATTTTTTGCAATTTTTTCGAAAAAATTTAACTTCTTTCCCTTCTATTTCGCAAATATGTAGGCCTATTAGGTTCGCTATGTTTTTCCATCAATCTGCACTTAAAACTAAAGAACCCTACCGAATTTCAGCTCACCAGGTTCAGATTTGTAGAAGATAAGGGGGGGGGCAGGGTCGTTTTTTGCAATTTTTTCGAAAATATTTATCTTCTTTCCCTTCTATTTCGCAAATATGTAGACCTATCAGGTTCGCTATAATTTTCCTTTAATCTGCACTTAAAACTAAAGAACCCTACCGAATTTCAGCTCACCAGGTTCAGATTTGTAGAAGTTAAGGGGGGGGACAGTGTCATTTTTTGCAATTTTTTCGAAAAAATTTAACTTCTTTTCCTTTTATTTCGCAAATATGTAGGCCTATCGTGTTCGCTATATTTGTCCTGTAATCTGCACATAAAACTAAAGATCCCTGCTGAATTTCAGCTTACCAGGTTCAGATTTGTAGAAGTTAAGGGGGGAGACAGGTTCATTTTTTGCAATTTTTTCGAAAAAATTTAACTTCTTTCCCTTCTATTTCGCAAATATGTAGACCTATCAGGTTCGCTATAATTTTCCTGTAATCTGCACGTAAAACTGAAGATCCCTACCGAATTTCAGCTCACCGGGTTCAGATTTGTAGAAGTTAAGGGGGGGGACAGGGTCATTTTTTGCAATTTTTTCGAAAAAATTTAACTTCTTTCCCTTCTATTTCGCAAATATGTAGGCCAATCGTGTTCGCTATTATTTTTCTGTAATCTGAACGTAAAACTCAAGATCCTTACCGATTTTCAGCTCACCCGTTTCAGATTTGTAGAAGTTAAGGGGGGGGACAGGGTCATTTTTTGCAATTTTTTCGAAAAAATTTAATTTCTTTCCCTTTTATTTCGCAAATATGTAGACCTATCAGGTTCGCTATAATTTTCCTTTAATCTGCACTTAAAACTAAAGAACCCTACCGAATTTCAGCTCACCAGGTTCAGATTTGTAGAAGTTAAGGGGGGGGTAGGGTCATTTTTTGCAATTTTTTCGAAAAAATTTGACTTCTTTCCCTTCTATTTCTCAAATATGTAGGCCTATCAGGTTTGCTATAATTTTCCTTTAATCTGCACTTAAAACCTAAGAACCCTACCGAATTTCAGCTCACCAGGTTCAGATTTGTAGAAGTTAATGGGGGGGCAGGATCATTTTTTGCAATTTTTTCGAAAAAATTTAACTTTTTTCCCTTCTATTTCGCAAATATGTAGACCTATTAGGTTCGCTATAATTTTTCTGTAATCTGCACGTAAAACTGAAGATCCCTACCGAATTTCAGCTCACCAGGTTCAGATTTGTAGAAGTTAAGGGGGGGGCAGGGTCATTTTTTGTAATCTTTTCAAAGAAATTTAACTTCTTTCCCCTCTATTTTGCAAATATGTAGGCCAATCGTGTTCGCTATATTTGTCCTGTAATCTGCACTTAAAACTGAAGATCCCTGCTGAATTTCAGCTCACCAGGTTCAGATTTGTAGAAGTTAAGGGGGGGGGGCAGGTCGTTTTTTGCAATTCTTTCGAAAATATTTAATTTCTTTTCCTTCTATTTTGCAAATATGTAGACCTATCAGGTTCGCTATAATTTTTCTTAAATCTGCACTTAAAACTAAAGAACCCTACCGAATTTCAGCTCACCAGGTTCAGATTTGTAGAAGTTAAGGGGGGGGGCCAGGTCGTTTTTTGCAATTCTTTCGAAAATATTTAATTTCTTTTCCTTCTATTTTGCAAATATGTAGACCTATCAGGTTCGCTATAATTTTTCTTAAATCTGCACTTAAAACTAAAGAACCCTACCGAATTTCAGTTCACCAGGTTCAGATTTGTAGAAGTTAAGGGGGGGGGGCAAGGTCGTTTTTTGCAATTCTTTCGAAAATATTTAATTTCTTTTCCTTCTATTTTGCAAATATGTAGACCTATCAGGTTCGCTATAATTTTCCTCTAATCTGCACGTAAAACTGAAGATCCCTACCGAATTTCAGCTCACCAGGTTCAGATTTGTAGAAGTTAAGGGGGGGGGCAGGGTCATTTTTTGCAATCTTTTCGAAGAAATTTAACTTCATTCCCCTCTATTTTGCAAATATGTAGGCCAATCGTGTTCGCTATATTTGTCCTGTAATCTGCACTTAAAACTGAAGATCCCTGCTGAATTTCAGCTCACCAGGTTCAGATTTGTAGAAGTTAAGGGGGGAGACAGGTTCATTTTTTGCAATTTTTTCGAAAAAATTTAACTTCTTTCCCTTCTATTTCGCAAATATGTAGACCTATCAGGTTCGCTATAATTTTCCTGTAATCTGCACGTAAAACTGAAGATCCCTACCGAATTTCAGCTCACCGGGTTCAGATTTGTAGAAGTTAAGGGGGGGGGACAGGGTCATTTTTTGCAATTTTTTCGAAAAAATTTAACTTCTTTCCCTTCTATTTCGCAAATATGTAGGCCAATCGTGTTCGCTATTATTTTCCTGTAATCTGAACGTAAAACTCAAGATCCTTACCGATTTTCAGCTCACCCGTTTCAGATTTGTAGAAGTTAAGGGGGGGGACAGGGTCATTTTTTGCAATTTTTTCGAAAAAATTTAATTTCTTTCCCTTTTATTTCGCAAATATGTAGACCTATCAGGTTCGCTATAATTTTCCTTTAATCTGCACTTGAATTTAAAGATCCCTACCGAATTTCAGCTCACCAGGTTCAGATTTGTAGAAGTTAAGGGGGGGGACAGGGTCATTTTTTGCAATTTTTTCGAAAAAATTTAACTTCTTTTCCATCTATTTCGCAAATTTGTAGACCTATCAGGTTCGCTATAATTTTCCTTTAATCTGCACTTAAAACTAAAGAACCCTACCGAATTTCAGCTCACCAGGTTCAGATTTGTAGAAGTTAAGGGGGGGGTAGGGTCATTTTTTGCAATTTTTTCGAAAAAATTTAACTTCTTTCCCTTCTATTTCTCAAATATGCAGGCCTATCAGGTTTGCTATAATTTTCCTTTAATCTGCACTTAAAACCTAAGAACCCTACCGAATATCAGCTCACCAGGTTCAGATTTGTAGAAGTTAAGGGGGGGGCAGGGTCATTTTTTGCAATCTTTTCAAAGAAATTTAACTTCTTTCCCCTCTATTTTGCAAATATGTAGGCCAATCGTGTTCGCTATATTTGTCCTGTAATCTGCACTTAAAACTGAAGATCCCTGCTGAATTTCAGCTCACCAGGTTCAGATTTGTAGAAGTTAAGGGGGGGGACAGCGTCATTTTTTGCAATTTTTTCGAAAAAATTTAACTTCTTTCCCTTCTGTTTCGCAAATATGTAGACCTATCAGGTTCGCTATAATTTTCCCTTAATCTGCACTTAAAACTAAAGAACCCTACCGAATTTCAGCTCACCACGTTCAGATTTGTAGAAGTTAAGGGGGGGGACAGGGTCATTTTTTGCAATGTTTTCGAAAATATTTGACTTCTTTCCCTTCTATTTCGCAAATATGTAGACCTATCAGGTTCGCTATAATTTTCCTGTAATCTGCACGTAAAACTGAAGATCCCTACCGAATTTCAGCTCACCAGGCTCAGATTTGTAGAAGTTAAGAGGGGGGGCAGGGTTATTTTGTGCAATTTTTTCGAAAAAATTTAATTATTTAATTGATTCAAATTACATTTATTGGATTTGAATAATTTCAATAATTGATTCAAATAAGTATTTATTAGTTTGAAATATTCCTTTTATTTGCTTTGAATAATTTGTATTTGGTTCAAATAAATAATTATTTGATGCGATTAAATAAAATATTTATGTCAAATCAATTTGTATTTGGTTTAAATACACATTTATTAAATTATAACCAAATAAATTATTTATTTTAATCAAATAATTTCTATTTAATTTAAATAAATTTTTTTTCAGTGTACTTATTTTACTTTTATAAAAATGCCCATCTCGCCCTGCCTTTTCGCTACACATCTGAAATCATCTTTCATATAAGTATTTACCTTCCTGTGGATAAGTTTCTACCCCAAAAGTCGCTTCAAAATGCATACACTTTTCATAATATTGAATTTTCTCGTCGATTGGTATTTAAAGGTTTGTGGTGTCGCTGATTACGAATATGAAGTCAAAATTAAACAATTCAAAGTAGCGGATCCAATATGGTGGACCAAAATTTAAAAAATATTTACTAATCGTCCCGTCTACCGCTATCTAGGGGTTTTTAAGGTCGCTGATTACGAATATGAAGTCAATATTAAGGAATTCAAAATTGCTAATTCAAACATTAATAATTGCCCCATCTACCGCTATATAGGAGTTTTTGGCAAAGTTAATTATTAAAATTTTTATTTTTGTTTGGTAGTACATTAATAAATAAAAATAATTTGTTTATTCATTTAAAACTAAACTAAGTATTATTATTTAAAAAAAACTACACTGAAAAAAAATTTATTTGATTTAAATAATTCAAATTATTTGAAAAATATTTAATTGATTCAAATACTTTTTATTTGGATCAAAAAAATATGTATTTGAATCAAATAACTTGAATTATTTGAATCACACTTATTTGATCCAAATAAATCGTATTTGATTCAATTAAATAAATATTTGAATTGAATAAATGATTTTATTTAATACTAATAGTGAGTTACTTGAAACTAATCTTTTATTTATTTCAATCAAATAATTATTTAATTAAATCAAATACGATTTATTTGGCACAATAAATTTATTTTATTGATTCTAATAAACTTAATTATTGAATCCGAAAAATTCATTATTCAAAGCAAATATACTATTTTATCAAGACAAATAAAAAATTATTTCAATCAATTAAATAATTATTTGAAACGAAAAAAACGAAATACTTGAAACTATTCATTTATTTATTTCACTTAAATATTTCATTTATTTAATACAAATAAAAAATATTTGGACAAATAAATGTGTTATTTGAATACAGAATATACGACACTGGCATTGATAAAGTAGATCCGCCCGAGTTCTCACCAAGTCTGAGTGGCGGTGAGGCTTAAAGAGGTGCGTTTGTAGGCTTGCGGTCAGCGTTATGGGCGGGGGGACGTGAGTTCGATTCCACATGCGAGCGGATATTTTTCATTCTTCGTTTTAAGCGTTATATAAAATAATAAAATTGTGTGTTGTGTTGTGAATGAAGACTGTGTGAACACGTTTATAAATAATGTTAAAATTTTCTTTACAAACTATTAATATTTAGTTCATTATTATATGCAATATTTTCAGAAAAATATGCTTTTGATGTTAAATAATCAATAATACATTTTTAATGAAGCTAAAACTACTCTAAACATAACCTAAAATTTTAAGCAGCTAAGGTCCCTTTCACCGTGAAGCGTCACATATATATATATATATATATATATATATATATATATATATATATATATATATAATATAATAATATATTAATGAATTAAAAAAATACTAAATATAAAAAAAAAATTTTATTAAATACATAATCAAATAACTTTGGTAAGTGATTCAAATAATTATTTATTAGTTTCAAATATTCCATTTGTTTGATTTGAATATTTTAAATAATTGATTCAATTAATTATTATTTGGATCAAATATTTTTTATTTGATTCAAATAAATTTTTTTTTCAGTGTAGGATTCGATATACTTTTTAAGATGTGTACTTTAAATATCAAAAAAAATTATTTTTTTTGTTTTTAGGGTTCCGTACCCCGGTAGGAACCCTATTGGAACGGTTACAAAATTGACCATGTACCCCCCCCCCCTAGAACTCACAGTTTTTCATCTTGAGAGCTAAAAATTGGTACACTTATGTATTTTCATGCGTAGATTACAGGAAATATATAGCGAACGTGATTGGGATTGATCTTCATAGAGTTTTCGACGAAAAACATCAAATTTTGGCCATTTTTCGCAAAAAAAAAGGCATGCACACCCCACCCCCCTTGCGCTCACAGTTTTTTACCTAGAAAGTTGAAAATTGGTATGCATATGTATTTTCAAACATGGATTAAAAGAAAAATAGAGCGAACACATTTAGTATTGAGCTTCATTCTGTTTTTATCAAAAAAGTCAAAAATTTTGAAAATTTCGAAAAAAATCCATGTACCCCCCCCCCCCCCCCCCCCCCCCCCCCCCCCCCCTGGCGTCCACATTTTTTTACCTGGAGAGCTGAAAATTGGCATACTTATTCGTTTTTACGCATAGATTACAGGAAAAATATAGCGGAAGTGATTAGAATTTATTTTCGTGGTGTTTTCTTTGAAAACTTAAAATCTCTTTTTGCAAAGTCGAAAATACTTTAACCATTGCTGGTTCTCTCAATTCTTAATCTAGTGAACTGGCGTTATACATTTTTATTTGTTTTTTCGTGCAGATTACAACAAACATACAGAAAAAATTATTGGAATTCATCTTCATATTTTTTTTTTTGCAAAAAACTAAAAAAATTTTCGTTTTAAAAAAAAAGTGTGTACCCTCCCCTTGGTTTTCACAATTCTTGGCCTATTGGACTGCAGTTTTGCTTATTTTATGTGTTTTCGTCTGTAGATTTCAGGAAAAATATAGCGAACATGATTGGATTTGATCTTCATATTTTTATCAGCGAAAAACTCAAGGTTTTTAAAAATTTCGTCAAAAAAGCGTGTTTTTCACTCTAACGCCCACAGTTTTTTACCTAGAGAGCTGAAAATTGAAACACTTTTGTTTTTTCACGTATATATTACAGAGAAAATATAGTGGAAATTATTAGAATCGATCTTCCTTACGTTTTAAGCGAAAACCTAAATTTTTTTTCCAATTTTTGATAATAATTATACATATGCTAGTTCTCTCAATTTTTAACCTAGTGTACTGGAGTTATACATTTTTATTTATTTTTTCGTGCAGATTTTAACAAACATACACAACAAAATATTAGAGTTCATCTTCATATTTTTTTTTGCGAAAAACTAAAAAAAAATTTCGTTTTTAAAAAAAGTGTGTACCCCCCTTGGTTTTCACAATTCTTTGCCTATTGGACTGCTTTTTTTTTATTTTATGTATTTCCATTTGTAGATTTCAAGAAAAATATAGCAAACATGATTAGATTTGATCTTCAAATTTCTTTAGCGAAAAACTCAAATTTTTTGTAAGAAAAAAATTAGAAGTTTTTATGGAGGGTACGGAACCCTCGGTTTTCGTACGAGTTCTACTCGCACTTGTCCGGTTTTTAATTATTAAAAATTAAAATATTTTCCCACATAGCACAAAAACTTCCAAGAAACTTCCAGGAAGTTTCCCGTGGCAACCTTCGGAAGTTACCCTTGGTAACTTCCTGAGAATTTCCAGGAAATATAATAATGTCTGCAGGTTAGAAGCTTCCCATAGAAACTTCCTGGAAACTTTCTAGAAGTTACCAGGAAGTTTCCAAAAATTATGAACAATTTTTTTAGTTAAATTATCATTTAAAAAGGTTTAAAAAAATTTAAATTATTCAAATTTTGCATTTAATTAAAAAAATGATCTTCACAACTACAGCACATATGAGGGTAAGGCGTCTCGAATCCCAAGTCTCATAGGATAGTCCTCGAAGTGAGCTGCTGGGATAGCGCTTTATGCGCTCAACCAAATCGCCACTTCACTTTACAGGCTTAGTTCAAAAATCATATATTCTCAAGGATAGAATGAAATATATGATATGTAAACTAACCCTGTAAAGACAAGTGGCGATTTGGTTGAGCACATAAAGCGCTATCCCAGCAGCTCACTTCGAGGGAAATTCTCGGAAACTTGGAGTTTGAGTCCGCCATTCCCTCATGTGTTTTGTAGTTTAAAACAATAAAAAATTTAAATAATTTAAATTTTTTAAACCTTTTTAAATAATAATTATAGTAAACATTTTTTTATAATTTTTGGAAACTTCCTGGCAACTGCTAGGAAGTTTCCATGAAGTTTCTATGGGAAGCTTCCAGGAAGTTTCCATGGGAAGCTTCTAACCTGCAGGGATAATAATCCCTGCAACACAATAACACAATAGTGTTTCCTAGAAATTTCCAGGAACATACAAGGGTAACTTTCGAAGTTTGCCACGGGAAACTTGCTGGAAGTTTTTGTACTATGTGGGTTATTACAAAATAGAGTTAACCCTTTAACGACGAGATGTGCTGCTTTTCAACATGAATTTCAAACACCTACAAATAGTAGAAAGAAGCCATGAAATTTTTCAAAAGTCCGTATCCTACTATTTTTGGGGTCGTTCTTTCGAATGGCTTTGTCAAAATTTTCAAAAAATGATATTAAACCCTTCTTTTTTTCAAAAATACTTAAAAATGTCAAGTTTTTTGAAAGCAATTTTTTTAAAAGAATTTTTTTCTCCGCCATAACCATTTATAATTTTTATTTTTTTCGATTTTGAATTTAAAATGACGCTTGAATTAGATTTGAGCAATTTTGAAAAAGTTTGTAATCTTACATAAAAAAAGAAAATTTTTTTGTCCTTCAAGCGCCATTTTAAATTCAAAACTGAAAAAATAAAAATTATAAATTGATGTTTTTCAAGTACAACTATCGGAAACACGTTTCTGATACTTTTTGTTCTATTTAAAAAATGTTATGGTGCAGAAAAAAATTCTTTTAAAAAAAATTGCTTTCAAAAAACTTGACATTTTTAAGTAGTTTTGAAAAAATGAAGGATTCAATATCATTTCTTGAAAATTTTGACAACTCCATTCGAAAGAACGACCCCAAAAATAATAGGATATGGACTTTTGAAAAATTTCATGGCTTCTTTTTACTATTTGTAGGTGTTTGAAATTCATGTTGAAAAGCAGCACATCTCGTCAAATGCAATTCTGAATTTACCACTGTAAATAATTAAAAAATCTACATCCATCGATCAAAGTATTTTGTATAATTTGACTCTTTATAAATAAATATTTATAAAAAATTAATGAACATATCATTAACATATCATTCATAAAAAGAAATATAAAGTGTTAGTTTTTTTAAACGAATATTTATACAATTCTATGTTAAAAACACGTTTTTCAGTTATTTGCAACGATTGACAGTTAAAACAAATAAATCATTAAACATTATGTGTATAGCGCTGCATAAATAACTCCCTGCCTTAATATTTTTTTTATTTTCTAAAGCAAATTTTTTTATGTATATATAGATATCACTTCTTTGTTACCATAACAATTTTTTATTATTAAAATATTATTTATAATTATTGGATTATTTTGTAATTAATTTATTAGAATTAACGTAAAATTAAATTATTGTTGATATTTAAATTATAAAAAAAATTGTTAAGGTGAAAAAATAAATCATTCCCACACTGAAAATAATTTATTTGAATCAAATAAAAATTATTTGATTCAAATAAATCATTTATTTGGTTATAATCCAATAAAAGTGTATTTGAACCAAATACATATTTATTTGACCTAAATATTTGATTTTATCGCATCAAATAACTATTTATTTGAATCAAATACAAATTATTCAATTCAAATAAATGGAATATTTCAAACTAATAAATAATTAATTGAATCAATTATTTAAAATATTCAAATCAAGTAAATGTAATATTTCAAGCTAGTAAATAATTATTTGAATCAAATATGAAAATTATTTCATTCTATATTTAATACAAAAATTTTTTAAAAATATTTAGTATTTTTTTAATTCATTAATATATTATTGTATTATATGTATATATTATATACATTAACTGATTTTTTAACAGACTTTTAACATTATTTATAAACATATTCACACAATTTTAATTCACAACACAACACAAAATTTTATTATTTTATATGGGGGGCATGGTTATTCCCCAAATTTCAATTTCGTAATATACAAAACATGGAAATTTTTATCATCGAAACTTTATTTCTCATAATTTTCAGATTTCGAAATTTCATTTAACATAATTTTTAATTTATCGAATTATTTTCTATCCTAATATTTAAATAGTCGAATTGTTTTTTAATGTAATTTTTAATATGTCGAAAAATTCTTTGACATAAATTTTGTTTTTTCGAATGACTATTTTTCATAATTATTAATCCTCCGAATTGCCATTTGACATAATTTTCAAACCTTCGAAATATTATGTTACATAAAATTCATTTATCGAAATTTTATTTGTCATAATGTTCATTAACTCTACTTATCAAGTGACATAAAACGCATTACTCAAATTCTCATGTGATATAACCTTCAAATCTTCGAAATGTCATATTTAAGAAATTCCATTTATCGAAATTTTATTTGTCATAATGTTCATTTACTCGAATTATCAAGTGACATAAAACGCATTTACTCGAATTCTCATGTGACATAACCTTCAAATATTAGAAATGTCATATTTAAGAAATTTCATTTATCGAATAACCATTCAACATAAAATCTGTTTGTCCGAAATTCCATTTGACATAATTTTCAAACATCAGAATTACTTTTTAACCTATAATGCAAGTCACAGAAATTTCATTTGTCCTAAAATAACAATGCAATTTTCAAATATTTTTCTCATCTCTATTGTTATTTTAGGCCAAATGAAATTTGAAAAAACAAAATTTATGTCAAAGAATTTTTCGACATATTAAAAATTACATTAAAAAACAATTCGACTATTTAAATATTAGGATAAAAAATAATTCGATAAATTAAAAATTATGTTAAATGAAATTTCGAAATCTGAAAATTATGCGAAATGAAGTTTCGATGATAAAAATTTCCATGTTTTGTATATTACGAAATTGAAATTTGGGGAATAATCATCCGCCCCATTTTATATAACGCATTAAACGAAGAATGAAAAATATTCGCTCGCATGTGGAATCGAACTCACGTCCCCCCGCCCATAACGCTGACCGCAAGCCTATAAACGCACCTCTTTAAGCCACACCGCCACTGAGAATTGGTGAGAACTCGGGCTGATCTACTTTATGAATGACAGTGTCGTATATTCTGTATTCAAATAACACATTTATTTGTCGAAATACTTTTTATTTGTATTAAATAAATTAAATATTTAAGTGAAATAAATAAATTAACAGTTTCAAGTAATTCGTTTTAAGTAATTCGTTTCAAATAATTATTTAATTCATTTAAATAATTTTTTATGTGTCTTGATAAAATAGTGTATTTGCTTGGAATAATGAATTATTCAGATTAAATAATTAAGTTTATTACAATCAATAAAATAAATTTATTGTGTCAAATAATTTTTATTTGCATCAAATATACGAAGTATTTGAATGAAATAAATAAAAGAATAGTTTCAAGTAACTCATTATTAGCATTAAATAAATTCATTTATTTCATTCAAATAATTATTTAATACTTTTCACTATTTTTTATCTGCACAAAAAAAAATTAATCTCTAAACTTGAAATGATATTAATATTAAATTCTGTGAAATAAAAGGATGTCTAAATTAGACATTATAGTCATATTTACTGTGATGAAATATGTTTCATTCTGTCAAACTTTATACCTGAAAACGCCATAAATTCACATCTCTGATTTACAGATTTGTTCATTTCACAACTTTTTTAATGTGAATTATTTGTGTGTTAAGTTCATCAGTGATAAAGGAGAATTAAAAAAACAGTAAGTATTCTTGTAAATTAATGAATATAATATTAATTAATAATTATATTTTCAAATATTCAAATAAAAGTGACCTGATACGTTCCTAGGGAATTTCAAATATTACTATTTCCCAGTTTCAGTCAGTTTTCGGTTTTCACTTCACACATATTTTTATAAGTCTTTTTCGCGTTATCACGTGGGATAATTTTGTGTTTATTTAATAAATGTTCATACCACAATGGCTGATGATTTTGGCAAAAGTTTTTTAAATAAATGGAAATTGACAGAGTATATCCCTATATTCTTAGGTAACCTTTTTATAATTGCATTTTCTTTTGTCACCGAAATGCCTAACCTATAAAAAGTTGTAATTAGGTCCATTTTTTATAAGAAATATAAACAGAATGTTTTTATATTTTGATTAAAATTACCAAAAAAATTAGAGTAAAATAAAAAATTCATATTATGTTTTAAAACATATCCAAAATTTATATATTTGTTAATGTATTCGTTTTGTAAGTCCATTACAAAAAGTGATTTCCCTTTCTACTAATTTTTTCAAAAATATTAAATAATTTAATGAATTATTTGAGAACACGAAATTGATAAGGAATCCTTTGAAGTTTTGACTCAAGCGTCGATTGATAAACTATTTACAAAGTTTGGACCTAGAGATCTATTCACGGCAAATTGGCAACGAGAATTTAAAATTCAAAAAATTTTGATAGAAAATGTTCCACATTTTGTAAGAAAATTAAAAAAATTTTATAAATATTCTTTCATTAATGTATCATATTAATTTTTACAATTGGTTTGAAATAACAAATTATTTATTATTATATTAGGATAATTTTATATCAGAAGGGAAAACTTGTGATAAGGAAATAGTTCACGAAAATCCGACTGATGAAAATGGTTGTTCGGTCTCCCCAGAAGTTATTGTGATACAAGGTATATTTATTTTTTAAAGTAATTAATTAAACTGCAATTATATTGGTATTTACATTTAATTAATTAATTTTACATTTAATTCAAACACATAAACTTCTACAAGCAAAAATAAATATTCGTGTGCTATTAGAACGTTCTCTGGAAGGTCGCAAAATATTGAAAATCTATTTTGCAGATGGGGGATCTCTGAGCAATACTGAACGCAATACATTGTCGAAAATCATTTTAAGACATGAATTATATTCTGAAAGCGATTGGTAGTAAGTTGTAATAGTTTTTATCTAAAACTTTTAAAGTTGACTGCGAAAAGTAATTTTGTGAAATGTAAATCATATTGCTAGTAAAAACAATGTTTTCATTTTAGTTTACCGTAAACCGGGGCTATAAGGAACACCGGGGCTACAAGGAACAAAACTCTGTGTTCGGGTGGAGTTGAAGTTATCGGGGCCGTGTATAAATAAATTGTGTTACTTGCTTTTGAAAAATTGTTGCTGGGGTAACTGCCAATACTATTCAATGCAATAATTGCGACTATTAATAATTTTGTGAACAGTAGTAGCTTGTAAGTGAGTAATTGTGTTTTAGTGAAATTTCAAACTTGGGAAACATTTGATTGCCGAGGTAAGTTGTTCCTATTTTAACTTCTCAAAGTAATTTTTTTTTATTAAAGGGATTTATTATGGGAAGTTTTATTGAGTTCACTAAGTAATAAATACGTTTATTTTGTATTTACAGTAAGATTTACGAGAAAAAAATCAAAATTCACAAACGGCGGGTATATAAGGAACACAATTATTTCTTCCGAATTGTTAAAGTGTGTTGCCAAAACGTAAGTTTTTCGTAATTTCGTTTGTTTTTTATCACCTAATTTGGTTTTTAGTGTTCAAAGATGGTTCGAAATTGTAAAAGAGTATTGGTACCGACAAGTCACAAAAAACGATCAGTTATCATCATCGACCTCAACTGATGATACCAGCAACGTTTAGTTTTGTTTTTACATTTGTTTTATATTCTGTGTTTACTTTCGATCAATAAAAAATAATTTCTTAAACTTTAAATACGTTTTCCAATAGTTTTACCGACTTATTCCTTATAGCCCCATTTTGTAATTTCGAAAAAATGCGTCTTTTTCGCATTTTTTGCTTAAAATTCTAGCTTTGATCAAAACAATTCTTTAACCCTTCAAAGTGCTCGCCAAGATCAAGAAAAAAAAATTAAGGCAATATTTCAATAAAAAAAAAGTTGCAAGACTTTAAAGCTGAAATCTGTTCCTCATAGCCCCAGATTACGGTACCAAGTGATTGATTAGAATATTTGGCTTCTGCTATTGTTCAGACCTTTCTAAAAGAAGTGAAAGAAACTTATTATATTCACTATCTTTACTGAAATTTTATATATTTTTGTGGTTAAATTTTTAGTCACTGAAAATATAATAGCTGCAGTAGAATAGTTAAAAGAATATTTAGAGCCATGAAAAGATATTGAAAATTGCTGGTCGATGAGTTCAAAATTTCGAATTCGGAAGTTAATATCTAATAAGTGTTTAAACTTCAAACACACCTGAGTGATATTAATAATGCTGTGATTTCGAGTTTTAATTTTACGTCGTACACATATTATATTAATGTTATTTTTAAGTAAAATAATTTGTCAAGATACCTAAGTGTTAACACTTACGGATATGTTCTTACGATCGAAAGTGTTTAAATTTCAAACACACCTGGCTGATATTAATAATACTGTGATTTTAAAAAATATTAATTAAAAATCTTTCAAATATTAAATTAATAATATTTCTAAGTAGAATAAGTTATATGAAAATGCCTAGGTGTTATACTTGTGGAAATCTCATTCCGATCGAAAGTCTTTATGAACATGGTTTACTTAACCATGCTTTTACTGAATGTAGTCCTATATATTGTGAAGAGATTGAGTGATATAAAAAATTTTTAAATTTCAAATTGCTTAAGCGACATTGGTTAAATATGCATAAAATGGAGACAAATAATTTTTCACAAAATACCGATAAAATGAATTCTTACGAAAGCAATTTTACAGAACCAATATCAATTAGTAAACATTTTATCCAAGAAGATCGTAGTACATCATTTTCAACGAATGCTACTCAAAGTAGTAACAATATTTAACGAGAGTAAAAAAAACCAACGTTCAATCAAATTTAAATTTGAAAGTCGATTTTTTAAAAGGTAAGTTCGTAGACTGTGATACATTTAATGTAAAAAATTTAAAAAGCTTAATTCACGTAACAGCAATTCAAAAAATTAGTTCTTTATACGAAGATTCTACGTTGGCAAGAAATAAAATACAACTTTTTATTGACGCGTTCAAAGATATTAACAAAGAAAATTACCCACTATACTGTCACATTCTTAAGCGATTGAAAGAATTAGGTGAATCTGATGAAAATTATAATTCAATTTTAGATGCCTTAAAACTAACGCAGGACGTTTTCTATAGCTTAGATACTGAATATTTAAGGTTACAAACTTTAGAAAAAATTAGAGTCTTACTTTCGCCAATTGCACACGAAATTGGTAATAGATATGTACCGCATTGTAGACAAGATGGACAAGTCACTGAAAAACACGTCGAAATTTATGCAGAATATATCTGAATAAAAGATACATTAAAAAAGTTTTTGAAATGGATGGAGTTTTAAAAGGAGTGACGGATTACATGCAAGAACTAATCGATGAAAAGGAAATTTTATCTAACTTTAAACAGGGATCCTTATGGAAAGATCTCATAAGAGATTACAATTCAACAGATATTGTAATTTCTTTATTTCTTTTTTTTGACGACTATGAAACAGGGAACGCTCTGGGTAGTCACTTAGGAATTTACAAAGTAGGAGCCACTTATTTTAGCATTTCGGTATTTCCTCCACAATTTCAATCGTCTTTAAAAATTATCTTTCTTGCCGAGTTATTTTACACGGATGACAGAAAAACTTGCGGAAATGCATCAGTTTTTTTAAAATTAATAGAAGACTTATTTCTCTGCAAGATGAAGGGCTACTCATGAAATCTCCTGAAGGTGAAGGAAAAGTTTATTTTAAATTGGCATTGATTTCAGGCGACAATCTTGGATTAAATTCTGTTTTTGGATTAGTAGAGTGCTTTATTGCACATTTTCTTTGCAGATTTTGTAAACTAAACAAGGAAGAAAGAAAATTCGCTTCTAAAAAAGTTGCGAGTGCGATGCTAACAGTGGACTCTTATCAGGAAGACTTGTTATTAAATGACGTTTCACAAACAGGGCTTAAAGAAGATAGTGTATTTAATAAAATAAAAGGATTTCACATCCTTCAAAACGTTGTCGTTGATATAATGCACGATCTTTTTGAAGGCGTTTGTGACGATGACATGGCCGACATTTTAATTTATTTTATTTCCACGAAAAAGTATTTTACTTTACAAGAATTAAATGATCGAATTACATATTTCGACTACGGACTAATTGATAAAAAGAATATGCCTCCGCTATTATCTAATACGTTTAGCCGGAAAAATAAAAAAATTTCTATGACAGCAAAAGAGATGTGGACATTTGTTCTTCACTTTTGACTGATGATGGGTGCTCGTATACTATCTAACGATCCTGTATGGTTCTTTTATCACACTCTAAGAGACATCGTCTGTCTTGTGACTTCTAGTTCGCTTCAAAGAAACTGCAATATCTTGTCAGATGCTCTAGTTGAGAAGCACAACCGTTCCTATGTATCATTGTTCAAAAAGCATTTAAAGCCTAAAGCACATTTTTTGACACATTACGTAGCGTTTTATGTAGATGTGGATCTCTTGTAAAATTCTGGTTTATGACATTTGAATCAAAGCACCAGGAATCCAAAACTACAGTTAATGTCTTATTTTGAAAAAAGAATGTTATTTGGAGCTTAGCGCTAAAACATCAATTAAAATTTGACAATTGTCTCTTAGAAAATAAAGGATTTACAGAAAAATTAGGAATAGGCCCGGTTAAATCATTGTCTATGTACGATTTATCCGTCTCAATTCGAAAAGATTTTTCAAACTTTTCGACAAATAACCTTCTTCTTGCTAATTGGGTGATGAAATCTGCCATCATGTACCAGAAAAATCTAGCTAATGTAACAGGTGAAGAATGTGGGTTTTTAATTTTTGGTTATATTAAAAGTATGATTATAAACAAGGAAATGGAACTTTTCTTTTGATGCGAAAAATTAAAGATAATAGATTATAATTTACACTTCAACGCGTATGAAGTTAAAAATACTTGTATTGGATTTTTTGCGACTTATGATGACTTAGTGAATTCAATTCCTTTGCATGTAATAAAAGAACATGGTTCGTCATTTATTTCATTAAAACACATGCTATGACAGAGTATTAATGTTAATTTGTAGTTTAATTCATTTGAAATAACTTCAAAATTTGTCATCAAAACTAATAATAAACAAATTTATTGATTGTAACACATAATTTAAAAATAAATAAAAATTAAAAATGCACATAATTGTATATTATTTTTAAATAACATAATCATTTGTAAATTATAGTAAACCTTGTATTTATTCCATCCACTGTAAAAAGAAAGTTCTAAATTAGAGCAGATTTCGTTATTAAAATAGAACCAAATGACGATTTAGTTTAAAAATTGGTACTAAATTAGTACTTTTCTTTTTGCAGTGTTAATTTTATAAAGTAAACTCTCAAAGCACATGTCTAATTAAAAAATTAATTTTCATTTTGAAAATGTTTGAAAATAAATAAATAATAAAATTATAAATTAATTATAAAATTGTATTATATGAATCTTAAAAAAATATATACGTATATGTTTTAAAATTATTTTAAATTCCTGTTAGAGAAAAACTTAAGCTTTCGCTTTCAAAAAAATCGTGTCTTCCCCCACAAAACAGTCAAATTTATTTTAAATTTTTTAGGTTAAAAAATTTGTTTCTCTAAAATGCTTAATTCTAATGGAAAGAGCACAAAAAATCTATCGAAATTGAACCATGACAATTTTTTTATTTAATTGTTTAATATTAAAAAATTATCAAAATAAGCATTGTACCGTAAAACCCCAAAACTTTCACCCCCTCCCCCTTTGGAAAATATTGGACTAAATGGAAAAATATTTTTACCATAAATTACTATCTATTAGTACTACAAAAACCCCCAGTTTAGGCACGATTGGAGAAAAAAATTTTCCCTGATCACTTCACATAGAATCGCTCATATATATTTATAATAATAAATAATAATAAATAAATTACCTATAAATTTAAATAAAATACATAATATTCTAAAACATGCATATTTATTTGATAATGCTCACTCTAAAATGCTAAATTAAACTCTTATTGTAACAATAGAATTTAATTTATCAGAAGTTATCAGTGTATTGAGTTATTATAAAAGCTAATTATTTATAAAAACTACGAATTATACAAATACACATATACAATTTAAAAAAAATTCAATTGTATATTCTAATTATATATTATATCACTTTATTCAAATAAGTTAATAGATTAGAACTATATGTTCCGCATAATAAAATTTCAGCTTTCTAATATTTAGTAATATTTAGTAATGATCAGACAGAGATTTAATATGACTGCAACTTGCCTTTTAACAAAATTTAGATTCCTTGAAGTAAATTATATTTATTTAAAAAAGTAAAATTTGTTTGAAAGCAAAAGGAAACTTATTTACTACGAATTCTAATATAAAACATTCAAATTTTTCTATTTCTAACAATAATTCTTTTCAAATATATTAATTATTGAAGAACTAATATAGGTCCTAATCAAATTTTTGAGAAATGGTAAAGTTATAATACAAAGTTTACAGAAGTGCACCAAACCCATGATAAACTACGTTTAAATTTTAAACCTATATCGGCACAATTTAAAAAGATAAATAACGACCTCATATTACTTTAAAATTTTCGTCTAATTTGACCTACTTTTTACACGTATTGGTAAAAAAGTTGCAATAACGGCACTACATTACTTTAAAATGTACGTCTAACAAATAGGTCAAGTTAGGTATAATAACGGTATGTCATACTGATAGAATTATGAAATTGCCAAATTACTCCGTACGAGTATAACACTAAGTTCCATACCAGTACGCCAAACTAATTGTGATTTTAGATTAACAATTTACAATGCTTTTCCGCCATTATCTGTACAAAATACCAGTACAGTACTTGGTACAGTGCGAAGGTACATGGCTGGTACAATACTAGTACGCTGGTTATCTGGGTATATATATATATATATATATATACCCAGGTAGCCAAGCGTGCTGATAGTCATTTTCCAGTACGACGTACTGAGATTATGCTCGTATTGTACGAGTACGAAATAATTAAGTATGTACGTATTGGTACGGTAGCAGTATAACGGCGGTATGTCGTACGACTATAATTATAAAATATAAGTACTCCATAAAAGTATGAGGTTAGTATAATACTATTACGTTGTACTGCCATTTATCAAAATACAGCATATTCGTACGATACAAGTACAATATCGGTACACCATACTCTGCGTGGTGATGCAAACATAACCTAATTTACTTCACAGTTGTCATTGACATATGCATCCAGTGCACATGGTGCAATGATTTTTTGTGGAAACGCTGACTTTTAGGATGCAATCCAAAAGTTTTAATCTTTCAAACATGTGTCTTTATATTTAAATTATAAATCAGTGGTTTAGTTTCTATTAATTCATATGTATTAAGTGTATACTATTAATCTCAAGTGGTTTTGCTTTGTCATCATGCTTATTTTTAGCATTAGCGTATTCTAATTACTACTGCAACAATGAACAACTTCTTAATTTTCAACTGTTTTGTACCTTACACTTGAGAAAAACTTTTTAATTCAAGAGTTACAATAAAATGTATATAGCAATCGCACAATTTTTTTATAATTTTTCTTATATATTACATAAACATGTTTGATCGTTTATAGGTTAGAACGTCCAAAATATTTTCCTTACATTAAAGTACTTTTAGATTATAAATGGTTTTTATTCATAATTATTTTAAAGAATATTTAAAAATTAACAAAGCAAAACCACTGCAGAATTATTTAATTAAAATATTTCAAAACACTGATTGTTCCAATATAAGTAAATGTGATTAAAGGTTACATGATTTTCATGTAGTAAATATTTTAAAGGTTCAAAAAAGAACTCTATTAATAAAAATAGATAACTTTAAAATTAAATTGATCTTAGTAATGATTCTTTCAGAAAATTTATCATAAAATATTAAATTAAAATAGTTAATACTTAATACAAACTAAGGCACATACTCGTATTATACGTGTATCGTACTAGTACGCTGGTAATCTGGGTATATATATCTTTTTATATTACAAAAACATATCGCCGCCGCCGCTGTTTCAAGACTCTAAAGTTGGGCACAAATGGCTATAGTATATTAAACATAACTTCCTGTCTCAGGGCATTTCCCAAAGGGGCCATCAAAACTTATGTCAAATTTGACCTATTTTTTGACATATAGGTAAAAAATGTGTAATAACGTCATTCCATTACGTCAAAATCTACGTTTAATGTAACCTATTATTTAACCTAAAACCACAATAACAGAGAAACAATAATGAAAACATTACTTTAAAATCTGTGTTTAATTTGACAATTTTAAGGGCAGTTTTGACCAATACGTCAAAAATTGACAAACAATTCTTGGTACCCTAAAAATTCAGGTCTATTTGAAGGACAATTTAGCCTATATGTCAAAAATTGGCAAACAATTTCTTCTGCCCTCAAAATGTAGGTCTATTTTAATGGTAGTTTGCATCTACACGTCATAATTTGACGAATAAACTCCGTTTGGCCCGATCTTCTCTCAAAATTCAGGTTAAATTTAAGGACAGTTTTGATTTACAGGTAAAAAAAATGTTAGAGAAACAAAAGATTTATATGGAATGCCTGAAGTACCACACGTTAATTTTGATGTTAAGGAACGATTCCTGGAAGCATCCTTATCAAGTTGCTCTTTGACATGTAGGTTAAAATATATATCAAATATTTTAACTAAATTTTGACGTGTAGTACTTCAGGCATTCCAAATGAGGCTTTTGTTTCTGTAACTTTTGTTTTGACCTGTAAATCAATACTGTCCTTAAAATTAACCTGAATTTTAAAAGAAGATCGGGCCAAAGGAGTTTCTTCGTCAAATTATGACGTGTAGATGAAAACTACCCTTAAAATAGACCTACATTTTGAAAGGAGAAGAAATTGTTTGTCAATTTTTGACATATTGGCTAAATTGTCCTTCAAATAGACCTGAATTTTCAGGGTAGATAGAATTATTTGTCAATTTTGGACGTACAGGTCAAAACTGCCCTTAAAATTGACCTACATTTTGAGGGAAGAGTAGGATAGAAAAAATATTTCGTTATTTTTTGACGTATAGGTAAAAACTATTTTAGTAAACGTAGTGTAGGTTACACAGATTTTAACGTAATGTAAGGTCATTATTGTTTCTCTGTTATTGTGGTTTTAGGTTGAAAAATAGGTTACATTAGACGTAGATTTTGACGTAATGAAATAACGTTATTACACATTTTTTACCTATCTGTCCGAAAATAGGACAAATTTGACATAAGTTTTGACGACCCCTTAGGGAAAGGCCTTGAGACAGGAAGTTTTGTTTAATATACTATAGCCATTTATTGGGGCTATTCTGTTTGACCTACGGGGACCAGATTTTGAGGAAAATGTATAACAGATAATTTTTTACTCAAATTTTGACGTATAGGTCAAAACTGTCTTCAAAATTAAACCTAAAATTTTAAGAAGAAGTAGGTCAAATTTAGTTATAAAGTTTTGACCTGCAAGTCAAAACAACCCTTATTAAAATTGACCTAACTTGACCTATTTGTTAGACGTACATTTTAAAGTAATGTAGTGCCGTTACTGCAACTTTTTTACCAATACGTGTAAAAAGTAGGTCAAATTAGACGAAAATTTTAAAGTAATGTGAGGTAGTTATTTATCCTTTTAAACTGTGCCGATATAGGTATAAAATTTAAACGTAGTTTATCATGGGTTTGGTGCACTTCTGTAAACTTTGTATTATAACTTTACCATTTCTCAAAAATTTGACTATGATCTACGTGTTCCTAAAGTTTTTCGAACGCTGAACACAAATATGTGGTCTCAAATAACTTTTGACAGCTGCCGCTTATCAAGAAAGCTGTCAAATTTTGAAAAATGAAAATTTCTCCGATTTTTATATTAACTTCAACGAATAAAAACGTTTCCTGTGAATATTTAGTTTATTTCTAGCAATTTACTACTTTTTGACAATTGGCAGCTGTCAACTTTTATAAAAACCAGTTTTTAAAGAGTTTGAAATTAATTACAGAAAAAACGGTTTTTCTAATTCCATTGGCGATTATTTGCTCTCTTATTCAAAATACATTATATAAACTAAAACATTTCAAAATAAATATTTTTTCCTTAAAATAATTTTAATTAAAAAAAATTAAATGTAAAAACATATATTTTTGATAAATTAATAATAAATATAATTTCCAATTAATTGATTAATTACATTTTGAATATCGAAAATGTATTTATAACGTTATAGTTATTATTTTGTAATACATATATTTAGTTTATTTGCTTTTAAAAAATTATTTTTAGAAAAACAATTTTTTAAAAATCCTTTTTGTTATAGAAGCCATTAACAATGAAAAACATTTATTAATTATTACACATATGTTATCCTAATTAATTAATTTAATAATTAACATTTTTAAAATGTGTATTTGGTCATCTCAGTATAATAGGGGAGAGTGGGGCAAAATGGGGTAGGCTTGTCAAATGGGGTACCTCTGTTTCTCCATGATGGGTGCTACGTGCTGGGCAATACAAAGTTGTATTTAGTATTCATTGAATTACTTAAAAACATTATATTATGCATATTAACAACTTTCCGCAGAAAAGTCAATATTTTTGTTTCGGGGTATTATGTTATCGAAGTTTCACTATCGATATTTTTCATTATCGATGTTTTTTTGTTAAATTCTAATAAATATTGCTTGTTTTTGTCATAATAATAAATAATCTTACTTTTTGTTCGTATTTAGAATCTCTCACAACAAGAATTTAACAAATTTTGAAAAAATATTCCATGTTTTGTATGGTAATTTGATACCACCCCATTTTGCCCCACCCATGGGGCGAAATGGGGTTTTTGCATCTTCTCAGAAAATAGGATATAAGTTCTTTCAAAAATTTTTTTCTCCGCTATGATCATAATTTTCACAAAACCTAAGAGTACAAAGAAGAATTCTAATGATTAGTTGAATCGATTTATTCATTTGGTTCTCTGTGAACAGCCAATTACAAAAAGGTAGCCCATTTTGCCCCACTTTCCCCTATATTAAATGATTTATTTTTCTGTATTTTCCGGCAAAACATTTAAAAAATTAAAAAGTCCTTTTTCTTGATGAATAATGAAAGCATTAGTGGAGACCGGGGCGTAATGGATCACTTTTCACTTTTTGTTGCTTAATTTCGTCATTCTTGCTTTAATAAAAATTTCATCATGTGGAAAACTTAGCCTAATATCTCAGCTATTTCAATTTAAAAAAGTACTCCTTAATATCACTTATACTTTTTTTCTTGAACAATGTTTGTAGAGAAATGCAAGGCGAGGAATTTCGCCTCGGTCCGATGCGTAATAGATCAGTAATGAAATTATAATTTAGATCATCAAATATTATTACAGTATTGACAATTTTGGTTTCTATTGTATATTTATAACAAAGAATATTGAAAATGGAACATATTTAATTTAAACGTTAAACATTTTCATGCAATTTTCAAATATTTAAAAGTTGTAGCGAAATGCAAAATCCATTTGCTTAAAAAACCTATTCTCCAGTTATTTTTTTTATAAAAGGTTATCATTGGTACTTATTATTATATAAATTACAAGAAATTAAACTTGACAGGATTATTTTATTAATATTTTAAATTACGCCTCGGAGGTATAGTTGTAGAAAATTTTGTTATTTTTTGTGGACATGTGAAAACTATTGATTAATGGACGTCTGAAAACTCGCAATCCAGTGGACATGTAATAACTTGTTGGAATTGTGAAAATTCTAAATATAGTGGACAAGTGAAAACTCTGAACATAGTGAACATGTGAAAACTATGGATAAATGCACATTTGACAACTCTAAATATATGGACTTGTGAAAACTCTAACCGTAGTGGACTTGTGAAAACTGTAACTGTAGTGGACAAGTGAAAACTCTAACTGTAGTGGACGTGTGAAAACAATGGATAAATGGACATTTGACAACTCTGACTGTAGTGGACTTGTGATAACACTGACTGTAGTGGACAAGTGAAAACTCTAACTGTAGTGGACAAGTGAAAACTCTAACTGTAGTGGACTTGTGATAATTCTGACTGTAGTGGACAAGTGAAAACAATGGATAATCGGACATTTGACAACTCTGAATATATGGACTTGTGAAAACTTTCAATGTAGTGTACAAGTACAAAAATTGTCAATTGTTCTTTAGGAACAAATGTTTAAAGCTCAAAACCTGATATACAAAAATTTTTTGCAAGTAATTTTGAAAAAGATATAACAAAAAATAAAAAATTTACTTTCAAGCGTCAAAATCACTTTTTCTGCCATATTTTTAACAATAATCTATATATATATAAGATGAGACTTTTGTCTGTACAGTGCTCAGAATTTAAAATTTTACACATAATTATTTGTTTTGAGCATCCAGGATTCTAAAAATGCCAATAAAAAATTTCGTGTATGTATGTATGTATGCCCGTATATCACAGAATCTTTGTTCGCGAATCACTTAAAAACAACTCAACCATTTGAAACCAAATTTGGCAGAATGTTTGATCTTGGGCCAAGGAAGGTTTATAAAATTACAGATTTGAAAAATATTAATTAGAACGGGAGATATTCAATTTTTTTAAAAAATTCAAAAATAAAAAATTTTTAAATTTTACATTTTTTTAAAAAATGCTTTCAAATTTTGTATAATTGTGTATAACATGTTATTCAATCACATTCTAGAATATATTTACTAAAAAAATGTCTCATAGCTTAGATGTAAGAATAAACATGATTTTAAAAAAAATTCAAAAAATCGCAAATATCCAAATTTTATATTTTTTAATTAACTGCTTTTAAACTATCTATAATTAAGTATTACATGTTATTTAGACACATTTTATCATAATTTTGCAAACAATAGTGTCCTATAACTAAGATATTATTATTAACTATTAGGGTTGCAGCCGCTTAGCAGCCGCTGACGCTTGGATAATCCCTTTACGTCCCCAAAGTCCTACTAAACCGCCTGACCTAAGCCCAAAGCCCCTTCCATAGAAACAGGACTGCGACCAGTCCTTTAGTAGCGATTGCTGTCTCCTCAAGGAAGTAACAACCTGTAATCTGATATCCTTCCCTCACCAAAGCAGGGCATCGACACAGAATGTGAGCTGAGGTTTCGTTTTCCTCACCACATTTACGGCATTTGGGATCCTCGACGATGCCCATCTTATGCCTGTGATAGCGTAAATCTCCATGGCCTGTTAACAAACCTGTTATGATTTTCGCCTCTTTTCTATTAAGCTTGCGGAAATCCGCCGCTCTTTTAGGATTTAAGTTTTCCCCAATGAGTGCTTTGGCCTGTCTACAACCTGCAGCTGCCCGCCACTCTTTTTGGTGCTCTAGTGTCCGCCATTGTTTAAATTCCAAAGTCAGACACTTGTTGGAGACACCAACTATTGGTTCTGGTCCGATAAATCGTTTCCTAGCGCCTTCTTTGGCTAGTTCATCCGCTACGTTATTACCCTTAATTCCACAGTGTCCTGGGACCCAGATGAGGGTAACACGGTTAATTCCAGCTAGCCTGTTGAGCGCCACGTGGCACTCTCCAACCAGTTGGGATGTCGTAACATATCGTTTCAAAGCGCAAATGGCTGCCTTGCTGTCCGAGGCAATATAGATATTTGTATCCTGGCAGCGCT
The DNA here is from genome assembly GCA_032873175.1 of Leptopilina drosophilae. Lineage (NCBI taxonomy): Eukaryota > Metazoa > Arthropoda > Insecta > Hymenoptera > Figitidae > Leptopilina > Leptopilina drosophilae. Next base: position 29,504,540 of record CM065482.1, on the reverse strand, counting down.
CTAGAGCTTCAAAAGCACCGTAGAGAATCGCTACAATTTCGGATTGTAAAACAGTAGTGATGGTTCCCAAACTATATGCGAGAGCCACCCCCACTGCTTCTTGATAGACACCTGCGCCTGCGCCAATTCTTCCCTTCGATCTGTCCGTATACCAGACAATAGCATCTCTGGGAAGAAGGGCCGGCCCATCATGCCAATCCTCTCTATTAGGTATGCTTATTCTATACTTCTTGTCAAAGAGGTAGAGTGGAGTCACCTTATCTCTAATCATATAGAGAATGAGTTTTTCCACCAATTTGCTGGGGAGACGCCATTTGCCAACTTCCCTACGGCCTCTGTCCCCACCTAATCTCAGGGCAGCTTTCTCCGCCTCTGCTTTAATGATCAGGGGTAAAGGTTCCAGTCCCAGAAGAGCACCAAGGGCCATCGTGGGCGTAGTGCGCACAGCACCAGTGATGCTCCCCAGGACCAGCCTCCTTACGCCCTCCAACCGGTCTTTTGCCGTTTTAAGTTCAACTCTGCTCCACCAGACCACAGACGCATAGGTCAGCCTAGGAAGCAGAATCGATTCGTAGATCTACAAAAGTGTATCCGGTTTAAGACCCCAGCTACATCCTATAGCTCTCCTACATTGCCATAGAGCAGCTGTGAGTTTATTACACTTCTCATCCAAGTGTTCTTTCCAAAGAAGCTTACTATCCAAGATGACTCCTAGGTACTTCGCTTTCTCTGTGTTCTTTTCCAGCCAGTTTTAGCATACATGTGGCTTTCCACTTGTATCGTCTGGTGAAAATAACAGCTTCCGTTTTTGCTGGATTGACTGACAAACCAGTTTGTCCGCACCATCCATTTACCATATTTAACGCCTGCTGCACCACACCCAGTAATACATCCAGATGAGGACCGCAGCGATTAATAAGATATCGTCCGCATAACCAATCGCATGAAATCCCTTCTCACTGAGGAGTCTTAGCAGTTCATCCACTACCAGACACCAAAATAAGGGCAATAGAACTCCTCCCTGAGGACATCCAGAATTAACTGTTCCTCGAAGGGTTGAGCTCCCTTTAGTTGTTAATAGGTTCCTGTTACCCAACATGTGACAGGTCTAGTCAACAATGGTTGTGGGAATACCATGAGAGATCATGGCTTCCTTTATAATCTCCGAGGAGGTATAATTGAAAGCTCCCTCTATATCCATGAAAACACCCACTGCGAAACCCTTATCCTGTAGCTGTCCATCTATTAAGTTAACAGCTCTGGCAAGGACTGATTCTGTAGAACATCCCGTTCTATAGGCATGCTGATCTCTATGCAAAGGATATTACTTTAAGATCTCACTGCGGATGTATCTATCCACTAATCTTTCAACCAACTTCAGAATGAAAGATGTTAGGCTAATTGGACGAAAATCCTTTGGTGAGGTATATCCGTTCCTGCCAGCCTTTGGTATGAAGACGACTTTAGTGCCCCTCCACGCTTTTGGGACATATCCAAGAGTTAGACTTGCCCTGATAAGCCTTACCAACGGTCCGACCGCCTGATCCATCGCCCTTTGCAAAAGGACAGGGAAAACGCCGTCTGGTCCGGAAGACTTATAAGGGCTAAAGGATTCCACGGCCCACTTGACCCTCTCGGCAGTCACGATTCCATTAGCCAACTGTCTCCGCGGCCTATATTCAGCCTGCGGTAGTTTACTCAGAGGCCAAGAATCGGGACCGCCCTTCTCAGACCTAGGAAAGCCTGGGAAATGGGTTTGGACCAGGTGAGCCAAAGTCTCCTCGTCCGACTCGGCAAATCCTCCGTTAGGCAGTCTCAACGTGCCTAAAATTGCATCAGGGTTTTTTGAAAGCAGTTTGTCTAACCGCGCTGCCTCTTTGCCCTTATCGATGCTGGAGCAGAAGGCAGTCCAGCTATCCTGTTGTGCCTTCCTTATTTAATTTCTATAGTTGTCCCTCATTTTTGCATATGTGGACCAACTGTCAGCCGTGCGGTATTTTTTAGCACGTTTAAATAACTTCCTGGTCTCTTTTCTGAGGTTTTCTAGCCTCTCATTCCACCAGTAGGTCTCTTTTGCCGAACGAACTTTCGTTGGTTTGCAGCTGTTCTCAAAAGCTGTTATTATGGCTGTTGTAAAAGTACCAGCCACCTCATCTAGGGTTTCATGATCTCTAATCCTGCCTGGTAATACAGAAAATGTCTCCTTCAGCTCTGCGCTGTATTTAGCCCAATCCGTTTTCCTGGGATTACGAATCCACTTGGTTTCCGAAGGGACCACAGCCTCCAGCTCGAAGACTATCTGTAAATGATCAGAAAGTAAAGGTTCATTAGATACTCTCCATCTTCTTACCTTGTGTGCAATACTGCACGAGCAGAGGGTGATATCAGTCACCTCCTCCCTGACAGCATTACTGAATGTCGGTACCTTACCCGTGTTTAGAATATCCAGTCCTGTTCCCAATAGATATTCTAATAGCTCCTGTCCCCTTTGGTTGTTCTTTGAGCTCCCCCACGCCCTGTGTTGTGAGTTAGCATCACAGCCCAACAAAAGGGGCAGTCCCCTCTCTGCACAGTAATCCACCAATTTACATACCTCATTTGGAGGATTAACTTTGCTATCATACGGAAAGTAAGCCGATCCAATGACCATCCTTCCGATACCCTCGAAGTCGGTCAATACCGCCATCAGGTCTCCAGTGCACAGGTCCAGCTAAGGTACAACATTAATGCCCTTCGTAAGGATGCACGCTCTTGGTTTGGTAGCCTTGGGGTCCCTGTAAACATTAAAGCCAGCCCCCCAAGTCCCCTAATAGCACCTCGAACTAACCATGGTTCTTGAATTAGTGATATGCCAGTGTGCATCCTAGTCATGCCCCTCATCAAAACTGCTGAGGCGCCTTTACTATGATGCAAGTTAATTTGTTTAAGGGTAAGCTTACGGGCAGCCATTATGGTTGCTATTCACTTACCCCTTTTTCTTCAGACCCATCCTGACCAAGGCTAGCAACCCTAAAGGTTACCCGACCGAAGTCATAGAAGGGTCTGAAGTCGAGAGCAGCAAGAGCTCTCGCTTGACTCTCAGGGACCTGTATGACCAAGAGAAATTTCCTCTCAGCCATACTAGCCGCCTGAGGTCCGTCAATATTGACATGGCGCCAAGTTAACGTTTTCAGTGAGGGGTTGTACGCCTCAAGAGTCCTGAAGACCACTTGCACGTCCTCCGGTTCACCCGGGATCCGCACCTTAGCCTTCAGCATCCTTTGGAGCACCTCCACCCCTTTATTCTGGGGCCCTTCAGTCAAGCCACATCCAACCTGCTCCATGACCGTTGGTCCGTCAGCCCGCAATGGGACCGTTGGGCCAGCCGTTGGAGGCGGTTGGCTCACCACCTCGGAACCAGGGGCCGTCATGTTTTTAGCCACCGAGGAGACCTCAGACGCAGCCGCCTCATCTCCTTGGTGTGTGTCAATTTTTAGGCTTTTAAAATGAGACTCCATATAAGTCCCACGAGTAGCTAGGGAAAACAAAACGTCCACTCCTACAGAGCCCCGCATGTAGGAGTAAGGAATCAAATTAGTACAGGGAGGTCTCCCGGTATCCCTGACCGCCGTTTGCGACACCACCATCCACAGCGCCCCGGACAGATCGACCGTCCACCAGCCAGAGCCCCAACCGGACCGATCCCCCGAGCTTTACGGGTTCACAGCCCGGCCAGTACAGCCCAGACCAACGTCCGGACGATCCGCCCGGGACACGCGGCGGCTTTGGTAACCCTGGTGCCATCCATTCATCGACACGTATCCGTACGTCTTAGATTGGAGGCAGAGCTCGCGCTCATTACTCTAGTTCCTTTGCCACGGAAACCAGAGGGACCGTTTCTTAGTTAAGGCCCCGCAGGCAACAGTCTCCTCCGCTTCCAGTGGTGGTCATTACTTCCCACCAATGGTCGCTTCCTCCTTTACGGGGAGTGGGCCCTCACCGACAGACTACGAGAGAGAGAAAGGGGTCCAGAGACGTTGCCCGATTAGGCCCGTAAGCTTCACCACCAACAACAAGGTCTTACGATCCTTAGGAGAAGTATAACTAAGATTCAAGTATAAAAATGTTTTCAAAAAATTCAAAAAATTGCAAATTTTCAAAGTTTACATTTTTTAATGAATTGCTTTTAAACTCTGTGTAAATGAATAATACATGTTATTTAGCATAATTTTACAAAAAAAATAATAATATGACTAAGGTGTAAGTATAAAAATATTTTGAATATCAAAAATGTGCCTTCTCAAATTCGCTTTTTTATAAATTCGTTTGATGATAAATATTTTATGAAAAAAATGATATTGCGTTTAGAATTGTAAGTCAGCTGTGATGCGATACTATCATTATGTTACTGGGTAAATCTTACATGGTAAAAAGTTACGTCATTTAACTTTTTGATTAAACTTCTAAAGATGTTTTGAGCAATGTAAAGACCAATCTTAAGCAGGGTATCTATGTTCTTTTAAGAAAATTCCCGGCTCTGTGTAAATTTTACCCCGTTTATTTTTTTAAATAAATTTTAATATATTTCAGTTTTAGCCATAAATTAATCTGCAGATGGCTACAAAAATTGATTTATTTTATGAAAATACTCTTTTTTAAGAAAATACGTTATAAAAAATATGTTATATACCAGTACCAGTCTATGACGGGTTTTAGTTTCTACTATAAAACATTTTACAAATTGTGTGTGTATGTGCATTATCTAAAAAAATGTTTCATAAAAAATACATTGCAAAGCTGTTTTGATAAAAAGAGCTTTCAATTTCCGTTGTAAGTGCTTTTCTTTCCCCGTGTACTTACGCCAGTAGGTCGTAATTTATTCGAAATGTTTATGGCACTGTTGTGAAGCAGTGTTTGGCGTCTCCTTATAAAACCAATTTCGCGGATATTATGCAGGCTGTCAGTTCCTTAGGTATAAGTTATGGTTAACATGGCCTGCAGCACGATTATAATATCCTTACGATCCAATCAGATATACGAATGTGTACTACACACTCTATAGTGTTATAGGTTTCTTGTAATAAAAAAGTATTTTTAGTTTCTTTTCGTTCTAATATTAAAAAATGGGATTATCTTTTCACTTAAGAATCAAGAGAAATTACTGTACTAATAGCTTAGAAATAGTAATTTCGTATTTGTTTGATGAAAGAACAAATCCGAAGCTACCTGAAGCGTAACTTTTTAAATTTAGCCATTGATTAAAATGTTTCTAAATTCATATTTACTGAATAAAACGACAGTTGTTTTTCAAGACTTAAATTTTCATTCGACATTGAAGACAATTTTGCATTTACATAATTTACAATTTTTTATGATGCAATAACAATAAAATATTACATTTAGTACATATATTGAATTTGTTTTGCTATCGATTAATAAAGTCAAATCAAATATTTCTCTTAGCTTCAAACAGATGATAAAACAAAATAAATATTTATGTCTAAAACGAATCAACTGGTATTTGTACAAAACACTTTTATTATTATTTCAATTTCAATATTTAACTAACGTGGTAAATTCTCCTCTAAACAGAAACATAGTTGTCTAAATTTGGGATAAATTTATTTTTCCGTTAAAAAAATAAAATAAAATTCTATACGATTTGCATATATATAAATCTTATAGCTGTAAAAAATTTCTGCATAATGTGTACTTATAGAAGACGTTTTCCATTTACTTTAATCCCTTTACATGTTATATGTTTATTTTACAAATTTGGTATTCGTATTCGATAGACATCAAGCATATTATTAACTTATACGTATGTGTAACAGGGACACGGCCACTATAAAATCAGTTGTATTTCTTTTTATGCTCGTTGCAAGGAGATCTTTTTTGTTCAAGGAATTGTGTTTAACTCCATATAAGAATATATTGAACTATATCCAGAATTTCGTTCCAGGTCGTTAAGACACTAGATTCCACTTTATCAGCAGTGTAATGGTTATATAGTTGTTAAAGTTGACTCTCATACAACTTTTCCAATCTTATCTTCGCATATGGGTTGCTAGGCGATCGGGAAGAGAAGAAGAAGGTGGAGGAGGATGAGAAGGAGGAAAAAGTCATCGAAGAGAACAGAGTCAGAGAAAGAATGGAAAAGGATTTAGTTAAATTGGACTGCATGCAAGAAGGTTGTCGACGAGATTTGTTCGACATCAGAGAACGCTGACCATTGTAAAACCATGGACCCTGGCGGTTGGCTGAACTCAAATGGTCTTTTCTCTTTTTATTCTTTATTCTTTTTGGGGTTTATCGTCCAACGGGACGCAGTGACCATGTTGTCAATACGTGTCTTGAATTTGAACACCTCCATATCACATATCCCTTCCTCCAAAAATGTCAGAGATCTTTTCCACTTTTTATCAGATTAAAAAGATTTGCGTTTAAACTTTTTCGTATTTTTATACTATGGTCATTAGAACGTATTTAATATCACCTGTTTAGAAATTCATCTCAAGTAAAATATTTGTTTTATGCTGATAATGATGGTATTCGTAATTAGTAAATCGAAACTAATCTGAAAATATTATTAGATTTACGTTTATAATGATGATGATGTTGCTGCTGCTGCAGATGGTGTTTAAAATTATCAAATGGAATACGAAAAAAATCTTCACCTGGAACAACTACAAACTTCACTGTATTAGCGAAATTTTTAGTTATTGCAGTGAATACTTTCGCTTTTTCAACGAATACTTTCGATACTTTAGCGAAAGTTATCGCTGTTCCAGTTAAAGGTTTTTTTTGTGAAATTTATTCAACAATTATTAAATTCGGTATAATGATGTTGGAAGTGATAGAAGCAAAAGTGATGATAATAAAAGTAACTATGCTTATATTATTAACATTAAGTTTTCAGAAAAAAGCAGGTGCAGAAGAAATTGAAAGTATAACTGCGGATGTTATCGTTATAAAAGTTAGTGGCCAACATTCTGTAAAATCATTTTGGTTATGGGGTTACATACATTTTTGGGACTCAAAAAATCGAAAAAAAATTATTGCTTATTTTAAAAGTATATATTTTCGAGAATGTTTTCCCAAATTTTCATTGAAATCGGTGCTTTAGAACTAAAGTTATTGATATTTTTAACGCGGTACTTCTCATAGGCCAGAACTGAACTTGAAACTTTAAACGCTATTATCCATATGAATCATATTTTTTTAAAACTACTGTTACGATGTGCATGATTTCTCCAAAACCGCTGAAGCGATCAGCTTGAAATTTACAGGGTTTTTTATAGATATAATAGCTAGTTCGTGAACGAACGAATTTTAATTTGTACCAAAATTTATATTTTTTCGGTCAAGAAACCAGATTTTAAAAACCGAAAAATTCGAATTTTGGTGAATATCATTTGTGATTTCTAGAAAAAAAAATTTTCTCAAAACCCTTCATTCACGAACAAGAACACATAGTAAACTAACAAATTTTCCTTTGTTTTTGAATTGAGTTAAGCTGTTACCGTTTCATCGTGCACACCGCAAGCCACCTTAAAAATAAAGTGTTTTAGTAAAACAGCTACAGTTTCTACAAATGTTAATATTTTTTCAGTTTTAAAGTGGCTAAAATTTCATGACAAATGACAACATGTACTATCAGGTATAATGTACATTATTTAAAAAAAAAGTTTAATGAGAACTCTAAAAATAATTATGAAAATCACTTTTTTTTGTGATCGTAATGGTACACTCTACTTATTCGTTATTTTCTCGGTACTTTTATTACCAGAAAAATTGTTCTCGAGGCTACAAAAATTGCACTGCATAATATAATTGTCGGTTACAAATATGATATTGAACAAGTGTATTACATATAGCGTTCAATCCATATATATATATATATCTATATATATATATATATATATATATATATATATATATATATATATATATATATATATCTTTCTTTTTTCGTCAGCTGATTATTTGCTATAATTCCAACAATTGTTTCAACAAATTTAAAATTCCCGTAAAAATTATTTTTAGTTCCTAATTTAAAGTTTCTTAAAAAAACAAATGCTTTTAATGGCGTAAAATAAACAATAATGTTGATATAATTTATGTGCTAGTTCTTTGTAATCACCGCGGGCATTATAAATCTTGTTGATTTAAGTACTGAGTTAGATTAAGCGGAACATTTTAGATATGGACGTTAGCAGCGAGGTCAAAAGGTCAACTTGCGCTCATGAAAGGTATTCAAGTTGAGGCAAGCGGCGTTAATGGGGTGAAAATCACTTAACCCCTCGTCAGTTCGTTGAATCGCGTTATTCAATTCGCGACTTAAGCCACGCCACAATAATAACATCAGTCGGCAGCGGGCGCAAAAGTTGAGAGGGCTGACGTTTCAGCTCAAGATTTATGATCACGAGTAGTAACATACATGCTGTATGAATGGCGGGCAGCTTGTAATATTTCAAACTCTCCGCGGCCACACCTCGGCTACTCTCCGTCAAGAGAGGTTCTGCTATAGTCGTTTTGCCAAGAGAGAGAGAGAAAAAAGGGGGGATTTCCGGTAGTACCTTCAGTCTTTACCGTTTTCTGCACACTATGTCGAAACCACCCCCAATGGGAGAAGAAGGGGGATGAGTGCTTCACGGAAAAAGCGAGTATGGGGTCTCGAATACGGCGAGCGAAGAGCCCTGATATATCGGCAGCACACATTGCACTGTATGGAACGCAATATGTCCGCCGAGAAAGGCAATAACCATTAGGTTCCGAGAAAACTGCCCCATTTGAAACGACACGAACGGTCGAATATCAGGAAATTTATATTTGAAATGGAGGAGACCCTTACGCTCACATTGACGTTATGGATATATATTCAAGTTATGGGCGAAGGCTTTATATGCAATCGGGATATGAAGTAGTGGTCACGCACCTTTCTCCCGAACGATGATACCAATACCCATCATACTATATCCTTTGTCATCTTCTCACTTCTTATTTTTACCCATCATTCCAGTTGGATCACAATTTTATTATTCTTATCGTTATTCCAATTATTTGTTTTCTATTAACTCTTTGAAACATCTTTAAGTAAACTTTCAGATAGCTCTCTTGGACAATCAGTGAAATTCCAGCGGAAGCTTCCAGGAATCTTTCTGGTACTTTTCAAAAAATGTATGCTGCTAATTGGGGTAATAATTTTGGAATAAAATCTAAATCACAGAAGAAATATTGATATTTTAGTTCTGAAACATCTCAACGGACATAAAAGTCGATGATATATGTTTTCGAGTTAGTTTTGAAATTTTGCGCCGTTGAATCAAAGTACGATATATTTTATTTTAGGCTCAGCAGACGCAAACACTGTAGCCAAAGTCCCAGTAATATTTATAATGTCGATAAAAGACAAATACGTTATCCACAGGTAGTAAAAGATGAAATTTACGACTAACCGACAAGTGTAGGCGTCACAAGAATTGACAGAAGTTTTTCTAAAAACAAAAATCCATTTCTGTCTGTCCATGTTTATTGAGACATGTATAATCCGCTTGTGTAAAGAATCGAAATTACAAACTCAAATATCAATTCAACTATCATTATAATTTCACATGGAATCGAAAATAATTTAAAAAAAGAAATTTATATACACAAGATGCCTATAAGGCACTCAAGGTGGAAAAACGCTTAAAGTGAAATTACGAACTTCTATCAATGTGCACCCGTAAGGTGTAACGATTTGTACGAAGATATGAGAATTATTTCGCGGCAGCAAAATTTTAAAGAAGGTGGATAAAGGGAGGAAAGGAGATTGTCCGAAAATTAAAGGTTACGCTAAGAGGCGAGAATCGAAATGTTATATATATATATATTTATATATATATATATATATATATATATATATATATAATATTATATATATATATATATAACATTTCGATTCTATATATATATAATATTATATATATATATATATATATATAAACAAAAACCCTATTATATAAAAACATTTCGCCGCCGCCGCAGAGTCAGGATTTCTAAGGGCGCCCTATCCCAAAGGGTCCGTCAAAACTTACGTCTAATTTGACCTATTTTTTGACCTATAGGTTTAAAAGAGAATAAATAACGGCCTCACATTACGTCAAAATATATGTCTAATTTGACCTATTTTTAGGGTTTCGTGGCCAAGGGCCAAAACCCTTATAGCGAGACTTCGGTGTCCGTCCGTAGTTTTTAAGTCTTAAGTCTTATGTCTTATGTCTTATGTCTTATGTCTTATGTCTTATGTCTTATGTCTTACGTAATGGTTGCCATAGCAACCGTTGCAATGGTAACGGTTGTCATAACAACCATCGCCATGGCAACCGTTGCTATGGTAATTGATAAATTATTATTTATTTATCATTTTACGCCACGAAACCCTATGATGTAGGCGCATTGCGCCTGCTTCTTCGACTGATTTTTGACCTATAGGTTTAAAAGCAGAATAAATAACGGCCTCACATTACGTCAAAATCTATGTCAAAATTGACCTATTTTTTGACCTATAGGTCAAAAAGGAGAATAAATAATGGTCTTTTATTACGTCAAAATCTATGTCTAATTTGACCTATTTTTTGACTAATAGGTTAAAAAGAGAATAAATAAAGGCCTCACATTACGTCAAAATCTATGTCTAATTTGACCTATTTTTTGACTAATAGGTTAAAAAGAGAATAAATAAAGGCCTCACATTACGTCAAAATCTATGTCTAATTTGACCTATTTTTTGACCAATAGGTTAAAAAGAGAATAAATAAAGGCCTCACATTACGTCAAAATCTATGTCTAATTTGACCTATTTTTTGACCAATAGGTTTAAAAGAGAATAAATAACGGCCTGACATTACGTCAAAATATATGTCTAATTTGACCTATTTTTTGACCTATTGGTTTTAAAGGAGAATAAATAACGGCCTCACATTACGTCAAAATCTATGTCTAATTTTACCTATTTTTTGACCAATAGGTCAAAAAGAGGACAAATAACGGCCTCACATTACGTCAAAATCTATGTCAAAACTGACCTATTTTTTGACCTGTAGGTCAAAAAGGAGAATAAATCATGGCCTTACGTTACGTCAAAATCTATGTCTAATTTGGCCTATTTTTTTACCTATAGGTCAAAAAGAGGATAAATAACGGCCTCACATTACCTCAAAACCTATGTCTAATTTGACCTATTTTTTGATCTATAGGTCAAGAACATAAATCAAAACATATTTGACAAAATTGACCTATTTTTTGACCTAAGTCAAAAAGAGGATAAATAACGAATATAAATACATGTTTAATTTTACCTATTTTTTGAGCTACGGGTTTTAAAAGGGGCCTTAATGTGGGCCTTCACGTTATGTCAAAATTTGATCTGTGTTTACCAAGAGGTCAGCGCTTGCCCCCTCAAATAGAAGCGCGAAATAGGACGTCAAAGCCTGTGCAAAAGAAAATTTTTTTAATTGCAGGTACCAACAGGTCAGAGCTTGCCCCCTCAAATAGAAGCGCGTATAGGACGTCGAAGCCTATGCAAAAGAAAATTTTTTTACTTGGTGACAAAAATGATGACAAAGATTAAAAATTTGAGACTGGCTAATATCATAAGATATATAATATCATATAAAATCAGGGGGTTGGCGCGCAGGGAGGCGGAGCTCCCTTGTATATATATATATATATATATATATATATATATATTTATATATATACAACTGAGAGCACGAACTGAACCGAACGAGACAAGGTTTGAGGTAGAAATTGCTTTTTCTGTATAAGGTACCATTATCATGCACCATCTTGCTCGAATGGCTCTGTAAAACGCCAAACCAGAAACTCCTGTATTGCTGTGTCCAGTGCTGTGGTCAGTTTCGACCCAAGAAAGAGAAAAAAAAAGGAAAAAACTCAGAAACCTGATTGCGAGACGAAATTGTGGTAGCTTTAATCCCTTTGCCACCGTGGCATCACCCTTCCCCCTCTCCTTCTTTTACAGCAAACTTTCTTCAGTATTACATATTAGAGGCACTTTTCCCCTTGAGAAGAATTTTGATTCTTCGTATGTGGCTGCCAAACGTCTTTGGATGCAGAGGGCACCAGTTGGTTGGATGCGCGCTTGCCTCCGATGCCTTCACTGGTAATATTGTTCAAGATACTGCGCCAATATAATGGGACAACTTTGCCAAATGATGCCATTTATTTAATTTCTTGGAGCAATACTAGTTCAAGAAATTTTTCTAGAAAATATTGACGTCATTACGCGATTACCTCCTTTTCGTGACCACTTGAGTATCTTAAAACTATTGTAACGATCGCATTTGCCCAGTAAAGAATCGAAATTGTCAAAAGAAAATATCTATTTTTAGTTTTCCAGTTTATAGAAATTAGAATAAAGATACAATCAGAATTGGAACAATGACGCTACCTTTGTATAAAAAGGGTTATTTTCATGTTGCCAATTGGATAACAAAATAACGATCATCGCTGATTCGAATAAAAGTCGTTTAGTTTGTAAATTATGCAAGTCTAACTTCATTAAAGGATATACACTTTCGCTATCAACTAAAGGCCTGAAAATTTAATTTTTATGCTTCAGCAAATAGACAACCATCGATTGTAATTATTCTGAAGGAGATAAATCGGAATTCAATTACGATTCTCTATTGTCTATGAAATGGGTCTAAAGGTCGACTGTAGCAATCACTGTTAGTGTATAGTTAACAAATATTCACTACTTTTTTCCTTTTCAGATTCTAACACAAAAAGAAAGAACAACTTCATTTTTAAAAACTATTTTTACTATATTGTTATTCACAGCGGGAAGGAATATATTTTTTTGCTCCCTCTCTCTCTCTCTCTCTCTTATTATTCATTTCGAAAAAAATTGTTATCTGTATAGTAAAATTATTATCCAAGGCCTAGAGTGAATGATTTATTAACGACAGGAACATCTGCGGTAACCCTTTTTGCATGCGGCTTCTAACACAAAGAGCATGTCAGTGCGGATTTCCTTTCTCTCTTCCCTCCATTATTTTTCCTTTGGCTCTAAATGAACAGTGAACAGAGATGAAACTGTCTTATTTTGTTGCAAAAACACTCATTACGTTAGTATTCTTTTAAGATTTAAATACATTTCAAGCTAGAATAGATACATTTTTTAATTATTTTTCTATTTCGATAATTTTGTATTGAGGTTTCAGAATATTTAAGAAGAGGACAAAAGACTCAAACTGTTATTATAAATAACGTGATGGAATTATGATAAAAAATATATTTGGAGGACGTATGAAATGAAAAACGAGTGTGTGCGCATTATTACGTACATCTCCATATGAATTGTAACCCTGTGGTAAAATACTGGTCTAACAAAATTGTAGACCAGAAGAGAGGGAGTGATGAATCCCTGAGGTGACTTCCGCTGTACTTGGGACATATATTTTACCCCAAATGATAGGTCATCTTTCCAGTCAGTAACACAAGCGATCTTCATTCTCAAGCGTAATTTAATGTTCAACGAAACAATTTAATCCAATTGGGTCAGAATTCGTGAAATTTTCACAGAAAATAAAAAGTATTTTTTTTAAATCAAAATGGTGAAAAAACATTTCTATTTGGTATTAGGAATGTGTCCACCAAATAACAGAAAAAATATTATTTTTTATAAAAGTTATTGCAAAATTAATTTTTTTGCAACTTTTTAAACAAAATGTTATTTCTCCTAAATGAATGAACCGATTTAAGTGAACCAAGCGGGAATATAAAGGGAATAAAAAATACTTTCGTTTAGAATTAGAAAATTTTTAAAAAGTTTATATTTTAATAATTATTTAATAAATTTTTTAAAAACAATTAATTTTTATAAATGTTCTACGCCTTTAAAAAATTTTTTAAAAATATCTACATACACTTAAAACCATAAGAAATCAAAATCCGTTGAGAAAATTTTGGGGCGACAATTATTTTAAAAGTTATAATGGAAATTATATTGGCGCGGTGTAGTGAATCAACACTGAACTTAGTTTTTGATCATTTTTATGGTTATATAACTAAATAAAAATGTTAATTCGACAGTGTTTTGTTCATTTCATAGCTAAAAATAATGTTTTAATTCTGAAAATCATCAAAATCACATCTCCGTTCGATATAATTTCCATTATAACTTTTAAAATAATTGGCGCTCCAAAATTTTCTCAACGGATTTTGATTTCTTATGGTTTTAAGTGTATGTAGATATTTTTAAAAAAAATTTTAAAGGCGTAGAACATTTAAAAAAATTTATTGTTTATAAAAAATTTATTGAATAATTATTAAAATATAAACTTTTTTAAAATTTTCTAATTCTAAACGAAAGTATTTTTTATTCTCTTTATATTCCCGCTTGGTTCACTTAAATCGGTTCATTCATTTAGGAGAAATGACATTTTGTTTAAAAAGTTGCAAAAAAATTAATTTTGCAATAACTTTTATAAAAAATAATATTTTTTTCTGTTCTTTGGTGGACACATTCCTAAGACCAAATAGAAATGTTTTTTCATCATTTTAAATTAAAATAAATACTTTTTGTTTTCTGTGAAAATTTCACGAATTCTGACCCAATTACATTTTTCGGAGACATAATTTACGTCCACGTTCTTTTATGAAATGTTGGGAAGAATATAAAATTTTCCTTTTATGGTATAATTGGATATTGTATGTATATTATAATCTGTTGAAATGTATTTTATGTACTTTTTTGGTGTGGCGATAGTAAATAATGTTAAGGAGAATTGTCCAAATAAATATAGTTTATAAAGTGAGCTGAGAAAAAAAGAAAGAAAAGAACATTTGACAACCACTGGTTAGTAAAACACACTTGGTGGCATCATTAGCCCATATTGTGTACTGTTGTACTTGCAACAAGCACATATAACAAACTCGCTTGCCATCGCCGCATGCAAAGAGTTACAACTCGCGACACCCGCTGTGCAGTAAGATCAGCGATAGAGTTAATGATGCCGAGACCGCGGCGATTCAACAATGCCGCAATATTTACCACTTACCACCACAGTTACAACTCGCATACATCTCTCAACGTGATGTAATTGTGCCTATTCTATTTATTTTAATATCTGAACTAGCGAAATATCCTCACTCGCTGACGTTTGTTCGGTTTTATTTGAACTTATTCCTTTCTATATATTTAAGCTAAGTAAATATTTACTCTTTATAAATATTTTAATTTAATTTATACCGTCAAATAAATATCTATTTATAGTTATACCAAATACGAATTACTTTAGGCAATGAGGGAGGTATTGCTAGAAAAAATGTTTTCCCGCCTATCGTCTCACTTCTAAAAGTGATTCTTTTCTAAAAGAAAAGAATAAACAATAATAATAATAACAAAAATATTAATAACATTAATAATTTTTTCAATAATTATTTATCAAAATTTTGCAAAATTCCGAGAAGAGCACCAATCCCAGAACGTTTATCTATATTTACCAAAAATGTAATATTGTAAAACGTAATTATAAAACTTGTATTTTTGGCAAAAGTGGGAGACAATATGGCGGCGAGCACACAGGCAAGTAGATGTATGTGTCAGTGGTCAAGGAGGTGACGCCAATTCTCGGTAGTGGCCGCGACTTGAACTACGAAAATGTCTCAAACTTAAACTACTCCACTTTCAATCGTTAATAAAATAATTTCCTTGCAAAATTATTGTAAAAACGGAGATGTGCACACCTCGGAGAGCCTTCCTCTATCACCCCTCCAAATAAGAAGCCGAAATATTTTATCCTCTCAAAAAATTCCCGACTCAAAATATTCTTTTCTGTTTAAATGAGAGCACGATCACGAAACCACTTTTTCTCCCACATGCCCTTAAGGAAAATATTAAATATAATATTGATTAATTATTAATTAAATACCCTGAAAATGTAATTGATTCTTATGAAAATTAATTATCTATTATTCAATTGTCTATTAAAATATGCAGTTTTTTTATGAATATAATAACATGAAATTTGAAATCAGAAAATTAGAAGGTTTAAAAAAATTATGATTAAAAAATACATTTTTTATGCTGTTTATAACAAATTTCGTTTGACTGATCTACCCTTTAACGCCCAAATGGACAAAATTTTGGCACAAAGTTTGAGGACTTGTTTCGGTACTTAAAAATCAATGAAAAAGTAGAAATTCATTTCTTATGTTTTCATATGCGCTCTATCAAATGGAGTTAAAAAACCATAAAAAATTTATAAACAAAAAAGTTAATGTTTTTTATAAAAAAATCTGATTTTTTCCAATTTTTGTTTAATTATCAATTTTTTCCACTATGAAATAACTTAAAAATAATTGCAAATGTATGCATATATATATATATATATATATATATATATACCTAGATAACCAGCGTACTAGTACTGTACCAGCCATGTACCTTCGCACTGTACCAGGTACTGTACTGGTATGTCGTACAGATAATGGTGGAAAAGCATTGTAAATTGATAACCTAAAATCTCAATTAGTTTGGCGTACTGGTATTGTACTTAGTGTTATACTCGTACGGAGTACTTTGGCAATTTCATAATTCTATCCGTATGACATACCGTTATTATATTAGTATCGTACTGCTATGTACATACTATATTATTTTGTGCTAGTACAATATGAGTACGATACCAATACGCTGTACTGAAAAATAATGATTAGTACGCTTGGCTATCTGGGTATATATATATATATATATATATATATGGGTATATATATATATATATATATATATATATATATATATATATATATATACCCATAAACAACTATAACTTCAGTACAGCGTATTGGTATCGTACTCATATTGTACTAGCACAAAATAAAAAGGCATGTACATACCAGTGCGATACTAGTATAATAACGGTATGTTATACTGATAGAATTATGAAATTGCCAAAGTACTCCGTACGAGTATAACACTAAGTACAATACCAGTACACCAAACTAATTGTGATTTTAGATTAACAATTTACAATGCTTTTCCGCCATTATCTGTACGAAATACCAGTACAGTACCTGGTACAGTGCGAAGGTACATGGCTGGTACAATACTAGTACGCTGGTTATCTGGGTATATATATATACCCAGGTAGCCAAGCGTGCTGGTAGTCATTTTCCAGTACGGCGTACTGAGATTATGCTCGTATTGTACCAGTACGAAATAATTAAGTATGTACGTATTGGTACGGTACCAGTATAACGACGGTATGTCGTACGATTATAATTATAAAATATAAGTACTCCATAAAAGAATGAGGTTAGTATAGTACCATTACGTTGTACTGTCATTTATCAAAATACAGCATATTCGTACGATACAAGTACAATATTGGTACACCGTACTCTGCGTGGTGATGCAAACATAACCGAATTTACATCACAGTTGTCATTGAAATATGCATCCAGTTCACATGGTACAATGATTTTTTGTGGAAAAGCTGACTTTTAGGATGCAATCCAAAAGTTTTAATCTTTGTAACATGTATCTTTATATTTAAATTAGAAATCAGTGGTTTAGTTTCTATTAATTCATATGTATTAAGTGTATACTATTAATCTCAAGTGGTTTTGCTTTGTCATCATGCTTATTTTTAGCATTAGCGTATTCTAATTACTACTATAACAATGAACAACTTCTTAATTTTCAACTGTTTTGTACCTTACACTTGAGAAAAACTTTTTAATTCAAGAGTTACAATAAAATGTATATAGCAATCGCACAATTTTTTTATAATTTTTCTTATATATTACATAAACATGTTTGATCGTTTATAGGTTAGAACGTCCAAAATATTTTCCTTACATTAAAGTACTTTTAGATTATAAATGGTTTTTATTCATAATTATTTTAAAGAATATTTAAAAATTAACAAAGCAAAACCACTGCAGAATTATTTAATTAAAATATTTAAAAACACTGATTGTTCTAATATAAGTAAATGTGATTACAAGTTACATGATTTACATGTAATAAATATTTTTTAGGTACAAAAAAGAACTCTTTTAATAAAAATAGATAACTTCAGAATAAAATTGATCTTAGTAATTATTCTTTCAGAAAATTTATCATAAAATATTAAATTAAAATAGTTAATACTTAATACCAGGGACCGTCACGAAGCAAATGTATCGTGTCAGTATCGTGTCACGATACGATATGATTCTACCACGGAGAAGAGTATCGTGTCGCGACACGATGCCGACACGATAGGATTTTCGTATCGTGTCGCATTACAAAAATAGCTGATTAAATTACATAAGATGTGCACAATCATATTATACAAAATTACAAAATAATGTTGGGGGCCATCCATAAATTACGAAAGATATTTTTTTTAATTTACCCCCCCCCTCCCATTAATGTAAGATATTTTACATACATTAGCGCCATTTTTATTGTTTGTAAGAATTTACAGACCCCCATACCCCCTAAATGTCTTACGTAATTTATGTAATTACATTACATATAACAACTTAGTAACAAATTCAATATTGCGGACATGCGCAGAAGTGCAATTTAGTATTTATTGTTGCGCAGTAGCAATTACATTACTCTTGGACATGCGTAGTAGGGCAACTAAGTACTTATTACTGCGCAGTAGCCTATTACTACACTTGGGCATGCGCAGTAGTGCAAATTAGTACTTATTGATGCGCAGCAGCCTACCGTTACTCTTGGACATGCGCAGTAGTGCAAACTAGTACTTATTGATGCGCAGCAGCCTACCGTTACTCTTGGACATGCGCAGTAGTGTAACTTGGTTTTATTGTTGCGCAGTAACATAATTTAGTATTGATTACTGCGCAGTAGTCTTATCTAGCATTAATTGCTGCGCAATAATGTAATTTTGTATTTATTACTGCGCAGTATACATGTTTAATATACTGCGCAGCAATTAATACCAAATTACACTACTGCGCATGTCCAAGTGTGGTGGTAGTACACTGCGCAACTTAAAATATATATTTTTTTGGTTTTACAAGATGGCCGTATATGCGTCATGTGCTGATAAAAAGCATTTTTCAATGTAACATGCGCGACACGTTAATTTCGTATCGTGTCGGTATCTTATCGTAACACGATACTTTTCTCGACACGATGCATCGTGTCGGGCGTCGACACGTTACCGACACGATACTGATTTTCGTGTCACATCGTGTCGGTGGCGGTCCCTGCTTAATACAAACTATGGCACAATAGGGGGAGGGATATAAAAGGCTATACTCGCGGTACTAGAATAGTACAAGTACAGTAACCGTACGATGAATTAAATTACAAAAACATTTAGTACACCATACTATTACCGTACTCGTATTATACGAGTATATCATACTGGTATGACATATACTAGTACAGTACCTGGTACCGTGCGAAGGTAGATGGCGGGTACAGTACCAGTACGACTTACGCCATACTCGTATTGTACGTGTATCGTACTAGTACGCTGGTTATCTGGGTGTATATATATATACACTGTATATATATATATATAAACTTTATATATATATATATATATATATATATATATATATATATATATATATATATGGGTGATTCTCCATGAAACCGACAATTTGGTTATTGATATTTTTATTATTTTTTTTTAATAAAAATAAAAATCATAATGTAAATTATGATGGGGTGTGTATATATATATATATATATATATATATATATATATATATATATATATATATATATATATATATATATATATATATATATATATATATGGGTGATTCTCCATGAAACCGACAATTTGGTTATTGATATTTTTATTATTTTTTTTTAATAAAAATAAAAATCATAATGTAAATTTTAAGTATGATAGTCAAGAATTAAATAACTGTTACGGGCCGGACAAATTGTTTGTAATTTTTGTATTTTTTAAACAAAGTAATTGTTCACGCATCCATGTAACATAATTAGTTGCCATAGTTTTGTTATGTTACCAAAATTGATAGTTAAACTGATAAAAATTGTTTTTTGTTTAATTCAGGATTTAAAAATCTACTGCAGGAAATTTATGCAGTAGTTTATAGAAATTTATGGTAATTTATACAGTCATTTATAAAAATTGTGAGGTAATTCATAATATGATTACAAAACATAATTCAAGATTAGAAAGACAAATGCAGGAAATTTATAGTAATTTATAAATTTTTGAGGTACCTAAATAAATTTTTTTAAGTAAATAAAAGAAAAATTTAAAAACTATTTTTTTTAATTTATGGAAATTTATAGGGTAATGTATGAAAATTTATAGAAATATATGTTATAATTTTATAAATTATTTTAAATCATTTATCGTAATTTATTAACATAATTTAAATGAAAATAAATTCTTGGGAACTTTCAGAAATTAGTACGTTAATTTATGAAAATTTATAAATGAATTAATGTCACAACTTACTAAAATTATAGTTTAAAAAAGGTAACTTTTATTTGTTTAATTTTATTTGAAAAAAATTACAAAAATTGTTGTAATGATACACTTGGTTATACCACAAGTTCAATGAAAGACAAAAAAGGCTTCACCATGACGCAAAATAAATACTGTTTTTTAAAATAAATTATTAGCAATTTTCAATCGGTTTCATATTCTTATCTTTTATATTCACTGAAATAATACGACTATACATTATTTGCTAAAAAAAATTATTATTTTTTTATTTATTATGAAAAATGTGAAGGCTTCACCATGACGATTCTGTGATTCCCTGTACAAGGTTGACGCTTAAAACGTAAAAAAAATGAAAAACAGTATAACAATTTTTTTCTTTCGTAGTGAAACACTATTGAGGGAACTAAATTGTTGCTTGTACTAAAGAATACCGAAATTCTGATTTTATTTTTATGAAATATTTCAATTTTTTCAAAAGGCTTCACCATGACGCACAAAACTGGGGACAAGAAATAACACCAGAAAAAAAATAATAGGTAAATAATTTTTTTTACAACCAATTTAATTTTTTCAATTTTACACACTTAGACATTAAAAAAATGTTATCAATCATTATTTTTATTTGAGAATTTGACTAAAAATATTTATTTTTGTTTTGTAACTGACCCTTGGGACAGGCTTCACCATGACGACTTGGCTCTTAAATTTGCCTTTAAAAAAAACATTTAATCTTAGAAATAAAAGTGGCTATAGGTTTTTGTTTGTAATCACCAGAGTTATTTTTTTACGTTGGATTCATTATTATATGTACAATCTGTTTCTTAAAAAACACTAGGGACATGAAATTGTCGGTTTCGTGGAGAATCACCCATATATATGTGTCGTAGGCAAGTAGCTTAATGCCTAGGAATTAAGGTAAAGTTTGTGCAAATAGAAGAATGGACGTGTGGAAAATGTGTATTCTTCTATTTGCCTAAAGTCAATCAGTTTATTAAGCTTATTTCTTCGTTATTAAGCTACTTGTCTAAATGGCCTCCGGCAAATAGAAAATTTCACATGTATTATGTAGCATAGTGTAAGCGTCGATTTAAAAACAAGTTTTGTAAACATTATTAATTAATTGTTAACGATAATTAAAATTTTGTTTCATTTGTTGCAATAAAATTTGTGACATAAAAAATTGCATTTTAATTTTAATTTAAAACAGGAACACCGATTATTTTTACATCGGTTGGAAGCTGCTTTGCAGTTACATTTTTTGTAACCTTGTCCTCCACAAATACTTAAATGTTATTTTATTAATTACATTATTTTCAATTATAATTATTTTCAATTTTATTATTAATTAAAATTGTCATTAATTAAATTCTTTTTAAATAAAAATTTTATTATTAAGTAAAACATTTAAACTTTAAATTATTAAAAGTCATTTTATAACATAATTTTACAATTATTATCGGTTTCCAAGAACCGATATTAAAAATCTGGATCGGTTAAGATTGGACTTTGTGATGTTAACAAAGATGAAATTTTAACTTTGAGAGAGGCAGCATCTCAGCAGTCCTTGTGTAAAGGACAAGGTTACAAAAAATGTAACTGCAAAGCAGCTTCCAACCAACGTCAAAATAATCGGTGTTCCTGTTTTAAATTAAAATACAATTTTCGATGTCACCAATCTACATCTTGTTGCAACAAATAAAACAAAATTCTAATTAACGTTGACAATTAATTAATAATGTTTACAAAACTTATTTTTAAATCGACGCTTACACTCAGCTACATAATACATGTGGAATTTTCTATTTGCCGGAAGCCGTTTAGACAAGTAGCTTAATAACGAAGAAATATATACGTTTCAAGATTCTGTCAAGACCTGTTTCAAGATTCTGTAAGGGCGCCCTATCCCAAAGGCTCCGTCAAAACTTAAGTCAAAATTGACCTATTTTTTGACCTATAGGTTTAAAACAGGATAAATAACGGCCTCACATTACCTCAAAACCTATGCCTAATTTGACCTATTTTTTGACCTATAGGTCAAAAACATAAATCAAAACATATGTCAAAATTGACCTATTTTTTGACCTAAGTCAAAAAGAGGATAAATAACGAATAAAAATACATGTTTAATTTTACCTATTTTTTTGAGCTACAGGTTTTAAAAGGGGCCTTAATATGGACCTTTACATTACGTCAAAATTTGATCTGTGTTTTACCAAAAGGTCAGAGCTTGCCCCCTCAAATAGAAGCCCGAAATAGGACGTCAAAGCCTATGCAAAAGAAAATTTTTTTACTTGCAGGCTGGTATGTTAGGGGAAGAGGTTCGGTTGTGGGCACCCACGCAGAACTCTTGACAGAAATGAGATTTGTCTAATCTGTCAAATATCACTTATATGTTAACCTAACGTAGTTTTCTATGCGAATACAAAAATGATTAGACAACTCCGCTTTTTACTGTATATAAATTAATTTTTCGACACCACTCTTATTTTTGATAAATCGTGAAATATCGTTGTTGATATAATCATAAGTAATTCTTTACAACATTTAATTGTGTTTTATGAATTTTAAGAGTTTCGTGATGCTGCACGGAAATTAATATAATGAGACTTTGATGTCCTACGCTCGAACAGGCCGCCTGTATGCCAGTCAGGTTAACCAAAAGTGGAAAAAAGTAAAATTATTCATTTTAATTTTTTAAAAACACTATGATATAGAAAATAAAAATGCCCATCTTTTTTTCCTTTGTCATTTTTTTGTAAATGAAGTATTTTAAATAATAAAGACCAAAAACTAGAAAATTTTTTTTATGAAATTTAATCAACTTTTAAAACATAACTCGTCATATATTGGACAAATCTTAACCAATTTGTTTTAAATTTGGTATGTAAACAAATTAAGTCCTACTGAAGCCAATAAGCCTAAAACAATTAAACAATATTCATATTGTTTAACAATAAATAATAACAAAGTTGTAGTTTCAATTCTATCCACTTTCCAACTTTCAAATCAAAAAGTTATGGAGGGAATTTTCGATCTGTGAAAACTTCTCGCGACAAAGTTTTTCCTTTATTATTTAGGAAGTTTTTCCCAAAGTTTAGAATCAATTCAATAAAAAATAAAGAATTTACAAAGGAAATAGAAAAATTGTATTTTTCACCATAGTGCATCAGCAGACATGACTTAACGTAACATGGGAGATTCTTCAGGGGCGTCCTCATTACATTAAGTTCTTGTTCCGAAAGCAAACGGAGATATTCAAAAGTTTTTTTTAGTAATTATTTATTATTAATTATTGTTTTTTGAAAAATAATTATTTATTTAAAATTAATATAGCAATCCTCTTTTACCAACTTTTAAGAATTACACATTAAATATTACCGCCTTTTCAATTGTCTGGCGAATTATACAATATATACGCTCCTGAATCATTTAAACACCTGCCTACTGTCATGGCTGATGCACTATGGTGAAAAATACAATTTTCCTATTTCCTTTTTAAATTCTTTTTTTTTTTATTGAATTGATTCTAAACTTTGAGAAAAACTTCCTTAATAATAAAGGAAAAACTTGATCGCGAGAAGTTTTCACAGATCGAAAATTCTCTCGATAACTTTTTGATTTAAAAGTTGGAAAGTGGATAGAATTGAAACTACAACTTTGTTATTATTTATTGTTAAACAGTATGAATATTGTTTGATTATTTTAGGCTTATTGGCTTCAGTAGGACTTAATTTGTTTACATACCAAATTTAAAACAAATTGGTTAAGATTTGTCCAATATATGACGAGTTATGTTTTAAAAGTTGATTAAATTTCATAAAAAAAATTTTCTAGTTTTTGGTCTTTATTATTTAAAATACTTCATTTACAAAAAAATGACAAAGGAAAAAAAGATGGGTATTTTTATTTTCTATATCATAGTGTTTTTAAAAAATTAAAATGAATAATTTTACTTTTTCCCACTTTTGGTTAACCTGACTGGCATACAGGCGGCCTGTTCGAGCGTAGGGGCTGTTATAGAATCCAGGGGCTCAATTGTAGTAACTGGGCAGTTCATGTTCAGTGTGAGAAATCTAATATGCCCTTACATAGGGAGCATGTATTATCAAAATTAAAAGAAATCATTCTTATGTAGTTAATGAATGGTTACTTAATTAATTTTTTTGCATTTTTAATAGATTTTTCAAGAGTGCCCACAACCTAACCAAAACTTTTTTTGTTAGAAAAATGACCAATGTATTGAATTTTTAATAAAATTTTTCTAGTCAATGGAATCAATTTATTTTCTTCACGAGTAGTTAGCTAAGGTCCCTAGCTTCAAATAAATATACATGTGTTTGCTTAATATCTATAAGGAGACAAATTATGAGTCAAAAACGAAACTATGCCCACAACCGAACCTATTCCCCTACTTCAAAATTGATGACAAGGATTAAAAATTTGAGAATGGCTAATATCATAAGATATATAATATCATATAAAATCAGGCGGAGCCCCCCTAGTATATATTTATATATATATATATATATCGTAGGCAACTAGAAGAATCCGGCATTAAGCTTAATTTCTAGGCAGTAAGCTTATTGCCCGATGAAGATTCGGCAATTAGACATTAGCATCCATTTGCAGTGGACAAACACCCTATAAAAAATTAATTAAATAAGTTATATATAATGTGCAATATGCATGTAGAAATATTTATTTATATGTATATGGGCAATTCCACGTGAGATTTTAGACAACCTTTTAGAATCGGCGACAATAATTTTTTATCTATTCTGCATTGAAAAAAACAGATGGGTAAGAATTCCTAAAGTGGACCCTTATTTTCTTTTGGTTAATGAAAATAAATAATACTTATATATTTTGATAGTCCATGATGTCACTAATAACACCTCCAAACGATTTTTCGAAATTTTAATTTTTGTAATTTTTATAAACAATTAAACTTTTTTGCACCGTTTTAGAAAAAATTGAATTTCTCGAAATTGGCTAAACCGATTTCAATGAAACTTGTATCGTTAGAAAGATTAGGAAATGTACTATCCAGAAAAAATATAATATGAATAAAAAGTTTAATTTGTTTAAACAGATTATATTTTTAATTTTTATTATTATAAATAAACAATGTTCGCAATCGATTTTGGTCACTTTTTTTATAGAATCATAAAGAGGGACTTTTCATGATTCCATAGCAAAAATAAAAAACCGGAACTCTCTAAAAGTTTAGAAGTTATATCATTTTTAGTCTCGCCGTGCGCGAGCTTTCTCGGTATCTAATGCTCACGGTGCGATACAACTCCATAGTGGGATTTTTTTTACAATTTACTGTTCAAAAATGTCTAGCGCTTACAATTTTTAACCGTTTTGAGTTTTTTTTAAATTGAAGAGAACTAAATTTTTTCAAATTTTCAATTGTTTATAATTATTTATTTTAGTCAAAGTTAATAAATTAACACAATTTAAAAAAAAAAGTATGTTGAATTTTTAATTCTATTACTGCAGATGACCAGAATCAATTGAAAATCATGTAATATGTTCTCTAGATAAAAAATAAAGAATACAATTTTTTTTCATTTGTTATAAACAATGTTAGTTAACAAATAGTTAACTTTGGTTCCTCTCAATCAAAAAATTTTTTTTCACATTTGTATTTTAATTTAGGCTTATTTGTTTATAACAATTGAAATAATTTGCTTATTAAAAAAGGGCATATATTTTAAAAATGAGCCTACATTAAAAAATATAAATGTGAAAAAAATTTTTTTGGTTGAGAGGAACAAAAGTTAACTATTTGTTAACTAATATTGTTTATAACAATTAAAATAATTTATTTATTAAACAAAAACGACATATGTACTTTAATCATACACTGAAAAAATATATTTATGGTACTGCCATAAATATAGCTAATTCTGACATATTATATTGGTAGATATGATACTGCCATACAGTATTGCTGTTTTAGCCATACGCAGTGTAGAACAGCAATATGTATTTGAGAGACAATAATATGTATGCGGAGAACACGAATACTGTATTTTAAGAACAGCAATATTAGTTAACAATTAGTTAACTAATATTGTTTATAACAATTAAAATAATTTAATTATTAAACAAAAAGGTCATACCTACTTTAAATGTACCTTAATTAAAAGATAAATGAGAGAAAAAAAATTTTTTTGTTGAGAGAATCCTAAATTAACAATCTGTTAACTAAATTAATTAATTAATTAATAAAAATAATTGGCTTATCAAAAACGGACACATATTTTTAAAATAAGCCTAAATTAAAATACAAATGTGAAAAAAAATTTTTGATTGAGAGGAACCAAAGTTAACTATTTGTTAACTAACATTGTTTATAATAAATGAAAAAAAATTGTATTCTTTATTTTTTATCTAGAGAACATATTACATGATTTTCAATTGATTCTGGTCATATGCAGTAATAGAATTAAAAATTCAACATACTTTTTTTTTAAATTGTGTTAATTTATTAACTTTGACTAAAATAAATAATTATAAACAATTGAAAATTTGAAAAAATTTAGTTCTCTTCAATTTAAAAAAACTCAAAACGGTTAAAAATTGTAAGCGCTAGACATTTTTGAACAGTAAATTGTAAAAAAAATCCCACTATGGAGTTGTATCGCACCGTGAGCATTAGATACCGAGAAAGCTCGCGCACGGCGAGACTAAACATGATATAACTTCTAAACTTTTAGAGAGTTTCGGTTTTTTATTTTTGCTATGGAATCATGAAAAGTCCCTCTTTATGATGCTATAAAAAAAGTGACCAAAATCGATTGCGAACATTGTTTATTTATAATAATAAAAATTAAAAATATAATCTGTTTAAACAAATTAAACTTTTTATTCATATTATATTTTTTCTGGATAGTACATTTCCTAATCTTTCTAACGATACAAGTTTCATTGAAATCGGTTTAGCCAATTTCGAGAAATTCAATTTTTTCTAAAACGGTGCAAAAAAGTTTAATTGTTTATTAAAATTACAAAAATTAAAATTTCGAAAAATCGTTTGGAGGTGTTATTAGTGACATCATGGACTATCAAAATATATAAGTATTATTTATTTTCATTAACCAAAAGAAAATAAGGGTCCACTTTAGGAATTCTTACCTAAAAAAAATAATAAATATGTATCTATACGTATTTATTAAAAAAAAATAATAAATACGTATCTATACGTATTTATTATTTTTTTAGGCAAAATTTTTGAGTTATAAATTTTCAAAATTTAGGGTTATCAAAAATAGATCTATTTTCAAATGTAAATAACTCGAAAACTATTGGATGTAGAACATTTTTTCCAAGAGATTAAAAATTTGTTTTTTTCGACTTTTGAATTATGTAGTCAAAAAAAAATTATTAATTTTTAAAAAAATAATTTTTATTTTTTATAAACAAATTAATTTATTTTAAATTTGGGCTGGATTTGAAAAAAATTTTTTATACTTACCTGGAAACAAACAGATGATTTTGCACATAGTTTCAGAGTGGGCCTGAAACGTTTAAGAAATGTAAATAAATTTTTAATTTCCGCTTGCAAGATTTACGCCTGATCTGCACACTACATGGTTAAACGGGAGTACACGTTACTCGATTCGCGCACTTGACTCGGCGGTGCGGTAAACAGTATTTTATGAGTTATTGTGCCTTTTTATTTGTAAAAAAGTTTTTATCATATATACAGTAGAATCTATTAATGCCTTGTACTTGAAGTTGCTGCTGAAAATTGTAAGTTTTTGGTGAACTTATATTTCTATGATCTATGCTCAAGTGTCTGTCGTGTGAATTGCTGTCATGGTTTGTTATGTTTTTAAATACGTAAATAAAGTAATTAAAACTTTCGGTGATAGTTAAACATAATTTGCAATGTTTACAGAATTAAAAAAAACATGATTCAACTGACAAAATAATGTCACTGCAGTCGACATCAAATTTAAAAGCTAAGTATAAGTAACACTCATTACATAAAAATAGAATAATAGGTTAAAAAATTAAAATATTTCAATAAACCTAAGAGGCTTATTGTTCTGTATTTATTTTGGCAAATAAAATAAATTGTTTTGAAAATTCAATCTTATTTTTTTTAAACAGACAGTAAATATTATTCATTAATTTAAAAAAATTTCTGCCGGAATGAAAAAAGTATAAAAATGAAAGGACAATTTAAGTAGAGTGTCAATTTATTTACATTTTCGGATTGCACAACGTTTTTGACTATCGACCAGTTGTTTGGAAAACTCGATATTCTTGCATATTTTAATAATAAAAACTTCACGGATTTAGTTTAAAAAATGTTAACGTTTTTAACACAATAAAATTAAACCAGTTCTAATTTACATTCACAAATATAATTTAAATTAAAATCTTTACAATTACAATCGATGTTAAAAAAATGAATCGCAGATCTTTAAAATTCAATTATTGTTAAAACATTTTTCAATTCATAATGTTCAAAAATATTATTTAATTACAAGGTTCTTTAAAAATATAATTATTTTAAATTTTGTAAATTACAAATAAGATTTTATTTATTTAATTTCGAATTTAAATAATTTGAGAATATTACTTCTTCATATAATTTAAAAAAAAGAACAAACAAATTTTGTTTAAAAGTCTTGTATTTGAATCATGAAAAGTTGTCGAAACATTTTAATCAATATCAAGAAAAATTAAATATTTAACATAACTTTATAAAAAAAATTTATTATAACAAATAGTTCATATGTATTGTCCAGTTAATTTGTTTATTATAATGATTTCTTTCACTGAACATGTGTAAATAAAAACTAATTAATTTATATTATATATTGTTCCAAATTGGTGGGTATTGATAATAATACAAATCGTTTGCTGGGTGTAAAAACATGATACATCGGATTGGCGTTGAAAAATATGATAACTCGGATTTGACTTGAAAAACATGTCATATCGTCGTTTGAGTTGAAGAACATGACACGTCGAAAAAGAAAATTTTCTTTTTAATTATCAGTTGATACCACTGACCGCTAATTTTAAAATGTGTCAAATCTTTCAAACTTTTATGAAACAAATGCTTTTGCTTTATAATATGTCAATTCATAGAAGAAATAGGTTAAATAATTTTGTATACAGTTTATGTTGATTTGAGACATTTTAAGATTCGCGGTAAGTGGTACCAACCAAAATTTGAATAAAAAATTTTCGTTTTCGTCGTGTCATGTTCTTCAACTCAAACGACGATATGTCATGTTTTTAAAGTCAAATCCGAAGTATCATGTTTTTCAATGCCAATCCGATGTATCATGTTTTTACACCCAGAAAGTGAAATTATGTCTACAACAGAAGAATATACTAACCAGTATTAACTTTTTTTTTATTTTAACGAAATTATTTAAAAATGAAAATATTTCTAAAAATTCAATATTCTCATCTGATTTTGTTAAAGAAATATAATAATATCTATAGTGAAACTTTATACAGATGTTATAACAAAAATACTTAAATATTAATTTTAACCTTTGAGCCAGAAATAAGTACCGTTGTTTTCTTTAATATTTATAGCAATTTCAGAGAATTCCTCTTTCACGATTTGGTTACGATTTCCAAATCGAGGTACAGTTGAATATTTTTTATCATAGATAATTGGTTTCAGTTTTAATTCTTCTGCAAGAAGTCTTATTAATCTTTTATCCTCCATTTTGCTGTCAGTTTTGAAGTTTATAATTTTTGGTTAAACATACTTTACTAAACAACTGCAACTTTAAGTTAATCTCAGATAAAAATAACAAAGTTCTTAACAGTAGAATATCAATAGAAAATTTTTGTTAAAATTTTAAATAATAATATAATATTAAAATAATTATTGGCTAAATTTTTAAAAATAATTAAATTTAAATGATGAAAATAATTTCAAAGAAGTAAAAATAAATCTTAATTTCTGAGTAAAAATAATAAAGATTAAAAAGGTTATGGTTGTTTTGGAATAACTTTCAAATTAATGAAATTGGTAAATAAATAAATTAGAACCTTTTTCAGTATCCAATTAATTTTAAAGTAAATCAGAATATAATTTAAACAATCAGAAGATTGATTTCAGGATGAATTTGTTTAGACTGTCAAAACGAATTCTCTTAAATAATGTTAGGTCCGTAACTTCTTCCTATATACTTAATTTAACTATAATATTTATATGTTTAATTCCTTCTAATTTTGCCTTTATATTATATTGTTGTATTTGAAATACTCTTTCATATTATATTGCATTGTATTCAGTATGTTTTATAAATATGGTTATTATTATATATTTTATATGTATCTAAACAAATTTACAAATTATAAGATATTAAAGAAAGAAGAGTAATATTTTAAACAATGTAAAAAGAATAATGATCGCGCATCAAGCTACATGACCTACCACAAGTTTCACTACACGAAAGAAGAAAAGTAATATGGAATCACGTAATCAAAATAATAATTGTGCATCAGTTCAACCATCTTCAACAACCTTAGACACGTGCAAGAAAAGCAAAATATGTATAACATACATGTTCTATAAATTAAGTCGAAACAGCAGTAACAAAACTCAACAAACTTAAATGAAGACCTAGTCGCACCAGGAGGAACCAAGAACATTCAAACATTTGTCGGTGGAATGTGCGACAACGACGACGCATAAAAAAACATGACTAATAAAGGAAGTTCTAACTAGAAAAACAGCTAATTTTTTATATAAAAAGGGGTACCTTTTCTGATTAGAACAGAGAGTAATTTGTTGGAAATCAAGACTGCTTGATACATCAGATCGTCTACAAGTGAACACAAAGTATATATTTAAAAGTGAACAGTATATCCCCAAGTATTATTTTTAAACATACATTTTTAAAAGTGAACTATTCCCTAAGTATTGAATTTGAAGTGAATCGACCTCTTATAATTCATCAATTTTCAAAGTATAAATTTTAATCCTTATATGAAACGAACAGTATGCAAATTAGGTAGAAGTAAAGGAAACTCTTATTCTATTTTATCTACGTTTCTTAAGTGAAAGAGAGACGACAATGCGCTAAATTTTAACGATAGGAACGATAGGAGAAGTTCCTATGCGATTTCCTTTGGTGTGAGAAGGAAAGCAAAGCGTTAAATTTTAACGAAAAAGGAAACTCTTATGTCATTTCGTAAGGTGCGAGAAGGAAAGCAAAGCGTTAAATTTTAATGGAAAAGGAAACTCTTATGTGATTTCGTAAGGTGCAAGAAGGAAAGCAAAGTGTTAAATTTTTAAGGAAAAGGAAAACTCTTATTGTTATATCATTCTCAGGAGAGAGAAAACAAATCTCTACCTGCCTACGCTGAAGAATGCCTTTTGCCTTTTTATTGGGCAGTCTAAGATAGTCCCGCGAGGGGAAGCCTTCCCCCCATTCGGCACACTTACTCGAAACTGAGTCCCGAGCAACCCTGCTGTGAGGATTGCCCTTTTAGGGCAGTGTCCAAGATAGCCCCGTGAGGGGAAGTAGCTTTCCCCCATTCGGCAGACTTACTCGAAACTGAGTCCCGAGCAACCCCGCTGTGAGGGCTGTTCTTTTAGAGCAGTGTCCAAGATAGTCCTATAAGGAGAAGTAGTCGTCCCCCCATTCGACACACTTACTCGAAACTGGGTCCCAATCAAACCCGCTGTGAGTGTTGCTCGGGACTCAGTTTCGAGTAAGTCTGCTCACGAGACTAACTTCGACATCGCTCTTTTATTTTCCTTTTAAGAAGTGAAATAAAAAAGTGATTAAAATATAAAAGTAAAAACTTAAAGAAATTAAAAGAGAAAGACAGGTAAATAAAAATTAGTAAATAAAGTAGTTTATAGTTACATAATAGTTAGTAAAAGTGTTAAAATTATTACATTATGTAAAAATTTATTCAATAAAGTGTTTAAAGTTACTAAAGTGATTACAAGTATAAAATTAATAATTTAAAGTAAATAAAGTAGTTCTTAGTTATAGAAACTGTTAAAATTCTTAAATTATGTAAAAATTAGGTGAATAAAGTGTTTAAGGTTACTAAAGTAATTAGAAGTATAAAATAAATTTAGCTATAATTTAATGTGAATCATAATGAATCATTTATGTTGTTAAAAAGTCATCAAACGTGTTATTATAATGAGAAATATATTAAAATAAGAAAAAAATGTATTAAGATAAAAAAGTTAAAGTTGCAATTTTTAATAAACATATAATATGAAAAGAAAGAGATAAAAACATTAATAGATTAAGAGGTAAAGATATAAAGAGATAAATAGGTAAAACAGATAAAGAAATAAATAGATAAAAAGATAAATAGATAAAGAGAAAAAGAGATAAATACATATATAGATAAAGAGATAAACAGTTTAAGAGTCTAAGAGATTATAATGTATAAAAGAGATAAATAGATGAAACAGATTAAGAAATAAATAGATAAAAAGATAAATAGATTAAAAGATTAAAAGATAAATACATATACAGATAAAGACATTAAAAGATTGATAAATATACATATACAGAGAATCAAATAGAGATAAAATTTTATTATAATATTTGAGTTTTTTATTTATATTTAAATTCAAAAATTGTATATGAAAGTAAATCGTTATTCAAAGCATAGTTTTTTTAAATTAAGTGACAGTAATGTGAGTATAATTCGGAAGAAAGAAGAAATGTTAAATGAAAGTCACATGTATAAGTTTTAAGAATTGTTAGAAATTGAATCAGGTGGTATATTACAAATGCAAAACACAACATATTTATATATAAAAAAAATCAGTCCAATATTCAAATTCTGTTTACTGACCCTTTCGACAATGGGCATTGGATTTGTACATATTATGAAGTAAATGAATGATAAATTTATGATAGTCTTAACAGAAAATGCTTAAACAAACATGAAATATAGTTTTTAAATACATTATACCCATTTCAACCTACAACAGTTTTTCCAGTAGTTCAACAACAGCCTAATTTTGTTGATTGCGGTGTATACGCGATTGCATTTGCTACTTCAATTTATTGTAATATTAAACCTGAAAATGTTGTATATAACCATGCAGCTTTGCGAAGTCATTTGTTTACAATGTTTTCAAATAATTTTTTTTCACATTTCCCGACTATTTTAGTTAATAATGTTAAAATATTTCGGATGATAGTGTCAGAGAAGGAAATAAGTATGCACGTTCGGGTAATAAAATAGAAGAGAAGTCGAAAAATTCTTTGAATATAAAGGAAAACCCAAAATCAAAAAATAGATTCTTTCATTTAAGTGAAAATGATTTAAATATTATTCTAACAGAAGGAAAAATGTTAAATGATTGCCACATGTATAAGCTTCAAGAATTATTAAATGTCAAATCTGGTGGTACCATGCAGATGCAAAACACAGCTTATTTATATATGTTGAATAAAATAAAACCAATTAACAAATATCAGTCCCACATTCAAATTCTGTTTAGTGTCCCTACCGACAATGGACATTGGATTTGTACATATTATAATGGAAATAAGTTATACATTTATGATAGTCTTAACAGAAAATGCTTAAACAATAATCAAATACAATTTTTCAATTGATTAGATCCATTTAAACCTACTACAGTTTTTCCAGTAGTTAAACAACAGCCAAATTTTGTTAATTGCGGTGTATACGCGATTGTATTTGCTACTTCCATTTATTGTAATATTAAACCTGAAAATGTTGTATATAACCATGCAGCAATGACATTTACAAATGATTATTTGCTACATTTCCTAATGTATTATAACGGTATTGATAAAGTCTAGAAAGTGGAAGTAACAAGTAAAGGTGTATATGCGATGGGTAGTAAGAAAATAAAAAAAACATTAAAATTTCAAAATAATATAAATAAAGATATGAAAAAAACGAAAGGCATTAAACATTTAAGAAGTTGTTAATAGTTGTGTTCGAAAAATTGTAGCTTTGATTTTTTTAATTTTTTTTATAGTGATAGCCAAAAGTAACAAGAATTTTTTCCAAAAAGTTTTATAGTGGGATCGCGATAACTTTTCGAGAAATCAATAAAAAAGTCTACGCCGTCCAGTTAAGACTGACGCGCTGACGCACGTCGCGCATGCGCTGTGTTCCGTAAGTGTGATTTAGTGTACATAGAAATAAGAGAAGCGCATTTCTGACTATTTGTCAACTTAGTGGCTGAAAGCTTCGAGCACTGGATTAAATTCGAGTTTTATTTCACATCTTTCTTCAGATGTACATTTTTTTTCCTTAAATCTTAGACCTTAAAAATTTACATCAACGTAGTCCTTAAAAGGACTGATTGAAATTTTAATTTTATAAATTTTAACAATATACAACAGCGTAGTCCTAAAAAGGACTGAGTGGAATTTTAATCATAGGCCTTAAAAATTTACATCAACGTAGTCCTTAAAAGGACTGATTGAAATTTTAATTTTATAAATTTTAACAATATACAACAGCGTAGTCCTAAAAAGGACTGAGTGGAATTTTAATCATAGGTCTTCAAAATTTACATCAGGGTAGTCCTTAAAAGGACTGATTGAAATTTTAATTTTATAAATTTTAACAATTTACAGCAGCGTAGTCCTAAAAAGGACTGATTGGAATTTTAATCTTATAGATTTTAACAATTTACAACAGCGTAGTCCTAAAAAGGACTGATTGGAATTTTAATCTTATAGATTTTAACAATTTACAACAGCGTAGTCCTAAAAAGGACTGATTCATTTTTGCAGTCATCAAGACTGAAAAGTTTTGTTTTTAGCACAGAAATTACGCTTTTGAAACTTTCATTCTTTTCTGCTTTTGATTTCTTTTGCTTAAATTGTACCGGCGATGCATTTAAAATCTGTAAGCACTGATTTAAATGTGAAAAAGCTAATTTTATATCTACATCAGCAAAAATTTCCAGCTCATCCTTAGCATCATTATCAAGCACTTCAACATCATTAGAATAAAATTCTTGATTTTTAAACTCCTGATTTTCAAATTCTATACTAATTTCTTTATTTTCAACAAAAATTGGTATTTTTTCTTTGCTTAAAGTTTTTCTGCATGCATCGCAAATATAATTTTCACGAGAAAGTTCTGGATAGAGTTCGTGAAGAGTTTTAGAAACATTTCGAACGTTTTTTTTAAATTTTCGATGATTTAGTCTTTTTAAAGGATTGCAACAAACCTTATCATACATTTTAGATAAAACTGTTTTAAATATGACGAAAAAATAAATATAAGTATAAAAAACTTACCTTCTACAAAAAATTATTTTAAAAATATCTTAAAAGAAAAATGTATATTAAACGTCAGAAGACATTTAAAAATAAAAAAAATTCGTTGATGACCTTCGAAATATAAAAATTAAATTTAATCCAGTGCTCGGAGCTTTCAGCTACTAAGTTGACAAATAGTCAGAAATGCGCTTCTCTTATTTCTATGTACACTAAATCACACTTACGGAACACAGCGCATGCGCGACGTGCGTCAGCGCGTCAGTCTCAACTGGCCGGCAT
The DNA here is from genome assembly GCA_032873175.1 of Leptopilina drosophilae. Taxonomy (NCBI): domain Eukaryota; kingdom Metazoa; phylum Arthropoda; class Insecta; order Hymenoptera; family Figitidae; genus Leptopilina; species Leptopilina drosophilae. The sequence continues at coordinate 29,468,554 of CM065482.1, read as the reverse complement.
AGACTTTTTTATTGATTTCTCGAAAAGTTGTCTCGATCCCACTATAAAACTTTTTGGAAAAAATTCTTGTTACTTTTGGCTATCACTATAAAAAATTTAAAATCAAAGGGGGGTGTTTTCCAAAAACTAAAAAAAAAATTTTTTTTGAAATTTTTCAATTTTTAATGAAAAAATTTTTTTTAAAAATTTATTTTAAAAGTATTAAATATACTGAGAAAATGAAAAAAGATTTTTTTAAAAATATTGAAAATAACCAGAGTTATCTTATTTGAAAAAAAATACATAAATTTTAAAATTTGTCTATTTTCAAAATTTTTTCGAAATTTTCAAAATCGTCTTCACTTTATCATTTCTTATCCTTAAAACTACAAGGAAAAAAAATTGCAAGAAAATTGCTAAGAATACAGAAAAATCGTTGATCGTTTCAGAAAAAAAAATTATGAGCAACAAAAAGACATTCATATTTTAAGTAAACTAGATTATATCTCAAGAATACCTCAAATAGTTGCAGGTGATAAAATACAGGTAATTAATTATGGAAATGAAGTAACAGAAATAAAGTTAAAATCCTTAAAAGAAGTGAAAATAGCTGATGATGATACGATAGTATTACATTCGCATGCAAGAAATGGTGAAAATGATAACATTCTAAACCACAAAATTAAAAAAGTTCTGCAGATTATCAAAAAGCATATCGTCAAAGACTTAAATTAAGAACAATGACTGTTGATAGTTCTATAACTGAATTAAGTAGAGTAGATTTTAAACTAAAAATATCTCAAACTGACTGTAAAACACAAGTAATTAATGGTGGGAATAAAGTAAGAGAAATAAAGTTAAAATCTTTAAATGAAGTGGAAAAAGATGATGATACGATGATATTACCTTCAACTGCAAGAAACGATAACACTTCGAACCAGAAATTTAAAAAAAGTTTTGCAGCTTACCAAAAAGCATATCGTCAAAGAATTAAATTAAAAACAGTATCAGTTGATAGTTCTTTAAGTAAAGAAGAAAACTATTTTAGTGAAATGTCTGTTACTTGCAGACATTGTCAGGCTAAACATTTTGCAAAAGAGAAAGATAACAGCAAGAATACTTTTAATGATTGTTGTAGGCATGGTGGTGTTTCATTGCCTTTAGTAGAATATCCTTGTAAATTAAAAAGTTTGTTTGATGGATCGCACAAAAAGTCTGATCATTTTAGAGCTAATGTTAGAATGTATAATAATTCATTTGCTTTTGCTTTATTAAATGCTAATGTAGTCAATTTTAAAGGTAATAGGCGAGGGCCGTTTTGTTACAAAATTCAAGATTAAATTTATTATCAAATGAATAATGCCTTATATCCTGAAAAAGATGATGATCCTTCTTTTGGTCAATTATTCATTTATGATCCAGACGATGCTGTTAGTTACAGATTAAACAAACATAACAATTTAGATGAAGAGTAATTGTTAATTATTGAAAAATTAATAAGAGATGGTAACAATTTCACAAAGTCTTTGTTGATGATATCTGAAGTAATTAAGACAGAGACTACTTTAGCAAAACTAAATAATACCGAAATTTCGGAACTACAATTATTATTTACTTTAAGGAAAGGATTTGATAAAGAAAGGTACAATTTTCAAAAAAGCAATGAGGTTTCCGCAATTTTCAATACAAATTCAATAAAATTGAAAAAGATAGACTATTTTTTTGTCAAAATAATCAAATAAAACTAAAAAGTAAAACGTATAAAGGATTAGTTGATCACTTACACAATCAAGTGATTAAAAAGCCAGATTTATTCATAACAATGACATGCAATCTAAAATGGAAAGAAATTGTAGAAAATTTATTACCTCATCAATCGGCTTCTGATCGACCTGATTTAGTAATTAGGGTTTTTTACTTAAAAGTTAAACACCTCATAAATATTATTGTTAACGATAAATTATTTGGAGAAGTTAAATCATATGTTTATGTTATTGAATTTTAAAAACGTGGTTTGCCTCACATTCATTTACTGGTTATATTGAAAGACAATTCGAAATTATTAACATCAGAAACTGTTGATCGTTATATTTCAGGCGAGATTCTACATAAAAATGTTGATAATCAGTTGCACAAAATTATAATGCAACATAATATTCACGGTCCTTGTGGTGACTGGTGTGTAGTTGATGGAAAATCTTCTAAAAACTTTCCTACATCTTTTAAAGAATAAACTATATTTGAAGATGATTGTTATGTGAAATATCGTAGAAGATTCACTGGAAAAACTTACGAAAGACCAACTGACTACATTGTTGATGATCGTTAGGTTGTTTCCTATAGTCCAAGTCTTTCTAAATTATTCAATTGTCATATTAATGTGAAAGTTATTTTCAGTATAAAGTCTGTTAAATACTTATACAAATATATTTATAAAGGCCATGATGCTGCTTCGATCCTTATAATTAATAATAACGGCGAATCTGTAATTAATCATGATGAAATAAATCACTATGAAGAAAATAGATATGTTGGACCTGTTGAAGCAGTATGGAGAATATTAAGTATATCTTTGGGAAAAAAGTCATAGTATGAACTGTTTACCTATACATTTACCAAATGAACAAAATGTTATTATTCGTGAAGGAAAAAGTGACATTGTTTCTTTTGATTTAGATAAAAAAACAAAGTTAATAGATTACTTTGAGTTAAACAAGCGTGATAGAAATGCACATTAATATTATTATTCACTAATACCAGAACACTACATATGGGTTCAGAAATCTCTACAATGGAAAGTTAGAGAACGTAGTGAAAAAGTATTAGGAAGAATATATTCTGTTAATCTTTCGGATGTTGAATTGTTTCATCTCAGACTGTTATTGCTTACAAGGAATGGGGCAACTTCTTTTGGCACTTTGAAAACAGTTGATGGAACAGTACATTTGACATTCACATCTGCTTGTTTAGCTTTAGGGTTTATTGATGATGATAATGAGTAGAAAAATTGTTTTAGCGAAGCTGTTGTCTGGATGATGCCACAGATGCTTCGTCAATTATTTGTTAGAATTTTAATTTATTGTCGTCCAGTGTACTCTAATCAAATTTGGGATGAATTCAAGCAACAAATGTCTGAAGATTGTAGAAGAACATGTGAAGAAAATGAGGCTTTGCGTAAAGCTTATATAAGTATAAAATTTTTGCTTGCAAAAGATGGACACAAGTTAACTGATTTTAAGGGATTAATGGATATAGAAGATAATGAAAAATTATTTTATGTGAATCATGTTTTTAATTTTCAAGAAGAAAGTGTTATGGGTAAAGAAAGAAATGAAAAATTAAATGTTCAGCAAAAGATTGCTGTCGATTTTAGACAAGTCTTGTCAATAAAAGAGCGAAGTACCAGAAGCGAAATTATTAGTTTATTATGGAGTTGTTTTCATAAATTTTCATTATCTCAAAATATGAGAGCATTACCTGAAGAATTTGAGTTTATAAATTTTTTGTTAAAAGTAGGAAATGGTGAAATTAATGACCTACATGACAATATTTTATTACCAGAATCAATTATTAAAAAAGGTTAGATAGATATTGATCAAGATATATATGATTTGATTAAATCCGTTTACATTTAAAAGAAGGCAATTTCCTATTAAATTAGCATTTGCTGACTATAAATAAGTATTAGGGACAAACTTTTTACAAAATTGCAATAGATTTAAGAGAAGATGTTTTCAATCATGGACAATTATACGTAGCGTTGTCTAGAGTACGTTCTTTTTCATGAATAAAAGTTTATTTAGGAAATCAAAGAATTTACAAAAATATAAAAAATTATGTCTTTCGGGAAATTTTGGAATAATTTGTGTTAAACTATTAATAATATTCTGTTTTCATATATTGTCACTATCCTTAGAGAATTTATATTTTGTAACTATAGAATGTTTAACACTCAGGAAAGTCAGAGAAAAGTTAGGGGATTTCTATAATTTTAATTTTCTATTATTTAAAGTAACTGTTAAGTATAAAAAAATTAATTCTTTTCTTCATTTCAGATAAATTTTTTACTCTAAAAAATTAGGAATTATAAAGTGTTTATTTTTATTCTATTATTGTGATCATTTTAAAATTTTTATTTTAATTTCCTGGGATATCCTAAATTCACTGGTGTTATGGGGGATTGAAGAAAAAAAATAATATAAATAATTTTAATACTCTGCTTTTCCACGTAAAAGCGTCCGTGCGTCACTATTTTAAATAGGCTGTATTTTTATCTAATCTAATTATTATTAAAATTATTTTATTTTAATTTTGATGCATTAAGCTAAATTAATGAAGAAAATGTAAAGTACATTAAGGATAGGTGGGAGAAAAAATGGTTTCGTGATCGATACTACACATGTTCCAAATTAGATTAAATTAATATAACATGACCTTATATTGTACTTTAGTTTTACTTAATGGATATATCTCCGATTAATAAAACAATATTTAAATTGTTATATACTACAATAACAGTTACAAAAATAATGATTTTGGGTTTCTCTGCTAAAAAAGATTTTTTTATAGTTACTTTTTAATTAAAGTTTATTAAAAAGAATATACCTTAAAAGAATTAAATATGAAATAATTTGTTCAGTTGATATATAGACGATTTAATATATATCTATATTAAATGTTTATTTTTTAATTTTATAATTAGATTTAGATTAAATATTTTATCATTATATTATTTATTTTGAGTTGATGTTATATTAATTTATTCTGATTTAGAATATGTTTAGTAATGTAATAAGAAAACAAACGTTCATTTTTATAGGAAAGTACTTTACTAATATTGTTAAATTTAATTAAAAAAAAATTAAAAACAATAAAATATTATCAGGTATGATTTGGAAATTTTGGAATAGTAAATTGTCAAAAAATTCTACAGTGAAAAAAATAGTTGCGGCATACTAGCAAAATAGTAGTTCCAACCATTTATTTCTCTCACTTAACCATTTGTAAAAATAATTACACGTTTTAAACTTATTTTAAATATTATAATAATTGAGCGATTAGATCAAATAACTGAATCAGCGCACTGACGAACTCTCTAATACTGTGTGGGTTGCAGTGTGTGTACTTACAAACTTCAGTATTATTATACTGTTCAGTTTTCATTAATATTTATCAAAATAGATGGCATTTTTATGTACTTTTAATTATGTAACATTACATTGCTGATTTTCAGTATAACTATTTTTAAATGTCTATATATCAGTTTACTGTAAAGTTTTGTAATTATAGGTATGTTGTGCTATGTAGAACTTTTTATATCCTAAAAATATAAATATGACGTTTTAAATTAATCATTTTCACAAAGTTGCCTTAGAAAAAGGAAGAGAAAATAGGGCGCGCTGTTTTAGAGACTAGTTATTTCCAAAAAAAAAATAAATTTGGAAATAAACTCAACTATCAACGAAAGTCTAATATTGAAACAACACATTCCTTTCGAACCATCGAAATTTGCTCAGGAGGCGACAACCGTCTTGAAGAAAGCAGATAATTTCACAATACCATACACCATCTCAATAGTGTAAATAAGAGGACTAGTACCAAACCATTAAGGACAACAATCATAAGGCCCCTTTACGTCTACTGCTCAACACCATTGAGATTGGACTACCAGATAATCATCACACCACCAGTAATCGTTATTCTTTAGTAAGATCTATAATTTTAATTATACTCATTGTATTTTTGTCAACTCTTTTCTTTCTTGTTCGTTTATAAATAAATTATTCTCTCAATACATTTAGTAGGCTCATTGACTTATCCTCATCCCAAATTAGATTCATTTATGAAACTAATTTAAAAAGACGAACGTTAGGTATAGTTTGAAAAGATTTCTTATTTTGACGTAACAATAATAAATGAGAAAAACGGCCAATATATAATAATATAAAAATTAGCAGGCAACTCTATTTCAACGGAGGGCAAAAAGAATCTTCGTACTGCCCTGCATATTTGTACTTTTTGTCAAGGTAACTTATTTGGATTATACGGACACAAGGGGTTGATCACTCAGAATCCAATTAAACAATAATTTGAAAATTTATTATTATTTGCATGGATTCACATGGAATCGACTGTAATTTTAAGGGACAAATTCTCCGAATCTTGAATTCTCATGAAATCGCTTGGATTGGTAAAAGGCGAATCCTTGTGATTTCTTGAAATTCGGGGGGATACTCCACGGATTTCCTTGTATTTGTAAATAATCATTCTTTTACGAATCTTGTATTCGAGAGTGAACAGCCCCTCGTACGGACACACACCCGAGTTGTCCATATAACCAAGACTTAAGTATATATAAAATTTTGTTTAAAAAAATATTATGTATTAAAAATAATTAAATGAACAAATGAACAATAAATTTTGTTTGTAAAATCTTTTTAGTAATTTGTTTGACATTAAAAATTTTGTTTTTAATTTTTTGTTAATTTAATACATAAACAAAAGTTGAATCCAAATTTTTTTAAAATTTTATATATTTATTAAATTAAAAAATAACTGAATCTCAATTTGCTATTTTCATAAACTATCCCTTTTTCATAAGGTAGTTTATTTTCATAAAAATTTCCTAATATAAAAACTGAATAGACTTGACTTTAAAATTAATGTTAAATCGAATTACATAATCAACTCTCACGACAGAATGTATGAAGGACGAGTTTCAGGATCAATTCAACAACAAGATTGGAGAAGCATTTTAGGATTATCTGAAGGACTTGATTTCAGATGAAATTCAGAACTCGTTTTAGAGCGCATTATAGGAACTTTTTTAAGTCTAGATATAGGATGTGTCTTAAGATTAAATTAAGAATTAATTTTAGGACTAAAATTAAAACGGATTTAAAAAAATATTTTATGGACTTGACATAGACCGTGGTTGATAATATAATTAATAATATAAATTAATATTATTGTATGGACTTTATAATTAAATTAAATTTATTAAGTTAAATTTCCATTTCTTCATTTTTCTACTCAGATTGAATTATTCTGAACAAAAATTCAATAGGCTGAACATAAATTATTTGATTTCACGAGTGTTTAAGCTGCCTTTTTCCAAAAACTCAAGAAATTGATATTATTAAATGGACTTTATAATTAAATGAAATTTAAAGAGTTAAATTTACGTTTCTACATATTTTTACTTAAATTGAATTATTTTAAATAAAAATTTACTAGGCTGATCATAAATTATTTTATTTTACGAGTGTTCAGCCTTTTCCCCAAAAAATTAAAAAATTATATATTGTATGGAAGTTATATTATTATTTATTTACATATTTCTTTGACAATACAATACATTGTTTCTTGTCTGTTGAAGCCTTATTCACATTTTACTATTTACATGCCAACAATTAAAACGAAAGGATTTTTACATAATAGTATGATAAACTATGATAACCTTCTTTAAATAAACTACAATTTACTTTCCAAAAGAGAACTGATTTCATTTAATATTTTGCAAATGCCTTTGTCTATTTCATTATGTCACTTATTCACTATTTTTTTCCTCCATTCTTCTCTTTCACTGCCGTTTCTTCATTTCTTTAGTAATTCTCTTGCTTCACTGCCCAATTTCTCTATTATCTTTTCGCAACACGTTACATGCTCAATCGTCTCTTCCTTTCATCCGCAGCCTCTACATCCGTCATTCTCAAAGCCTTTTTTGCCTCTTCTTGTTGCGCATCCATCTCATCCAGATTATTTTTTTCCATTCTCTTATATCTTTCCTGTTTAGGTATCTCTCCATTCCTTTACTTTCTTTTATTTCTTTGTAATATTTGCAGTAACTAGATTTGTCTATTCTAATCCAGTCTTTTTGTACACTTTGGTCCTCCTTTATTAATATTAGTTCATTCGCCCTTTTCTTAATTATTTCTACATCTTGATTCTCCCAAAGCATGTCCATTATTTTTCCATCTCCTAATTCTCTTAGAGCCTCTATCATCTTTTTTCCCATCTTGTTGGTTCCCCATTTTTGATGCCTCTTATCTCTTCTCTTAAGCACTTATATGCCTATCTGCTCTCGTTCAACTTCGATATTTTGATTGCAAACTTAATGCTTCTTTTAAAAGCCTCTATTTCTATTTCTCTTCTTCCTGCCTCCATCCTCCATATATAATTCGGTGTGTTTCTTGGTAAACCCATGCTTGCTTTTACGAACCTTGCCTGTACTCTCTCAATGATATTTTTCCTTTGCCACCCCCATATTTCAACTCCGTATAGTGCCCCCGCCTTAACTGTCGTATCCATTAAAAATAACTTTCTGTGCAATTCGTTAATTGATGCTCTTTTCGCTTCACCCCAAGTCTTGTTAATCAATTGCTGCATTTTCCCAGCAACTTTCCTAATTTGGGTATTATAATTGTTTCTGCTTGTAAACCAGAAACCCAAATAATTGAATTCTTTTACCTCCTCAAGTTTAGTCTGCCCATATCTCCATATCGTTTTTTCCTTCTTTTCCCTTCCGCCATTTTTGAAGGTTAATATTTTTGTTTTTTCCGTATTTATTTCCATTTTATTCCTTTTAGTCCAAATTTCTAACGATCTTAGCATTTTTTGTAATTCTGCGCCATTTTCTGCCATTAAAACTATGTCGTCTGCGTACAATAGTACAAAAATTTTGATTCCATTAGTAGCACTACCAATCGCCGTACCTCCTTCGTTCCTTTTCCTCAATAACTCCTCACGGTGCGCCAGAAGGAAGTTTAATTAAAATTGTAATGTTCCCTGAAAATTCCTTTCAATTATAATTTGTTGGTGTGTTGGGAGTATTTTAAGGTAGATTTTGAAATCGTTTCACGTTTCCGATTTAAAAGAAATTGATTGTGAATAAAAAAATAGAGTTTTTTTGTATTAGCATATTATTTTATGCATTATTGTAATGAAAAATGTGAAAAAATTACTTTACATTTTGAAGTCAACATCTTTTACTTACTTCAGGATATATTTGACAATTTCGTCGAAAGAATCAATTTAAATAACCTTTTTTCTTCACGGAAATACTTAAAAATAAATCTTGTTATAATTAGAAATTTGCACAAACCTTTTATGTTACCCTTTAGTTAATAGAAGACTTATATAGATTATGTGAGTATAATTTACGAAAATCTACAGTTTACTGTTAGTTAACTTCTAATACAACAATTTTTAACCTTTAATATTATTATTTTTTTAAATAGCAATCCTTACATGTGCAGTCGCAAAATAAATCTGCCAAAACTCATGATCAAAATCGGCATAGTATGTGTTTAATGTGCAAAAAGAAACCAAAAGTGAAATATTATCATACTACAGGAAAACTTGGAAGTGAAATCAAACAATTATTTCCTAATTTTAATGAGATGGATTCGCGATTACCTGCTGTTGTTTGTGGTGCTTGTAGGCTCAAAATTACAAGAGCTAATGCCAATTCGAATTCGAAAAGTTCACTCCAAATGCCGGACTATTTAAACTTTCATTTAAAAAATACCCGAGCTTCAGAGCCAGAAAAAGATTGTGAGTGTACTTTATGTAATGAAGTTAGATCTCGAAAAGGAAACTTCGATGCAGTTAATAGTAAAAACAAAACTTCAAAACCCTTAAAGACTATTGATAAGCGATGCTCAAAGTGTTTTACTTTAATAGCTAAAGGTGTTATCCACAAGTGCAACACAACTGCATTACTAAAAAATATTCAAGAAAGTATTCAAACCCCAAAGCAAACTGAACATTTAATTTCTGGATTATTGAAAAAAGAACTAGTTGAGGATAAATTAAATCGCAAAGGAGGAAACACGAATATTGCAGTATCTCTATCACAGCAGCAAGGTAAACCATTAAATATTCTGGTGAATGCAAAAGAGAAAAAACAAACACGTCAAATATCGTCTGACGATTTATGTCAATTGCAAGTCGATTCAAATTTATCGGATCGTCAAGTGCGTGATTTCTCAAAATTCATAAGAGAGAAAACAGATTCACGAAATATTATTGAACCATTTTCTCGCGAAAAACGTTTTCAGAAGTCCCATAACTTAGATGATTTTTTTGATATACACCTATTTGATTTTGAAACTAAAAAAAAGAGATAGTGACAAAAACTCCCAGTTATTCTGTAGTTTGTAATAATTTGATGCTCTTTGTGGAACACGTTATTGATTATCGGAATATTTTTGATTTTCACTTAAATTTTGGAATGGATGGTGGCGGAGGATCTTTGAAATTCGCCCTGTCTATTCAATCAATGAAAGAAGATGGTAACTTGGACAAGAAAGCTTCAAAAAACAGTGAGAAATGGAAGGATACTGGCGTAAAAAAGATTTTTATCATTGCTCTTGCCCCAGATACTCAAGAAAATTACAGCAATGTGAAGATTCTATGGTCCAAATTAAAAATAAACGACTGTTTAATTCAATATCCTGGAACAATCACGACTGATTTGAAACTCGCGAACATAGTTACAGGTTTGACCAATAACGAAAGTTATTGTCCATGTATTTGGTGTGACGTTACGAAAGATGATTTAAGTTCATGTGGTAATTTGAGGACATCAGGAAGCTGTCTTTCTAATTATAACATCTGGAGTGTTCATGGAAGTGTAAAAAGTAAACTTAAAAATTTTAATAACTGCGTTCATCCACCTTTGTTCTATTCAGAAGAAGATTAATTAATTTTAGCTATAATTCCTCCTCCGGAACTCCATCTTCTTTTAGGCTGTGTCAACACGCTTTACAGTAGCATACTTAAACTGTATCCTAACATTGTTTCTAAATGGGCCGTACAAAGTAATGTTGAAAGAAGTTATAGTAATGTTGGAAATTTTTCGTTTGCAGGAAACGCATGTAACGCATTACTCAATAATGTTGATAAACTTCAGCGAATATGCGAGGTTGAATCTGAAGGTCTAGCGGGTTGCTGTGCTTACGTAGATACTTTTAGAAAGTTTAAAACAGTTGTTGACGATTGTTTTTCACTAAAATTACAGACGAATTTTGAAGAACATATTGCTGAATTTCAAAAAAGTTACGAACTTTTAGGAATTTCCGTAACCCCAAAAGTGCATACAATTTTTAAACACGTTCCACAATTCTGTTCGATACATCAAAGGGGCCTAGGATTTTATTCAGAACAAGCTAATGAATCTATTCATCACGACTTTAACAAAAAGTGGAAAAATTATAAAGTATCGAAACTTAACGAGAATTATTCGTCAAAATTACTTCGAACTGTACGCAATTATATCAGCAAACATGTATAGGTAAAATATAATCTGCTACGTTTTGATCTTTGAATTATTTAAATATTAAAGATTTATGTTTAAAGACAAATATTTTCTCATTTGTCATTATATGCATTAATGCATAAAATAAAGAAAAGTACTAAAAAACCTCTATTTCTCATTCAAAATCAATTTTTTTTAAATCTGCAACGTGAAACGATTTTAAAATCTACATTTAAATACTCTCAATACATCCACAAATTATAATTAAAAGGAATTTTGAGGGAACATTACAATTTTATTTAAACTTCCTTCTGGCGCACTGTGTCCACGATATCATCAATGTAGATGTTAAACAGAGCAGAGCTGAGTGGACATCCTTGCCTTACTTCTTTTTTAGTTTGAAACTCTTCTGCCGTTCCCTCTTCCGTTATCACTTCACATCTAGTGTCTTTATATATTTCCTTTGCTATCCTCAAAAACTTTCCGTTTGTTCCCATTTTTTCAGCCTTTTTCCACAATAATTCTCTGTTTACTTTATCGAAAGCCGTCTTCAGATCCACAAATGTTGTAAATAGCTTTCCTCTCTTTTTTTAGTTTATTTCCAATCGCAGAATTAAAAATGAATATCTGCTCTATTGCACCTCTCTTCTTTCTAAATCCTGCCTGTCCTTCCGTTAATTTTCCTTCTTGATCCAGCCATTTTCCTAATCTTTTCGCCATTACCATCGCTACTATTTTATAACCTGCATCCAACAGAGAAACTATTCTGTAGTTTCCAACTTCTTCTGTATCCATGCATTTATTAGAAATTCTCTGCGTTCTTTCAATTTTTTGCTGCTCTGCAAGCACTTTTCTTCCCACGTTCTCCTTTTCCTAAAGTTGTTTAGCAACTTAAAGTTTTCTTTCCTCATGAAGTTATAGCTTCCATCATCCCATTCGGCATTCTTCTTTCTTGCACTTTTGTTTCCTTTTTTCATTTTACTTTTTCTAGCCGCTTCTTTAATGTCGCTGCCTTCAATTTTTCTTTCCCTTCTGTTTCCTCCTTTTCTCTTTCTCTCCTAATATTCTTCCATTCCTCTGTAAATTTATTCGCTTTTTCTCTTTTCCATTGAAATCTCTCCTCTTTTTTCTGCACTTTCTTTTCTTCCTCTTTTTTCTCTTTTTGCCAATCTAGACTCATAATTACTGTTAGATGATCCGATCCTTCTTGTACTGCAACCCGCAATCCTTTAAACTATTCTGGAATCTCGAGTTCATCGCCCATTTTGATCATTCATAAGTCTAGCACTGAGCATAAATCCTGTCCGTATCCTATGCATGTGATTTTGCCTTCTCTGTCTCCACTCGTTCGTCTATTCATTATTACCATAGCCTTTTCTTCACACCAGTTTATCATTCTTCTTCCTTCACTTCTTAACTGCTTGTCTTCAGATTTTCTTTTCCTTATTCCTGTTTATAGTCCATTCCACACTCTGCTATTCCTTGCTCTTCTCCAATGCTCGCGTTGAAGTCGCCTGTAACGACTACCCTTTCGATTCCGCTTTCCCCGCCTTCTATTTCTCTATCCAACTCCTTTAAACATGCTGCTAGATTCCTCCTATCATTGTTATATGCACTTATAATTGTGTATTCTTCCGTTGATCCGCTTTTCTTATTTTTAATGTTAGCCCATATTCCCAATGATTTATTTTCCATTCTGATTTTATTATCTTTTTTATTCCGATTAAATGTCCTGATGATGCCCTTCCTCTCTTTTTCTCTTTTTTGCTGACGCTTTTCCCTTCCAGTGAAAACTCCCATCCAATTTATTTATTTCTTTTTTTAAGTTTTTCCTTTCGAGCCACGTTTCTTGAATAATTATTATGTCAGCACTTTTTAGTAGATCCCAATTTTTTCTCACATTCTTTAAGCCACTTGCATTCCATTGTATCACTAATAATTCATTTGTTTTGTTGCTTTCTTTCTCTTTCCTCGTGAAATATTTGCCTTTCTTCTCCTCTTTCTTCTTTTGCATGTACTATGTCTCCTTCTTCTTCTTCCCACAATATCCATGATCCATCCACACATTAAGCACTCCACTCAAACATTTTTTCCTTTTTTCTCCCAAGCCTTAGCTTCTTCTTCTATCCATTGTTGTACCTCCTTTTGCCATTCTGTATAATCATCTGTTATCCATACTCCCCATCCTTTTCGTTCTGCCGTTGTTCTATTTCTCATTAATTCAATCTTCTTTCCTAATTCTGTTATTCTAATTTTCCAGCCTTTTTCTACTCTTTTCATCTTTTCAACTCTGAGTTTCACGCCTATTTGATTCCACACCCAACCTTCAAATTCTGCTTCTTTTTCATTACTGATTAATGAGAGCCCTTTGACAATTACATTTTTCCTTTTATCCATTGTCTCTGTTTTTCTGCCTCACATTCTTCTATACTTAATTTCCTTGGTTGTTTCTTTGCTTCTGTCATCTGTCCTCCTACGTGGTCTTCTTTCTCGACTTGTTTATGATTGTCACTGTCGCCTTCTTTTCTCAATTTATATTCTTGATTGTTGCTATGATTGTTGTTGTTAAGAACGTTATTCCTATATTCGCTTGAATCATATAAAATGTTTCCTCTTCCAATGCTTTGATCTGTAAATTCATCCTCTCTAATATTTTCCCTTGCATTTTTATTATCTTCTATTTCTTTTTCAAGGGCTTCTTTAACTTGTCTTAGTTCCCTTTTTTACTTCTTTGAATATAAATTATTTTATTTGACGAGTGTTCAAGTTGCTTTTTTCCGAAATTTCAAGAAATTGATATTATTAAATGGCCTTTATAATTAAATGAAATTTATTGAGTTAAATTTCGATTATCACGTTTTTCTAATTAGATTGAATTATTCTCAACTAAAATTCAGTAGACTAAACATGAATAATTTTATTAGACGAGTTTTCAAGCTGCCTTTTCAAAAAAAGTAAAAAATTAAAATTATTCTCATGACTTTATAGTATAAGAAATTCATTGAATTAAATTTCCGTCTTTACATTTTTCTACCTAGATTGAATTATACTAAAAAAAATTCACTAAGCTGAACATAAATTATTTTTTACGAGTGTTCAAGCTTCCTTTTCCCCAAAAATTAAAAAATTTATATTATTGTATGGACTTTATAATTAAATAAAATTTATTGAGTTAAATTTTCGTTTCTACATATTTTTACTTAAATTGAATTATTTTAAACAAAAATTTACTAGGCTGAATATAAATTATTTTATTTTTTAAGCTGCCTTTTCCAGAAAACTTAAGAAATTAACCTAGTTTGAATTATACTAATAAAAAATTTACTAACCTGAACATAAATTATTTAATTTTACTAGTCTGAACATAAATTATTTTATTTGGCGAGTGTTAAATCTGCCTTTTACGGAAAATTAAAAAAATTAATATTATTGAATGGACTTTATAATTAAATAAAATCTATTAAGTTAAATTTCCGTTTCTACATGTTTCTCCATAGATTCAATTTTACTAAAAAAAATTCACTAAACTGAACATAAATTATTTTATTTTACGAGTGTTCAAGCTGCCTTTTCCCGAAATATTAAAAAATTAAAATTATTGTAACCAGAATAACTGGAAGATGAGAAGGCAGCAGCTATATTCGAAAAAATTAATTGTTCATTAAATTACACCCACTTTATTTTTTACAGCACAATATTATTACTTTGAACAAATTTTTTAAATCCGCATTTATAATTTTAAATTTTTTGTAAACAAACTTTTTTGACATTACTTTCCGTAAGAACAAACTTCTGCACATCATCCTAAACCCTGGGACACAATATTGTCCCCGATTTACTAATCACCCTATATTTTCAACAATTCAAGTAGTGAATTTGATGAAATTTTGACCATCAAATTGACATCAATTTGATGAGCCATTTTTCATTTGGTTTATTTCAATGGTAAAAATAATAAAAATCTATGATTTTTATAGTTCCTACCATGAAATAAGCTGTCTATATGCTCGACTTTGCTTACCAAAGCAGGACGCAGGTAAAAGGCAACCACCTTTACTACCATTGCAAGACCCCAGCTAAAGGCTAGGTTGTCTACCAAGGCAAAATCTTGGCTAATGGCGAATTATTTCACAGAGAAAAACTGATCACAAAATGAGTTGAAAAAGTGAATCATTTTGAGCTGCAACAAAAATGAACCTCGCTGATGGCGCCACGTTTTATGTCATTTAACAATAGCAAAACCATTATATTGATCAACTATGGGATAATAGCACTCTAAGAGTTTGTTAAACTTGACATAAGCGTAGCAAAAACGTGACTTAGTGTTGTTTAACGCTAGGAAGATCAATTAACAGTTTACTTAGTGTGGGTGAACAGATGTACAACTTTTGTTTAAGAGTTTGCTGAGAATTGTATAAGCCTTTCTAAACAGTGGAAACACCATTCAATTAGTTTTAGTCTACAGTGGGATATAAGACCTTTAAGAGTTAAAAAAGCATAAGTGATATTTAGAATGTAATTTTTACATATGGAGTAACTTAACACAAGAAAAATCGTTGACTTATTGATGCTCAACCTTAAGACAATCGTAGTTTAAGAGTTTGCTCAAAGCAGCTGAATCGGTATGAAATTTTACCTCCAGTTTTATTCAACCATGGAACAACTATTTACCAAAACAGTCCTATATCCGATACTAAAAATAGTCCTTAAGCGTATCCTGAATCTATGATCCTTAGACTAGTTCTCAAACAAGTCTTGAGAATCACTATCCCAGATAGCACGTAAGCTTGCAGCAACTTTGCCGCGCAATATTGCCAAGCTTTCACGAGCTTACCTCAAGCTTGAAATGTCCTACCTACACAAGGTTACACTGTAAGGTTGTTGTAAACTTGCCTCAATGTTGCTCGGTAAGATTGCTGTAATGTTACAATGAAAGGTTGCTGCAATTTTAAAAATTTTTGCATTTTATATATACGCCCGTATTAAGCAATAAAAAATATAAAAAAGCTAAAAAACTTAGAAATTTTTCGATTTTTAAATTTCCAGAAATTTTTTTGCAATCTTACGGCAACCTTGTAGTAACCTTATGTCAATCTTGCAATAACCTTACGCCAGTCTTACCGAGCAACATTGAGGCAAGCTTACAGCAACCTTACTGTGTAACCTTGTGCAGGTGGGACATTTCAAGCTTGCCGCAAGCTTGTTGCAAGCTTACGTGCTATCTGGGTACTAAAAGTAGACCTTAAACAAGTCCTTAATCTGATCCAAAAACTAGACCTCAAACGTGTCCTGAATATGATCAATCTGATCCAAAATATGAGTACTTAAGCAAATCTTGAATCTAATCCTAAAACTAGTTCTCAAACAAGTCCTAAATCTCATCCTAAGACTAGTCCTTATACGTGTCCTAAATCTAATCCTAATTTTAGTACTTAAGCAAGTATAATATATTGTAAAAATTTAAAGTTTTTAATAAGATAATTTATTAGAAAATTAAATATGTATTAAAAGTTATTGTTAAAAAAGAATCCAGCAAAAGTTTAATTAAAAGAATGCTTTAGTTTAAATTAGAGGGAAATTCAAAATAATATGTATTTAAAAAATATCCAATATAAAACAGCACAGAATAACCATTAAACGTTTAAAAATTTTCTAAAATTTGAGTTTTTGAACAATTTTAGAATATTTAATTATGATTTAGAGAAATTTCAAGCACTGTTGGATGTTCTCAGAATACCGTTCGTCTTTGGGTCCATAAAAATGCTCGTGGTGGTACCAAACCATTAGCAGATCATCGGAAATTCAATCATGCACCGAGAAAAACAACTTTGATGCAAGATGAAGTCATTAATGAATACCTTTCTGATGTTGATCCATTTTGCATCTCGGAGCACTTTGTTTATCGTACACGGAGAAAAAAACCAATCGATTATAGCATGGACTTTCTCACTCTATTTTTCCATAGACTGAGTATGCAAAAGTTACAGTAGATGGTGTGAAAATCGCATGGACCCATGCGATTTTGGCATGGATTCCAAGCAAATTACGCGTAGTTGTGTCTGTGCGTTATTCGGTTCGGCTGCCCATGCTCAATTAGTATGATATTTATCTCCGTGTATAAATGCTCATAAAAGTGCTGGTACTGTCAGACGTCGATTATGTGAAATAAGTATTCATAATTGTCGTCCTGCTGTAAAATTCCGGTTGACTGATGCTCATCGTGAACAACGCATTGGTTATGCTCTACAGTACCTTCCAGAACCATCAGATTTCTGGGAAAATACTATTTGCATGGATGAGAAAACCTTCTCAACAACAGAAGATGGCCGCCACCGGGTTTGGAGAGGCACAAACAGTCGGCTAGATGAAAAAACTGTGGTTGCAAAAAATCGCAGTGGACGTATTTCTTGTAATTTCTGGGGGTGTATTTCCATTTATGAGGTAGGAGTTTTACAAGAGGCCAACAGAAGATTGGATTCCGAGGGTTACGTTCATATTTTAAAAAATGATTTTCTTCCATATATCAACAAGGTGTTTCCTGCTAACGAATATGAAGAAGTGAAGGTCATCCAGGATAATTCTCTAATTCATATGGCTCGTAGAAATAACGAATGGTATAAAAGACATCCAAGAATAACTTTACTTCCTCATCCTCCTTATTCCCCAGATCTTAATCCTAATTGAGAATATTTGGGCCTATGTAGTACGGGAATGGCAATTGTTATGACTCAAGTCGGAATATTGGGTACTTTTATTAAATAATATGGAACTTTGAATTATATTTGTCTGTAGACAGCGTCATATGCAAGAAGATTTTTCAAGGACGTCTCGGTTCAATCCATACTCAAATACAAAGACAGTAATCCATTTATTAATGTAATATATGTCATATTTTCACTAACTGAATTTTACTGTGTTAAACAATCGTCGAGATATATCTCAGTTTATCATTTCTAATACGTCGTCAGAAACTAATTTGTGTTCATTATCGTTTTCTTAAACAAAGAAATTTACAACGGCAAAATTTTATGTGTGTGAGATTAACAATAATTTTGATATAGCATCTACTTTTAAAGCTTTCTTCTTTATTTTTAAATTAGATACGCGTTATATTTTTGCCTTAATTGTTCTATAATATTTATTCTAATATATTATGTTTTAATCGTTATTAGTGAAAGTTTTGTTTAAATTTAATTTTTGGGAATATAAGTATATATAAATTTTTGGTTTGATTACTTTAGAACATTATCAATTTAGAGTTTCAAATTAGTATAAAGTCTTTTAAATACCACTAACACCTTTTTAATCTTTACTAAGTTTAGTTTTCCTTAGTTTATTTGTGTGGACTATTCTTGTTTTGTTATTTTCATATGAAATTTTTGCGTTTATACCATCGTTTAGTAATTCTACAACTTTGAATGGACCGGAGTATACTGGCTTAAACTGTCCCTTTTTAGGTTCGATAAGTAACATAACATTATACTGTAAATGTGCAGGGCTTTAATCGTTTATCATAATAATTCTTTAATCGCCTTTTCGCATGTATTAAAATTTATCTAGCTAAAGCTTGTATTTCGGATATGAGAGTCTTTAATGTGATTAAATACTCGTAATATGTTTCATTAATACTAACATCAACTGTGGCTCCGGCTGATGGCGCTCTCGCTATTTTACCATAGACGCATTCGTAGGGCGTAAATCGCGTACCCTCATGCACACTGGTATTGTACGAAAACGCAGCACACTCACACCAATGATCCCATTCTTTGACATTGCTTACGTAATTTTTCATCCACTCTTTTAGTGAGTGGTGCATCCTTTCAATGGATCCATTCGACTGTTTTAAACGCAAAATAAAATCGTCGAATGTATTAAATTCGTCGTTTTCTACAATAACGTAAGCCCTATCTTCAAGTTTCATTTTAAGCAATCGGGCGAATTCGCATTCTAGATCATTAGGTATAATATTAGTAGCTCGTTTACAAGCCCTAAAAAACACGTTTAAATTTTGACCGTCGAATTTTGGAATGCTATTTAAAGCCTCTTTGATGTTCACGGTTGAAGAAATTTCAGAATTATTAAGAGCATTTCGATTAGAGTCTATTTTATTGCTATTAAAATTAGCTTTGCGTGTTGTAAAACATTACCTTCATTCGAGAAAATATAATTTTCACGTTGATGTGACTCGTCGACCCCTTCATTGGAGAAAATCTTTTTTATAACAAAACATTTACTCAAAAGTTTCTTATTTTATTTTCTATTTCTTCGCGTCGCCTAATTTCTCCTTTCAAAATTTTCTCAAAGCTTGATAATTTATTTTGAAGTTCAATAATAGTCTCGTTTTTATCAGTCAATAAAACCCTTTCTCGTTCGCGGATATTTCGCTCTCGTTCGTCTAATCGTAACGAGAGTTTCTCTAATTCTTCTAGATCGTTAACTTTATCACTATTGGAATCCACTTTTAAATAAACAAGCCAAATATAAGTCAGAAAAAAAGGGGGAAAACACAAACAATTGAACCCGGATTTGAAAAGATCTCGATATAATGTTATTTTTATTTAATTATCTCATTATTTTGTCCTATAGAAATAGCAACTCACTAGAAATCACAATATTATTAATTTACCATTTTTTTGAAATATTCGTTTTATTTATTTACTTTATTTCTATCATCATTTAAGAGTGGAATACGGGAAAATTCAGAAGAAAAGGGATTTCAGACAGACAGGAATAAGGTTATCATTTATTTATTTTTCTATTTGTCATACATTATGCGTATTAAAAACCCTAACTATTTTTACACATATGGACTCAACTTCAGTAAATTATATCAAGCAATTAACAATCTACTTGACAAAATTCAATAAATTGCATCTTAATCACAATCAAGATTCCAGCATTTTAACAATTTAAGGTTATGTTTTTAATATGCATGCATAGAATATTTAAATCAAAGAAAAAAATCACTGAAATCAAACCTTATTGTTTCATTGAATGAACTTAACAAAAATAAAAATTACAAGTGAGAGATATTAATATCTCGCAATTTATAATACAATATAAAAAAACTGCATCAATTCATCAATAATACAAAATTCTTAATACGCATTAGTGAACAAGGAAAAAAAGTAAGAGCAAAATTGTACAAAAACAAAATTTTACCTTTTTAATAAACAAGACAACAATTAAATCCCATTACGCTGTCACCAGATGTAATGAACCAAGTCGGAACATTGGGTACTTTTATTAAATAAAATGGGACTTTGAATTATATTTGTCTGTAGACAGCGTCATATGCGAGAAGATTTTTCAAGGACGTCTCGGTTCAATCCATACTCAAATGAAAAGACAGAAATTCATTTATTAATGTAATATATTTAATATTTTTACTATCTGAATTTTACTGTATTTAACAATCGTCGAGATATATCTTAGTTTATCATTTCTAAAACGTCATCAGAAACTAAATTCCACAAAATGGAAAAAATAGGAGATTAAACATATGCATATATTTTCAATTCACTCTACGACGAACAACTGACTTATTCGTTGCGTTCAGCTAGAAAACATGTGCTTATCCATAATTGGGTAAGTCGCGCTCGTAGTTACAAGGTTAGGTAGCGCTGTGCGTATTATTACGCATACTTCGTGACGTTTGTTCAGTCGAGCTATCAACTGTTGTTCGAAATAAGAAAGGAATTCATTTACTGTAGAGATGACAGAGACGAGTATGTAAATTGTTCAAAAAGCACTCAAGGAAATATACATTATTACATCACACAATCAGGCCAAGATCGAAATTTAGAAGCACTTATTCAACATGCTTTAAAAAGTTGGGAAAATCTTAGAAATACCCCAGAAATTGCAGCAAATGGCATATTTTCTATGCCGAGACGCCTGCATGCTGTTGTGGAAAATAATAGATTTTGGACTAAATATTGAAAAATAATCAGACAATTTATAATAATTTAACAGATAATGTTGATTATTATACTTTATTTAATTTTATATTTTTTTCAATTCCATAATTTTCAATATTGTTTTAATTAAAAATTTATAATTTCAATTTTTTCGTAAGAAAAGAAATATATTTTAACTTTTAATATGTTACGAATGAGTATATAATTAATAAAATAATAATAAGAAATTATATTTATGATATATTTTAATTATTACAATTATTCCCGTGCACCCTGCCATGCGGAGCAGTACATTACGGGTTTCTCAAAGAATACTTATAATTATAATATTTAGGGGAAAGCGGGGCAAACCGGACTAACTGACGATTTTTTGACTCGTGATTAAACGAACCAACCGATTTCATTTTCTATTAGCTTGTTTGAAAGACAAATTAATTGCGCAACTTTTTCCCAGAGACAACTATACTTTATCTTTTATTGTTTAGTTGCTTTGTTAACAATAGTTGTAATAATAAGAATAATATTGAATTGACTGATTGAATTTTTATTAAATAAATTATTTTTTAAATAAAAAAATGAAAATGTTTGTCATTATCAGAGAAACATATATTAAAGGATCCAATTCTCATTGGTAGACTTCATAGTAAATAAATATTTTAATGAAAGAAACATTTTATTCAAACATAATTTTTATGAAACTTTAATTCAATGGAAATATCCTATGGCCGCTTTGCCCCACTGCAAACGGTTCGGTTTGCCCCACATGCCCATTTTGAGAATAAATGTTTGTTAAAAATCTTAAACGCTTTGCAAATTGATCAAAGTTTTTGGTGGTAAATATTCTAAATTGGTGGTGTGTAGCTTCCAAATCCAAGACATTCTGTAATGTTTGGAAATATTACACGATTTCCTTAGAATTTTCTCAAATTTCTTAAATTTTCACTCTTTCCTACATTTATTAATAATAAACAATAACATATGAAATTGTCACAGACACCTTTTTACATCGCTATCTTTTAAATTTTCTTGATTATGAAACATGATTATTTAATACTAAGATTAAATTAAAAAATTGTATTAATATAATTAATAAATCGGTAGAACCGAAAATCGGTAGAGTGTTAATTTGTTTTTTCCCGTAAAGCGGATGATTTTATATGTTTTAGTTTTATTTTCCGCAAAAGGAGGAGATTATATATTTTGTTCCCAAAATAAGGATTGATTTTAATCGAATTGAAGTGAAATGATAATTTATATGATATTTATAATCATATATAAAAAATAAGTAATTTTAAAGAAATAAAGTGAGAAAAGTGATTTACCATATCTTTGAAAAGGAATTAAAGTTAAAAGAAGTTAAATTTAAAAAAAGAATTGTTTAAAGAAAATATTACTATAAAATAGTTATTATTAAAAAATAAATAAATGTGATTCATTCAAAAGGGAAGACAGGGTGTTAAATTTCAAACCTCTATCTCGTGATTATAAAAACATTTTTTTGTAATTGTGTTTACTGCAAATATCAGAGTTGATTAAAAGTTCAAAATCGGTGACCCAGATATTTGAATATTAAAATAAATTTTGATATAATTTTGAATTAAGATAAGCAAAGAGTCTTATACTGATCATAAATAATGAACAAGAAGAAATTAAAACTATTGAAGAATAAAAGAGATAAAAGAAACGTGGAAGAGAATATCTTGATAAGGAATAAACTACAGGTATGAATCTGAGTGATTCACATATAAAGAGTAACAGGAGACTTTTCTGTCTCTAATATAAATAAAAGATTTATAAGTTGGTGAGTTGATTATTAATTATTACATACTTTACACATTTATACACTTTCACACATTACGATTTATATTAAGGCATAACAATTATTATTTTACATACAAAAAAATATTTATTGGATATCATTATTGTTATATTATGATTACGCATTAAAAGGAATTTTTTATTGAATTTTATAAAAGGAATATTTTACAATACTAACTATTATACATTAATAAACACAAATAATTTAGAATCTAGTAAAATTCTTGTCAGTTGTATCATTTTTTAAATAAATATTTTAATCATTAAAAATTGAATAAACGAGAGCATTATATATTGAATCATATTGCAAGTAGTGTTTTATTACGGTTTTCTAACTGTTGTCACCTAATTCTTTTTTTACTTCTTTCAATTAAAAT
Organism: Leptopilina drosophilae; assembly: GCA_032873175.1. Classification (NCBI taxonomy): domain Eukaryota; kingdom Metazoa; phylum Arthropoda; class Insecta; order Hymenoptera; family Figitidae; genus Leptopilina; species Leptopilina drosophilae. The sequence continues at coordinate 29,445,200 of CM065482.1, read as the reverse complement.
ACCGTCTAATCGGGGTTATTGAATTAATAATAAACCTAAAAAGGGGATTCACTACCTTTTGAATATAAATTTTGTTCCCGAAAAGCAATAACGTTTACGTCGGGATGATAAATTTTGAATTTAATTCTATTTAACCAGTTGAAATTATCTTCAATACAGTTAAAGTTGAATTTGCTCAAAATAAATATTGGTTTTTATTGAATAATTAATCAAATTCATCTTTAACAAACTAGTGTTAGCAGTGGGATTTCTTTTTTATATTTTATTGAAAGAATAAAAATTTAAAAAGGTAGGAAATAGTTATTTTTAGAAGAAAATATTTTTTTTGACACTTACACAATTACAGAAAACGCAAATACGCATTGAATTGAATTTTGTGCTTACACACCATATATTATGTGAATGATTTTATTGTTAATGGATTTTTTCTTTTCAGAAATAATAAACTTTTTAAATTTAGAAATACTTATTTTTTTAATAGTGCGAGTTTTAGAATTTTTTTATACTTGCTAAAGTCGAGTTTCAGAGAACGGTAACTACCCTTGCAATCGGCAAGTTCTGTTTTCCTCAATAAGACGGTCTCTTTTTCTCGAATAAAAAAACAACCTTGTTGGAAGTGCGTAGGACACTTGGACAAGTGAGAGGATTAAAAAAATTTTTTTGCCAAAAATTGATTACGATTAATTAGGATAATGACTCAAAGTTTAAAAAAAGTAATAATAAATGTGTTTATAAACCTATACCTAAAGGATTAACGGTTTTAAGATTTTTGAATAAGAATATTGTTACATCCCGAGATATAACTTTTATATATAAACAAATTTTAATAGCTGTTCCAAATATAATACTATAAGTTGTAAAAATTTATTAAAGAAACATGATTATAATTAAAACATGTATGTATGCATATATATATATATATATATATGTGTATATGTATGGAATTAACATAGAAACCCTGGATGATAAGTTAGTAAATTGCGCGAATGAGTTACCAATTAAGACAATTGAAGTTACAATCGACCGTGATCTAGAATGGTGTGATAAGTGATCGACGGTCGGTAGATTGCCTACACTTATGGTAATTAATCTTCCATCGTTGTTTATCATGAGTCGCGACAAGTGATATGGCCATATATAAGCTTCTCAATTCAAACACTAGATTCGAGATTCAAATATTGTTCTTAGCTTATATGAAACATAGAAAATGAGTATAAAAAGTATGACTAATTAATTATTGTAAAGCGAGTGTCATATTACTTATCAAATCGAAAATAGCTACTAATGATTATTGTAAAATGATCCCACTCGTACGTGCTTTTTAGAAATCGGCATAGGTACGTGCTTTTTAGAAATCGGCATAAGTACGTGCTTTTTAATCATATCATCCCCAATCAAGTAGCTTTAGAACTGCTATATAAACCCCTGTTTTTACAACCAAAGTCGTCAAATACTCCGGTGTGTTTCTGCCCGAACGGTATCGTTGAGTCGGCCCTTCGATCGTTTAATTTGAGTTGTTAACGTCGGTGTTAAAAAAAAGGAAACTTGTCTTCTTGAATAAGAAGTAATTAGCACTAATAATTAGCAATCTTAATTAATACAATCGTCGTATCATTAACAGTCTTTTCACTATTTTCTTTCTAATTTTAACCAAAATTAGTGCAAGTTATTTCGAAACATTAAGAAAACAAGTTTTCTTTTGTGCCAAGGTACGGTGTTCGATACAACACTTAGAATCAGTGAATTAACTGTTAAAAATAGTCGTTTAGTGCTATTAAGTGCTAAAACTCGAACTGAAAATTAAAGATTATAAAACCATCCCTGTAAGCGGCGAAGTATAGCTGGTTGCAGCCTATTAACTGTATCATTCTTCTTACCACGCAACAAATTGTAAGTAAGATTCATATTGTTAACTGTCAAATTATTTAATGAATAAACGTTATAAATAAGGAATATGCATATGTTTAATTAACGAGAACCCGTAGTTCTTTTAAAGTCAAACAAATCCACACTTAAAAATAAATGTCAAGTCTTACCAACTTGACAAATCAGCACTTGTCTCCACTTTACTAATAATTTAGTAAACTATACTAAACCTTAGCTCGGGTCGTAACAGCTGATTTGGTGGCAGCGGTGGGATTTGCTACTTTTGTTAATAAATAATAAGTATTCCAAAAATATACGAATTTCATTAAATTCACTCTTTAAAATTCATTTTTAACATCGTTCAACTAATAGATTGTTCCTTTCTTTAATCGGCAATTGCGGATAGAATTGTACTCGGTTATTGTGCAAGTAATTTAATATTAACACTTAGAATCGTTGTTTCTGCTCGCGGTTAGGAGTTATACGAAACCTTTTCTTTCCATTCACGTGGTGCAAGTTAAAATTAAATTACACTTCGGATAAAATATTAGCTTGGCAAAAATTCATGCAATTACTCAATTACATTACTTTACTACACATTAATCGTTTTAAAAGGTTGACTTTACTCCTTTTCGGCGAATTTTGATCTTGCAATTTTCCTCTTGCAGAATTGTTAATAAAACGATTTCATTACACACTAACAGTTAATCTTTGAAAGTAACATTTTACGCCTTTTCGGCGAATTTGTTAATTTAAAGATAACAAGTGAAAGTTAATTAAGTTGAAGCATAATTGAGGTTATTTTACGCCTTTTCGGCGAATTTCGACCTTAATACACTGAAATTCTACGCCGACTTGGCGGGGATCTCTTTTGTTTCACTTTAAAAATTGATTTTCTTTTAATTCACATAAAAACAACGGGTTAAACTAAATTAAAGACGAAATGTCTTTTCTTTCAGTTTAACCTATCATGCAAAACGAGGACCAAGTCTTCAAAAAGCCTAGAAACAGAGGAGGAAAGAAGGTTTAAAAGAGATACCAAGAAAAATCCTTAGAAGCGGTAGAAAAATTATTAGAAGTGAAAACATTATCTTCACAACAAGAATTTTCAGACTTCTTTGAAGCCCTCTTAAACAATACTGAATCAGTATTAAATAACAAAAAATAAATTATACTTTGTACACAATGATAAAAATAAAATAAGTTACCATTAACATTCTTGTTTCATGTTATTCTTTAATCGAAAAAATAACATAATTACAATTTATTCAGATTATTTACAAAACAGATCAGCAGATTTTATCATTGATTACACAACAGATTATAATCTAATAGAAAAAACTAAACTAGTTCCTTTCATTCAGTCAAAAAATTATAACTCCAAAAGCATCATCATTCCAATTGTATGTGAAGAGATTAAATTTCACATCGTAAATACAGGGCTAGAATTGCCAATTTCAGGAATTATAGGTAATAAATTTATGGAAAAACTATTCTTTTATCTTGAGGAAATTAATCTAGAACTTGCAACAGATGAGCAAAATTTTAATAGTGACAAGCTTATTTTGTAAGAAGAAATGAATATTTATGCCTAATTTAACAATTAATCATCAAAATAACACTATTATAATTTATTCTAACAATTTTAAGAATAATTCAGCAACATTTTTATGTGATTCTTCATCAAATTTTAATCTTATCAATAAAAATACATTAAAGTATTCTACTCTTATTGAATACTAAAAAATCAGTAATAATAGTAATAAAATAACTCTATATGCTGGAATAATCAAAATTTTAATATTAAACAAAGAATTTCAATTTCATACTGTCAATATAAGCATAGATTCTAAATTTTCTGGAATTATGGGAAAATCTTTATTAAAAAGACTCAACTTAATATAAATAAGACTGAAAACCATAAATTAAAAGTTAATCAATCATGTGTTTTGTTTATGTAAGTGTTTCTATTGCAACATTGATAGTATTATTCGTTTTCTTATGGTTTGCATAAGGTAGTGTTTAATTTAAGTAGTTTGAATTAAGCGCGAGTCTCCCTTGGACAAGAAATTGCATTTATTTAAACTACTGTATCTCGCCTTTAGGCGACGGTCGCACAGTAGTACAATCTATTTCAAGTCAGACGATCGACCAAGGATTAAGACATACATATAATTGTCAATAAATTGATATAATTGTTAAAAACCTTTCGTTTTTAGTAAACGGACTAATAACAAATCATATATGCATAAATATTTGAATACTTCCTTTAATTATCCAAGTGGACATTTTATATCTCATCATTGTATATCTCAAAAGAAAAGATTTCTTATTGATCCTACTATTTCGATTAATATTATAAAGAGTTCTGAATTAGAATCTTTTGTTAATATTGACAAAAACAAAACTCGCTCACTCTTTAAAGGAGAAATTTAAACTATTGGCGAAGTAATTTTACCAGTTTACACAACGGACGAATATTACACAAAAGGAGAATTAAGCGAAAAAGTATCCTTAAAATTTGGTGTAGTTAATTATCAAACCAATTCCAATATAATTGCAATTTTAGGAGCCGCTACGCTCGATCAATTTTGTCAATTTAATTATTTTCAAAACAAAATAGTTGGTCAAAACGGAAATTGGAATAAAGATATAATAATAGATAGACTTAAAAGCGGTCTTGAAGCAATAACTCAAAATCCAACGACATTAAGTATATTTAATAGAAAAGTCTAATACGTTCAATTAATAAAACCATTAAAAAAATAAAAATAAATAAATAAATTCAGGCAATCACATGCATAAATACACGGAAACACCTTGTATCTACCCAACTGATGAATTTAATTCTAAATATATTATTTCTCAAGATAAATATTACGCTCTTGATCCTACAATACCTAAAAATTTAATCAAAAGATCAGAGCTAGTCACTTCTGTTAATATTAATAAGGAAATAACTTATTCACTTGGTAACAACGAAATTCAAACTATTGGTGAAGTAAATATACCTATAAATATAATAAACTCATTTACTAGTGAAAAAGAAATAATTGGCGAAATTTTAACCACATTCGAAGTTGTAGATTACCAAAGCGATTCTAACATTATTGCAGTTTTAGGAGCCGCTAGTCTTGATCAAGTTTGCCATTTTGATTATTTTCAAAACGAAATAATCTCTCGAGGCGAGAGCTGGACTCAAGAAACCAAGAGAAAATTAATCTTAAAAAGTATTGGAGCAATAGCTAAAAGTCCAACCGCATTGAGTCTAATTAATAATAAATCGAAGTAATTCATATTAAACGAGAATTTCATAAAAATATTAATAAATTCAAATTCAAATATAGCGCGAAAATCATACGATTGACTCTAACTACTCACTGACTTCGCGCGCGGTTCACTCGCAGTAGTTCAAGTCGAGTCAAGTCGGACGCCCATACCGCGGAAACAACTGCACTTAATAGGCTTAAGCCTTTAAGCGGTCTCCACAAGCGAACCCCTCATGAGTTCATATTTCTATTTCATAGAAAGATACAATAATTTATACCCACTTATCTTATTAAAATCAACATTCTTTAAGGATTTTGAAGCAAAATTCATTATCGATCATTCATTACCTATAAATTTAATGAAAAACAAAGAATTAAACTCTTTCTTTGGAATTGACTTCACTAAAACTCTCTCTCTCAGAGAAGGTACAATAAATACCTTAGGGCAAGCTCACGTTTGTGTTAATCACACGGTTTTAGAATTTCACTCTATTAATTATACTGGTTTTACGGACATAACCGGCGTTTTAGGGTTACCCTTTAATTTTGACATTATTAACGAAATTTAGATAATAAATTAGTTAAATTCATATGAAAATAGGCAATCAAATCAGCAAAATGACTGACGATAATGAATCTACCAATAATGACCCTATGATTACTACCATGGCGGAATGTTTTGCACTTCAACAAGGAACTATGCATATTCCTTTTTATGATGGTAAAAACATGCCTTTAAGAGAATTTATTGAAGATATAACTAACGGGGAATCTTCTATTCCCATTAATTGTGAAAGACAATATATTAAACTTGTGTTATCCAAATTAAAAGGTGTCGCACGCGACAGCACATATGGTAAAACCTTTGACACTCTTGACGATCTAATTCAACATTTAAAACAAAGATATGCTCCGAAAAAGTCGTATGTATGGTATCTTCATGAGATATCCACAATTCGTATGACCCGGGGTGAAAGTGTTAGCGAATTTTATGATGGATTAACTCTTTTGGTAGCCGGAGCTACTTCTGCCCTCGTAAACTCATATGGCGCAGACAAAATGAAAAACATGTTAGAACCCTTAAACGATTGCGCTTTAGAAGCATTCATTAACGGACTACCCGATTCTATTGCAAGTTTAATAGAAGCACGCAATATAAGAAACATGAAAGATGCTGTAGAAGCTGCACTACAATTTGAAATAAGACACCAACATCAAGCAGAGAAAAATAATTATACTTATCATGTATCGAGATATCAGCAGCCGAGCGAAAATAAGACTTATAATTCTAATTTTGAGGCTAGAAATAGGAGTCCGAGCCCTCGTGTTCGCTTTAATCCTGAGACCGAGTCAAACATACCGCGCTCTCACTCTCCTACTCCCATAGGAATCTTAAAGCAACCCATATTACCTCCACCGCAACAATCAGTTGCTGGATTTTATTCACCTTACCCCTATTATCCTAATCAATTTAATCAACCACCATTCATGCCCTATCATCCTTACCCGTTTTATCCACAACCACAAAGAATGGACGGACATAATAACTCATATGGAGGATCTAAGACACCCCCACGTGCTCAATCTCCAGCTCCAACTAATGAGAAACATTTAAACTCCTATCCAACTCGACGGACAGACGCGACGACGAGTCAGGAAAAGCAAGAGCGTCAAGCAACTGTGAGGATACTACAAAAACAAGAACAATTCTGCAAGCCCAACACAGCAAAGAATCCCCAGTAATAATTTTAAAATCTCCAGATTTCTTAAACTCAAAGGCATCATTATTAGTTGACACTGGTGCCGACGTAAATTTGATAAAGTTGGACAATTTACAACCAGAATTAAACGTAACAATAAACGAAGCCATACAACCCAAAGGAATAGCCCCTGTAAAAATACCCACACTTGGAACAGTCCAAGTCAATATAAATAAAAAGCCTATTACCTTTCAAGTAGTGTCTTCAGAATTTCCCTTGCAGTCCGACGGCATATTAGGACGGGAATATCTTCGACAAGAAAAGGCCGAAATTTCCTTTTGGCATAATTCTATTGTTACTCAGGCAAACCCGGTAAACCCCATATTCTTTCAAGACGCAGAATCAATCACGTGCAGAGAAAATCTAGTGGAAAATAAAGAAAACAAAAGAAGAGGATTAACCATCAAAGCCAGAGGCCGACAAGTAATACCAATAGAAGTATCAAATAAAGATGTAAAAGAAGGTTATTTACCATTAATAAAAACAGAGGAAGGCCTAATAATAGAAGAAGGTATAGTAAGCAACAACAATGGATTGTGCCACATTTTTGCGATAAATACCACAACAGAAGACGTGGAAATAGATGTCCCGCCCCAAGAACTCATACCTTTCGAATACTATCCATTACCAGGCGAAGAAATAGATGAGGACTCCTCAGATGAAGATTATGAAGAACCAATAGATCGCATTTCAGCTATTATTGACAATCTAAGATTAGATCATTTAAACGAGGAAGAACAAGAACACGTCAAGGATATAGTAAGAGAGTTTCCTGAAAGTTTTCACTTAACAGGAGAACCTTTAAAACCAACCAATAAGGTACAACACAAAATTATAACTATAGATGAAATTCCAATTCATACCAGACCCTATAGATTCTCTCCTGCTCAAAAAGAAGAAATAGACAAGGTCATTGATCGAATGAATTCAGAAGGAGCAATAAAACCTTCTGCTTCGCCTTACAATTCACCATTACTCATCGTACCCAAGAAAATTGATGCTACGGGAAAGAAAAAATGGAGAATAGTTATAGATTTCAGAGCTCTTAACGACAAAACAGTAGGTGACTTTTACCCACTGCCTCATATTACTAGCGTAATTGATTCCCTGGGACAAGCACAGTACTTTTCAGTTTTTGATTTAGCAAGCGGATTTCATCAAATAGAACTAGATCCAAAGGATAGGCAGAAAACAGCATTTTCAACAGTACATGGACATTACGAGTACGTTAGAATGCCAATGGGACTAAAAAATTCACCAGCCACATTTCAAAGATTAATGGACCAAGTATTACTTGGATTACAAGGTGTAGAATTATTTGTTTACTTAGACGATATAGTAATATATGCTGAAGATTTAGGAGAACATGGTACAAAAGTGAAACGTTTACTACAAAGATTAAAGGAAGCAAATTTGACACTACAGCCCGAAAAATGCGAATTTCTCTGTAGAGAAGTAGCTTATCTCGGACACATAATCAGTAGTGATGGAGTTAAACCGAATCCAAAAAAGATAGAAGCAGTAGAACAATTTCCAACACCAAAAACCCCCAGAAATGTAAAACAATTTCTAGGTCTTGCTGGTTATTATCGAAGATTCATAAAAGATTTCTCCGCAAAAGCAAAACCACTTTCAAACTTATTGAAAAAGAACGTCAAATTCGAGTGGGGACTAGAACAAGATAAGAGTTTTAAGGAACTCAGATCTATGTTATGCAATAGCCCCATATTACAATATCCTGATTATACCAAAATGTTCACCATAACAACGGATGCTTCAGATTTTGCAGTAGGCGCCGTTTTAAGTCAAGACAAGGATGGCATCGATCTACCAATAGCATACCTTTCAAGAGTTTTAAATGCTCCCGAACAAAACTATTCTACAACTGAAAAAGAATGTTTAGCTGTTCTTTACGCGGTTAACCATTTTAGACCATATATTTACGGAAAAAAGTTTACATTAGTTAGCGACCACGAGCCACTAAAATGGATTGACTCAATTAAAGACCCCGGACAAAGATTAGTTCGTTGGAGATTAAAACTAAGAGATTACGAATACGAATTTAAATACAAACCAGGAAAATTAAATCATAATGCGGACGCCTTATCAAGAAACCCCATCGAAACCGTGATAGAAGAACCGAATATCAAGAAACAAGCAAGAATTCTTGTACAGACCAGACAATCTAAAGATCCTAAACCTACAGCTCCATCCACAAGTTCAGGAATTGCTAGGACGTCATCTCAAAAACAAGGAATTCTTAAACAACCAACAAAAATTAAAGGCATCATAAAACCTACAAAGAAATCTACCACAAATACAAATGTATTAGACACTAGCTCAATTGGACAACGTGTCTCTCAACGAAATAAAAAACAACCACGACCTACAAAAACCAAAATTATCGAAGATACATCTTCAAGTTCCGATTCAGAGGAAAATGAGATACCACCTATGCGCAAGAAAAGCACTAGTGTTCTACCTAGTTTAGTCATACCTACTCCCTTGTATGATCCATATGCTCCAAAAAGTGCACCCCCCGTCATACCTTTTGAACCGTATGAGATCATCGCCAAACCAACTACAGAAAATAAAGGAGAAGTAAAAATAGTAAGCCCACCAATAAGTGGAAGTGAAGATAGTTCATCTGAAGAAGACCAAGATATTCCGAAAACTAGAAAAGAAATAGCAAAGGAATTAGAAAAATCAATTGCCCGATTTGATGAATCAATGGCTCAACACGAAGACTGGTTAACAGAAGAAGAATTACCAGCAAGAGATTGGCTTAATGCATCGGTTGGATTCTGAAGTCCACAAAGCCGCAAACGAATATATACCTGGGAGCCATACGGATTTCGCAGAAAAGCTAAACGAAATTCTAAAGGGTACTCACAAGGAGATACAAGAATTAACTGACATGATTCAAAACATAGAAAGCGATAACGTAAATAAAAAGAAGCAAACGACAGAAGAATTATATAAAGGCAAGAACGTAACTTTCGCAGACCAAACAAGAAAGTCAATAACACCTTTAAGCTTTAATCAACCTCTTGCAATATCAACACCTTATAAACATCCTGTAATAAGAGAAGAAACATTCGAATCACAAGAAGAAGATAGAGAAAATCAATCATCACCTAACGAATTAATAAAAAACCAAACGATTAGGTCAAAATCAGAAACATTTATTGCTAGTATTCCACCAGAAATTTAAAAATTAAAAGACGACACAAACGAATTCTCAACGAAAACCATAAGCAGTTGTAGGGAAAACTTAACTTACTATCGAAACAACTACGCTCACTTCCTATCCGCAGAATGCGAATTTGAAAACCAGTCGGAAGATTACTTATCGACATAGGTGCAATTGATCCTCAGGAAATAAAATCACAAAACCCTCAAAAAGGCCAAATATTAATCACCCCTCGAGGACAATATAACATTTATACTTTAATAGTAAAAAACAATCACTTCGATTCATTATTAAAACAGGATGTTTTCGATGTCTTACAAAAATTAAAAGTTCTCATTCAAAAAGAAAATTCAAAAGAAATTAGAATTTCTAGAAGTAATGATCTAACTGACGAATTAATGAAAGGAGAATTTTTACAAATAATAGATACAATTTTCCAAAATAGCGCCATAAAAGTCACTATATGTTATGGTCAGGTTACAATTCCAAAAGAAGAAATTCGAGAGGAAATAATCAAAGAATATCATAACTGTAAAATTGGAGGACACAAAGGAGTCACAAAAACCTATCGAAGAATACGTGAAAAGTTCTTCTGGACTGGTCTCAAGGACCAAGTAACCGAGTTTATAAGAAAATGTCCAACCTGTCAAGAACAAAAACTTGTTCGAGTAAAAACAAGAGAACCAATGATAATTACGGACACTCCACTAGACGCTTTCGATAAAGTATCTTTGGACACAGTAGGAAAACTTCCTACGACTCCTGATGGTAATTGCCACATACTTACTATGCAAGACCACTTATCAAAATATTGTATTGCAGTAGCAATCCCTGATGTTTCAACTACAACAATAGCACACGCTGTAGCTGCAGAATTATATTCCAAATATGGAGCTCCTAAAACGATTTTAACTGACAAAGGAGGAGGATTTATAAGTAAACTCATGAGAAAACTATCTAAAATCTTTGGAGTTCAACAAGTCACAACTTCAGGATACAGACCTCAAACAAATGGCAGTTTAGAAAGAAGCCATATCGTCCTTGTGGATTTCTTAAAACAATATTCCGAAAACTACGATGACTGGGACAAATTACTACCCTTTTGCATGTTCGCTTATAACACATCAGTTCATGAAGCTACGAATTTCACTCCTTTCGAATTAATTTTCGGAAAAACAGCCCGAACTCCCACTTCCTTTCCTTCAGAAGAAAAATTAGAAACCTACGGTTCATATTTAATAGAATTAATATCGAGACTAACAGAAATAAAAAACATGGCCGCGAAAAACCTTATACAATCCAAGCTTAAGTCAAAACAAAACTATGATAAAAAGATAAAACCCTTTTTAGGAAAAATAGGAGATAAAGCCTATGTGCTAAGAGAAGTAAAGAAAAACAAATTCGAGCCATATTATCACGGGCCATACGAAATTGTGGATCTCTTAGACAAACATACCGCAATTCTAATCACAAATGAAGGTCAAAGGTTTCAAAAACATATAGATAAATTAAAACTTGCTTATGAATAAAAATAATAACATTATTTTCTGTATTATAGATGGCAGAAATGACGCTCAAAACACCTCCCTTGCACGGAGAACTCATCTGCATAAATGTTTTCCCAAAAGGAAACATTGAGGCTATTGAATTTCCAAAAGGAATTTTGGAAGAGTTTACTGCGGAATATGATCTTACTAAACCTATTTACTCAGTAGAATCAGTATCCGGGCCTCCCAACAACAGACGATATAACATAAAATGCGTTGTTAAAGACTTAAATCATGATAACGTCTTTGTTGCAAGGTCCAGAGACGAGAGAAAAATTAAAGACGGTGAACATGCCGCAGCCAGACACATTCTAAAATTACTAAATAAAACATATTATTTCTCTGAACAAGAAAGAGAATATAATCAAAAGGGATCCATTTTCGTTATGTCTCAAGAAGAACCATCAATATTAAAACTTAAATTATATAAATGGACAAATTGTTGTGAATTTTGTTTTTTAAGAGGGCACACAAAAACTCAATGCACAGGGCCAATAAGAAACAAAAAATTGCTACCTAAAAACGAGAAAAATACTTTTAATAACGACGAATTCTGTGAAATCACAGGAACGCCAATTGAAAATTCAAACATTACTCAAATTAATAATGAAATCTGGGACACTCCAGTAACTGAAAAATCTCAAAAGGATTCTTGGGATTCTCCAGAAGCCTTTTTCGATTAATATTATAACAAAGAATGGCAAAATAATCCTAACATTATTTAGCAAATAAGTTATAATATATACACATATAATTAAAAGTAAAGCTAAATAAACAATAATATGAAAAATAATTAAAGATTAAGCTAATATATAAAGAAAATAAATAATAATACTATATACATATTATTATAAAAATTATAACTAAAATACATAATAAAAATGTACTATTCACATTATATATGTAAGATTAAAAGGTAATCACAACACAAGTGTGTACAAGAAATAAAATAAAAATCACTAAAGAAAGACGAAAGAAAACGAAGGAAGAGGAATTGGAGGTTGCCTTCTTCTTTCCTCTTTATTTTACAAATTTTATTATAAAAGTGAAATAATAAATGACATATAATCAAAGATTTAAAACATAATAAAGTCAAAAAGCTACAGTACTATCGATCGATATATCGATCGATGTATCATTCGAGAATATCGATTGTTGCATATATACTATTATATGATAATATTATTTTCAATTATATTATAAAGTCACCAATAAAAGAAGTTAATTTAATTAATTATAAACAAATAAAATACTAAATTGTTTAATTAATTATAAATAAAAAGAAACAAAAAGAAAGACGAAAGAAAAGAAGGAAGGGGATTTGGTGGTCGCCTTCTTCTTTCCTCTTTATTTTAAAAATTTTTCAATAATTATTATTGAAATAAGATTAAAAATAATTAAACAAGTTCATAATTGATGATTAACACAGTTTATTAATAAATTCATTAATTTGATTAAAAACTCGACAGATAATAATGATCGATATATCGTTGTTCGAGATCGATATCGATAATACCCACTAATGATATACATACCATAAATTATATCGTAATAACAAATAAATAATTAAAATAACAATAAATAATAACAACTAATATTAAATTAAATATAAATAACAAATAATTTACTCAACATATAACCATAACAATTAAAATCTCTAGTAAAATTAAATTCAAATTCCCTATACATAGTCCTTAAATTCGGAAATAAAAAGTTAATTGAAATTTATTTTTACAGATGAATATCCCAATCCTTGGATCAATCTCCGAAGCAATCGATTACATTTCAATTGCTTTTAAGCTACTCTTACTACTATAAGCGATAATAGTATTCAAAAATTTATACGTATGTTATAAAGTAATTTCCATGAGACGAAGACGGACAAATCAACCAACTAGCCTTTAAAAAGACCATTGAGGGCAATGGAAAAATTAAGGAGGGAGGATTAGCTACAAAATCTGCAAAATTTTGAAAACATTATGTTAACACGTATAACCGTAAAAGAAGCCTAATATACATCCATTTCAACGCCACCCATGTATCGACCGCAACTATCGATTCTCATGCGCGAGAGATCATGCAACACGTCTATGCTCTGTCTCTCTCTCCGCCTTGCGTGGCAACGACTATACTACTGTTCGCGTACCACCTCCGACGTCACGCGTATATCGACCACAGCATCGATCCTATGCGCGCGAGATCATGCGACGTCTCCGTACTGTGTATCTATCATAACTACTTTAGAAAAAACGTTCGTAACGCCGCGTTATAGTGTAGTAAATTGATACTAAGGACCGACTCAAAGAACTACGTGCTATGTCTCAACTGTATACGATTATCGACCATAAATTAGCTGTGTTAACATAAAACACCACATGTTGACCTTCAAAATTATTGTGTGAAATAATTACAACTGAGATTCAAAACAAAAAGCACGTGCTTCGAAATGTAGAAAGAAAGTGGTGGAAATACACATGGAGCAGTGATAATATAGGTTACCTTAAGTTATAAATACTCTCATATGTGTGTTACCACTACGATCTCATACATATTAAATTATATTATCACATAAATCAAATGAAGCCTTTAATTCAAAGAAAAACATATTTTATTGATTGTAATAAGCAAATAATCATAATAAGTCAAGTATAAGAGTAAATATTAACTAAATTGTTAAAATGCTTATATGTTAATTTAACTGATAGTAATAAAAATTTTTTATATATATAAATGTAAAAATATATCCATTTGTCATACACGTAAAACAAACAATTACAATAAATTCAAATCAATTTCTTCTTTAACAATGGAACCACCTATAAGAAGAGGAGCGCCGCAATGACAATGGTCCGCAGCATATCCAGGCGGAAAAACCTTACCACAATAACAAAAAAAACTGCTAGAAGTTCCAGCACTGAAACCAATAATCAAGAATTAGATTCAATTAATTAAATGTACATATTCAAAATACAAATATGCACATGTAGGTAATGCATATGTGTATGGGTATGTATATATATATATATATATATATATATCTATATATATATATATATATATAGATATATATATATATATATATCATCTTACCTTTGAGGTTCAGGCGAATTGAGAGACTCATTTGATTCATTCATAAATCCCATAATCAGATGATTTAATTCTACGGCCTCCGAAATTGAATTCTCCCTCAATCTTTGTAATTGATCCTGCCTGATTTTCTTTAATTCAGGAACCGGAATATAATTGGCATTCTTTCTTGGTCTACCTCTTTTCCTTCCTTGACTATAATCAGTTGCAACCCTCTGATAAATTGCATCACTTAACTGCAGATCGTGAATGATCGACACAGTCAGGCACATTATTCTATTCAAAAATTCGAAAAGATTTCTAGACGATTGAGGAAGAGAAATTTCATCCTCGGCAACATCTAAAACAAACAAAGCAAAAAAAAAATGTTTAGCCACACTACTTATCAAATATATATATATATATATATATATATATATATATATATATTGTACATGTAATTATTGATACATGAACATGTAATACATATATTACATTCATTCATCAGCCACATGAAACCCCTCTCTCAAAAACATTAAGCTAAAGGCCAAAATATTGTTTCTTAAAGAAGCCGATGTCACTTTTAATAAAACGCCTACACGTTTACACTCTAAGGGTTGCACAATTTCAAAGTCCTTCTCAGACACGTCCCACCCAAAACGTTCACGACAAATTGTGACCATAGTCTTTATAGCCATATCAAATTTCACCTTCCAAAATGCTATGTAAAATAAACCCAGTCGCTCTTCAACATATCGCAACCTGCGAGATATCCCTGCCAATTTGGTAAAAGAGGGAACATATAACTCTTGTCTCACATTAGAATGTTGAGTTTCAGTCAAACCATTTTCAACCAAATTACTATCAAAAGTATTTAAGTCAAATTCTTGTATGTAATATGAAAATTCCAAACTGTTTACACATTCACTAGAAGTACCATTATCTTGAATTAATTCACAAACATCCTGGATTTCACTATCCATTCTACTGAAGAATGTCTCTTTTACACTAACAAATTAGTACTCACCAGGAATTTCAGTTGTCGTTAAAACATCTGAAGTTTCCCCTTCTGTTAGTGGCTCGTATTTGATAGTAGTAGCTGTAGATGAGCATCTATCTTCCATGATTGAGGATCACAATAGACTAAACTGTTGTCACGTCTTGAAGATGCACTCACGGCTGCAAGAATTGATGATCTTAGACATTTCATAGATGACCATATATGGTTAATGAATTCAAAGTCCAAAGGAGATCAAAAATTTTACTTACCTCGAAAGAGTGGATAAAAGTTACACATCACGTTCCAGATTAATCTACGCAACACAATTTCCACTATTTCCAAAACATTGACGTATCACATTACAATAAACACATCAATGTCATCATATTAAATAATTCAGAAATTCCATTGTTAAGGAAAAATTTAATTATTTTCTGTAAAAATTTTTCGAAATTTCAAATTCATCGGGACGAAGAATAATCTAAGGAGGGAGGACTGTTACATCCCGAGATATAACTTTTATATATAAACAAATTTTAATAGCTGTTCCAAATATAATACTATAAGTTGTAAAAATTTATTAAAGAAACATGATTATAATTAAAACATGTATGTATGCATATATATATATATATGTATATATATGGAATTAACATAGAAACCCTGGATGATAAGTTAGTAAATTGCGCGAATGAGTTACCAATTAAGAGAATTGAAGTTACAATCGACCGTGATCTAGAATGGTGTGATAAGTGATCGACGGTCGGTAGATTGCCTACACTTATGGTAATTAATCTTCCATCGTTGTTTATCATGAGTCGCGACAAGTGATATGGCCATATATAAGCTTCTCAATTCAAACACTAGATTCGAGATTCAAATATTGTTCTTAGCTTATATGAAACATAGAAAATGAGTATAAAAAGTATGACTAATTAATTATTGTAAAGCGAGTGTCATATTACTTATCAAATCGAAAATAGCTACTAATGATTATTGTAAAATGATCCCACTCGTACGTGCTTTTTAGAAATCGGCATAGGTACGTGCTTTTTAGAAATCGGCATAAGTACGTGCTTTTTAATCATATCATCCCCAATCAAGTAGCTTTAGAACTGCTATATAAACCCCTGTTTTTACAACCAAAGTCGTCAAATACTCCGGTGTTTTCTGCCCGAACGGTATCGTTGAGTCGGCCCTTCGATCGTTTAATTTGAGTTGTTAACGTCGGTGTTAAAAAAAGGAAACTTGTCTTCTTGAATAAGAAGTAATTAGCACTAATAATTAGCAATCTTAATTAATACAATCGTCGTATCATTAACAGTCTTTTCACTATTTTCTTTCTAATTTTAACCAAAATTAGTGCAAGTTATTTCGAAACATTAAGAAAACAAGTTTTCTTTTGTGCCAAGGTACGGTGTTCGATACAACACTTAGAATCAGTGAATTAACTGTTAAAAATAGTCGTTTAGTGCTATTAAGTGCTAAAACTCGAACTGAAAATTAAAGATTATAAAACCATCCCTGTAAGCGGCGAAGTATAGCTGGTTGCAGCCTATTAACTGTATCATTCTTCTTACCACGCAACAAATTGTAAGTAAGATTCATATTGTTAACTGTCAAATTATTTAATGAATAAACGTTATAAATAAGGAATATGCATATGTTTAATTAACGAGAACCCGTAGTTCTTTTAAAGTCAAACAAATCCACACTTAAAAATAAATGTCAAGTCTTACCAACTTGACAAATCAGCACTTGTCTCCACTTTACTAATAATTTAGTAAACTATACTAAACCTTAGCTCGGGTCGTAACAAATATTTTTGCAGAAAAGTTTAATTTAAACTATTAAGATATTTAAATAAAAAATAATTAATTGTAAAATTATAATTCTAAATAAATTTTACTTTATATTAATTTTAACGAATAATAGATTTAAATCAAATAAAATAAAAGCAGAATAAGACGACGTGAGCATGCTATAGAAGACATTTGACACTTTACTGAAACAATTTTATTTTACAAATTTTCTTTATGTTAACCTCTTTTTTTTAAATGATAAATAATTAAAATAAAAAAATTACTTGGTTTATAAACATTAATATAAAGATTCATTTAAAAAAGATTGTTAAAAATGGGAATTTTTTTAATAATAAATATCCAAGTTTAAAAAAAATTTCAATTAATTACTTTTATTTCATTTTAAAAAATTTATTAAAAAAAATTTTGATAAAAAATTATTAATTACCATAAATTGAATTATGTGCATCTTCAACTAACAAGCCACAGTCATTTAAATAATATATAAAACATTTAGAAGATTGAGGAAGAGTGCTGACGAATCAAACTGGGTAGAATTGCAATGTCAAGGCCGATCACAACTAGCAAAGAATTAAGTAGGACAATATATATATATATATATATATATATATATATATATATATATATATATATATATATATATATATATATATATATATATATATATATATATATATATATATATATATATATATATATATATTAATATATTATATAATTATATAATTATATATTAATATAATATATATATATACACGTATATATATATATATATATATATATATATATATATACACTTATATATATATATATATATATATATGGGACATTCCACGTCAACAGAAACAGAGCTGTGGCCAAAAATTGGCGCAATGAAAAAAGACGTTTAAGGGCTTAAGAAATACGTACACTCGTGTACTTTTAATAACAGGTGGGCGTTTTTGAAAATCTAATATGGCGTCTTAATTACAAGCGAAGAAAGTCAACAAAATCACAAATCGACAAATAATATCGTTAATAAAAATTACAAAATCCATGGAAAAAAATTAAACGAAACTTTTTTAAACGTTTCAGGGGTCGCTTAATACAAACCCGAAGTTAGATTTTGATTAGAGTTAAAAAATTTAAAATGGCGGAAGCAAAATGGTGGACAAATTTTAAAACTCTTTAAAATCGCTCAAAAATGGTTACTCGGGGGTTTTCAAGGTCGCTGACTACTAATATGACCATAGTTTTTAAAATTAAAAATGGCGGATCCAATATGGCAGTCAATTTTTCGAAAATTCATTTAATTCGTTCAAAACTCGCCCTATGGGGGTTTTTTAGGTCGCTGATTACAAATATGACCTTAGTTTTTGAAAATTCAAAATGGCGGATCCAATATGGCGGCCAATTTTTTGAAAATTCATTTAATTCGTTTAAAACTTGTTCTATGGGAGTTTTTTAGGTCGCTGATTACAAATATGTCCTTTCACTCTAGTTCGCTCATTTTTTTTTTAATTTCGATAATTTTATTCAATATTTTAACAATTTATGCAACACATCTGTAATTACCATTCAACAAAAAGAATTAATTAAATGTTCCATTAAAAAATTAAAAGTAAAAATTACATTAAAATAAAGTTATTTCGAACATAAATGTAGTGTTTGAGATGCGCAGTCGTTTCAGCGATAAGAAACAATAACACGCTCGCGAACGCTCAATAAGGAACAGAGTCGCGCACTGCACTGTGGCACAAATGCTTAAAATTAAGCAATTTAAAACTTCGTGCCATTTTTTCCATCGGAATATTTTTTAGTGGTTTATTAAAAACATTTTAGTAATTCTTTAAACTTAAAATATCATCCAGAACACTATTTATCTTTAATTGTTTATAAATAAACAATTGCATTTTGCACTAAAATTGAATATTTTTATTTGAAAATATTGTCAGTTATACTTCACTTCAAGACAAATAAAATGCAACTTGAAAAATTAAAATCGATCAATAAGTTTTTGAGAAATTCATTTTTCAATTTAACACGTTCAAAATTTTCAATAGTTAATAACATTAACAAAAAAATTTTTTTTGCAAACTCCTTTGGTAGTATGATTTTTTATATAAAATACTATTAAAATAACCACATTAGTACGAAAAAAAAATTAAAAGGTTTTGGGTGGCTCCATTCAGGAATTCTAACTCTCTTTTGGGGGTTTTATAGGTCGCTAATTACAAATATGACCTTAGTTTCTAAAAATTCAAAATGACGGATCCAATTTGTCTGTTGATTTGATTAAAAATTTATCAAATTTGTTCGAAAATTTCCTTTTAGGGTTTCTATATGTTGCTGAGTACTGATTCATGGGTTTCCTATTAATATACTAAAATAATATGTAGTCGAATTCAAAAATTTAAAATGAAATTAGAAAAATTAGAATTTAATCCAAAACGACAGAAAAGTTTAAGAAAAATTTAGCCAACTTAAACTGTTTTAAGGTACTTAAACGCAACCACACCTTTGAGCGTAAAGCATAATTAAGGGGTTTAAAATTAATGAGACAATTTAAATTTCCTATTTTTGAATAAATATTTGTAAAAAGCAATCTTCAAAATCTTGAAAGACAAATTATAATCCAGTTTAGTATATTATTAGAAAACCCATGAATCAGTACTCTGCAACATATAAAAACCCTAAAAGTAAATTTTCGAACAAATTTGATAAATTTTAATTAAATCAACAGCCATACTGGATCCGCCATTTTAAATTTTCAAAAACTAAGGTCATATTTGTAATCAGCGACTTAAAAAACCCCCATAGGGCAAGTTTTGAACGAATTAAATGAATTTTCGAAAAATTGACTGCCATATTGGATCCGCCATTTTTAATTTTAAAAACTTTGGTCATATTAGTAGTCAGCGACCTTGAAAACCCCCGAGTAACCATTTTTGAGCGATTTTAAAGAGTTTTAAAAATTGTCCACCATTTTGCTTCCGCCATTTTAAATTTTTTAACTCTAATCAAAATCTAACTTCGGGTTTGTCTTAAGCGACCCCTGAAACGTTTAAAAAAGTTTCGTTTAATTTTTTTCCATGGATTTTGTAATTTTTATTAACGATATTATTTGTCGATTTGTGATTTTGTTGAATATCTTCGCTTGTAATTAAGACGCCATATTGGATTTTCAAAAACGCCCACCTGTTATTAAAAGTACACGAGTGTACGTATTTTTTAAGCCCTTAAACGTCTTTTTTCATTGCGCCAATTTTTGGCCACAGCTCTGTTTCTTCTATATATATATATATATATATATATAAATTTATTTCAAACAAATCTGTTAGAATTTTTTTATTGAAAGATAATTAAAACAATAATTGCAATTTAAATTTCCATTTTGAAATAATAAATTTAAATAATTAAATAAATTTTAAAATAATGTTTTTTGAGTAAAATAATTTATTTTAAAATAAATCAACAAATTAGTGTTAAAATTTAAAAAATAATTGATCAATTAATACAGTAAAAAAACTGAAAAAAAATTTTTTTCAAGTAATTATGTCGGTCAAGCAATTCTATAAATTATCGAAAACGGGCAAATGGTATAAACTTAAAAAGGCAGTAGAATTTTGTAATATGAGCGGATATAAGAAAATAGTGTTACCGCACTACGATTCTAAAAAATTTTTATCGATATTTTGAATTGAAAATAAGTTCCAACTAAAGAGAAGTTAAACGAATCACTTATTTTTCATTGTTTATGTTTCAATTGTATCAAGTAAAAAATGAAATCAGTATATAAAGTACTATTACAAGAAGGCCACATACGAAGATGGAAATCGGAGGGATATAATTGTGAAATAAGGGGTCAAGAAAATATTTCTGGACATTAATGGCTCAGAAACCTATAGCAAGCTAATTATAACATTATACAAGATGGGCATATGATAAAAGAAAGTGATTTTGTCGGAGATTTCAATTATTTTGATGATAAAATAGATGATTTCCATGAGAATCGGTACAAACATAAAAATGCGAAAAAGCAAGGTAACATGAATGAACTAGATGCATCGAAAAAATACGAACAACCATGTAACCGACAGCGGAAAAGAGGAAACCAAGGACAAAGGCAACGAGTTCGTAAAAGGGTCTATGGCCATAATGAATTCAATAACCAAAATAGGAACATGAATTTTGAAGAACATTGTCAAAATATGGACATGACATCGGAAGGTTATGAAAGAAAAAATTTTTACAACAAGGATCAGAATTTGCAAGAATATAACGTTGAATCCAGAAAATTACAGCACAGATTTATCAACGAAGAAGAAAGTATTTATCTCAGAGACGAATATAGAAGATACAACATACAGGATGATTACGGAAGAGAGGAACATAGAGATTATAGATGCTATAACTATGATGACTCGTATAAAAATTATGAGAAACCATATTTTGTAAATGACAATTTCGTAACAAATGATTTTATAGAAACCAGGCCAAAAAAATAAAAAAATATATGATCATGATTTCACAATACCACCAATTATTTTTAAAGATTCACCCAGAAACCAAAGCCCTTTAAAGGATAAAAAACAATTGGATCATAGTGTATCACTCTCCATAAAAGAACCACATCTACAAACAGAAAACGAAGAATCAAATAACATGAAAATAATTCATAATCAAGAGGAATCTTCAGAAAATGAACAAACGCCGTTGTATGTAAGTCCCATTATAGATACTAAAGAAGAAAATATCAGTATCAATAAAAAACTTCCAGATATTAAAATAGTAGATTCCGACAGTCCTATTATCAAACTAAGAGAAGGAAAACCCCTGGGAAAGTCAAATCATTAGGTGAAGAACAATTTGATGTGAAAAGTTCAGAAGGAAGAAAAGAAGTAGATTTTAGTGGTCAAATGGTAAATGAAGACGTTATCATTTTACCAGATACATATGCTGAGGAAGAAGAATTTTCCATAAATAAAACTTTTTTATCTCAAAGAAGTGTGAATCAAGAAAGTTTAGAAATGATTGAAAGAAATAGCAAATTATTAGAAAAACATCAAAAATATTTTTTTGATAAATTTTTACTCGAATCGAATGAGAAAAATGAAATAAACAATGGAGAAGTATACAAATTCGTAAGGAAAACAGATACTATAAACATGAAGAAGAAAAAGAAGACAATGACACTAAACACTCTTATTCAGCAAAATTTTCGCACAACAAGACTATTGCTATTCACACAGAAAAACATTTTGGTGAACTCAGAAATAGAACGAAAAAAGTAAGTCATAGCTTATTATACTTATTCCTTCATTAAATGGGATATAGAATTTAAATGGGGTTTTTTCAATGTTACAAAGGATGCATTTGGAGTTATTAAGTGACGCATATAGTAAAAGAAAATTAATACATAGGTAAATGAAAAAATATTATTATAATAAGTATAAAAAACTATTATTATTATTATTTAATTCACGGGGAGAAGAGAAAAAAAATGCATTTGTGCATGTCCAGGAAGTTCCCGCATGCGCTGGGTATATCGTGATCACGCACAAAGTGCAAGGATAAAAATATAAACCTTGCATACCTGCTTTAGGCAGTCACGAATACCGACTAAAAAACTTCTTGATCTCTGGGTTTCGAACCTATTATCCATCTACGGAACTACCTAGTGGCTTCAGACTTCGTAGATGAATGGTCCCATGTAGTCCCACTCTTGTTCTGGCCTTATTTCTTCCTTGTCCTCGACAAAGTCTTCTTTGCTTCCTAGAGGGCAGTTCTGAAGACTCCGCATCTCCCTGATCCAGCGACATGTTGGATGTTCTCCTTGTCGCCGAACTTCGCCTTGCATAAGAAGCAGCAAGGGCTCTTCTTACAATCTGCTACCTTATGGCCGGCTCCTCCGCACTTGAAGTACGCAGCCGACCTATCTACTGCTTGGCAGTCTCGACCTATATGGCCATATCCAAGGCATCTATGGCACCTTATGACCGTAGCTCTTCTTCTCACCTGGCAGGACACGAACCCAATTTTAATGTGCTTTTTGTTTAAAGCTCCTTCGATTTTAATGAGAAGGTCTCCCTTTTTAGTGGGTAAAGCTCCTACAACCCTTGTCTCGCTGGCCTCCAAGTCAGCCTCTTTCCGAACCTTCGCCAACACTTCCGCGAAGGTAGCTCATTCATCCACTTTGACGACCACTGTGGCTCTTCCCTTCTTATCAGGATTTCGCTTTGGTGCCGGTTTGGTCTCCTTGCCTTTGGACCTTTTGGGAGGTCCCTCCTCCTTTTTCTTCTTTGAATCCTTCGTAGCCTCAGGATCACTTCTTTTCCGCTTCTGAGCCTCTAAGACAACGTTTTTAAGCACTACTGCATTAAAACGATCATGTCTCAGTCTTCGGTCCTTTCGTGCTTCCTCCGACAAATTTAGTCCCTGGTAGAACTTTGTATCTTTTTTTGCCACCACTGCGTGCTTCTCCTTCAACTCCAGTTTAAGCGATGTTAAGCATCTAAGTCCATATTTGACTGTCGTATTGACATTCTTCTGGACATCGCAGGACTTCAGCATCTTGCTGTCCTCTTCCTCCATTTCTAGAATACTTGCTGCCTCTTTTCCCGCAGCCTCACGCATTCATCTCGCTCTTCATTGCAGCTAGCAATGTCAATCACAGAAGCATTACTAAAAACAAAAATGCAGCTGGCTTGACTGGTGACGCTGATCGTACTCCCTCGTCTCTCCGCCCTGTCCACGATGATTTGTGGTACTTCCAATGCGTTGTTGCCCTCCTGCATCCTTGGGCCACCGCCCGCACGCTCGAAAGCGCTTGACGATTGGAACCAGTGAGGGATTTTGCCGTAGCATTACCCCGCAGGTACTCTTCCTCGTTTTTACAATCGCTCCAGTTGGATGTTTCTTGTTTGCTGGTTTTGATCCGCGTCGAGTATTTGATTTCCTCGATACCACTTATTTCTAGGAAGCTTACCTATCCGCCACCTGGCACGCGTCCGATAGAGGACCAGCAACCCCGCGCAAAAGAACAAGTTCTAATGCGCCCCATGTAGAACAAAACTTCCAGTTTATTATTATTATTTTTGTTTTTGCTTAGGGATTTTTGGGAAATAAAAGAGAATATAAAAAAGATATACATATAAAATAGTAAATTTAATAAACTGGCAAACTACTTCCAGCCCGACCCACTAAAACCCGTAACCCTTCTTTTGGAGCCCTTTACCCTCCCTCGGAACTGTCGTAAGACTTTAGCCTTCAAGGGTGGCGCTCCAACTCTGTCGCTGCTGCGACTTTGTTTTTACCTGCGGTTCTCCTGCGTCAATAGTTAAAAAATTTTAAACTATTTCAATATAAAAGCGGAATAAACAGCACAACAATAATAAACAAAAAATAAATGTTAAACAAATGTTGAAATGGTGTATAATATCAAGAGATAAAATATTAAACCGGTGTAAAATAGTATCATATAAAATAAACAGATATAAAAAAGTCAATAGGTAAAAAATTGTATATGGAAAAATAAATCAAAAATTGTATATGGACAGATAAATCACAAAATAAATTAAAATTGTATAAGGACAAATAAATAACAAAATAATTAAAATTGTGGAAGGATAAATAAATCACCAATAAATTAATAAACAAAAAAAACGCTTTTTGGCGGCCGTCGAGATCCTTCCTCGACATAACCGAGATTATGAAGTTCTCGACTTGCCGCCAATTCTTTTCTGACTGAGTCATCAGCGATACCATGTTCTCCGGTGTAACTTGACTGTTTACACCTTCGAACATGGTCTGCCTCTCCAGGTCCCATTTCTTGCATGAGAAGAGGGTGTGCTCTGCGTTGTCCACAGCGAACTGGCAGTACGCACACACCTCGTTCTAGCGTAATTTAAATCGACACAGGTACGAGTTGAAACACCCGTGACCCGTGAGTGCCTGTGTCAAATAATAGGAGACCTCTCCATGCTTTCGGTTTATCCAGGTGGTGAGTGTCGGAATCAGACGGTAAGTCCATCTGCCCTTTTCCTCCCTATCCCATCTGTCCTGCTATGTCTCGATAAGTTTGTTTCTCGCATATTTGCGGATGCTGTCCTTGCTGCGTCTTTCTTCCTCGGGGTACTCGGGATTATTTCTTCTTTTAAAAGAAGAAAAACTTCCTTCCTTTTCCTTACCATAAGATCTGCCGGCGTGACACTTGCAAGGGTTTGCACAGCACTCGCCGAGACCGTCTTATACGCAGAGACGATACGGGTAGTAACACATCTCTGCGCAGACAGCATATTATCGCAAATGGTTTTGCTTCTTGTTTCAAGTGAGGGAGCCCACGCTGCTGCTGCGTAAAACAGCTTAGCGTGGGCAACACTAACCACCAGTTCCTTTTCCTTTCGCATGGTCCGCGAACGTTTGGCATGAGTCGTGCCAAGTTTGACTCACACTCAATCGCTTTCTTCAACGTCGTTGCTATATGGTGATGAAAGTTTAACTTTCCATCGAGCTCAACTCCTCGACACTTAATACACGACCCATCTGTCGCTAAGATAGTTGTCCATCATTCGCAACAGATAAGTCGGTACTCCTTTTTGTCTTAACGACTTAATGCAGATGTCCCATCTCGCAGAATTTAACGCATTCCGTATGTCGATGGAAAGAAGAGCACAGAAACCCTTCTTCTTCCCTGATTGACTTCCTTTGCCAGGTTCTCTCCCCATTCCGGCGACTTACTATTGAAGTCTCCCGCAATGAGGACATCCCCGTCGAAAGCATTTGTGCTTTCTTCAAGAGAGCTGATCTCGGCATAGAACTTCTTAAGGGGATCATTTGGGGAGAAGAAGCAGCTGTATATACGAACACCCGCCACCTCTACCCAATCGAAGACCTTATCGGTCTCCAAGAAATCACTGACAGCGATGTCCGTGTTGAGCACTTGTATCCTGGACCTTCCTGATGCGTCCTGAAACCAGACAGCGCCACAACTCACATGTTACTAGGCCAACCCAATGATCGGAAGGAAACAAGCCTTTCGGCAAGTCCCCCGGGCTCGGACCGGTCCCCATGGTACCGTTTAGTACTCTGGTATGAGTACCGATTAAGAGTCTTGGCATCCTTGCTTCGGCAAGTGAGGTCGACGGTCTATAATTAGACTTGCCGGGCCGTCACGGCACTGCCCATCATCATCGTATGCTACTGCTCTATAAGAAAGCCTGGGACGAACCGAGTACTAACCGCAAGCAGTGGCGCCGCTCCGAACCTCATATGATCGCCTCTTACGACCTGTAGCCGGTCACAGTGGGCCTATTCTGCACCCGGGCACCCCACGGGTAACCTGAAACCAGACAGACAATTCTGGCTTTCTACACTGCTCACTGAATATCAGCCCCTCTCTGGCCTGCAGTCTGCATCAGGAGGTCCAGCGCGGCTCTTCCTCTTCCGAGGTTAACCTGGAAAACCCAGTATTTTGGTTTTTAAACCGGACAGGATTCCCCAATAAACTGGGCAAGCCCTGCTTCCCGAAAGGTGGTTTATCTCCTTTGATCCCTTGTCAGAGCAAGTCATGCAACGAGCAGAACCCTTACAGGACCTTCTCTTGTGGTTCAGACCACCACACTTCCAACAAGCATTTCTGCGGTCTAGGCCACTGCAGCCTCGTGCCAAGTGGCCGTAGCAAAGGCATCTGAAACACCTGTCTACTTCCACTCTGGCTCGGACTCTGCAGTTGACCCAGCCAATTCTGATCCGTCCTATCCTAAGTGGCGACTCTGCGTCTGCATCTTGGAGACGTCGGATCTCCATCTGTGTTTTACCGTAACGGGTCACTAGCTGGCAAGGCACATCTAAATTGGGCTTGCCCAGAGAACTTTGTACGGCTTTTATTACCTTTGATACAACTACGGTTTTGTCAAGGTCTACAATTTCAACAGACCTCGTCGAAACCACAGTTTCACTTCCGCCGGTCCTTAAAGGGCCGTAGTCAGCTCACTGCTGAACTTTGTAAGGTCCTGTCCCTTCATAAGAACCAGGAGGACTTCGTTCTTCCTGGATGTACGGACCGACAGGACCTCAACATTACTTTCAGCAGGGCTGACCCCTGTGAACATATTGTCCATAATCTTTACATAGTCTTCTGCTTCTCTTGCGCATATTTTCATTGCGTCTGTCTCCCTTCTTTTCTTTTTTCTTTCTGTGGGCTTTTTCGGTCCCCCCACTGGGTCTTCCCCAATTTTTTCTTTCCCCTTTTTCTTTTTTTCTTACCTTTAACCTTAACCCAGGCGTCTTTGTCGGGTTCCTCGGTTGTCCGAGCCTCATCAGCAGAAGCTTCTTCAGCAATCTGCTGAGGAGACTCGGACCCCTTTCCTTTTTTCGGCATCCTATCAGGGAGCGTCGTCGAGGCCTCCCTCTTCTTTTTGTCTGAAGAGGGGGTCTCCACCAGAATTTCTCCCTTCGGTCTTATCATTCTCCTCGCTTTGAGGGGAGGAGGGAAAGATTTCAATTTTTTAAAGATTTCTCTCCCCCTCGTCTCTTAAATCCTTAGCAATGCCGTAGATGCTTTCTCCAAAGTGGAAAGCCTCTACGGTGCCGTCCTTCATTGGCTTCGGGTTATTTTTCAGGATTCCCTCCTTAACAACTTTAAGGGCCCCGAACATACCCTCCGCGACTTCACATTGCCTATCCACAAGCTGAATCATCTTTTTAAAACCCTCCAGCAACAGGGATACATCTGTCTTTCTGGTAAGGGAAGCGAAGGTTTCCA
The DNA here is from genome assembly GCA_032873175.1 of Leptopilina drosophilae. Classification (NCBI taxonomy): domain Eukaryota; kingdom Metazoa; phylum Arthropoda; class Insecta; order Hymenoptera; family Figitidae; genus Leptopilina; species Leptopilina drosophilae. The sequence goes on along the minus strand of CM065482.1, from coordinate 29,416,932 downwards.
CAACCTCAATCTCCATTACGTCGCCGTCGTTATAGTCGAAAAGACCAGTGTTATGTTGGCCCCCCCACAAAATCCGTGGGCCTTGTGCCGACCACCGGGGCTTTCACCCGATCGGAACCGGCGGCAGGATTACCCTCTTTCGAGGTACCTGCTTGGGGGATAACGTTTTTGTCATCACACATGTTCATTAAAAGAAATTTTCAGTTTACGATATGGGTGTGATAATTGTCAGTTTAAGTGTATATGTGTCCTGTTATGTAAGTGGGTGTACCAATATCAGTGTATAAGAAAAGTATTTGTGTTAATGTTGCCTGAAGAGCCCCCAAGGCCAAGGCATGCCAGAGATCCCCTTTCACACACTACAACTAAGAGAATAGCGCGTTTACAGCGCATCCCACACACGTACTCAAGAAGAAGCTTCTGCGGAGGGTTCCCCTTTCATTGCGCAGGCATGAAAGGTGTCATTTATAGACATAAAACTTTCAGATTCGCACACCAGTTCCTGTTATCCCGCAAGTTGAATCCCCCTAATCTGCGTCCTGAGCGCATGACTTAACATGATCAGACGTGCCGGCAGGGATGACCAGCGTGGACAACAGGAGATGCCCATTCATAGAAGAAGCCGTTTATAGATTATCTCTTCCACAGTCTCAAGACAAAACAAAACAATAATTCCATACTGAACCCACCGGTTCAGAATCTTCCTGCCCATTCAGAGGGATATTGCGTTTATAGCGATACCCTCCATTTACACCAGAATTTTCTACCATACAGATCTCAAACTGGTCTCCACCCCACAGGCTCCCCAGGCTACCCTTCTCCTCCTTCAAACCACTTCACCCATATACGCACATTCGCATAACATAATATACCAATGGGCGCAGATGAACAAAGTGGATGAAATCCCAGGCTTGGGACCGGCGTAGCGGAGTTATTATTATTATGGCTTAGGGATTTTTGGGAAATCTGCTTACAGATACCTTTGATTCCGCACTCCAAGGTTATGTGGGGTTGGTATAATAAAACAAAAGAAAATAAAGAAAAAATAAATAAGTAATATAGTAAATTTAGAATACTGGCGACCTACTGCCAGTCCGACCCATTAAACCCGTAGCCCCTTTTTTGGAGCCCTTTACTCTTCCTCGGAACTGTCGTAAGATTTAGCCTTCGAGGGTGGCGCTCCAACTCTGTCGCTGCTGCGACTTCATTCTTTGCCTGCGGTTCTCCTGCGTTAATAGTTAAAATTTAAAACTGTTATAATATAAAAGCGGAATCAACAGCACAACAATAAAAAAACAAAAAATACTGTGGCATCTCTGTTCGCGAGATTTAAATAAAATTATTAATTGTAATCGTATTCTTGTGGATTCGACTCGCGAATGAGAGCACGATGTACACTCGCACAAAATTCTATAAGAGTTCTCTGGGTGCGTCTACGGTGGTTGTAGAGAGCGAGAGAAGAAACGCTTGTGAGCACTATAAATGCGGTAGCAAAGAGAAGTTGGACTTACCGTAGATGACGTTGTCTCTCTGTAATCTTTTATCCTGAGCGAAGTGAACACTTTTCGATGGATAATTAGACACAGTATTATTAATTTAACCAAATTCATTATTGACGCGAATAAGCACAATAGTTTTTACAAATAGGAAACAATTGATAACATTATTCAGATTCTCGGTCGACAATAATATTCTTAAATTAAGATAACTTTGTGAGAATTTTGACAATCACTTGCCGGAGCTCGCGACAATCTGCCGTAGCGTCTGCTTTTTCGCTGCACGTGGTTTTGTCGTCTGCTCTTTCAGCGACCAGAATTGGCGCATCGAATATCATAATATTGATTGCTTGTGTCACGATAATCGATTATTAGGTTTGAAGTGACGCGGGAGATAATTGCGAGTATAAAATAATTTCCGTTTGTTACATTTTCCCTCACTTAGTCGAATTATCGCTGCGGTCTCTCTTCTCAGCGGCCAGCTCGTAAGATTGAGACATCATCTTCCACAGTTCTGCGTTGTTATCGTTGGAGTCGAATGTCAAGATAACTTGATTGGGATTTCGGGTCTCATTTCCGAAGGTGGTTAGAGTGAGTGGCGAGGTTGGAGATAGTTTTTGCGACGTTGTACTTTCAGGTTTCGGCATGTCGTTGCTGATTTTGGCCGCTGCTTTTCGCGATAGTTTTTGTGTCTGGACGGGCGATTGTAAGGCAATAGCTAAGCGTGACGATACCGGCGATTAGTTTTCTTGAAGTCGTGGTTGTGGGATGGTTTTTGCGATTACGCCTTTGGCTTGGGCAGATGGTGGTCTAGAAGTGACTTGTAAGTTACTGGTCTGATTGATAATCTTTGACATCTGCTTGTCTCTGTTCAGAATTTTGCGGTAAATTTTCCTTCTGCGACATTCGCGCAGTTGACGTCTGGAAGATTTTTTGGCCGTTTGCAGCTTTTGCAGCGTAGATTTTCTGGGACATCGAATTTTTCTTCTGCCGCGTGTGGCCAAGGACATTCTTCGGTACTGAAGACTGGGGCTGCACATTTTTGACAAAAAGTTTCGTTATAAGGCTTCTTGCAGTAGTTGAAACTGTGTCCGTGATGGCCGCAATTTAAATATCCTTCCGGCGCTTTTGGTCTTATTCGGACTTTGCGAAGTTCTGACTGCATTTTATATACTTCCGATATTTTGTGCCTAAAGAGGTCACGAGTGCGTTGGTGAAGTTTTTCAACGTAGTTATAATCGGCGAGCAGCGCGTAGTAGTCGGTGTTGTAAGAATCAACCAAATTTTTTTGTTTTGTGATTTCCAACTTGAGGTTTTTAATCTCGTCGTTCTGCGATACAAGCTGTTGCTCGAGGTTTCGTTTTTCATCGAATAATTTCGACAGTATTTTGAAGTGTACTGCCGCGTCTTCACTTCTGCTCGTAGTGGGCGTTGATTCAGCTGCGTTGAGCTTTTCTCGGAGTAGTTCTTGACGTGATATTACAAGTCGTTTGAAGTCGGCTTTGCTAATCGCGATTAAGCCAATTGACTGGTCGTTTTGAATCCATGTTGAATTTGAAAAGAGTTTTACAATTTTGTTTGCGATCGAAGACCTTTCTTTGCGAGTTTTTAATCATTCACATGATATTAACCGATCTTTTTGCCATGCAGGTCGCTTATAATCACCACTACGGGGAGTAACTTTTTCGTAATGGTAGCTGGGCCTTTGTATCGGGGTGCTAATTTTGAACTATAGCCTTCGATTGCTTTAGATAATTTATTATTAGGGTAGAACACTAGGTCACCAATTTCGAAATGTAAATCGTTTTTACGGTTTTTGTTATAAGCATTCCTTTGTTTCTCACACGCTTTAGTCATTAACTTTTGAATTTTAGTACGTAAAATGTGAATACGTTTTACGCGTTCTGTCCACTCGTGAATTGTATCGTCTGTGGGGAAATCAGCGTTGTTTTCGCAATCTAATTGACCGGTACGCCTTGTTTCGCGAGCGAAGTTCAAAAAAGCGGGCATTACACCTAAAGATGAGTGAACAGTCGTGTTGTAAGCAAACTGTATTTCCTCCAACAAAGTGTCCCATTCGCGTTGATCATCGCTGAGAAGACTGGCGATCATGGTTTTCAGATTGCGGTTAACGCGTCCAACAGGGTTTGACTGCGGGTGATAAACCGTTCCGTTGTCTGTGATAAATGTTATTGGGGTTCCCCATTTGTTAATTAATGTGTGTAATGATTTTACAATTTTTGGCACGTCGGCTTTTGTCAGGGCAAAACATTCGATATATCGCGTGTAAATGTTTTCACAAACTAGAATAAAGGATTTTCCTGATTTAGATCGCGGAAGTGGTCCAACAATATCTAATGAAACAATATCCCATGATTCATTGAACTTGCGTGGATACATAAGTCCTTAAGGCGGATTGTTTTTGGGTTTGCATTTTAAACAAGTTTCGCATCCATCGATATATCTTTTGATATCTTCGCGCATACCGGTCCAGTAATAATGATTAACAATTGATAAATATGTCTTATTAATCCCTTGATGTGCGGATTGCGGGGTGTTATGATATTTAGCAATAATCTGAAGTATTTTGTTTTTCTTTAACACTTTCTTCCATGCATTGTTGTCGCCTATGGTTTCCTTGAGTTGATTTGGTTTGTAGTAATACAGTTCGCTGTTCGAGTCTGTATCGTTCTTAGCGCGTGGGGGTATTGCGTATACGTTCAACCATCTCGTCGTACCAAGATACGCTGTGAGTGTGACTGAGCTGCGAAGGGGGCGGGTCTTCCGAGACATTCTCGTAAAGACGCGATAGAGTGTCAGCTGCTTCGTTGGTTGTACCTTTGCGGTGTTCAATTTTCGCATTATTTGCTGATAATTCTAAGGCCCATCTTGCAAGTCTACCTCGCGAATCTTTTAAATTCTGCAACCAAACAAGACTTGAATGATCAGTAATTACCGTAAATTCAGTGGCTTCGAGATAACAGCCCAATTTCCTAATCGCAAAGATCACGGCTAAGCATTCCTTCTCGGTGGTAGTGTAATTTAACTCAGCACCTCTCAAAGGTTTGCTTAGACATGTAATGAGATATTCAGTATCTCCGTCTTTTTGAGTGAGAATGGCACCTAAGCCGGTGTTGCTTGCGTCTGTATATAAGAAGAATGGCAAATTTGGTCGCGGCGGATTGAGTGTTAATGCATTTTTTAGAAGATTCTTTACCTCTTGGTAAGATTTTTCGTATTCTTCCGTCCATTTCCACGGTACTTTGGGACAAGCTAGTTTATTTAGTGGTCCCTGTACTCGCGCGATATTACGTAAATGACGGTGGTACCAATTTACGGAACCGTTAAATTGACGTAATTCTTTGTGATTACGAGGAGTAGGACGCTCAAGAATTGGATCTACGCGTCTCAGATTGGGTTTAAGACCTTCTTTGCCGAGAACAAAGCCGAGATATTCCACGGAAGATTTTGCGAAATGTGATTTTTCTCGGTTGATGGTCAGACCTGCTTTGTGAAGAATATCAAAGATAATGTCTAACAACAAAATGTGTTCATCGAACGTTTTGGAAATAATAATCCAATCATCGAGATACGCGTGTACTTGATCTATATATCGTTCAGGGAGATTGTTCGTGCGAATGTGTTCAACAAATTTTTCTTTTAACTTATGAGTTAATTCTTGAAAAGTGGCTGGTGAGTTAGTGAGGCCAAAGGGCATTCTAACCCATTCGAATTGTCCATGTCCGGGTACTACGAAACCGGTGTATTCGCGTAAATCTTTGTGAATCGGTATATGATGAAATGCATCAGTAAGATCAATTGTACTAATTATATTTGCTTCAAATAACGCGTCAAGGATAGTATCCATGCGCAGTAAAGGATATGCAGATTTTTTCGTATTTTTATTTAATTTTCGGAAGTCCATGCAAACTCTAGGTCTGCCATATTTTCGGTACGTTAAAACAATGGGACTCGCGAATTGACCGAAGCTTCTAGTTATGAATATATTTTCTATATATTTGTCCATTTGACCGTTAATTATTTTGTTCGCTTCTAAGCTATAACGATGTGGTTTGAGCTTAAAAGGGGTTTGATCCGTCAATTCAATTGTGTGAGTCGCTAAATTCGTGATGTCAGTGTATTCTGCGAAATTCGATAATTTTTTATCTACGAATTCATCTAAGATTTTTCTTTGTTCGGGTGTAAATTCTAATAATTGCGCCGAATTAAGGAAATTCTGCGAATTGTTCGATAAGGTGAAGGGGTTTCCATTGTCTATCCTTCGATAGACCAATAACCTTCGCAAACGTCTATGACAACTTGCCATGCGGTTATAAAATCCATGTCTAATATTATGGGCGTGGTTAGTCCGTCAAGGACTGCGAACCATAATTCGCCGGTACAATCGTTAATTGTAACATCAAATTTTGTGGAATAACGGGGCGCTGCCACGTGGTTGCGTTGAGCTAACTGTACTCCTGCGCGTGTTATAGCGTCCTTAATTGGATTAATATTTGCGAGTTCTTTTATTTGGTCATACAATTCTTTATACATGAAGGTATATTTCTTTATATCCGATATTTATTGACATTGTAATCGTGCTTCGTTTCTGCGGCGGTAAAAGCAATGCGGGCCCTTTATGTACTAAGCTCTTGAATTTACTCGCTGCTGCTAGTAGGCCAACAGCTGGTTGTGGCAAGGGCTCCGACATAAGCGAATGTATGCTCGTCTCTGCTGACTCAGTGTGGTCGGCAGTGGGGAGCTCGTCGCTTGTGTCTGAGTACTCCGTCTCAGATTCCGAGTAGCATATGTCATCGTACTCGCTGTCGGAGTCTAGTGTAATTCCTACTGGTATGCGCTTGGTTAAGCGCTGATGCATTTTGAGGAATACACGTTGAGTCCTTCGCGGTGTGACTGCAACTGGGAAATGCACGGTTGTCAATTGTATCGCTATTTTTTATTTCAAGAATCTCATTATTGGACTTTTCCGAATTTTTAATTGAGTTAAAATAATGTTGGCCAGGGAGATTTAATCTCTCCTGGCATCTTTCTCGTTTTTTGACGAAAACAGGTTATGGGAGTTGAAACCGAAAGTATTTGGAAAATCGCGATTGTAGTTGCCGAACCAAGGTGGTACTTGGGGTGGCGAGGGAATCTGCGGAGGTGTAAATGGTTGTTGCCCGTTGCCGGGTTGGAAAATTGCGAAAGGTAGTGGTAATAATCGTAATTATTATTACCACGACCATCCATCCGTTTTTATTTCCGCGTCCGCGATAGTTCTGATTTTCGTCATTGCGTCCATCGTTACGGTCCTTGCCTCTTTTCGAGTCTTTACTGCAGTCTCGAGGTTTGCGCGCTGGCGATCTACGTCCTTCCCCCTCTTGTCGCGATGACACGGAACGTGAGGAGCGAGAAGATCTTGAGAGAGATCGGCGGCGTGACTTGCGGGCTGGTGGTAGGGAGACAGTTGGTTTCCTAACACTCTGATCATTTTCAAATTTCCGTTTTTCGCTTGTCGGTAATTTTGCTTCTAGCCTTTTAATTTGTTGTTTATAAATTTCTACTTTGTTTAAGTTAATTTCGGGTTCGCTTTTGTTTTGCTTTTTATCATTTTTTAGTTTTTTGGACATTGATTTTACTTTTGTCTCTTTTTCCGACTTATTTTGTTGAGCGGGATCAGTTGTGGAGAGGGGAGTATCAATCGCATTGAGTTGATTTTTGCTTCGTGTATTACGAGTGTTTTTAGTCTTGTTCGCGAATTTTTGAAGTGAATTGCATTGTTGCAATTTTTCTTCGTATTTGCGAATTTTTCGAATCAAACCGTCGTAATTTATGAAACTGTCGCGGTCAAAATGTTAAATTAGGTCAGAATGGAGGGCCGAGTAAATTTTGTCGAGTTGTTTTTCTTCTGGGACTTTTTGTTGCAATTTGTTATACATTGAACCTAACCTTATGACGAATTCAATTCCTGATTCGTCCTCGAGTTGGACAGCGCGTTGAGTTTTATTTGTGATTCGTTGATCATCGTTAGATTCGCCAATATAGAGCCAAGTGTACGCAGAATCAGCAAGTACCTGAGACATTGTTGCGAGGGCATCATCGGGATTGATGTTTGATACGTTTAGTTTGCGTTTAAATTCGTCAATGAATTCATCTGCATCAAGTGTTCCTGAGAATTTTAGTTCCCACGATTTAACTATTTTATGCAAGTTAAGGGTGTGTTTGTGAGAGACCGGTTGTGGTTTTGCGATTGGTTCATGTGTATTGATATGAGGTAGGTCTAAGATATCGCTTTCAGAAGGTGAGGGTGAAACAAAAATTTCTGTTTGTTCTGTGAATTGTAACGTTCGGTTACGTAAAGTAGTGCGCGCTGAAGGTGTTGTTGATAGTGGTGGGGGGTTAGCTGTTGCTATACCCGTACTGAGTGTTGCTTGTGTTTTTGTGTTCGTGGTTGTTACTGTAGTAGTGGTGCTCGTTACTGTTAAGGGTGTAGGTTGTGGTCCTTGTTGTGTACTAACGCGGAAACTTGGGTCGATTGGTTTCCATCGGGAGTCGTGCCAAGGAGATGGCGTTTGTCTAACCTGCAATTCTGAAATTTTTTGTGATAGCGATTCTATCATTATGTTAACCTCTTTTCGATTTTCTTTTATTAAATTGTTTATTTCTGTATCATTGCTTTGAATTAGTTGACAGGTTTCGTTTTTTAGGATTTTTAGTTCTTTTCTGTTGTTTTTTAAGTCTTCTAACCGGGCTTCCTGAACTATGCGGCGAGTTTCATTATAAAAATGGTCTAGTTGGTCACGAGATTCGTCCAAATTGCGGTCGAACATTTGTTGCATGTGACGTTTAAAATCATTATTTTGCGAACTCTTTTATTCAAGATGCGCAGTTTTTTGTTGTTGAGCATCGAAATTTGTTTAGGAATTTTTATTTTGTTTAGATTGAGGAGAGGTGGTGAACATTTTGTCTGTTTTCGCGCGTGATAAAGAGTTATTATTACTATGGATGGTAATAATTTATTGATTTTTCGGGTTTTTAATGAGAATTTTTGAGGAATTGCGTGATATATTTATTTGGAATTTAAATATTTTATTTCGAAATAATTTTCTTTCATACGAGAATGACTAAGCTTGCGAGGAACAATTAAGTTGTGAATGTAAACACAGCTGTGTTTTGATCGCGTTGTCGAGCTTGAAGCCAGTGTTCTTTTAGAGGTGGATTTTAGATGAGAATTATTTTATTCAAAATAAAATTAATTTTCCATGGCGTTCTATCACACGGTTGATAAAATTTTGATTTTGTTTATGGCAAGTGATTGGAAAATTTCATGTGAAAGAGCGAAGTTTGGTAAAAGAATAACAATTTCGTTGTTTCGCATACAGAAAAAAAATATAAGCGAGTTTTACATTAGTAAGGTAAGCGAAGTCATACAGAAAAAGTAAGAAGAGATTTGTGTGAAAAGCGAAGCTGATTCAAAAAAGGTTTGCGTAGAAAGCGTAGCTCATACAGAGAAAGACATTTTTTTATAATTGCTTTGTAGAAAAAAATATAAGTAAGCAGATGCGTTGTAATAGTGGCTAGGCGTGCATAATTATTTTGATATTAAGAGAAGAAAATTTTTAAAATATAGATTGTGCGAGCCGTTGGGTAATATCCAGAGATTATAGATTATTATGAAAATCTAATTTTCAGGTAAAAGCACGTTGGGCGCCATTCGCGGCATCCCTGTTCGCGAGATTTAAATAAAATTATTCATTGTAATCGTATGCTTGTGTATTCGACTCGCGAATGAGAGCACGATGTACACTCGCACAAAATTCTATAAGAGTTCTCTGGGTGCGTCTACGGTGGTTGCAGAGAGCGAGAGAAGAAACGCTTGTGAGCACTATAAATGCGATGGCCAAGAGAAGTTGAACTTACCGTAGTTGACGTTGTCTCTCTGCAATCTTATATCCTGAGCCAAGTGAACACTTTTAGATGGATAATTAGACACAGTCTTATTAATTTAACCAAATTTATTATTGACGCGAATAAGTACAATAGTCTTTACACATAGGAAACAATTCATAACATTATTCGGATTCTAGGTCGACAATAATATTCTTAAATTAAGATAACTTTGTGAGAATTTTGACAATCACTTGCCGGAGCTCGCGACAATCTGCCGTAGCGTCAGCTTGTTCGCTGCACGCGGTTTTGTCGTCTGCTCTTTCAGCGACCAGAATTGGCGCATCGAAGATCATAATATCGATTGCTCGTGTCGCGATAATCGATTATTAGGTTTGAAGTGACGCAGCAGAAAATTGCGAGTATAAAATAATTTCCGTTTGTTACAATACAAATGTTAAAAAAGTGTAAAAAGTAAAATATTAACGGGTGTAAAATAGAAACATATAAAAAAAACAGATATATAGTGTCAAAAAATAAAAATTGTATAAGGACAAATAAAACACAAAATAAATTAGAATTGTATACGGACAAATAAAACACGAAATAAATTAAAAGTGTATAAGACAAATAAAAATCACAAAATAAATTAAAATTGTAAAAGGACAAATAAGTAACAAAATAAATTAACGAAAAACAAACAATTTAAAAGCTGTTCAAATTACGCTTTTTGGCGGCCGTCGAGATCTTTCCTTGACATGACCGAGATTATGAAGTTCTCGACTTGCCGCCAATTTCCTTCTGACTGGGTCATCAGCGATACCATGTTCTCCGGTGTAACTTGACTGTTTACACCCTCGAACATGGCCCGCCTCTCCAAGTCCCATTTCTTTCATGAAAAGAGGGTGTGTTCTACGATGTCCAGAGGGAACTGACAGTACGCACACACCTCATTTTCGCGTAATTTCAAACGATATAGGTACGCGTTAAAACACCCGTGGCCTGCCGTGGTAAACGCTTGCGTCAAATAATAGGAAACCTGACTGTGTTTCTTATTTATCCAGGTGGTGAGTGCCGGGATAAGTCCATCGACCTTGTTCCTCACCATCCCATTTTCCCTGACATCTTTCTATGAGCCTGTGCCTCGCTTCTTTGCGTATCAGGACCTTTCTTGGTCTTATTTCCTCATCAAGGGAACTTTTTTCTTTAGAAAAGAGAAACATTTCTTCCCTTTCCTCGCCAAAAGATCTGCTGGCGGGACACTTGCAAGGACCTGCACAGCACTCGTAGATACCGTCTTATATGCAGAGATGATACGCGTAGTTATCGATCTCTGCGCTGACAGTAACTTTTCACAGATGGTAACACATCTTTTACTTCTCAGGGATGGGGCCCACGCTCGTGACGAATAAAGCATTTTAGCATTGGCGACACTCGCCACCAGTCTTCTTTTTTGTTCACGGGGTCCACCAACATTTGGCATTAGCCGTGAAAGGTTAGCCGCACACTCGATCGCCTTATTTGACGCCGTAGCCATGTGGTGGTGGAAGTTTAATCTTCCATCCAACTCCAGACCGAGACCTGCTTTGGCTATGTCTACTACTGCCTGGATGGCATCAACTGTAGACTTGCCTTTACGGAAACCAAATTGGTGATCGGATAGACGATTCTCTCCGGTCAAGTGGATTTGCATTCTCTGCAGAACCATATCCTCTAAAAATTTACCCATCGTATCCAACAGGCATATAGGCCTGTATGACGAAGTTTTATCCAGAGTTTTATCTTCTTTCCTTAGGAGTACCAGCCTCTGTCTCTTCTAGTCACGAAAGAACTCTCCTCTCTCCAGGCCAAGATTGAAGCATCAAAGGAGAATCTGGGGTAAAGTGTCGATTACCAACTTTAGGATCTCGTTACTTATCCCATCGATTCCAGGCGCCTTGCCTGTTTTCAATATTTTGCCTGCTTTTTGCAGTTCACTAAGTGTAAAGAGTTCTTCCTCTTCGACTTTGCAAGAACTCTAGTCTCTGCTAAGGTATGGCTTCGCAGGAGGAAGCAAAGAACTTGTTATCTTTATGACCCAATCGGGATTATCCAGGCCGGAGGTCTTTTGCCTCGTCACTAATTTCTTAGCAGTGATTTTAAAAGCCAGACCCCATGGGTCCTTATCGACTTCATCGATTAGGTCCTTTCAGCTACGGCGTCGCGACTTACGAATCTCTTTCTTAAGGTTCTTTTTCGCCTCCTTGAAAACCTCTTTCAGCAAGGGATCTCCCTTAGATTGGATATATGTCCTTCTTGCTTTGAGGCATTCCTTTCTCAAGGAGGCTAGCTCCTCTGACCACCAGTGCAAGGATTGCATTGCAAGCGGTGACTATCATGTTCCTCACCGCTCGAACCTCCGCATCCTCTTCACCCAGCCCAAGTGTCCTCAATTAAAAAGGCTTCTCTTAGGGACCGGCCGAACTTTTCCTTGTCGAGTCTCTTCATATTCCACGAAGAGGTTTTGCGACTAGGAACATCTTGTCTTTTTTCTCCTCGTGTGTCTCCCATCGAGACTGAGAACTCAATGTACTGGTGGTCACTTGCGGTATATTCCTCAGAGACCCGCCAGTCCCTTATGCGGCTAAATAGTTTAAACGATGCGATCGTTAGATCTATAATTGATCCGATCGCACCTTGTCTAAAAGTCCATGTATTGCCTCGGTTTACAGCCAATAAGTCGTTTCTGGAGATCATTTCTCCAATACGAATTCCTCTCTTGTCGAGTCTCGTCTCACCCCACGCTGGCAACTTTGCGTTAAAATCGCCAAGGAGCGAGGTCGATTTCATGATTCTGCTCACTGCAGAACAGGATATCGACCTCATTTTCTCTTGCTGTTTGCATTAGAAGCAACTGTGCATCCTTACTTGTATGCAGGATGACCTGCAAAAATGTTAAGGGTTTGCCCTTTTAATCTTTTGCAGTTCTTTACAGTAAACCGGGCAGGCTCTCTTTCCGGTCTCGTGATCTGTTTCTGGCTTTTCCAGGTCCAAGCAAGTAAGACACTTCGGCTTAACGACACAGCTCTTCGCAAGATGTCTCTCGCCGCCGCATCTCCGACAGTTTTTACTTCTGTCGGGACCTTTGCAGGTTAAGGGTCTATGTTCGTAACCTAGGCACTTTTGACACCTAGTCACTTCAACATGCTCACGAATTGGAGCGTTTATCCAGCCGATTTTGATCCTACCAAGTTGTAGCAGAATGTTACTCTCTGCCTTAACCAGGCGGATCAGAGCGACCTTAGTACTTCTAAAGCGCGGCAAAAGGTAGCACTCTATCTTCAGACCAGGTTTGCCCAGCTTATTCCTTAGAACTGAAATCACCTCATCCCCCGTCGTGGTTTTATCCAGCTCCTTGATCTCTAGGCACCTTTTATTTACGAGAGCAGTGACTTCGCATGGCAAGGCGCCTTTCATAGCCGAGGACAGTGCTTCCGCAAACTTCAAGGTATTTCCACCCTTTTTCACTATCACGAGAACCTCCTGTTTGAAGGTTCTCCTGATTTTTTGAATCAGGGTACCATTGTCTTCTGGTTTAACCTTTGATTTTATCAACGGCAAGATGTCTTTAAAGACAGTCTTAGCGTATGTCTTGCTGGGCCTACTTGAGGACGCCTCTTTCGCTCCAACTAGCGGCTCAGAATTAAGCTGTGGAGTCTCCTTTCGCTTAATTCAAAGTTGCTGCAGCACTCCTCGTTTGGCGTGGAGTTCCTACAGTTAGAGTCCGTTACTCTTGGTCCTAGAACGGCTCGGGGATAAAACGCAGGTTTTTACAAATTGTGTAAAACGCACCTTCTAAAATCATCACGCCATCCTGGATGTCCCGACTTACGTTCTTTTGGCGCTTAAATGCTTGACACACGCTTTTAAATATTCCAGGAATAGCCAGGAACTGATTTGCGACATTTGATTCGTAGCATTTCAGCTGGCTATCTATTTGGCTCCCTCCATTATTATTATTATTTATTTTTTTTCTTAGGGATTTTTAGGAAATCTGCTTACAGATACCTTGGATTCCGCACTCCAAGGTTATATGGGATTGGTATGATAACAAAAGGAAATAAAATATATATATATATATATAAAATAGTAAATTTAATAAACTGGCGACCTACTGCCAGCCCGACCCACTAAAACCCGTAACCCTTCTTTTGGAGTCCTTTACCCTCCCTCGGAACTATCATAAGACTTTAGCCTTCGAGGGTGGCGCTGCTGCGACTTTGTTCTTTACCTGCGGTTCTCCTGCGTCAATAGTTAAAAAATTTGAAACTATTTCAATATAAATGCGGAATTAACAGCACAAAAGAAACAAAACAAATGTTAAAATAGTTTAAAATGTCAATAGATAAAATATTAAACGGGTCTAAAACAGAAACATATAAAATTGACAGATATATAATGTTAAAAAGTACAAATTGTTTAAGGACAAATAAATCACAGAATAAATTAAAATAAATAAGGACGAATAAGTTACAGAATAATTTAAAATTCCATAAAGACAAATAAAACACAAATTAAATTAAAAGTGTATAAGGACAAATAAATCACAAAAATAAATTAGTACAAAAAAACGAATATGCAAATTAAAAGCTGTTTAAATTACGCTTTTTGGCGTCCGTCGAGATCCTTCCTCGACATAACCGAGATTATGAAGTTCTCGACTTGCCGCCAATTCTCTTCTGACTGGGTCATCAGCGATACCATGTTCTCCGGTGTAACTTGACTGTTTACACCTTCCAACATGGCCTGCCTCTCCAGGTCCCACTTCTTTCATGAGAAGAGGGTGTGCTCTGTATTGTCCACAGCGAACTGTCAGTACGTACACACTTCGTTCTTGAGTAATTTAAAGCAACGCAGGTACGAGTTAAAACACCCGTGACCCGTGAGCGCCTGTGTCAAATAATAAAACTTCTTCATGCTTTCGGTTTATCCAGGTGGTGAGTGTTGGAATCAGATGGTAAGTCCATCTGCCCTTTTCTTCCCTATCCCATCTGTCCAGCCATGTCTCGATAAGTCTGTTTCTCGCATATTTGCGGATGCTGTCCTTGCTGGGTCTTTCTGCCTCGGAGTACTCGAGATTATTTCTTTTTTTAAAAAGAAGAAATACTTCCTCCCTTTCCCTTGCCATAAGATCTGTCGGCGAGACACTTGCAAGGACTTGCACAACACTCCTCGAGACCGTCGTATACGCAGAGACGATACGGGTAGTAACACATCTCTGCGCAGACAGCATATTATCGCAAATGGTTTTGCTTCTTGTTTTAAGTGAGGGAGCCCACGCTGCTGCGTAAAACAGCTTACCGTGGGCAACACTAACCACCAGTCTCCTTTTCCTTTCGCGCGGTCCGCGAACGTTTGGCATGAGTCTGACGCACACTCAATCGCTATCGTCAACGCCGTTGCAATATGGTGATGAAAATTTAACCTTCCATCGAGCTCCGCTCCTAGATACTTCATATGCTTACTCCATTTGACCTTGAATTCGTCTATCGCGATTCGTTGGACAGTATAACCACGTCTGTCTGTGACAAGCAGAGCTTCGGTCTTTTCCAGGGTCATTTGAAGACCTCTGGCGTCAAGCCAGCTTTTAACTCGCTCAGACAGTCGTTCACCAATGTCCCAAGGGCTTCCTCGCTTTCGGCTGAGCACACGATTAACGTATCATCGTCCACAAAGCCGATGATGACCGCGCCTTCAGGTAGACCCATTCGCAGGAAGTTATCATAGGATACATTCCACACGAATGGCCCCACCCTCGATCTTTGGGGAACACCACATTGCATCTCTTCCTTCACAGTCTAGGTGTCCCCTCATAGATTACCCACCTGTCGCTAAGATTCATTATCCGCAGCAAGTAGGGCGGTATTCCCTTCTCCATTATCGACTGGATTAGATCTTTCCATCGTGCGGAGTTGAACGCATTGTGTATGTCAATAGCTACCAATGCGCAGAAGCCCTTTTTCTTCTTTGGTCCCAATTTGTTTTTTCCCGCTTTGGCTATGTCCACAACTGCCTGTGTGGTATCAACCGTAGACCTGCCTTTGCGGAAACCAAAATGGTTATCGGATAGACTATTCTCTCCGGTCAAGTGGCTTTGCATTCTCTGCAGAACCATGTCCTCTAGAATTTTACCCATCGTGTCAAGCAGGCATATAGGCCTGTATGACGAAGTTTCATCAAGAAGTTTATCTTCTTTCCTTAGAAGTACCAGCCTCTGTCTCTTCTAGTCACGAAAGAACTCTCGTCTCTCCAGGCAAAGATTAAAGCATCTAAGCAGAATCCGGGGTGAAGTGTCAATTACCAATTTTAGGATCTCGTTACTTATCCCATCGATTCCAGGTGCCTTGCCTGTTTTCAATCTTTTGCCGGCTTTTTACAGTTCACTAAATGTGAAGAGTTCTTCCTCTTCGATTTTGCAAGAACTCCAGTCCCTTCTAAGGTATGGGTCCGCAGGAGGAAACAAAGAACTTATCTTTCTGACCCAATCGGGATTATCCAGGCCGGAGGTCTTTTGCCTCGTCACTAATTCCTTAGTAACGATTTTAAAAGCCAGACCTCCTGGGTCCTTTTCGACATCATCAATTAGATCTTTCCAGCAACGGCGTTGTGACGCTCGAATCTCTTTTTCAGACTTTTCTTGGCCTCCTTAACTACTTCCTTTAGCAAAGGATCTCACTTAGAACGGGTATAATTCCTTCTAGCTTTGAAGCACGCTTTCCGCAAGGAGGCCAGCGCATCAGACCACCAGTGCACCGAGCCTTTCCGTGAAGGGGTGCGCTTACGACTCGGCATAGATGCATCGCAAGCTGTGGTGATGGTTTTCCTCACCGCACGCACCTCGGCATCCAGGGTCTTTGGCCTCTTCGCCCATCCCGATTCCTTTATAAGGCGGGCTTCTTCTAGGGAACGGACAAATTTCTCCGATCACTTTGCCTCTTTTATCGAACCTTGACTCGCCTCACTCTGGCGACTTAGCATTAAAATCGCCAGTGACAAGTACATCCAACCTGGATTCACTAAGGCTCGATTCGAGTTCTTCCATGTCGGCTTCGAAGTCCGTCAGTGGATCATTCGGCGAAAAGTAGCAACTATACATTCGTATGTTTTTAACTTCCACCCACACAAATCCACTGCTCGTCTCCAGGTATCTGTCAACCCTCAGTTTGGGATTGCTCAGTCGGGACAGCTGCCCTACCCGACTTATCCTGATACCAGGAGCCTAGGTCGACCTTTCTGTATTGCTCGCTGCAGAACAGAATGTCGATATCCTTTTCTCTGGCCGTCTGCGTCAGAAGGGCCTGTGCCTCCCTGCACGTGTGCAGGTTGACCTGCAGAAGTTTTAAGGACAACCGGACAAGAAACTTTTCCGGCGTCTTGAAGCACGTCTGTCTTAGCCAGGTCAGAGCACGTCAAACACTTAGGCTGCTTGACAGAGCAATTCTTTGCGATATGACCCTTACCGCCGAATCTCCGACAGCTTTTAGATCTGTCGGGGCCCTTGCAGTTTCGTGTCATGTGTCCGTAAACAAGACACTTTTGGCATCTTGCTACCTCTAAATGCTTTCTGACTGCAGCATTTATCCATCCTACTTTTATTTTGCCCACTTGTAGCAGAGAATCGCTCTCCGCTTCAGTCAGGCGGACCAACGCCACTTTTGTGCCACTAAAACGTGGTAAAAGTCTGCACTCTATGTCCAGGTCAGGCTTTTCCAGTTTTGCCCTCACGGCAGAAACAACGTCTTCACTTGTCGCTGTTTCGTAAAGTCCTTTTATCTCGAGAGTCCTTTTGGAAGTGTAGGGTTTTGTACTGGACCTTCCTTGCACTTAACCCTCTTTTCCACTGGAGTTCCCTTCTGAAGACTTGCCTCCAGACTTCCGTTCTCTCTAGGGCGTTTTCTATTATCAGGTGTTCCGTTACCCTCAACAGAAGCTTGATCTACCCTCTTTATTGTACCGAGGTTTGAACTTGGCGTTTCAATATCAGAGGTATGCATCTCATGATTTTTAAATGGCACCGGAATAAAACGCAGGTTACTGCGAATTATCGCGTGCGCTTTCTCCAAAGCCACCATGACATCCTGAACACCCCTACTAATATTTTTCTGCTTCTTGCAGGCACGCCACATGCTCTCCAATATTTTAGGGAGCAAGTCGAATTGATCAGCAACATTTCTTTTAAAGCTGCTGTGCTCCCTATCCACGCAATTTTTGCGTTGCCCCCCCCCAAATCCATGGGGCCTGCGCCGGTCTTGGAGAGACTGACGGGAGAATTGTTCCTTGGGGTAATCTATAAATACCTTCATTCATAATCATTTTTTTTTTTGTTTTTTGGTTGACCTTTGGTAAAAATCCCCGCCACCACGACAATGTCTACCGAACATATCCATGATGTCAGTCATGTTTGGCAGCGGATAGTATAATATCCGCTTCTCCCAGCACATCAAAGACATCAATGATGTTCGGTAGTGGACAACCAACGGCGGGGATTATTATTATTATTACTATTATTACTTATTATCACTATTATTATTATTACTATTACTGATTATTATTATTATTATTTATGTAATATTTATACATAGATACATAAATACAAAATATGCATGCTCTATAAATGTTTACTGATAACAGAAATTGGTTATTTTTTGTGTAAGATTTTTATAGATTTTACATGTGAGTGTTATTAGGGTAAATTTTAGTCAATATATTTTGTCCCGAAATAATCTCTATATAAAAAATTAACAGTATAAATTAAATTACTAGTAAATATTTAGTTTGTTTCTATAGATAGACATAAACTTTACTCTATAAAAAAACATTAATGTTGAAAAGGTAAAACTGGATTACAATTTTTAGTAATATTGTCAAAAAAGTCAAATTATAAGTTAACTGTAACACTTGTCTTTTTCAAATAATTTTCGTCGAAGGTTTTGTTTTCACAACCGACTATATTAAATTCGTAATTGAATATATTTAATGAAATTATTCAAACTAAAATTCTTACATATTTCATCATTTTATCTTTTACAAGGAAATATCGAATATTACTATTTTATTGAATAACCGTCGGAATTTTAAGCTGAATTACTAATAAAACAAATGACTTATTAGCTCTAATCAAATTATGCTTTTGACTAACTTGTAAAATATAAATATTTGCCAATAATACTTTAAGAGTATTCTTTAACACAATACAGTACTAAAGAAAATAAGCCTTAAAGTTTAAAAAAAACAGTAAAGATATGTCACTAACATTAATGAATAGCTCACATTAAACTACTAACGTTAACCAAATTTTCTAATGACTTAATCACAAAGAAAGACAAATATACTCAAATATTGTTTGATATTGAAAAAAAATTAAAGCAGAAGGATATAGTCATGTTCAATTAAATTATACAAAGAATCAACTGATACAAAAAATAATTTTCCAAAAGTTTGCTTATAGTCATTTAACACACTAAAAAAATAAACTTCATATTTTCAAAGATGTCAATGTTTTTGAGATCGATGCTATAATGTTTCTATCGTTCAATATTATTCAAAATTAAAATTAATTTCTGGATCAATTTTTTAAAGTATTGAGTTTTTACGGTATAATTTTTAAATACAAAAATTAATAATTCAAATAAAATATACAGAAATATGTATAAAATTAGACAGGTGTATGATTTTGGATACGCGACACTGTGTAAGGTTACATCTCAGGTGACTAGATCAGTAGGAAGTATACATTGAAAGAAATACTTACATAGACAATTAAATTCTCATTCACTTTTACGTAATTTAAATGAAATATATATTTCCTATTATTCTTGTTCTCTAAAAGTTATAGGCGACAACTTAAAAAAGTATATTTTAATGAAATTAATAACCAAAACATACACAGTGTTTAAGAAGCAAAGTTATAACGTATAGAACAATAAAATCCATCTCATCATTTTAATAACCTTCGAAATTAGGATACATAACTTTTCTTTAAATATTAATTTCAGCAAATAAATAATTTCAAATCAGCACAAAAATTAAATAGAATTTCAAAAACCCAAAAATTCTATTAAAAATTTTGAAATAAAAAAATGTTATATTTTTTGTTATAACGAAACAATTTCACAGAAAACGCAAAATAAGATCTTATCTTACATTCATCATAATCTAAATTTTTCTATAAAATAAATCGTATACACAAAACAATTTAAGTGAAAGCAAATTTTTTTATTTACAATGAAACCCTTCTAGAAAAAGAAAATTAAAGATACAGCAGCTTAATAATCTTTAAAAACGGCTTAATCTAAATGTAGAAGACATAAACAAAACACCTTTAATAAAAATGGGTACGAAAAATTCTAATAAAACAAAACTTACATGGTTAAAATGCTTATTTAACGTTATCTATGAAGTTAAAAAAAAAGCTCTAACATTGTTTTAAACAACAACTATATATATGGGCATTTCCACGTGAAATTTTTCTATGACATTTTAGAATCGGTTAAACATATATTTTTCTCGTTCCTTATAGAAAAATATTAAATACGTATTTTTTTATTTTTCCATAATTGCCAAAATTTACAAAATATGAATTTTCGAAATTTTGGATTTTTAAGAGCAGAATTATTTTCAATAGCTTATAACTTTGAAAGTATTGAGTTTCGAAAAAAGTTGTCAAAGAAAGAAAGTTTTGGTTTTTCTTCAACTTTTAAAAGATTAAAAATTTTTTTTTTAATTTTTTAGAAAAAAAAATTATTTTTTTATAAACAAATTAATTTATTTTTAATTTGGACGCGATTAATTTTTTATTTTTTTCTTATTTATTTATACCTACCAAAATACAGAAGATTTTTTAAAAAGATTCGAGACGGGCCGACTTATAGTTTTCGTTCTATAAATTTTTTAATTAATTTGTTTACAAAAAAATAATTTTTTTTCTAAAAAATTTTTAAAAATATTTTTTTTTAATTTTTTAAAAGTTAAAGAAAAACCAAAACTTTCTTTCTTCGACAACTTTTTTCTAAACTCAAAATTTTAAAAATTATAAGCTATTAGGTTTACTAACTCATAGTTTTCGTTTTAAAAAAAATTTATAGAACGAAAAATATGAGTCGGCCCATCTCGGATCTTTTTAAAAAATCTTCTGTATATTGGCAGGTATAAATAAATAAGAAAAAAATTAAAATTTATACCGCCGAAATTAAAAATAAATTAATTTGTTTATAAAAAAAAATAATTTTGTTTTCTTAAAAAAATTTTTTTTAATATTTTTTTTTAATCTTTTAAAAGTTGAAGAAAAACCAAAACTTTCTTTTTTTGACAAATTTTTTCAAAACTCAATACTTTTAAAGTTATAAGCTATTCTAAATAGGTGCTTTTAAAAATCTAAAATTTCGAAAATTCATATCTCAAAAATTTTGGCAATTATGGAAAAATAAAAAAATACGTATTTAACATTTTTCTATAAGAAACGAGAAAAAATTGTTTAACTGATTCTAAAATGTCATAGAAAAATTTTACGTGGAAATGCCCATATATATATACACGAAGAAAAATCTGTTGCTCTTAGCGCACGAGCAGGCCGTACTAAAAGCGCATACACACCACCATGCTTAAATTGCAAGAAATCTGTGCTGATTTTTCATGGATTTGAGCAACTGTAGAACAAGTGGGCAACAAGCTGTGCGAAGTTAGCACCGGCCTTTGCAAAATTAGGTACAGACGTCTATGTAAAAAGCGAATAAATAGAGCGCATATGAAAACATAAGAAATGATGATTTGCGAATTTTTCTATTGATTTTTAAGTACCGAAACAGGTCCTCAAACTTTATGCCAAATTTTGTCCATTTGGGAGTTAAAGGGTTAATTTTATTCAGTTAAAAATCGTGGATTGAAGTTCTGAAAGAGTAAAAAAGCAACTGATTTTCAGCAAAAAATAACTGTAAAATTAATTAGTTAGTATAAGTAAAAAAACTTTACTGAGCAGAAGTAAAAAGTCATTAAATCTACGATTTTTAAATGCTTCAAATTAAGAGAGTAATTTATGTAAATTTTTTACTTTTTACTTTAAAAAAATATTGGAAAATTGTTAATTGGAAAAAAATTATTATTAAAAAATAGGAAACACATCCATATTATGCATAATTTTTATTTCTTAATAACAATTTTGTTCTTTGAGAATTTGTGAAATCATTTGCTCACAATTAAATTCTATAGAAAATTTCGATGATTCTGAAATTCTTTAATTAAATACTCTGAAAGAATTTTTTTGGAAAATTTTACAAAAAAATTGAAGAAGCAAATTCTACTAATTATTTATAGAAACGTTTACTAACACAAATAAGGAAATTTCTCACTGACTGGAATTAGCGCTTGCTATCCGAGCAAAGAGCCAGTTCTAGAATCCATCTCTTCAATTATCAGTTATAGAAATATATAGAAAATTCTTATTTTTAAATATTTTAATTTGAAACCTTTTCAAAATTATTCAATTGTTAAAATACAATAAGGGGAGAGTGGAGTAAGATAGGGTACCGACCTTATTTACTCTCTAAATTTGAATCAGTTAAAAATAACTGATTTAAAAGCAAAAAGTCAGTCACTAATTCAAATAGTATTATTTCTTCTGACAATTAGTTAAAAATAACTGATGTTTCAGTAAATTTTTTTTACTGATTTAATTAGTCAAGTTTAACTAATTTTTCAGTTTTTTTACAGCAAATCAGTTATTTTTTAACTGAAAATCAGTTGCTTTTAACTGATTCAGAAGCAAAAAGTCAGTCACTGATTGTCAGTTAAAACCATGATTTTTAACTGATTCAAATTAAGAGAGTAACAAACGAATTAACCAATCGCAATTATATTTTACATAATATTACACCGAGGGGATAGTTTCTTGTTTGCAAAATCTAAATGCTATGAGAACCAATCTTTCATCTGTTGTACTAAAAAAACTGTTTTCTACGATTTACTTATGATTTTTTCACTTTTTTTAGTAGGTGTTTATTATTTAACAATAACAGTTAATGAACTGTATCAAATTTTTTATAACTGGCAAGGTTTACAGAAGAAGGGAAGCATGTTTTTTTCTTTGTGAATCGTAAATTGTAGTAATTAATCTTCTTATTAAATTTCGTTCGTACGTGGCGCAAAATGTACTTTTTTGTTCCAAATCACTCTGCAGGTAACAATTTTTGACCAAAATGGCTTTGTTTTTTTCTAAATCTTCGTAGATAATTTCTCTATAGATCTCTCGGGACCGATTTTTGAATTTTTGTTTTTAAACAATTTTTTAATAACAATAAGTATTAAAAACTCATGAAATTTTATAAAATATTTTTTATTGACTTAATTAATTAAAAAAATTTATCAAAAAACCTATTAAAATAAAGTTTGAGTGTTTCTGATGTAGAAAAAAAGTATAACAATTTATTAAATTGTTTAAACAATTAATTGTTGTTCTTTTGTTCAATATCTGAACTTAGGGCTACAAAATTAGAGCTAGAAACACTAAATTTTTGTAGATCTTGTAGCCCTTAAAAGAACTGTTTGGTAAAGTATAATCGTAAGTAAAATATCTGCTAATTATAAAAAATTATTTAATAAAACATTGTTTCAACAATGAATTTTGTTAATATTATCAAAAGTTAAACATAAAAGTCGAGCTTTTTTAAATGTCATTTTAGTTCTTTTACACATAAGAATGTATAAAATAACAAATAAATTAAAAACGTCTAATTCAGAATACCATAAATTGAAATTAACAATAATAATAATTTTTCTATTTCCTATTCAACTTAAGTGTTTAAGTTACAAGAAATTACAAAATTGAGAAAAATTAAGAATTTCTATTTTTAAGTACAAAGTGCAAAATTTAACAAATTATTGTTGATATTATTAGTAAAAATTAAATATTTTATTATTTAATTTTTACTTCTTTTTATGCTTGAATGTTTTTGTAACAAAAAAATGCATAATACAGAAAAAAATAGAAATTTCTAGCCCTAAATACAGCTTATAAACAAAATAACAACAAATCTTTGTTAAAACAATGTTTAATTAATTAACTTTTTTTATCATTAGTAGATATTTTACTTATGAAAAATTGCACAATTGTGAAAAAATTAGACATTTCTATGCCTAAATACAATTTAGGAAAAAAGTAAAAACAATTTAATAAATTTTTATACCTTTTTTCTTCATCAGAAACACTCGAACTTTATTTTAATAGGTTTTTTATAAATTTTTTAAATTAATTAAACTAAAAGAAAATGTCTTATAAAATTTCATAATTTTTTTAAATACTTATTGTTATTAAAAAATTGTTTAAAAATAAAAATTCAAAAATCGGGCTTGAGGGATCGATAGAGAATTTATCTACGAAGATTTAGAAAAAACAAAGCCATGTTGGTCAAAAATTGTGACCTGCAGAGTGATATGGAACCAAAAAGTACATTTTGCGCCACTGTGCGTACGCGGGCAAGATAGGGTAGGGGAGAATGGAGAAAAACGGGGTTCACAAATTAAGCAAAAGGAAAGAGAAGTTAAAAAAAATATACTCAAAACAAGACAGAATAAAATAAAATTGACCAAAAAGAAGAAAGCTTGTAAGCATGAATTAGCGATGTTGAAGTGGTTCATATACTTTGTCTCTACTGTAATGGCTTCCCAGTGTGCAAAGTTACAGAATAATTCTAGAACTATTCCAGAACAAAAAGAACAAGTTCTGTAACTGGTGAGGAACAGGCAGGTCAAAATGTTGTCCCCCTGGAGGCACAAAATAGGAACAAAAGTCTGTAACAATTCTAGAACAAAACTAGAACATTGTTTTAGAACAAATATATAACAATTCTATAACAAAAACGATTTATCATAAATAATACTCAAGTAGAAATTTTATAGTTGCATAGAACAAATAAATGTTTATGAGTATGAATATAACTATGAATAATTAATAGAATATCTTTTTTGCAATAAGCTTTTAAAAAATATTTTTCTTATTTTCTTAAATAATTTAAACAGACTATCTTAATTATTTAAATTAATGAATAAATTATTATTATCATTGTTAATAATTATTTGAACTTATACGTAGTTTTTAATAAAAATATTTAAAAATTTTTTTAAAATAATTTACGATAAGATTTAAAAATTTTTTAAATAAAATTTCATTTTCAACAATGTATGTATCAATCAATTTTTTCAAATTTTTTGAAAGAATCTTGCACTAAATTAACAATTTTTAAGCCTTGTCCGATCGTGGGCCCACGATCGGGCCCATATATATATATATATAGATATATATATATATATATATATATACTAGGGGGGCTCCGCCCCCCTGCGCGCTTCGCGCGCCAACCCCCTGTGATTTTTTATTTTAAATTCGTACTTAGTTTTTAGTATTATTAACCTTTTGAGGATTTTATGATTTTGTCAAATCTGAAAATTTTAATTATTATATATAGGAAAGATTATTTAACATCTTTTTAAATTTGGTTTTTAGCCAAATTCTTTAAAACTTTAATTAAAAAATTAATTTTTAAAATCAAAAATTGAGTTTTTTTGAGTATACATAAGTATACTTGAATTTTAAAGAATTTGGCTAAAAACCAAATTAAAAATATTTCTATTCATTTTCATTACATATGACAATTTAAAATTTCAGATTGGCTAATGTCATAAGATCGCATTTTTCCATCTTTGTCATCAATTTCGTAGTAACGTAACAGCCTTCAAGTAAAAAATTTGTCTTTGCCATAGGCGATTTGACGCTCCTCTTTGAGGGGGCAAGCTCTGACCTGTAGGTAAAAAACAGGTAATGTAATGGCCCACATTAAAGCCCCTTTTAAAACCAGTAGCTCAAAAAATAGGTAAAATTAAACATGAATTTTGACGTAATGTAAATGCCCACATGGAGACCACTTTTTAATTTATAGGTAAAAAAATAGGTCAAATTAAACATAGATTTTAACCTAATATGAGGCCGTTATTTATCCTCTTTTTGACCTATAGGTAAAAAAATAGGTCAATTTTGACATAGATTTTAACGTAATGTTAGGTCGTCATTTATCCTCCTTTTGACCTATAGGTCAAAAAATAGGTCAATTTTGACATAGATTTTAACGTAATGTGAGGCCGTCATTTATCCTCTTTTTGACCTATAGGACAAAAAATAGGTCAATTTTGACATAAGTTTTGAGGGCCCCTTTGGGATAGGGCGCCCTTACAGAATCTTGAAACAGCGGTGGCGGCGATATCTTTTTGTAATATAGGTGGATATATATACAGTACCGGCCAGAATTGTCAGTCCACTTACAAAATTCGTATTAAAAACATGCCTCTCGTTTTTTGATAATATTTCAGTTAAAAATAAGTCTAGAAAAATTTAAAAATAACCATTGGAAAGCTTATAAAATTTCGCGTGAAATGAGATAAAGTTCAAAACTATTCGTTAAATAGAAACTGAGTTAGAGTGTGAGAAATATCGTCTAATTTTCTGATTTTTGAAAATTCTGTTATCCAACTTCAAGTTCAGGATCGCTCTAAACGAGGTTAGAAAAAAAATTCAAATTCACATATAATAAAGCTTGAGATCTCCTCTTTAAAAGTAGACTAAGTAGCTTAAAAACTATTACGTGGTTTAAAAGATATTGAAGATTTTAAAAAGGTCTGCACGATTGACAAGCAAACCATCATTCAAGCAAAACAGTCACATCGCGCCTCATAGCCAGGGCCGAATAGGACGCTTTATCAAAAACGGGCCCCATTATTATAATTAATTATGAATTATTAATTATATTTAATTTTTAATTTACTAAAATTCTAGTTAACTAATTTATTTTTAATTTAGAGAAATTTATTAATTTATAATATTGATAATTTATAATTTTGAAAAATTATTTAATGTTAATTAAATTAAATTTAAAATAATAATTTCTAATTAAAAAAAACTATAAAATGTGTTTAAACTACAGTTTTATTTAAAGAATCTCATTTAACGAATAGTTTTGAACTTTATCTCATTTCACGCGAAATTTTATAAGCTTTCCAATGGTTATTTTTAAATTTTTCTAGACTTATTTTTAACTAGAATATTATCAAAAAACGAGAGGCATGTTTTTAATACGAATTTTGTAAGTGGACTGACAATTCTGGCCGGTACTGTATATATATATATACATAATTTTTTTATTACAAAGAATAATATATAATTATGCTACAAATAATAACAAATTTTAATTAATTAGTTAATAATAATAATTTATTATTGTATTTTTATTATATACCTATTAATTAATAATTGATAATAATTTAATTAAATGTTTGATATTATTGTTGGTGAATAATGTTTTTAAAAATTTTGAAAATTTATACAAGCTGACAGTGAAAAATTATTTAATTTTTCACGAATCATCGATACGAGTCTTTCTAAGTATCTAAATTCAATAGATTTTTTGTAATTCATGCAAAAACGCGGCTGCACTCTACACGGAAAGAAAGTTATTATATTAGTTATTATATTAGACGCATTAAACTTTGATAAAAATTATACTATATTTAGTAAAATTATATCAAATATCGAAAACTTTTAACAAATTTTAATATAACTTTACTATATTTTATATAGGTACGTTTTTTTAAAGTTTTACAGTAAAAAGAAAGTCTTATTTTAATGCAGGAAAGCAGCCTTAAATTAAGATACAACATTTTTGTATCCTTTAACATTATAGCAGACAGTGCTGAATTTAAGACCGATCTTAAATTAAGATTTACTGTGTAAGTTTTGTTGAAAGCAAAATTTTCCTATGTAGAATTTTGTCCTACACTTGTAAAATACTTTAATAAAATTTAATAATAACATCTTTCCGTGTAGTGAAAATAAACACGAGTTTATAGTGAAAGAACAGTTACATTAGGTTTTTGTAACAGTGTTCTAGAACACTGTAGGAATAATGTTACTCCAAATTCTATAACTAATTTAGAACAAATGTTACATGTCTGTTATAGAACAGATACAGAACAAATGTTCCAGAACAAATTTAGAACAAAGTTCTATAATAAAATTCTAACATTTGTTCTAGAACACTGTTATTTTTTTGGTCTATAACAGTTACAGTACGTGCACACTGGGTTGTTCTGTCTGCAGCCAAAAGGGTTCACTGCATTGTTGTGCTGTTATCGATGACGAAGATGAAAATGCAACCTATACTTGTGAAAGGACCCCGCACTTTTACTATTGAATTTGGCTCTCAGCCAATTTTTTTGTAACTTTGCAGATTTGTAGTTTTTGACCTTCTGAACAAAAAATGTATGGGACAAAATTCAAAATAATGACCAGTTTTTGAGATACAGACGGTCAAAGTTCAAAAAAATCAAATAACGGGTATTAGTCGTTCAAGAATGTTTTGTTGGCAAAAGTCAATTGAATTCGCTTAAAACTGGTTACTCGGGGTTTTTTAAGGTCGCTGATAACGAATATGATGTTGGATTTTTAAAATTCAAAATGGCGACTCCAATATGGCGGACATATTTTAGAAAAGTCAATTGAAATCGCTTGAAACTGGTTACTCGGGGGTTTTTAAGGTCGCTGATAACGAATATGATGTTACATTGGTAAAAATACACTTAGGTAGAGAGAAAAATAGACAAAGAGAGGGGAAGAATCTAATAGCTTAATAAAATGTTAGAAAGAAACGTAGAAAGATATACAGATAGTTGTAACATAAGGTGATAAAGCAGTTTAAGGCAAGATCAAAAAATAATTTAGCAGTTTAAAGAATTAGTATGTGATTTAGCCGTTGAAGGCAAAATCATGAACTAATTCAGCCAATTAAGGCAAGATCAAAAAGTGATTCAGCTAATTAAGGCAAAATCATGAACTGATTCAGCCAATTAAGGTAAGATCCAGAATGAGTTGAAAAAAATATTAGACTTTTTTTACTTGTTTATTATTTCAACTCTTTCTGTATTATCAATGTTGTGTGCTCTGTCTGCTGCATCAAGTATGTGGTTTAGAAGTGACGTGTCCGGATACTTTACATTTTCTTGATGCCGTGCATATCCCAGGAACCAAAAGATGCTTGCCACATGGGCACACGAACAAAGTGTCCTTGCTCCAGTCTGACAAGTACAATAGTATCCTAGAATTCGGTCATTGTTATTGTTGGGATCATCATTGTGCTCATTCATTTGAAAAGAAATAAACGTTTGATGTCTAGTTGCGTTTCTGAAGCGAGAATATGTTCTAATTCTCAGAAAGCCGGGTTCATTTAAGTGTTCATCGAACTGAAATTCTTCGTCATTTTCTCTTTCCACTTTATCTTGAATATAAGAAGGTGCTAAACTGACTTGGTACACTCCGATCATTAAATCTTTAATATTGTCCACACTTAAAATTGTGAATTCTACTGCATGGTTGCGATTTAAGCGTCTCCATTGGGCATTTCGCATTCGGAGGTTATCCAGTTCCACTCGGATTTGAACAACGTTAGGTGTTTGTGATTGCACTAACATTCGTCTAGCAAGCTCAACAGTAGCACCTTCCATATGAATCAGTGGATGAAAACGATTTAAAATAGCTCCTGCTATACAATAAAAACTATTAAGATTTGTTGCATGACAGATGCTAATAGTTCCAGCGAGGAACTTGAAAACTAATCGAAAGTGTGCATTTCTAGCTTCCACGATCGATCGACTCTTCGTAACCAAACGAGATGCGTTAGCATCTTCTGTGGTTAGTTGCCTCTCACCTCGATTAAGAACAGCTGGCATTTTGATGTTGATTCCCAAACGCTCCAAAAGTGGCCTGACATCGCGATATCCTCTATCAACTAGCAATATATCACCGTTTTGACACCACTCTCTTAATGTATCAACATTATTTTCAAATTGTTGTCGCAAGATCTGAGCATCATTATTTCTAGCATCAGAGAAGTGTGATCCGAAAAATGACAAAATATAGCCGTCAGGAGCCACCAACATGGTGGATTTTAATAAATGTTTCCCTTTGTGAAGGGAATATGATTGACGCAGTACTCGAAAGTTTGTACTTTTTTGTATATACGCGTATGTTGTATCAATGGCAATAATAGCCTGAGATTCATTCGGTTCAGGGTTGTATAAAGCATTAGCGAAATCAGTAACATGCCTATTTATAAACTCCTGCCGGTTTATTGATCTGATGCCAATATTTTCAGGAACAAACCTTAACATTAATGACTTTCTTACGTTATCTACTATCAAACTCACATATTGCCTGGTTGAGTAATCAAATATAAGCTTCAGAAAGTCATCAGTCAATCCTTGTCTTAACTTACATAAGAAAGTCAATAAATGTTTTTTTGTAATGTTTCTCATGTTTCCGTGTTGCATGACTGGATCACAAAATGTATACAGTTCTTGAAACTGAACCTTTGTGATAGGAGCAATGCACGCAAATTCTTCATCACTTAAATTATTTTCATCTGAAAGTCTATCTTCTTTGGTGCACTCTTTTCTCAAACACTGCAGAAATAATACAAGAGTATGTCCATTAAGGTTGCAAGGTCTATTGATGGAACGTAAACCTGGCAGTAAAATATTAAAGAAGATGCCATTTTCATCTAAATGATGTGGACACGCTCTAACATTTTCAGGCATGTAAATGTCTCTTTCTACAAAGACTTTTACCCTATAGTCTAGCTGTTTGAGATAAAACATTCAATCGCAGACAATTAGGATCCTCATTAACTTGTGCTGTTTCATTTGAAATTGACATATAGCATTGGAAGCATAATCTAGAATTGTCATTTACCTGAAGCGCAGGATGATTGAGTTGATCTCTTCTTGTTATGTCAATCTGGCGCCTAATAATATTTTCATCACCGACCATTAATCGCATTTGTTGCCTTCTAAATTCGGCATTACACGTATAACACGTCAAACGGACTCTGAACGCCATTTTGAAAAACTACAATATTAATTAATTATTCACAAAAACGTTTTAACTGTAATAATATAAAAAACAGTAAAAAAAGAGCAGAAAACTTATTTCTTGTTTGATAGTTTACTTTGGTAAAAGTAGATATAAAGGAAGATACTTTAATCGTTAAGAAAGAACAAAAAGCAATTGGAAATAATGCAAAACAAAAACAAACGTAAGTGAAAATAAAAAAGTAAATGAAACCTAAAAGGAAAAAAATGAATAAAATAAATAGTCTAACTTATTTGAGAGTTTATTTAAATGAAATAAAGAAATAAAGGCAAATGAAAACAATTGCAAAAAAATTCAACGAAAAGAACAGAGAATTCTCTTTTGGAACAGAGGATATGACTATTATACTTCGCGTAGAATTGAATACGGTAATATATTGAAACTTACAGCACTCATAGCTTGTCAAAATCAATGAAGGTCAACGCTGCGAGAAAAAGAAGTGAAGTCAACATCGTAAGAAAACAGCTAAGTTTCACCTCCTTGTTCGAGTCTTCTTGAGATTCATTTACTTTTTTTTCGTTTCACATATATTTGATCTTGTTTTGCATTATTTACAACTGCTACTTGTTCTTTCCTAACTATTAAAGTATCTTTCTTTATAGCTACTTTTACCAAGGTAAACTCAAAAACAAAAAAAAAGTTTTTGTGCACTTTTTTCTACTGTTTTTATATTATTATAGTTAAAACGTTTTTATGAATAACTGATGAATATTGCAGTTTTTTAAAATGGCGTTTAGAATCTATTTGAAGGATTCAAGACGACAAATACGATTAGTGTTCGATGATAAAAAAATATTATTAGGCGTTAGCTTGCCATAACAAGAGATTAATTCAGCTATTCTGCACTTCAGATAAATAAGCATTCCAGATTATGCTTCTAATGCTATTTGTCAGTTTCAAACGAAATAGCGCAAGGTAATCAAATGAGGATCCTCATTATTTTTCATTAAATGTTTTATCTCAAGTACCTTTTATTGTACTTTTTCCATAGATTTTTTGATGGTAAAATCCTAACAAAGGGGCCTATTTATTACTCGAGTCCGCCTGAATATTAGGTGGAGTCGACTCTGATACTCAGGTGGACTTCTTATACTTTACTCTAGTAAGTGTCTACTCCATGCATTATTCGCAACAGATTTCTCTCCGTGTAACTACTCTTGCGTCATTACTAACCAAAATAATAACGTGGTTAGACTATCTATAGTGCAGTTATGGCGTGACGACATTATTTTGATAAAAATGGCATCTTTTTACTGTTTTACTACCAACTTAGAAACATGAAAAACATTGCAAATAACATTTATTGACTTCCTCATGTAAGTTAAGACAAGGATTGCCTGACGACTTTAAGAAACTTATCTTTTATTACCCAAGCATACAATGTGTAAGTTTGATAATAAATAACAAGATTGGTTTTCGAAAATTCCCAGGAGTATATCGATCATTATGTTACTGATTGACATATTGTGATTTCTGGATTATGCACGGCATCAAGGAAATGTAAAATACCCAGAAACAACACTTACGAACAATATCTTAATTGCAGCCGATATAGCACCAAAATGAAGAGCATGCAGAATAAAAAAACACTTGAATTAGTAAATCACTAACTTATCTTGACTTAAACTTGTAAATCACCCCCTGCTCTTGCCTTCAACGGCTGAATCACATACTAATTATTTAAACTGCAGAATTATTTTTTGATCTTGCCTTAAACTGCTTTATCACCTTATGTTACAACTATCTGTATATCTTTCTACGTTTCTTTCTAACATTTTATTAAGCTATTAGATTCTTCCCCTCTCTTTGTCTATTTTTCTCTCTACCTAAGTGTGTTTTTACCAATTTAACATCATATTCGTTATCAGCGACCTTAAAAACCCCCGAGTAACCAGTTTCAAGCGATTTCAAATGACTTTTCTAAAATATGTCGGCCATATTGAAGTCGCCATTTTGAATTTTGAAAATCCAACATCATATTCGTTTTTAGCGACCTTAAAAACCCCCGAGTAACCAGTTTCAAGCGAATTCAATTGACTTTTGTCAACAAAACATTCTTGAACGACTAATACCCGTTATTTGATTTTTTTGAACTTCGACCGTCTGTATCTCAAAAACTGGTCATTATTTTGAATTTTGTCCCATACATTTTTTGTTTAGAAGGTCAAAAACTACAAATCTGCAAAGTTACAAAAAAATTGGCTGAGAGCCAAATTCAATAGTAAAAGTGCGGGGTCCTTTCATGCAAATCTCCATAATTTTGGAAAATAAAGCTGCAATTTTGGATCCGCCATTTTGAACTTTTTAAATTTGACTTCATATTTGTAATCAGCGACCTAAAAACCGCAGAGTAACAAATTTTAAGCAAATCTGAGTAATTTTGAAAAAATTAAGCCGCCATTTTGGATCCGTTACTTTGAATTTTATGAATCTGACTTCAGATTCGTGATCAGCGACCCCAAAAACCTCAGAGTAACAAATTTCAATTAAATTTGAACAATTTTGAAAAAGTTTGTAATCTTACGTAAAATTAGGAAATATTTTTATGTCCTTTAAGCGCCATTTTAAATTTAAAATGGAAGAAAATAAAAATTAGAAATGGATATTTTCAAGTACAACTGTTGGGAACACGTTTTTGATACTTTTTGTTTTATTAAAGAAATGTTATAGCGAAGAAAAAAATTGCATTAAAAAAATTTGACATTTTGAAGTATTTTTGAAAAAAGAAAGGTTTAATATCATTTTTTGAAAATTTTGACCACACCATTCGAAAGAGCGTCCCCAAAAATTGTAGGATGTGGACTTTTGAACAATTTTATGTCTTCTTTCTACTAATTGTATGCGTTTGAAATTCATGTTGAAAAGCAGCACATCTCGTCGTTAAAGGGTTAATTCTACATTTCCGTGAAATTAGTAAACAAGTTTTTAGTTCAACGTTTAATAACGCAGTACATTACACAGGCCAACAAAATTTGATTCAATTTACTTTCCAAGAATCAGACAATACTTTTCCGAAGGATTTCGACGTGCTGAATCCGAATCCGACCTTAAAAAGGACCCATCACGTCAGGTTTTCGAGATATTTTAACCTAAAAATGCAAAAAAACTGTTTTTAGTTATATTTGATGTCATGTAACATCATGAGATAATTTTTTTCTCTTAAAGGTCAATCTTGCTACTAAAAGTGCTACTCTTTCGCTTTAATATTCATTTTGAAATTTTTAAAACTCTTTATTTTTCTTTGAGTGATCGTTCATTGAATTTTCTAAGTTTGGCGAATTCTTCGAAAACTGAGTAGAAACAAAGAAATTTTGATAATAAAGCAGAATTTAACTACAAACATCTAAATTTTAAATAGTTCTGAGGATTTTCGATATAACTGAAAAGGATTTCAATATCAGATTCACAAAATTAAAAATGGCGTATACAATATGGCAGACGATTTATTTAAAATTGATTGTACTTCCGTAAAATATTCCATTTTTAATTTTGTCAATCTGATATTGAATTCGCATTCAGTTATATTAAAAATCTTCAGAACTATTTAAAATTTAGATGTTTGTAGTTAAATTCTGCTTTATTATCAAAGTTTCTTTTTTCTACTCAGTTTTCGAAGAATTCGCCAAACTCAGAAAATTCAATGAACGATTACTCAAAGAAAAATAAAGAGTTTTAAAAATTTCAAAATGGATATTAAAGGGAAAGAGTATCACTTTCAGTCTCAATATTGACCTTTCAGAAAAAAATTATCTCTTGATGTTACATGGCAGCAATTTTGAAAAAATAAGATTGTTTTTTCAATTTTCTCATCTTTGAATACTTTTTTTTATTTTTAAATGAAAGCTGAGACTTTTTCTGATGAAATACTTACTTTCCATAAAACCGTTCTTTTTGTTTTCAAAGAATGAATTTTTGAATATTGTGCATCACGTCGTCGTGCCGCCAAAGACGCAATGATCTGCGCTGCCATTCGCGGTGTGTTGTTACGTGTGCATATTTTTAATGCTTATACAGGATTATAAGCAAATCGAGTACTGCATTTAAAAACTATTATAGAAATTCATTTATTACTAAGACTTTCATGTCCTTGCCTATTTAAAATATACTTATTGTTTTTAATATTGAAAGATTCAAGGTTTAGTTACATTTACTTTTTTCTTCTGACTTGGATAGTAAGTGCTTTCTTATTTTAGTGACTTTTTCTGATCGTTTGTTGTGTTGATAGTTTTAAGTTGTGATTTGATTTATTTTTTTCTTTTATTTTAGAAGGTAAGTGTACTATTGTTTTAGCGACTTTTTCTTATCGTTTGTTTTGTTTATAGTTTTAAGATTTGGTTTCACTTCTATTAACCATTTGATTCGAAACGAAAGGTAATAATGGATTGTGAATAAAAAGTGTTTAGATATAAGTGTATACATCCATTTAAAAAAGAGAAACAACTTAGAAGAACAAGTTTGTCTTCTGTTTCTCTGAGATTAAGATATAAATATCCTGAATTACCGGAAGGTTAAAAAATTCGCAAAACCAATCAATTTGAATTCACAAAGCTGACAAAATATATTTTATATAGGCATGAACATGAAAGCCTTAGTAATAAATGAATTTCTATAATAGTTTTTAAATGCAATACTTGGTTTGCTTATAATCCTGTATAAGCATTAAAAATATGCACACGTAACAACACCCCTCTGGGCACGGAAACGTCTTTATTCTAGGAACGTTCCTAAAACGTTTTTAGAACGTTTCATGTCTACTACATAACGGCTTAAGAACGTCCAATGTTCTAAAAACGTTTTTAGAACATAAAACGTTTTAAAGACATTATGTAGAGGACATGAAACGTTTTAAAAACGTTTTAGGAACGTTTCTAGAACAAACACGTTTCCGTGCCCAGAGGGACACCGCGAATGGCTGCGCAGATCATTGCGTCTTGGCGGCGCGACGACGTGATGCGCAATTTTCAAAAATTCATTTCTCGAAAACAAAAAAAAAACGGTTTTCTGCAAAGTAAGTATTTCATCGGAAAAAATTTCAGCTTTCATTGAAAAAGAAAAAAAGTATCCAAAGACGAGAAAAGTGAAAAAACAATTTTATTTTTTTCAAAATTCGCGCCAAAAAATTTTTCTTTTAAAATAAACTACGCCATTGGAAAGCTGATGAAAAAACCTAAGAAAACCAGGCCCAACTTTTTTTAAAATGTTTCCGTTTAAGTATAATAAATTATCAAAGTTAAGCGTGTCACGCAAAAGTTCAAAACTTTAACCCCCTCCCCCTCGGACAAATTTTTATAAAATTCAAACATATTTGTCTGACAAAGTACTAATCTATAGGGCATATCATAAAAAAAAATTGGAAAAAATTGAACCAAAAAATTTTTTTGGGTGGATTTTTGATGTGATTTCCACCATATACTAAATTTCAAAATCACAATTTTTCAGGGTAAATCCGCTCACCCTTCGGGGTAAACCCGATCACTTTATTTTTTTTTAAATTTAAGGTAATCCCGACAGATTTATTTCGTATATATTAAATTTCTCCTTATTTCCGTCTTCAGTATGATATATTAATGCTGAATTATGAGTTTCATAAACAATAAATATCGGTTTATTAAATAATAAGTATAGGTTTAATAAATTGCAACTGTGAATTTAAATAATATTTTATTAAGAGAAAATTAAAATGTAGTTACAATTTTGGGTGTAATAAGTTATAGATTTTATTAATTATAAAAATAACAAATGGATTTCGAAATTTTATATTTAAAAATAAACAATGATAAAAAGTGAAGTGAACGAAGACAACAAACTTCGATTTATGTCTTTTTTTAGCTGAAAAAGACAGCGACAAATTTTGATTATTTGTTTGCGCTGTTGGTTATAACCGTTATAACCTAATAATGACTGATATAGACATGATTCCGCTCAATGTTGCCAACAAATAGTGATAATTCGGCGCCATCTGTTGAAAAAATCGCCACAAATCGCGAAACGCGGGACATTCAAAATGTTAAATATTCAACTATTTACCTAATAATTCAATAATATTGTTAGGAAATAAATATTATTTATCTTTGAATAAATATTTTTAATCTTAAAAATTTTAAGATCGTCAAAAAAACGCAAATACTTTAACTACTGATTCGGCTTCGTAAACAAATTTAATAAGTGAGCGGCATTACCTCGACTTCATGTGAGCGACTTTACCCCGAATGTATTTGTCAAATTTTAGAATAAATTTAAATAAATCTTTTTGAAATCAAACACAACTATATATATATATATATATTGAGAAAGGACATCCAATAGTATCAAAAAAATTTGTCGAATAAATTACGTCTCAAAAATAATAATCGAAAAACTTAAAAATCCAAAGATCATTTTTCTTTTCTTGCACTTCTAAAAACAATTGACGGCCTCAGATTCTATGACGAATTCATGAAACTAAACGAAGGTTCTTCAACATTAGTTGTATGTTTAGTACTATTTACAGGAAAAATATCTCCATCTTAAGTTGAGTATATAGCGTCAAATCGCTAGTAAGTGGTTTTACCCTGTGCGCTTGTTCACGCCAGTCTCCCCTACTATTTCTCAGACGTAAAAGATTATAACAAAATTAATTTTTTTGCAACTTTTTACTCGGATAACCATATCAAGAGAAAACTTCATCTTCTAAGACTCTTGTGATCGTAGACGCTTCGGCATTTCGCAGGGGAAATGCTTCTACCCATCTAGTGAAAAAGTCAGTCACTACTAAGATGTACCGATGACCTTTTCTTGTTAATGGATAAGGCCCCATTAAGTCAACGGCTAGAATTTCCCATACTGTTTTTGGAGATCGAGGCCGTAGACCAACTGTTGGTTGACCGTGGAGAGGTTTGTTGCAGATACACAGCTCACATTGTGATCCGTATGTCTTTATTTCTTGATTCATTCCGGACCAATAGAAGTGTTCACGGATGCTGCGAATGGTTTCTTTAGCTCCAGGATGTCCGGCTAACTTGGCGTCATGGTATTCCCAAATAACACGTTGTTTCATAGATGCAGGTACTCGGAGTGTCCACTTTTGATTTTGTGGACAGAATTTCCAGAAACCCTTTTTGTCCAAGGTTTTATTGTGAAGGAAGTCTTTTTCTGCGGCGTTCATGGCCCCTACCTGCAATTTCTTCTAACAACGATGGGCTATAGATGGTTTTTAGAGCTGGCCATGGAAACGAGGCAGTTGTACTTTGTTTTGAGGGGACGGACATTCGTTCCAAATCTGGTTCGCCTCGTGTTGACTCCTGAGGATCAAGTTGACGAGACAGATTATCTGGCAGTTCATTTTCTTTTCCGGGGACATTATCAATTTTGAAATTGAACTCGCTGAGGAAAATGTGCCAGCGTGTTAATTTTGCTTTCAAGTCTTTCATTTGATTTAACCAGGTTAGGTTTTTGCTGTCTGTTCTGACGATGAAAGGACGGTCTTCTAGGTACGGATGGTACTATTTTATGGTCTATATGATAGCCAGACATTCTTGCTCGTTACAGTGGTAACGAGATTCTGCGGGGCTGAATTTGACACTGGCGTAAGAAATGATGTGGCGTTTGCCACTATCATCTTCCTGATAAAGTATCGTTCCTATGCCTAGAGAACTTGCATCAGTTTGCAGAATGAAAGGGAGGTTAGGATCCGGTCGGCTGAAAGGCGCAGGGTTTTTGAACGCTCTCTTAATGGTCTCGAAGGCTTCTTGATGCTCGGTTGTCCATTTTTAGGGTTTCTTAGGCGACAGCAAAATAGTGAGCGGACTGGCGAGGTTGGAATAATTCGGAATATATTCCATGAACCAGTTGCATGTGCCTATAAACGAAGACAACTGTTTCCGATTTCGGGGCGGTTGAGCATCTTCTATTGCTTCTATGTGGCAGGGTTTAGCCTGATTTCCTTCGGACGTCCAAATTTACATTTGGCAGGTGAGCCCGTACGTTTGGAGTCGCTCCAGAACTAGGGACAACTGAAGTAGGTGGTCTTCCCAGTTGGACGAGAAAATTATAATATAGTCGAGATAGGCGATACAGAATTTTCCCTAATAAGAGCAAAGAACTTCTCTCATAAGATTCTGGAAAGTACCGGGGTGCGTTCTTTAGTCCGAAAGCCATGACTCTAAAACGATACTGGCCGCCATCAGGGGTAGAGAAAGCGGTGTACTTTCGTGATTCAGCCGTTAGGGGGACTTGCCAGTATCCACTTTTGACATCAAAGCTACTGAAAATAGTATTTTTCTTAAGATCTTTTAGAATTTCGTGGGTCCTGGGCAAACATTGTGGTGCATCTACAGATTGTACATTGATTCTACGATAATCAACACAGAGACGAAATTTACCACCAGATTTCTCGGTAACGACTAAAGCGGAACTAAACTTTTCCGTGGCAGGTTCAATAACCTCGTCGGCCAGCATTTCAATAGTTTTTTCGTTGATAAATTGTTTTTTAACGTCCAAAAAATGTCTGGGAGGTTCACGGAAAGGTTTGGGATCCAGTATTATGATTACATGCTGAATAGCGAGGGTCTTTTTGAGTTTCCCACCTTTCTGGAAAACTGACTCATAGATTTGAAGTATGCTGCGGATACGAGCAATGTATTCGTCAGGAATACAATCGTCTAGTTCAAACTCCGTGGAACTTGTGGATGAAGTATTTGTTGATGGTATAGAACCAAGAAAGACAATCTGTATGATGTTCATGATGAACGCGGTAGTCTTTAAGCCAGGCTCGGCCGAGGATAAGATCGGCCCGCAGATCTGCACATGTATGGAACGTGCCGGGGTAATATCGATCTCTTAGTACGGGACTTAAGTCGATGTTACCATATAACTTCGTCGATGCTCCATTTGCAGCGAGGTCCGCTCGTTG
The DNA here is from genome assembly GCA_032873175.1 of Leptopilina drosophilae. Taxonomy (NCBI): domain Eukaryota; kingdom Metazoa; phylum Arthropoda; class Insecta; order Hymenoptera; family Figitidae; genus Leptopilina; species Leptopilina drosophilae. Next base: position 29,377,658 of record CM065482.1, on the reverse strand, counting down.
GGAACCGGCCTCATCCTGTTCTGCCAGAATAGATGCCTCCATAAGTTCGGAGAACAACTTCGGCGCAGTAGGGCGAACAAGGCGACGTAAAGTCGGTTTAATCGATTCCATCAAGAGGATGGTTAAATCGGGTTGAGCCATGCTCGGGACAAGTCTCTGTGAGAGCAGATATTTTTGTTGTAAAAATATAGCCACTGGTTCTCTATCTCCTTGTTTTTGGGAGTAGACTGAGGCTTGTAAACGCATGAGCGCGGTAGGACTGCAATATTTTCTATTAAAACTGTCCTTGAAATGTACCTAAAACAGAGATAAATCTTTAAAAAGATTCAACCATTTTAAGCTTCTCCCCGAAATCCTTTGACAAGGAGTTGCGTTTTTTGATTCTCATCGGTTTGGGCCTGTGAAAAATATCGTCCACAGTTATCCACAAATTTCTGTCGATCTTCATGGTCCAAACCGCTGAATTTAGGGAACAGTGGAGCGGGAGCTTGTAATGCGCGGATAAGACTTAACCAATTGTCAAATGTTAAATTGGAGGGCATGGCCACAGGTGACCCTGGAACGTTAATGGTCATACCAGCAGTCGGTGGCTGTGTTACGACCCTTTGTTGGCCCGGCAAGAAAGATGTTTGGATTGTTGATTCTTCCATGTCGGATACGGTAAACGGATGCTGAATATACTCAGAAGAGTCGTCCGAAGTACTCGACATACGAGTTATGAGTGAGGGGTTGGACGCCACCGGAACAGAGGTTACGGTACCGGAATTAATTGGAAATAGGTTTGAAAATTCAGTCGAAGGTCCGTCTTGCGTTATAAATCGCTGTGTGGATGGGGGAGTGCGGAAAATGCCTCCTTGTGAACGGCGACCTGGTAAGTCACGCAAGTTGTGCGGGCTTCGTCTGGATTTCACAGGAGTGTGCGAAATTGGCCGGCGTGGCGAAGGAGACATCTCATAAAAGGGGATCAGTCTCGAAATTCATCGAGACCCGAAAAAGAATCTTGTGGCCCCACGTTGGGCGCCAATTTGATACCGGTCATGGTGTGGGTGACACGGACAAATGGTATAGATCTATAATGATGCAGTCTTTAACGGGAATTAATCGAAATAGTCTGGGGAAAAACGAGAGAGAGAAGAGAGAGTGCGTTTCCTCTTACTCTTGTTAGAAAATACGCTAAGTAATACACGTACGACTTGGAAGAGTGTCTCTTCTGTACAGTACGGAAAACTAGGCGTAAACGGTGTAACGAATATACGTAGACGCAGAAAAGTGGCTCTTCCGTAAGTACGTTTATACGTTAGGGATTGCAGTTGATACGTGGACTCGCAAAGCGTAGAAGAGTGACTCTTCCGTAAAGTGCGAGACACGTATTTTTAAAGTGCAGTGTATCCATAGTGGTGGACTATTTCAGAAGAGTGACTCTTCCGTATAGTATGTCTCTACGGATGCGTACAGTGGTGGTCACTTCGTCGTCTAAACCACGTAGAAGAGGGACTCTTCCGAACTGTTAAGCGACGAGGTGAGACACCAACCGTTACCTTTTCAGATTACGAACTCAGAAGAGGGACTCTTCCGTATCGATAATCTAGTAAAGGATAAGCTGAAAGAAGTGGTGCTTACTGTATACACAGTAAGACTTTAAAAAATGCTGTGGTGAATTGAGTTGCAAAAACTTTATTTGTTAGAAGAGAAGAGCAACTTCTATATAAATATATATAAATAAAATTAGACTTTTGTCTATACATTGCTTAGAATTTGTAAATTCATGTTTAGTTTTTCTACTCAAGTAGTAAGAATTCCAAAAATGATAATAAAAAAATTATGTACATATGTCTGTCCGTAATATTTTGTCCGGTAATAAGTCACAGACGGTTTGACCGATTAGCATGAAATTTGTCAGTCTCTTAGGTATTAGACTAACTTAAAGTCTTAGTCATATTCCATTAAAAAATATTAAAAATAACAAACGTTAAAACTTTTTCACAAAAGTAAAAAATCAGAAAAATACAAATTTTTTGTTAAAATGATGAGACATTTTTTGTAGCAATTTTTAAATTTAAGTATAACTATTTTTTACTATAAAAACGAAATATAAATAATAAATCTGAATTTTTTAAGCCAAAATCATATTTTTGAATTCGACAAAATTTTTAACTAATTCATTTTTTGAATATTGATTAATTTTTTATAACCGTATAATTGATATTCGTTGGTATTTTTAAATTTTAATCACTTAACTGGCAGGGCGTTCCAAATGACGTTCCACGCGCCAAGGCACAGACTAGCAAAAACATATACGCTGGGGAGGGTGGTCCCATACCGACGCGATTCCTCGTATCATACTGACCCCCTTATGGTTCTTAAAGATGGTACCACTAAAAAATTCGTCAGTACCATCAATCGAACACTTTCACAACACCAAAAACTGGGCCACAGGTTTTATCAATGCGTTTGATTTCATTTTGGAGGTTCAAGCAATATTAGATTTTAGCATTGGTTAAATTAACTTTTGACCTATACAGAATTCGAGCTAACAGTGTTTTTTGAATACAGGCAAATTTTTACGAAATTAATTTTGATTGTGCATGACCTTACCTTCAATGCACAACATTCAAATTAAATTGATTCCATTGATATAAGTGATTGGCGAAACATTTTTTGAAAATAGTGAGGGTGGTCCGAAAGCGACCCTCAAGAGGTGGTTCCAACCCTACCGCCATATTTTTACATTGTAAATGTTTATTCTCTCCTTTCTTATTGTTCACATGAAGTGAGGATAGGTTCTGCATAATTACTTTTATTTTTTAGGAATTTATAAAATATTTTACTAGCAATCACAACACATATTACTTAACTTTAGTTCTCTTTTGGTTAAGCATTTTATTAATTGTCAGTTGTAAAATGTTCTTGACAAGGCGATATCAATTAAGAAACGTCGTACTTTTCGACATCTTTGGAAGCAGTTGAGTACAGAAACGAAAAAAGATTGATAACAAATTTCGTATATATTTTAATAAAAATAGGGCCAAAATTAAAACAGGCAAAACTATTACTGCTATTATATATTCAAAAGTTAGACACTGTTTAACAATTTATATTTATTATCATTTCAAAGAAGGCCTTAAAATTTATTTAAATAAAGTAATAATATAAATTCAAGTTTAACTATGTCAACATAACCTAAAGACATAAATAATTTCAGAGTAAAGTTACTAATGATTCATTTATTTTTCTTTTTGTTTAGAAGAATGTCCAATTAAATTGAGTCAAAATAATTTAACAGTTCATTACAGACTGTTGAATTTTATTATAATTACTATCAGAATTTGATATCTTAATTTTTTGTGAGATTTTCCCCCAAAAAATGGGGGTCGGTTTTTGACCACACATTTTGGGAAACTTAAAAACGTAAATTTTCGCTTTACTCAAAAAAATTTTGTCGAAAACAAAGAAACACCTTTTTGGCACATTTTTAGCCTTTGCACTTTAGGGGGTCGGTATAAGACAACCCTCCCCTATAATATTACCATTCATAATAATCAATAATAAAATAAAATCATTCATAATAATAATCCTGCGGGTCGGCAGGAGGGAGAGACGAATATCGCTTTGGTGTATCGTCGAGAAGTTCCTATGATTGTCAAAGTTCACCCACCGAAATGCACGACCACTTTTACATTGCAAGTGGCAGGGCCAGCAGCAACTTAACTGTGTTTCCCCCACAGCATGTCGCTGGTGCCGTCCCACTCTCAGTGTTTTCCCCTCCTGTGAAAATTAAATTAAATCTCAAGAACTTGGTTTTTACGATTTTGACATTTTTCGGTTTGACAGGAGCAGTGCAACCCGTGACAAGACTAGATGTTGCGGTGTTTTGATTGCGATCAATAAAAATTTGCACAGCTCTGTTATTGACACTAGAACATATTCTATTGAGCATATCTTTGTTAAGTTTAAACATAAAAATAACCTATACATTCTTGGTTGCTTTTACATACCTCCCAATTCATCAATTAGTGTTTTTGCCTACACTGTAAAAAATATTGGAAAATTTTCCTAACATTTATTAGGTAATTTCTCATATTATTTTGGGTAAAGTTGTTTTACCCAAAACTTTTGGTAATTCTAGCAAAATTGTGAAATATTACCTAAATAAATTGGAAAATATTCCTAAAACTTGGGTAAATTCTTGGAAAAATTTCCAAATTTTGTGGGTAAAATTATTTTACTAAAAACTTTTGGTAATTTTACCAAAATTTTGAAAAATTACCTAATTAAATTGGAAAATTGTCCCAAAGCTTGTGTGAACTCTTGGGAATATTTCCAAATTTTGTGGGTAAAGCTATTTTACCCAAAGATGTTTGGGTAATTTCTTTGAAAATTAAAAAATTTTTTTGAGTAATTTATATTATTAGCTCAAACTTTTAATATTTTTATACAAATTGTATAATATTACCATATATAGTTAAGAATTTCCCTTTACTTATGCTTTAATATCGAATAGTAGTTGTGTAAAATATTTTTTCCTTTGAAATGTTGTCACATCTGGTTCGTCAGAAAGTGGCCAGTTAAGGGTTTCGTCTGTCAAATATCCTATTTTATGACTTTTCAAATACCAGTTTTTTTATTAGTTTCATTTAGATGGAAAGTTTGTGAAATTTTTTAAATAAAAGAATTGAAGGAAATATTTGGAAGTTTTCTGTAATTTCTTAGAAATTTTTGTCAAATGGTCCGTTTAGCGTCAGTTTTCATAACTGTTTATTGTAATAAGTGAAAAAATATTTTGTACTAAAACATATTTTAAAAAATAAAATGAATCTCTATAATACACAATTATTGTAAAAAATGTTATTATTCAATTTTTTAAAATTGGGAATGAAAAATTAATAATTCCTCTTCATCACTTAAGTGTTTTCTCAAAAAGATTAGATAAAATTATCACAAATTTTGTATATTTTTCCTAAAATTTCATGTGTATTTTTACACATAAATTTGAACAAAAGTATAAAAATTTGTGTAATTTTACCTAAAAAATTTTGGGTATTTTTTTCCAAAACCTTAGTAAAAGAGATCAAAAAGTTTGTTTTTTTACCCAATAAGTTTTAGGTATTTCTTCCAAAATGTTTGTATTTTTACCCAATAAGTTTTAGGTAGTTCTTCCAAAATGTTTGGGTAAAATCACTAAAAATCTTGTGTATTTTTACCTAAAAAATTATAGGAATTTTTTCCAAAAGTGTTGGGTAAAATTACCAAAAACTTTATGTATTTTTACCCACAAATTCTTGGTGAAAATTACTTCCAAAACATTTTTGGTAAAATCACCCCAAACATTTTTTATAGTGTAGGTGTGTAATATTTTCGAGGAAGTACACAATCAGTATTATAATGCTCTTATACTTATTCTCGGAGATTTTAATTTTCCTTTTTTGACTAAATCCTTTTTAAGTAAAATCTCACGAGTAGATTTAAACTACTTTTTTAACTCAAAAATATAAGCAAAATAGGCTACCTAGTACTAAAGTTTATAATTTTTCATATTGTGATTACTAGATTTAGGAGTACTTTGTACAAAAGGGCTCGTCCCGTGATTTTTCTTAAATAAATAAATAGTTATATATATATAAACTAATTTTGTAAAGTCAAGTGGCAATTTGGTTGAGCGCATAAAGCGCTATTCCAGCAGCACACTTTTGAGGCCTATGGTGGTTCGAGTCCGCCTTACCCTCATATATGGTGTAGTTGTGAGGATCATTTTTTTAATTAAACCCAATGTTTTATTTTAAAACAACGCAAAATTTGAATAATTTAAATTTTTTCGAACCATTTTAAATAATAATTTCAACAAAAAAAATAATTGATAATTTTTGGAAACTTCCTGGTAACTTCCAGGAAGTTACCAGGAAATTTCCGTGGGAAGCTTCTAACTTGGGGACATTATTGTATTTTCTGCAAATTTCCAGAAAGTTACTAAAGGTAACTTCCTAAGGTTGCCACGGGAAACTTCCTGGAAGTTTTTGTGCTACGTGGGCTATAACTATATGAATTGATTCAGTAAAAATAAAATAAATAATAAATGTCATTCACCTTCAGATGTATTTCTCTTGTAGTAATCTTACTACAAGAGAAATTCTGCTGAATCACATATTTTGTTTTGAATGATCTTAGAACAATTTCAAAGTAGTTTGTTACCAGAGAGAAACTGAAAGTACGCACGTAATGCAAAAGCGCCCATTCCTTTGAAAGTCTGCACCCTCGCGGCCAAAAGTCCTAAGCTTAGGTGGTTGGCTATATATATTGCCTAAGTAGGTGAGCTTGCACACATGTGTAAAATATAATGGCTAAGCCGAATTATAATCGGAACCGCTCGTGATCACTCGTAAAATGAAGGAACGCGAGAAATAGAACTGAACGAAATCAACTAATCTGATAATAGGCCGAAAAATGATTTTGAGTTTCAAAAGTAAATGTGTCCTAAAGCTGAGAATAAAAAAGAGAAGGGCAGTTAATTCTTCTATTCATTCTTATACTATTTCGATATAAAAATTATAAAAATAATTAATATATTCAATAAGTAGAACAATAATAATAAAAATTAAAATAACGAAAATAATATAAATTAATTAAACTAAAAACAAAAGTTAAATTAAAATAAATTCCTTTTTTTAAAATAATTATTATTATGAACATTCCAAATAGAAAAATTAATTACTATTTATTAAAATTGATTTTACATAAAATTTAATTTATTTTTGTTTAGTTTATCTCGAATAAATTTTGATACAGTAAAATTATTAGTAGAATAAAATATAGTTTTGTATCATCCAAAATTATTTAATTATTATTAACTCCACGTTGATAAACACTAAATAATTCTATAGAATTAAAAATGCAGTTTTAGAAAAACTATGCCTTTAAATTAAACACACTACAGAATTTTTCATATAAAATTCTTTTTTTAACTTTGAATTACTGAGTGATATTTTGGTTTTTAGTTGGAAAATTTTACTTTTTACAATCTACAACCTTTAAAAAATATTTTGTTTTTTGGTTTTGTGAAAAAAAATTTTTCTATTCTCTACTTCGACTCTAACTTCAGAAACCCTTGAAATTTAATTATTAAAATGTTAATTTTATCAATAAATAGAAATTTTTACTAACTTATTAGTAAAATATATCAATATATTAATTAGTTATGTTTTAATGTAAAATTTATTATTAAAAAATCAGTCACCGATTCAAATTATAGTAAACAGTACTATTAATTTGTATTTAATTCATTCTTGTTTTTTCCTGATTTCCAAATATTGAAATATAGAATTTTTATTTTTTAAGAATATTTTTAATTATGAACTTATTTTAAACATTAATAATTTATTCTTCCATTAACATTTAATGAAAAATCCGAAACTCAAAGGAAAAAAATTTTCACTTTTTTTAACTGGACTAGTAATTATTATTTTTTTCATGACTTTGGATTTACGAAAATTGTAAACATAGAATTTTCTAAAACTCAATTACTTTTAAAAATTGCAATCTCAAGTCTTAAAAAATTCAATATTCCAATTACAAAGGTCAACAAAAAAAGGATTACTTTTTTATGAGATATGATAGTGGTTTCCGAAGTATTTTTTGACGCTGAAAACGATCCCGGGTCCAAAAATTGGCCATCACGTTAGGATTTTGAGAAAAGTGGGGGTAAAGACAATCAAAAAACGTGTTTTTGAGCGTTTTCAATATTTTCTTTCTCCTAAACCTGACGTGCCAGAAACTTCTACATAGATTTAAATTGAAGCTTGAATCGTCCACTACAAGACCCATATCCGTGAGACCAAAAAAATTAAAATTTTTTTCAAAAAATTAAGCTGAAGTCACCAAAACTGTGTATTTTTGGATGCTTTAATGGATTTTTAAAAATTGTTTTGGATTCGCTTGAAAATTGTTACTCGGGTGTTTTTGGGGTCGCTGATTACGAATCCGATATTAGTTTTGGATTTTCAAAAACTAATATCGGAATCGTAATCAGCGACCCCAAAAACACCGAGTAACAATTTTCAAACGAATCTAAAACAATTTTTAAAAATCCATTAAAGCATCCAAAAATACAGTTTTGGTGACTTCAACAAAATTCTTTTTATAGGAAAAAACAAAAAAATCAATTTGTTTAATTTCCCGACTAAAAAATTTTCACCTAGCATTTAATTCTAGAATTTCCTTCACTTTACTGAAAAAAATTTGTTTTCCCTGACTTTACTGACAATGTGGCCACCCTGCCAAATATTTGTATCAATTAAAATTTTTTATGATTGCAAAGTTTGGAATGTGAATTGAAAAAATTCAAGAATGAAATGCTTTCAATATTATTAAAGAAACAAGAAGTTTATTTTTAATTTTAAAAATTTAATATTTTTTCAGTACTTTTGACAGAATTCTCAAATGTTTTCATGATTTATGCAATAGCTAGCGTTTATTGCAATTAGTATAAAAATACTGATATAAATGTTGAGAATTACAATTATTAATACAATATTTATTTGCTAATTTTAATTCCTCCTTTTTTAAAGAAAATTTGTTGCTTTAAGTATTTAAATACGCTCAAATCTCAAATGTAAATTTACTACTCTGAAAGCAGTTAATGATCAGAAATAATTTTGACTATTTATTTACTACATTCAGAGTATGTAGTAAATTTACAGAAAATTGTAAAATTGACACTTTAAAAATTCGCTACTTATATAGACGTTATTTTACAAATTTTTGTAAAAAAACTGTAAATGTACAGAAAATTTATGTTGCAGTGTAATTTATGTATTTCTCTTTAGAAAAATGTATACCTAAATATGAACATATGAACAATGTAAATAAAAGTCTTTCAGCGATTAATGCATCTTAAAATTTTGTTGTATCATAATTTGTATAGTTTTGAAAACAGAAATTTTAAATAGGCAAAAGTGCCGGATTTAACCTATGAATTTATTAATATATATCACATTGAACTATATCAAATTTTGGTGTAAATACAAAATGTTATCAGCATCAAAACCACAAAAAAAACATTGCATAAACCTTGTATAAATTGTAAAAATGTCAAAACACTGACATAACCTCTTTTCAGTTCTATTCTTCGCGTTCCTTTCATTCTACGAGTGATCACGAGCGGTTCCGATTTCGGCTTACCCATTACATTTGACACATGTGTGCAACCTCACCTATTTAGGCAATATATATATATAGCCAACCACCTAAGCTTAGGACTTTTGGCCGCGAGGGGGCAGACTTTCAAAGGAAAGCGCGCTTTGCTTTACGTGCGTACTCTCAGTTTCTCTCCGTTGTTACATTCCTGACTTCAATTGAACTTGAACATGTCTTATACCCAGTATTGGATAATATGTGATGGAAGTCTGACAAATTCAGTTGTCAATCGTTGCGTCATCTGTACTCGACATAAAAGTAGAACCGAAATTTATAAGCTGCGGTTTTAAAATCACGTCTCAGAATTACGACAGATATGGCTTGCGACAATGACCCGAATTTCTGCGGAGCTGATCAAGAACTTTCGCAGACATCTAGGACTCTCTTAAAAGATAATGTTTAATTAAAAACAGAACATTTTAAATATAAAAACATTGCTGTAAAAATAAATTAATACAAATTTTTGATTTTAAAATTAACTCTATTCGGTATGTGAGGAAAGTCATTTGCTTTATTTTCTCGAAATAAGAAATTATGGATTTATCAAGTTTTGAAAAGTTACTCCTCAAATGATCTATTATCTTTGACACCAGGACATTTTCTGATAGGTGACTTATTGACAAGTTTACCTGAGCCTGATTTAAAACCATTACCTTCAAATCGTTTATCCACATGGCAATTAATCACTAAAGTCAGTCAAGATTTTTGGAAAAAGTGGAACGTCGAGTATTTAAATGAACTTAATATACGTAAAAAATGGTGTCAAAACTCTGAAAATTTAAAAAAAGATATACTTGCAATAGTTAAAGATGATAATATATCTTGTATGCAATGGCCGTTTGCGAGAATATATGAACTACATCCTGGAAGTGATGCTGTGATCAGATGTGTAACTTTAAAATTTTCGAATAATTTACTAAAGAGACTAACAAATAAAATTGCTGTTTTACCAATACAACATAAACTTATTAAATAAATGTTGATCGTTTATACTCCAACGGGGGAGTATGTTTAAGCAATATAAGTAATAGTCTCTTAGAATAATGATGGTTTAGTTTATATAATATTGTATTATAATTAAATTTTTATTCCATCAATTATTAAATTTTTATATGACTAAATATATCTTTAGTGACGAATATATTCAATTTAATTTTATAAGAAAGACAATCTATGTATACTCAATGGCATATTATGTTTATAAGTTTCATTTTTCTAAATAAGATAAGCAATTTCGACGAATACACGTGTATAAAATTTTGTTTAATTTATCTCTACTCTCACAAGACTTGAGACAAAGGATCTCTAAAAAAGCGATCGACGAAATCTTCAGTACCAATTTGGAAGTTGTATAGAAAGCTTACATATATTTCTATATCAAAAAATATATCATTGTTCTTTTCATTGTCTTCCTTTAAACGAAATAATCTTCCCCTCCTGTAAACATGATGGAAAGGTACTAAACAAAATAGTACAAAATAAACATGGTCCTTCGACCCGGATTAATTTCTTGTTTCAATAATTAAAAAATACTTTAACTTGGTACTAATAAACAAAAAATAACTAACCGAAACAGTGCAGTGCAGTGAAACGAATATACTCACTTCATTTCTAAACTATAGCAAACTAAGAAAACATAAAATTGAGTTTTTACAAGTGCCTAATCAGTGTCATACCGCTAATTCGCTAAACTTAACAACAGTGATTAATAATAGTAACAAAATAATACTAAAAAAAACTTAATCTGTGCAATATCTAAACAAACGTGAATTAATTTCACCAAATTTAATGTGTATATTAAAATAATGTTAACATAGAACATTTAGTTCTTTACATCACTCATTTTAAATTTATTTTAAATAGTATACTACTGCTTTTCTTTCACATTTTAAATCTTATTCATGAAAAAGGGATATTTCAATACATCACCCTTTAAATATCATTCAAACGAAAGTTACATTTGACACAAGAAATGAGGCTATGCTTTCAAACGCCTTAACAACAATAACCACACATAAATGAGGCAATGCGTTTAATACACCTTAATCACAATTAATATTAAAATCGGCAATGCGACTAAAACACAGATATTGAAGCACATATTAAACTTTGAGACAATGCGTTCAAAACATCTCACCTTCTTCACGTGACTTATCAGGTTCCATCAGGTATGTCAATTAATTGAGTCTTACTTAAAGAAATGTCCTATCTATTGTGTGTTACTTACAGAACTCTTACTATTATCCTGTTGATCATTTACTTTGCATTTTGAACAAATTCATATAGATTATTTAAAATAGAAGATTTTGATCGTATACGCGTTCTTTCACAAAAAGTATTTACAGTAAAATAACATTTAAATGCTTTCGAAGAATTTTTTGCACAATTCGATTCACAGGATCCTGCTCAAATCGCTGAATTACAATTCAAGTTTTTTTAATCAAGAATGAAAATTATAACCGCGTTTGGAAGCTTTTGCAAAAATCTTACAAAGATAAACGAACACTAATTTTTCGACATTTAAATTTGTTGTTGCGTTTTTCATCAGAAGAAAAAGAATCTTATCAAGGTTTAATTGCGCTTGCCGATGAATCACAACATCTTCACTCGGAGTTCATGTAACTCATGAAATTGTAGTTGCTATTATCGAAGAGAAACTACATAAACTAGGTTAAAAAATATTTTCACGAAAAATTACTACCTATTAGTACTACAAAAACCTCAAGTTTTTTCCCCAAGATTGGAAAAAAAATTTTACACCTAGATCACTTGAGATGGAATCGCTCATATATATGAGTCATTTCATTTAAATTGTCATTTTCAGCTTTAACAAAAGTTGAAGCAGTAAATTTCGATTCTGTAATTTAAACCAAATTTTTTAAATAGTTATATAAATAGTTATCACGCAATTTAATCCTAATGAAAACATTTCTTATAACTCTGATCAAGATGAGGTCGAAATTCTCTATTGTCGTAAAATCGATTTAACAACGTGTGTTTAGATATCTCATTTTAAAATTTATAATTATTTTTATCAAACTTTTATATTTAAACTTACTTTAACTTGGTCACATTTTTGTTTTTAATTGTTAGTACATAGTGCGTATTTGTTACAATTAGAGCTGTGATTTTGTAGTAAAAAATTATAAAAATTTCCAAGTGTACCAAAGGTATTAATTATTTTAATAGAAATGTCTTGTTTGAATAAAATTACTTAAGTTGAATAAAGTGTTTTCCATATAACTTATTTCATTTGTGAAAAACAATTCTATTACTGTAACATTTAGTTAGAAACTCACTAATTCATTCAATAAGTTACTAATTTATTTAGTAGCCTCTATACTACCAATTCAATTAGTTAACTTTGACTAATTCACAGTAAACGAATCCGTCCTATTTGAATTAGTCAAAATCTACTGTGAATTAGTCAATATCTACTAATTCAAATTTAGAGAGTAAGCAAAACACAGAGAAAAGTGAGAAAAAATGACATTTACATTTCGCCAAGAAAATAAGAATTTGTTAATAATTTATTATTTTATGACTCTGTTCTAACTGTTAATGCACAATTTTAGTTGAGAAAAATAGTTTTTGATAATTTATTTAACATTTTAGAATTGTTCGAAGGCAAAACTTGCGCTAATAGTTTGGGACACTCATGACATAATACAACACTCATTACATTAGTTAGGAGAAAAATATTCAAACCCATTTAAATTAAATTGTTACATTAATTCTCCAACAAAGTTTATGTTGTGAAAATTTTTTATACATGTTTTTGTGCATTTTTATTTTTATAAAAAGTAAGAACCTAAACTGAGCTTTAGCGACTTTCATAAATAAACAAAAAAAATTTTTAATTTTAATGCAATTAACATGAAACTTGTTACTCTGCGGTTTTTGGGGAACTGATTACGAAGCTGAAGTCAGATTTAAAAAATTTAAAATGGCGAATCCAATATGGCGAACGAATTTTCTAAAACTCATAGAATTCAGTTCAAACTCGTTACTCAGAGGTTTTCGGGATCGCTGATTACGAATTTGAACTTGAATTTTAAAATATCGGAATCTGACTAACGAGTTTTAACTGAATTCCATAAGTTTTAAAAAACTCGTACGCCATATTGGATCCGACATTTTTAATTTTCGAACATCAACTTCAGATTCGTAATCCGCAACCCCGAAAACCCCCGAGTAACGAGTTTCAATTTATTTCTATGAGTTCTACAAAATTCATTCGTCATATTAGATCCACCATTTTTAATTTTTAATATCCGACTTCAAATTCGAAATCTGCGAGTCCAAAAATCCCCGAGTAAAAAGTTTTAAGTCAATTGCATTATAATTTAGCAATTTTGTTGTGCCTTTTCCACATCCTTTTTTTTTAAATTAGTATCAAAAGGCTAATCTGGCCAAAACACCCCTGTTTCGATAAAAATCGACCGATATATAATTCTTATTTATGAAAATATACATTTTAATTATTTAAATCAAAATCTTAAATAGCCAAAATTTATATTTTGGGGACCTCCTCCTTTGTGGAACACCCATGACATGAAAACTCATGACATTTTGCTCGTTTTTGCTTATATCTATGAACAGGTTATATTTATAATGACAATTTAGGTCTCATTCGAAAGAGATTTGAAAACTATTATTAATTTTATTCTGATATTGAATATTAAATATTAATTTACCAATTTTAAGACGGGACACTCATGACAGTTTTATAATAACATTAAAAATTTTTTGTTTGTGCCACAACATTTCGAAACACGGCATTCAATTTTTTTTGAAGTTTATTCGTGATTATCTTCTGCTGCGGATTCGTTAGTAAAACTGCACTTTTGCTCCCTGGATATATCTTTAAACACGCATAAATACAAAATTTTGCATTCCAAGTAAAATAATACAAAAATGACCCAGATACGTTTCAATGGATAATGCACAAATTATACAATTACATAGATTTTGTGATGGTAGTATGAAGGGTTATGGAGCTTGTTTATATGTTCGAAGTGAGAATTACAAAGGACAAATACAATTGGTTCTATTATGTTTTAAGTCACGCGTTGCGCCTTTAAATACATGCACTATACCAAGATTAGAACTTTGTGGAGCCGTTTTACTATTAAAGTTGTGCCGAAAGGTTTGAATTTTGCTTCGAATTAATATTAAAAAAACAATTCTTTGGACTGGCTCAGAAATTGTATTACATTGGTTACGCGCAAATTCAAACTCTTTAAAAACATTCGTTGCAAATAGAATTTCTGAAATTCAATCCAAATCTGAAATAAACCAATGGCGTCATGTTCCTTCTAAAAGTAATCCTGCTGATCAACTATCGCAAGGTCAATTACCAGATAAATTTATCTGAAATGATTACTGGTTTCAAGGTCCCTCTTGGTTATGTCAAAATGAAAAATCTTGGCCAAAATTTGAATTTAAAAAACGTAATGAACCTTTACCAAAATCTAAACAATTAACTTATTTAAAGGTTAACTTAAAAATCAATATATGGGACAAATTTTCTTGTTTCACAAAATTAAAAAGAATTATTGCTTTTTGTTTTCGTTTTTTACATAAGTATCGGCAATATAAAGGTCCCTAACAACAGTAGAATTAATACATGCGGAAACAGTTGTAATTAACATTATACAATACGAATATTTTTAAAACGAAATTTACGATTTAAGAAAAAATAAGCTTTTAAATAAAAAAAGCAAACTTTACAATTTGGGCCCTTTTGTTAGTGAAGACGGTTTGTTACGTGTAGGAGGCCGTTTAAAAAATGCAAACGTTTCATTTAATCAAAAACATCCAATAATTATACCAAAATCGAATTTTTTAAGTAATTTAATCATTTCACATTTTCACGTTACTTCCTATCATGGAGGTCAACAAGCGACTTTATATTCGATTCGCCAGAAATACTGGCTTATAGACGGAAAAAATCAAGTTAAAAAAATTATTCGTATATGTATTCCTTATTTTCGAGCTAAACCAAAACTATCTGATTACAAAATGGGTAATTTACCTGAATCACGCGTAACTCAAATAAGACCATTTAATAAAGTGGGTATAGATTACTGTGGTCCCTTTTTTATAAAAGAACGAAAATACCGAAATAAAAAAAATTAAAGTCTATGTATGTGTTTTTGTTTGTATGTCTATCATGGCGATTCACTTTGAATTAGTAAGCGATTTGAGCAAGGAATGATTTTTAGGATCTTTAAGGCTTTTTATTGCTCGGCGCGGAAAAAACAATGCAACAAATTTTAAAGGTGCAAGAAATGAATTGAACTATAAATATGTTCTTCTTAAGTCGCAAAATTTTAAAAATGACATTTGTAATTTTACAAGTAATAAAAATATTGAATTTCATTTCATTCATCCTTCCTCACCTCACTTTAGTGGATTAAGGGAGGTTGGAGTGAAATCATTTAAACACCATTTCAAAAGAGTAGCTTGGTCTTGACAGGTATTGTTTCGTCTTGTCTACTCTAGACAAGACGAGAAAAAAGTTCATCTAGGTCTTCGTCTTGACGATGATTGTCTCGTCTCGAAAATCTCGAGTCTTGCGGCATCCAAACTTTCAATAAACACATTATGACCATCTTTTTTTACTGAGTGATAATAATTGAGAAATATATTGTATTTTACTTCAATTATAACTCTTTATAACCGAGATTTCAAATCCGCCTAAAGCTTCTGCAGTTACGCTCAGCACCCTCCTTAAAGCGTTTTATAGGTGCTGGCTATTGTTTACAACAATTTTGTTTGTTTAGCATTTGGATCAGCGATGTATAAACTACAATTGGTAAAAGTTGCATTGTTTTCTTATCCCTCAGATTTTTTTTATTTCAAATTTACTTAAAAAAATAATAAAATCATAGACATTTTTGTGAGTACTGGATATCGTTTATAACAATTGTGTTTGTTTAATATTTTTAAATTCATCATTGATGTATAAAATGCAGTTCAGTTGGCTAGATTTAAAAAAATCAGACAAGTGCGAGTTACACTCCTAGTTTGCAACTATGTTTGCCAATCAGGTTCACTATATTTTTTCTGTAATTTTCATGTATGGGTCATTTCATTTAAATTGTCATAATCGTGTTCTTTGCGAATAAAAACTATTTCTTATAGTTTTTAATAAAATTTTTTGTCCAATGTCGTCAAAAACAATCTCTATTAACATTTTTTCAACTTACAAGCATGTAAAGATGCTATGTATAATAATGGCAGAACAAAATACAGGCAAAATGTCATGAGTGTCCCATGTCCAGGAGTGAAATATTAGTTTTCAAGTGCACGCATTTTCGTTCTATTAATTTATCACAAGTAAACAAAAATTTTGCAGTGAACTATAACTTACATATGTAAGGAAAATTAACTTCTGATAACTTTATTTAATTGTTTAACACTTCTAAAAAAATGACGTGTCCCTCACTTTTATAATATTTTACTTGGAATCCAAAATTTTGTATTTATGCGTGTTTAAAGATATATCCAGGGAGCGAAAGTGCTGTTTTACTAACGAATCCGCAGCAGAAGATAATCTCGAATAAACTTCACAAAAATTGAATGCCGTGTTTCGAAATGTTGTGGCACAAACAAAAAAATTTTAATGTTATTAGAAAACTTTCATGAAAATGGTCTTAAAATTGGTAAATTAATATTTAATATTCAATATCAGAATAAAATTAATAATAGTTTTCAAATCTCTTTCGAATGAGACCTAAATTGTCATTACAAATATAACCTGGGGTGCGTTCACATAACCTTCACTTTCACTCACACTCCAAAAAGTCTAACTTTTCACTCGCACTTTCAAAAAAAAAAATTCTCACTTTCACATTCACTCAAACATTCTTGCTTTTCACTCCCACTCTTAGTTTCACTAAAAAATCTCACTCTTTACTTTCACTCAAAAAATTTCTCACTCACTTTCAATCAAAAATTCTCACTTTCACTCTTACTTTCACTAAAAAAATCTCATTTTTCACTTTTACTCAATAATTCTTACTTTTCACTTTCACTCAAAAAATTCTCACTTTCACTTTCCACTCTCACTTTCACTAAAAAAATCTCATTTTTCACTTTTACTCAATAATTCTCACTTTTCACTTTCACTCAAAAAATTCTCACTTTTCACTCTCACTCTCACTTTCACTCAAAAATTCTCACTTTCAGTTTCATTTTCACTTAAAAAAATTCTCACTCTCACTTTCACTCAAAATTTTTCACTTTTTACCTTCACTATCACTTAAAAAATTTCTCACTCACTTTCAATCAAAAATTCTCACTTTCACTCTCACTTTCACTAAAAAATCTCATTTTTCACTTTTACTCAAGAATTCTCACTTTTCACTTTCACTCAAAAATTCTCACCTTTCACTTTCACTCAAAAATTCTCACTTTTCACTCTTACTTTCACTTTCATTAAAAAAATTTTAAATTTTCACTCTCACTTTCACTCTCACTTTCAATAAAAAATTCTCATTTTAACTTTTACTTAAAAAGTTCTCACTTTTCACTCTCACTTTCAATAAAAAATTCTTATTTTCACTTTTACTTTAAAAAATTCTCAATTTTTACTGTCACTTTTACCTAAAAAATTCACAATTCTTACCCTTACTTTCACTCCAAAAATTTGCACTTTTTATTCTCACTGTCACTTTCATTTAAAAAATTCTCACTTTCTCTCTCACTCTCACTTAAGAAATTCTCCCTTTTCACTCTCACTCCAAAAATTCTCACTTTTCACTGTAGTGCATTCTATGGAATATTCTATAGAATTTGACTGGAAATAATTAATAAAATTTGTGTAGAAGTTAAGAAATATTCATTTATATTCTATAAAATATTTGATAGAATGTTCTATAAAGTTATTCTATATATGAGGCATTCCATGTCAAGTCATCCAGGGATCTTACGGTGTAATGCTTACTTCTATAATTTTTTACTCTTAAACTATTAAACATAAAAATTTGGCAAAATACATTGTAAAACGGGGTTTTCATGCTCTTTCGATTGAAAATAAGAGTTAAAAAAATTTTTTTGGCACAAGAAAATCAAAATTAATAATAAGTTTTAATTTTTGGGAGGGAAAGGTACGATTTTTTTAAACGAAAGCTGAGCTTTTTTCCTAAAAGGACACACACACACACACACATATATATATATATATATATATATATATATATATCTATATAGATATATATATATATATATATATATATATTCTAGTACATATACATTCTAGTCCCACTTTTTCATATATATATATATATATATATATATATATATATATATATATATATATATATATATATATATATATATATATATATATATATATATATATATATATATATGCTATATGCTATATATATATATATATATATATATATATATATATATATATGAAAAAGTGGGACTAGAATGTTTAAACATTGAAAAAAGAGGTTTTTGCTCACCGGAGCGCTCTAAACCCGGTTTCAGCTCTGTTTAGCGCCTATTTAGAGTATACGTGCAGCACCTCCTAATACTGGTATAACCACACGGCTCGCATACGAGCGAGATTACGCTCCCTAACGCCGATGGTCAACAAGTGACCATCCGCCGATCTCCGCAAAGTTGGTAAGAACATTTGCCACCCTTCGGTGAAGGGCGTGACCTTTCCAATCTCTGGTTACTCTGCAGGTAACCACCCGAGTTGGCACCACAACTCACATGTCGAAGCGCTAGTTACTATGTCTATTACTCCGTTTTTGCGAAGCTCCGGTCCGTTCATAGCGCCCCTAGCCTCAAGCGATGTAGGCTATAACCACTGCCCCACGAGGCCAACCCAATGACCGGAAGGAAACAAGCCTTTCGGCAAGTCCCCCGGGCTCGGACCGGTCCCTATGGTACCGTTTAGTACTCTGGTATAAGTACCGATTAAGAGTCTTACCACCCTTGCTTCGGCAAGTGAGGTCGACGGTCTATAATTAGACTTGCCGGGCCGTCACGGCACTGCCCATCATCTTCGTATGCCACTGCTCTATAAAGTAGAGTCTACAATGAGCACGATCGACGTGGACGTGGACGCGACGTGCTGACGTCACCCATGCTATTCATGCTGGCTCTACATTGACTTTAACGTGGACGCGACGTGCTGACGTCACAATGTTAACCAAATGGGTGACGTCAACACAGCACGTTCACGTCGCGTCGCGTACCCATGGAATGTAGAGTCAACTTCAAAAGGGTGACGTCAGCACGTCGCGTCCACGTCCACGTCGATCGTGCTCATTGTAGACTCTACTTAAGAAAGCCTGGGACGAACCGAGTACTAACCGCAAGCAGTGGCGCCACTCCGAGCCTCATATGATGTATTTAGCTCTGTTTAGGAGAAAATTCATTTTTTCAAAGTTTAAACATTCAATTCTCACTTTTTCATATATAAATCTCTCCCTATTATATAAAAACATTTCGCCGCCGCCGCAAAGTCAGGATTTCTATGGGCTCCTTATAGTAAGGGCCGTCAAAACTTATGTCAAAATTGACCTATTTTTTACCTATAGGTCAAAAAGAGGATAAATAACGGCTTCACATTACGTCAAAACCTATGTCAAAATTGACCTATTTTTTACCTATAGGTCAAAAAGAGGATAAATAACAGCCTTACATTACGATAAAATCTATGTCTAATTTGACCTGTTTTATTACCTTTTTTGACCTGTAGGTCAAAAAGAGGATAAATAACGGATAAAAATACATGTTTAAAGGGGATTTAATGTGAACCATCACATTACGTCAACATTTGATCTATGTTTTACCTACAGGTCAGAGCTTGCCCCCTCAAATAGGAGCGCCAAATAGGACGTCAAAGCATATGCCAAAGACATTTTTTTTATTTGCAGGCTGTTATGGTACAACAAAATTCATGACAAAGGTTTAAAATTTTAGATTGACTAATATCATAGGATTTCATTTTACGATCCTAATATTATCCATAAATAGAAGTAAATATAAAATCACGCGCCAACCCCCTGATTTTATATTTTATATAAAAAGATATCGCCGCCGCCGCTGTTTCAAGATTCTGTAAGGGCGCCCTATCCTAAATGGTCCGTCAAAACTTATGTAAAAATTGACCTATTTTTGGACCTATAGGTCAAAAAGAGGATAAATAACGGTCTCACATTACTTTAAAATTTATGTTTGCTTTGACCTACTTTTTGACCTGTAGGTCAAAAACATAAGTCAAAACTTATGTCAAAATTGACCTATTTTTTAAACTATAGGTCAAAAAGAGGATAAATAACGTCTATGTCTAATTTGACCTATTTTTTGACCTATAGGTCAAAAAGATTTGTCAAAACTTATGTTAAAATAGACCTATTTTTTACCAATAGGTCAAATAGAGAATAAATTAATTACATCAAAATCCATGTTTAATTTGACCTATTTTTTGACCAATATGTCAAAAAGTGGTCCCCGTGTAGGTCCTTATATTATGTCAAAATACAAGTTTAATTTTGCCTATTTTTTGAACTACGGGGTTTTAAAGGGGCCTTAATGTGGGCCATCACATTACGTCAAAATTTGATCTGTGTTTTACCTACAATCTTTATATTATCCGTTTATATTATACAATCTTTATATTATTTAAGAGGATGAATAACGGATAAAAATACGTTTAATTTTACCTATTTTTTGAGATACGGGTTTTAAAAGGGGCCTAATGTGGGCCATCACATTACGTCAATCTATGGTTCACCTACAGGTCAGAGCTTGTCCCTCAAATAGGAGCGCCAAATGGGACGTCAAAGCGTATACCAAAGACAATTTTATTTACTTGCAGGCTGTTATGGTACTACAATTTTAAGTACCCTTAAAATTTAAGTCAATTTGGAGGGCAGTTTTGAACGTTAAAATTTGACAAACAATTTCCGCTGCCCTCAAAATTTAGGACAACTTTGAGGGCAGTTCTGACCTAAGCATAAAAAATTAACAAACAATTTCTGCTACTGTCAAAATTTATGTCAATTTTGAGGGCAGTATTGATCTAAACGTCTAAAGTTGACAAACAATTTATGCTATCCTCAAAATTTAGGTCAATTTTGAGGGCAGATTGGACCTAGACGTCAAAATTTTACAAACAATTTCCTTCATATTAAGAGAATATAATTTGAAAATGAAAATTAAAATAAATATAAGAAATAGTTAGGGCGTTAGCGCGCAGGGCAGCGAGGCTCCCCTAGTATATACATCCTTTTAGGAAAAAACTTCAGCTTTTGTTTAAAAAAATCGTACCTTTTCCTCCCAAAAATTAAAATTTATTTTTAATTTTGATTTTTTTAGGTCAAACAAATTTTTTTTAAATGCTTATTTTCAATCCGAAGAGAATGTTTATGTTTAATAGTTTAAGAGTAAAGAATTATCGAAATAAGCATTGTACTGGAAAACCCAAAAATTTAACCCCCTTCCTGTTGGAAAATATTGGACTTGGTAAAAAAATATTTTCACGAAAAATTACTATCTATTAGTACTACAAAAGCCCTTAATTTTGCTACAATTGGAAAAAAATGTCTCCACCTGGATCACTTGACATTGAATGCCTCATATTTGTTCCATAAATTTTTTTGACTGGTTTGAGGAAATTTTATAACAAAATTTTTATATATAAATTATATTTTTTTTAACTTTGGTTATGATAAATTTATAATTTTTATGTTAAAAACATATACCTGGTGAGAATTTTTTTAATGAAACTGAAAGTGAGAGTGAAAAGTGAAAATTTTTTGAGTGAGAGTGAAAGTGAGAGTGAAAAGTGAAAGTTACGTGAACGCACCCCTGTTCATAGATATAAGTAAAAACGAGCAAAATGTCATGAGTTTTCATGTCATGGGTGTTCCACAAAGGAGGAGGTCCCCTAAGGCTTATATTTTGGCCATTTGGGATTTTGATTTAAATAATTAAAATGTATATTTTCATAAATAAGAATTATATATCGGTCGATTTTTATCGAAACGGGGTTGTTTTGGCCAGATTAGCCTTTTGATAGTAATTTAAAAAAAAGGATGTGGAAAAGGCACAACAAAATTGCTAAATTATAATGCAATTGACTTAAAACTTTTTACTCGGGGATTTTTGGACTCGCAGATTTCGAATTTGAAGTCGGATATTAAAAATTAAAAATGGCGGATCTAATATGACGAATGAATTTTGTAGAACTCATAGAGATTACTCGGGGGTTTTCGGGGTTGCGGATTACGAATCTGAAGTCGGCGTTCGAAAATTCAAAATATCGGATCCAATATGGCGTACGAGTTTTGTAAAATTTATGGAATTCAGTTGAAGCTCGTTAGTCGCATTCCGATATTTTAAAATTCAAATTCGTAATCTGCGATCCCGAAAACCTCTGAGTAACGAGTTTGAACTGAATTCTATGAGTTTTAGAAAATTCGTTCGCCATATTGGATTCGCCATTTTAAATTTTTAAATTTGACTTGAGCTTCGTAATCAGTTCCCCAAAAACCGCAGAGTAACAAGTTTTATGTTAATTGCATTAAAATTAAAATTTTTTTTGTTTATTTATGAAAGTCCCTAAAGCTCAGTTTAGGTTCTTACTCTTTATAAAAATAAAAATGTACACAAACATGTATAAAAACTTTTCACTACATAAACTTTGTTGGAGAATTAATGTAACAATTTAGTTTAAATTTTAACTATTAGCGCAAGTTTTGTCTTCAAACGATTCTAAAATGTTAAATAAATTATCAAAAACTATTTTTCTCAACGTTAATTGTGCATTAACAGTTAGAACAGAGTCATAAAATAATATATTATTAGCAAATTCTTATTTTCTTGGCGAAATGAAAATGTCATTTTTCCTCACTTTTCTCTGTGTTTTTCTTAATTTAAATTTTTTTCTTTATCAAACGTGACCTTATAGTGAAATTTATGGATCGTTTGAGTTTCATAATTGTAAGAAGAACGAAACAATACTTAACAAATTAATCCCTACTTAACAAATAGTCCCTAACAAATTAATCATCATTTAATTAAAGATTTGCAGAATTTTTTTTTTGAAAAATTTTACTATTTCATACGAAAAACATCTCTTATGTGGAATATATCACTTTAATTGCGCGACCACTATGAATTTCTTTAATGTGATATATATATATATATATATATATATATATATATATATATATATATATATATATATATATATATATATATATAACTGTTAAAAAAATTTATTTAAACGACAGAATCGAAACTTGCTACTTCAACTTTTGTTGCGGCTTAAAATGACATAATTTAAATGAAATGACCCGTATATTTCTACCGAAGTGTATCTCATTTCGTTGAGAAATGTAGAAATTATGGTAGGGGACAGCCTATTTTGCGTGAATGGGACGGACATACTAGAGAAACCATAAGTCTGCTCGAACAAGAATTGTGGCGGATATATCTGCCCTACTCTATTTTATTAGTATATGAATGAGATAGAAGAAGACAGAATTCTTCTACAGAAGACAGAAGACGTCTTCGTTTCCACACACAGCACCGACAGTCCTTGTGCGAGCAGTATAAGGGTTCAGTCGATACGCCTATGTTGTACGGAACCCTAAAAATGGATTAACTCTGTTTTTATTATTTGTAATATAGGTATTTGTATTTTGTTAATATTTTCTCAGAAACATATTTATATTTTGTTATCACGAAAGAATACTTTGTCACCGTAACAAAGTGATACTGTGTAAAATTTTAAAGTTCAACTATTAATACCACCAAGACTCATAAATGACTTGATTTAAATTTAATTGAAATTAATCCTCAAATGCACAAATTACTTGAATGTCTTATTATTCAGCAAGGCTATTTCATATCTCATTACAATGAAATTTCTTCTATGTAATGAATATAACACAAACATAATTGTTCAATTAGGAGGCATTAAATTCATTTACAATTGTACTTATCGCATAAAGATAATGATTGTTAACGTTGCAGTTAGTTCAACAGAAATTCTCTAGGAGAATGAATAAGTAATGGTGTTGTAGCTAGTAGCGTTGTGCGCAGTCTATAATTTGAATCTTCACTCCCTTTTCGCTTGTAATTACTTAAAAAATACATAATGCAATCTTCAGACAGAAAATAATCATGACCAAGAGGTGCTTTACCACTTCCGCTCTCGTCAATTTTTGTTTCTCAATAATTCTACATATAACTCTATAGAGATTCATTAAAGTATTTTCAATTGTTATATCAATTGTTGGGCGGAGATATAGGGGGAAAGAAAAATGCTCTTGAAAAGAAATGGGTGGGGAGATTGTCCAACAATTTGATAGGAGGCGTGAACGTGATTAACGTACCCTCTTTTATCTCAACAGGAAGCATTGAGATTCTGCAAAGTACGCCCACAATTCTTCAATTCTTTTAATAATGGTCTATCTTCAGGATTAATGAACACCGCACCTTCTTCCACTTTAGCACCAAGAGCACTTTACTACCCCCTTGATAAGGCGTGAGAAAAGATGAATATTTCAATAAAAAATGGAAACTTGAATTAACGAGTAATTTTATTTTTAATTTTGAGATTTGACGCAATTCAGCAATTAAATCTGTAGCGATACAAACTCATAGTAAAATAAGTTTGCGCCTTTAAGGTGACAAAACTGAAGTAATAGGAGTGTAAGTGCGAAATGTGTGTGAAGTATTGTCGAATTTCTGTCGAAAAGGAAAAATCAGCAGTGTGGTCAACGACTCCGAGCACGTCGTTAGGTGCGAGGAGAGAAAGTTTAACTGGCTAATGAATATATTTGTCACGACGCCCTAGAGGGGTAAAGTATGATTATTAAGTTAAGAATGGTTTTTTTAACCTAGAATTATAATAAAATTGTTGGTAATTTGATTATAGCGGCTTGTGCATAACGATTAAACGACACAGCGTGAAGATTCTCCTGTTATTGCTAATCTCAACGCCGACTATACAAAATATTGTTTTAAGAAAAACTAGAACCAAAAATGGCGCGCGTTGCGCACCCCTTCCTTGTCCTCTATTCAAAACAGAAACTTTAATTTTCAGAGTTATACACCGATGTAACTGTCTAAGAAAGAACAAATAAGATTTTTTTTAATGAACAAAAGAACATACAATTATAATATTTCAAACATCTGAGAGCGAAATAACAAAATTGGAAAAACGACACATTATTAATCCAGTAACATCTACAGAGAAATAGCAAATTATGATTGCTTAATTAAAGATTTAGTACAATACTGAACTATACTGTATATAGTTTTTTGAGGAATCCTTCAAGACCCTTTCAGGTAATAATTTTGGAAGTTGACTAACGATTTAACGCTAACTTTCTTTCCCTCTATCAAGGAAGAATAACATATAGAGTTCTTCGTCTAAAACTATTTATCTCTTTCTACACAGTTGCAACTGTCATAAGAATATCTTTATCTAAAAATCTTATTGTTTCTTACTTCGTCTTCTAAAACAAAAACCATTATTACGTCTCTCTTTACCTAATTTATCTACTGATTTTATATTAATGATGATGATGATCTACTGAGATTCTATTAAGGATAGAACTTCTGGTTATCTGTTCAAAAAAGAAACTTTAATTTATGGAGTTATACATCACTGTAAATGCCCAGATAGCATATAATTTTGAAATAATCTTGTAGCAATTTTGCCATGCAAGATTTGTATTAGGTAAAAAAAATTTCAAACACTTAAAATTGTCAATGTTTATTATTTTCACCTGAATTGAGTTTTATATTCGTAAAAAATTAGTTCGCAAAATGAAAAAATCACATTTGATTTTTGTTGTACCGTTAATAAGAAATAATTGTAAATAATATGAATTTTTTATTTATTTTTTTCAAATGCAAGTTTAAAATGTGAAAGGGTTGTTTTCTTTGATTCTCAATCTTTTATACAATAGGAAATATGTTTGTTTATACTGCTGCTAAATAACAAACTGAAAATTCTTAAAACCTGTTGGAGGTGATTTAGGAATCATGGTTTAAGGCCGTATATATTAAAAAAAATTTAACTGAGAAAACTTCTGCTTCGATTATCCCCTTGTTTTTATATACTTCAACTGACCCTATATTTTAAATAGTTATTTTAATACCTAAAAATCACTTTATTTTAGAGAATTCATTGTCAGATTTGATAATAAAAATTTAGTTAATTGTTTATGAAAAACAACTATTTAATAAGAGATTTTTTATTATTAGTAGTTTTCTTTAACCTTTTTCTAATGTTGTACTAAAAAACTTTTTAAATTTATAAATTAATATTTTACCAATCCACAATCAGATTTAAAAAAATAAAAATGTTGGACAAAATATGTCAGACAAACCAAAGATGGTTAATAAAATAAAAACTTTAAATGTAAAATAACAAATAAACATTTTTATTTATGTGATAGTTTTTAAAAAGTACAACAGACATATACAAGTCAAAAAATATTATAAAATATTGTTGATTGATAAGAAATACAAAAGTATTTAAAAGTATATTAAAATTTATTATTAGTACTTCACTTCTCGTTAACATCGTAATTAATTTCATCATTATCATCTAAAATTTCTGTATAGACAATATTTTTAATACAGTTAACTCTATTATATCCTAAATATACTTTTACTGAATCAAAAGAACGTACTCTTGACAATGCGACGTACAATTGACCGCGATTAAATACATCTCTTCTCAAGTCAATAGCAATTTTATTAAATGTTTGCCATTGAGATTTATTTATAGTCATAGCAAACGCCAATTTAACAGGAAATTGCCTTCTTCTAAAAGTAAAGGGTAGACATTTTCGCAATATAAAGTAATGCGATGTAAAAATATGATATTTCCACATTTATCTCCTGTTAAAATTTGACATTTCATAACATTGTTCATTAAATCTAAAATTAATAATCTGGCCCCATTGCACAATCCTTCATTAATACCAAGATTTCGAATAAGCATGACAATAGAATAAATTCTTAAATGCAGTTCGTGTGGTGGTAAGCATGATGGTGAAAATGTATTTAAATATTCTGGTAAAATAACTTCATGATAATTACCATTGTCACAATTTTCAGTAGAATCGATAGTTTTATATATTTTTTCTTTATCCTTATTTAATAAATGTACTACTCTTTTATTTATTTTATGAACATCAACATTTCTAGGTGATAGAATTGCACAAAGTGCCGTTTCCTGAAATCTGTTATTTTTTATATAATGAACATAAGTATATTTGGCAATATCTATATCCTTTGGTTGAATAATTTTGTTTGGTAATAAAAAATTTTCACCTTTTTCATTACATTTCCCGTCTCCAATTTTAAGCAAGAAGTCTACAAATTCCTTTTCTTCTGGTAAAGCTCTCATATTATCAAACAATCCAAATTTTTTAAATTTTTTCCAAAGTTTATTATATTTTATTGATAAATTCAAAATTTCTGACTTTGTACCTCGTTCTTTAATTGAGAAAATTTGGCTGAAATCTCCACCCAGAATTAAAAGTTTACCACCAAATGATTCTTGTGATTTTATTAAATCCCTTAATAATCTGTCCATTATTTCTAAAGCATACTTTGGAGCCATTGGTGCTTCATCCGAAATAAAAACATCAATTTCCTTTAGATAGTTTCCTTCCATTGATTGTACTTTAATATTGGAATGTGAATCACTAAAAAGAGGTACAGGTAAACTCAATACTTTATGAACAATTTTTACACCAGGCAGTAAAGTTGCAGCTATTTCAGTAAATGCGGTATTACTTACTTTTTTCCCTTTACTTAACAATAAATGCCATAATGTTGTATACAAAGAGGTTTTTGCAGAACCTCTAGGACCATCAACGTATAAACATTCACAAGTACTTTTTGAGAAATGATCAACTTCTTTCATAACATAATCAACAATACATTTCTGTTTAACATTTAATTGCTTGTACTTCTCTTGACCCAAAGAATTATGATTCATAATAGAAATATCATTATTTATCCCTAAAGGTACTTCTTCATCTTTGATATCAGGCAAGCCTTGAAAATAAGTTAAACTATATCCTTCATTAGACAATAAAGTCTTTATATTCCTATAAGCTGCATCTTCTGCTGCAGAAACATTATTTCTTTCAAAGTCTTTTGACATTTTACTTTTAAATCGTTCCCACAATTCAGAAGGATGCACTGGGTGGCAATGAATTAAAATTCTAACGAATAACCAGCGAAGTGCATAAGGCATCATCCATATTGCAGCTTCTTCTATTGTTCTAGTCCACTCATAATCATCTTCTATGAGCTCTAATGCTTAGCACGTAGAAGTAAATGTTTCTTGAATAACTCCATTTACAGTTCTTAAATTTTCAAATAAAGTAGCCCCTTTACATGTTAACAACAGTAATCTCAAATGAAATAGTTCTACTTGCCATGGACTAACAGAATAAATTCCTCCCAATACTTTTTCTTTGCGTAATCTTTTTTCCATTCCAAATTTATTTGTATCCACGTATAATGTTCTGGATTTTTAGAATAATAATACTGATTAGCATTTTTATCATGTTTATTTAACTCAAAAAAGTCTAGTAGTTTTGATGTTTTTCATAAATCAAAAGAAATTTTGCTTTTACCTTGTTCTGTACGTATAAGAACATTCTGCTCATCTGGTAAATGTACAGGTAAGCAATTAATAATATGACTTTTTTCCCCTAAAGGTTTACTTAAAATTCTCCAAACAGCTACAACAGGACTATTTTCTTCATAATGATTGATTTCATCGTGATTGACAACAGATTCGCCATTACTATTCGTAATAATAATAGAAGCAGAATCATGTCCTTTAAATATGTATTTATATAAATATTTCACAGACTTAATACTTAACACTTCTACATTTATATCACAATTAAATATTTGTCAAAGTTGAGGACAAAAAGGTACAACAAACCTATTATCAACAATATATCCGTTTGGTCTATCATACGTCTTACCTGTATTTCTCCTACGGTAAAGAACATAATTGTCTGTTTCAAAAGTTGTATCATCTAAAAATTTTTAGCAAATTTTTTAAAACATTTCCCATCAACAATACACCAGTCTCCACAAGGACCATGAATATTATTTTGCATTATAATTCGATGTAATTCAGAATTAACGCCTTTATTAGGAATTTCTGATGAAATATACTGATTAACACTACCTGGTGTTAATATTTTACAATTTTCTGTCAAAATAACCAACAAGTGTATATGTGGTAATCCTCGTTTTTGAAATTCAATAACATAAACAAAAGATTTTACCTCTTCAAATAACTTATCTTCGACAATAGTTTTAATTAAATTTTTTAGTTTTAATGAAAAAACTCTTGCTACAATAACAGGTTATCGGAAGCAGATTGAAAAGGCAATAAATTTTCTTGAATTTCTTTCCAATGTATATTACAAGTCATTGTAATAAATAAATCTGGTCTACCATGACGTCCTACAATAGCCGTAGAATCTTGATATTGTTGCATCATATTACGAGATGGCCCTATAAATGTGAAAGCAAAATTAACATTTTCCCAACATGTAAGTCGCCTTTCGACTCTTCGTTATATAGATGATCAATTAATCCTTTATATGTCTCATTTCTCAATTGTATTTGATTATTCGCACAAAACATCAATCTATCTTTTTTAATTTTAACACAATTATCAACAACCCACTGTTGAAATAATCTACCTCCGTTTAAAAATTGATTTAATTCATTATTTCTTAAAGCTGTTTTATATTTTATGTAAGCAGATCTTGAAATTGTATGATTTCTACTTCTTTTTTCGCTATAAGTTCGAATCATATCTATACTATAACCTTTATTCCCAAGTGGATAAAATATTGGATAAATCCAAGGTTCTACATTCGGATTTAAATTATTTACTACTTGTAATTGTTTTTCTGATTTGTTATAAACTGTTACATAAGATTCGGGTATTTCACCCTCTGAATTTGTATTAAAAACTCCAGCTACTTCATTACAACTTTGAAAATTATACCTATTTTTATCTAAACCTTTTTTCAATCTAAATAATAATTGTAAATCAGGAATTTCAGCATTATGTTTTCTGGCTAATTCAGTTTATATTTTCACAAACTCAGACATCATAAAAAAAGATTTGGTATAAACATTTTTATCTCTCATTATTCTTTCTATACATTGTAGAATTTGTTTATCTAATATTTCATTATGTTTTAATCTATAACGAACAGATTCTTCTGGATCATATATAAATAATTGTCCAAAATATGGATCTTCATCTTTTTCTGGAAATAGAGCAATATTTATTTGGTAATAAATTTGTCCTTGTATTTTATAACAAAATGGTCCTCGTCTTCTTCTACTATTAAATTTAACTACATTCGCATTTAATGAAGCAAAAGAAAATGTGTTATTTTATGCTCTTATATTTCTTTTAAAATGGCTAGACTTTTTGTGACTCCCCTCTAACAACATTCTTAATTCGTATGGAACCTAAATAATCTTTAATATTAAATTCATTTTGGGAATCAATTTTTTTTAAATTTTTTTGGAGGGGTACACAATTCATTTGTTAAAGTATTTATTTTGTGTTACGACTTTAGCTTGCAACAATTTTTTTACCTTCTTTATTTTTTATCGATGTTTATCAAAGAATTTAATTAATTTTCCAAATAATTATTATTATTATAAATACTCTCTTCCACAACATTCATGTCTTTTACAGAAAGAACTGAAGAACTTAATTTATTATTATTACTTTTTAAAAACCTTTTACGATATTCTTTCTGATAATTAGCATTTTTATCTTTTTTAAGGGTTATTTCCGTAATTTTTTTAATTTATCCTTTTTACGATATTCTTTCTGATATTGGGCCTTACTTTTTTTAAGATTCTCAGAGGAAAAAATTAATTTATCAAAGTTGTTTAAATTATCATTTTCACTTTCCAATTTTAACTTGTTATTGCTATCATTTTGTACAACATTTAAAAAACTATTTTTAACTTCGTTTATACAAGAATTTTTTTATTTTCCAATAATAAGTGTTCTATCTAGTGACAGTATTCTATTATTATCTAACCATGAATTTATCTTATTTATTTCAATTAAATCATCATTAACCATTTCAATTGATGGAATTTTAAATAAAAAAATCGTATCTCTCTTTTGAAAAACGCTACTTTGATTATTTTTATCTGCCTTAGCTAGTAGATTTGTTGGATTTTTAAAATGTTCTTTTTGCTTGAAATAGTTGGTTTGTTTCGAAATGTCATAAAAAGATTTTAATTTCTTAACTACCAATTCTATCAATTAGAAGATAATTCCAATCATATTGAACAAAAAAAGGTTTATTCTGAGAAGTCCTTGTAACCGGAAAAGGAATTAAAATATTATTCCTAAACATAAAACTTAAATGATCTCTTATTTTGTTATAAATGTAATCAAGAGTGTTCGGCATCTCGTTAAAGAAAACAGAAGTTGCAAACGCAATTGCAAATATACCACAATCAACACTTCCCGCAGCTTGTTGATGAACTGCCGAAAAAACTACAACAGGTTTAAAAGGATATAATCTCAGCAAATACTCTAGTTCATCTTCAACCAAAAATCTCGATTAAGACTATTATAAATATAGAGTCTTATTCCATAGTAATAAGTACAAATCCAATGTCCACGATCCTCAGAACCACTAAACAATATAAGAAAAACATTTATTATTAAATAAGTACTAACTTTTAATATCTTTTGCAATTTCCGTACACTAACCAATTTCCATTTATGTAGTTAATTTTATTTTTCCATTTCTACATATAGCCCATTTTTCCAAATTATATTTCCCATATTTCAAAGTTCATCCCGTTTATCTCTTATTTCATATTGACCAACAAAAAATCCAATTTACACACTATGTTATCCACAAAAACCATCCAAATTTTTAATTGATATATATATATATATATATA
Organism: Leptopilina drosophilae; assembly: GCA_032873175.1. Taxonomy (NCBI): domain Eukaryota; kingdom Metazoa; phylum Arthropoda; class Insecta; order Hymenoptera; family Figitidae; genus Leptopilina; species Leptopilina drosophilae. The sequence continues at coordinate 29,345,465 of CM065482.1, read as the reverse complement.
TATGTTTGGTATTGAAAGGAAATACGTTTGTAACGTGTGATACACATAGGACGAGAACACATGTCAAACGGCGCGGCGCATCGTTGCGTCGCATGATTTTTTAATCCGGCTATATTTCTGTTAATTTTCAAACAATATGTCTAAAACCTTTTTAGAAAACTTCCTTGATTCATAATGAAAAACTTTGTCACTGAAAGTTTATTAAACTCAATAGTTCCCCGCAGACTTTCTGTCGTCGAAACATAGGAGGCGTCGTTACCAACACTCCCCTATTTATAATTAAATATTGTTTTAAAAAAATCACTTTTCATGTTATTATTTTATCTTCATCAGTAGACCATATAACTTTTATAAAACTTTATCGATTTTAATGTATTTATAATGAATTTAAAGCATTTTTAATCTACTTTCTAACAATTTTACAAAAAAATTTAAAAAAAATTTAACCCCATTTTTTTTAAATAAAGTTTACTTTTTAATTTTGACTCTAATTGGTATTTTTAATTTTTAAAAAATTTTTTTTGAAATGCTAACATTTTTTCTGAAAAAATCATATAAGTTTGATAGTGGGATGATCAGAACTTTAGAAGAAAATTGAAAACAAAGTAAGCGGTGCGCCCGGGTTCTGTACGTTACGCCGTCGCTACGCCGTTGAACGACATGATTATCACTGTTTTATCTTCATTTTTTTCAATAATAGCTCTCTGCATTTAAACAGGCTTGAGACTGCAATTAAAATAATGCTTGCATTACTTTTACCGAAAAACATTGAAATATATAATTTTGAAGAAGAATGTTTAAACTTTTATAAGTTACAATTGTTTTTATCAATTAAAATAAGTAATTTTGAAAAAGAAAGATTGAAGATTCATAAAAAACAATAATTATCAGTTAAAAAAATTATTTATAAAAAATTTTAGGTTTAAGTTAAATAGAAATTGAATATTTTTAAAAGATTAAATTTTTTTAATTTAATGTTAAATAGTCGTAAGATTCTATTATTTATTTTATATTAATTTATGACATTTGTTCTCGAGTTCTCCCTAGATTGCTCTGGCTTTTCTAAAACGAGAAAGTGACATTGATCTCTGTAGGTATAAGAGGCAGACTGTATTCATATTTTATTTTTCGCAAAATATATTTTGTGAATATTCTTCTTCAAGAATCCAACAAAAAATGCAACAAGAAATCTGAAAAATAATCAAGTTGTTCGCTAATTAGATTTCGTAACAAATATCATAAATTAATAAAAAATAAATAATTGAATCTTACGACTATTTAACATTAAATTTAAAAAATTAATCTTTTAAGAATATTCAATTTCTATCTAACTTAAATCTGAAATTTTTTAAAAATAATTATTTTAACTGATAATTATTGTTCTTTATAAATCTTCAATCTTTCTTCTTCAAAATTACTCATTGATAAAAACAATTGTAACTTATGAAAGTTTAGACATTCTTCTTCAAAATTATATATTTCAATGTTTTTCGGTAAAAGTAATGCAAGCATTATTTTAATTGCAGTCTCAACCCTGTTTAAATGCAGAGAGCTATTATTGAAAAAATGAAGATAAAACAGTGATAATCATGTCGTACAACGGCGTAACGTACAGAACCCGGGCGCATCGCTTACTTTGTTTTCAATTTTCTTCTAAAATTCTGATCATCCCACTAACAACCTTATATGATTTTTTCAGAAAAAATGTTAGCATTTCAAAAAAAAAATTTTTTAAATTAAAAATACCAATTAGAGTCAAAATTAAAAAGTAAACTTTATTTTTAAAAAAATGGGGCTAAAATTTTTTTAAAAATTTTTTTGTAAAATTGTTAGAAAGTAGATGAAAAATGCTTTAAATTCATTATAAATACATTAAAATCGATAAAATTTTATAAAAGTTATATGTTTTTGAAAATGACAGTGTTACTAAAAATGTCAAAAGTTTTACTTCCACTACTTTCTACAATTTTTTTTAAAGAGCTAATATTTTACAAATTTATTACTTTCATATAGGACAACAATTTCCCAAAAAATCAAGCCAATCGCAAGACTTTCAAATTTGAGCTGGGACGTTTGGGAAATAACGTCTCATATACGTATAAGTAGTAAATACACATTAATATGAATTTTCTACAAAATACATGTGGGAGATATTTCCACTTGAGATTTCAGTCGGCCTTTTAAAATAGGCTAAAAATATTTTTTTCTATTCTGCACTGAAAAAACAGATACGTATTTTTTATTTTGAAGGCCAAATTTTTGAGTTATGAATTTTCAAAATTTTTGACTTGTAATTGTAGACCTATATTTTATAAGTTTAAAAATATTGAGTTTAGGAAAAAGTTGTCAAAGAATGAAAGTTTTACTTTTATTTCGACTTTTAAGAAATGTAATTTTCTTTACAAAACACATTAATTTTTTTAACTGTAGGTTATATTATATTAGCATAAACTGATTCCGGACATGTACAGTACCGGAATCCAAAAATAAACGTTTATTTTAAAAGGAAAATACAGTATTAATTTGTTAACTTTGGTTGAAAAAAATTATTTAAACAATTGAATATTTCAAAGTTTGCATGTAAGAATATCTTGAGGAATTATTTCCCATTAATTTAAAGCAAAGAACATCTCAATAGATAAAAAATTGTACGCTGTAAATAGTTTTGAAAAGTTAATTGTAAAAAAGTCCCCTTGTGAGACTTGCACGCGATTTAAAAAAATTGTTAACTCACTAAACGTATCAGGCCTATTCCAGATCTTGGTGGAAAATGTTCTGTATATTATGAGTATAAATAAATTTAAAAAACCGGACAAGTGCGAGTAGAACTCGTACTAAAAACGAGGGTTCCGTACCCTCCATAAAAACATCTAATTTTTTTCTTACAAAAAATATGAGTTTTTCGCTAAAGAAATTTGAAGATCAAATCTAATCATGTTCGCTATATTTTTCTTGAAATCTACAAATGGAAATACATAAAATAAAAAAAAGCAGTCCAATAGGCAAAGAATTGTGAAAACCAAGAGGGGTACACACTTTTTTTAAAAACGAAATTTTTTTTTTAGTTTTTCGCAAAAAAAATATGAAGATGAATTTCAATAATTTTTTCTGTATGTTTGTTGGAATCTACACGAAAAATCAAACAAAAATGTATAACGCCAGTCCACTAGATTAAGAATTGAGAGAACCAGCAAGGGTTGAAGAATTTTCGAGCTTGCAAAAAGAGATTTTAGTTTTTCGATGAAAACACCATGAACATCTATTCTAATCACTTCCGTTATATTTTTCCTTTAATCCATTTTTGAAAATACATATGCATACCAATTTTCAACTTTCTAGGTAAAAAACTGTTTTTCGTCGAAAACTCTATGAAGATCAATCCCAATCACGTTCGCTATATTTTTCCTGTAATCTACGCGTGAAAATACATAAGTGTACCAATTTTTAGCTCTCTAGATGAAAAACTGTGAGTTCTAGGGGGGGGGTACATGGTCATTTTTGTAACCGTTCCAATAGGGTTCCTACCGGGGTACGGAACCCTAAAAAGTAAAAAAAATCTGGCCCAAAGTTAAAAATAGTATATTGTGCATCTGGGGAGAAAAATGGGTGATTTCCACGAGTGTGAAGTTTGCAGTTCAAGGCGCAGCGAGCGCACGAGCCAAAGGCGGGTGCTTGCGAGCAAAGCCGAAAACAGTAAACACACGAGCTGGAAATTATTTTTTCTCCCAAGTTGCACATACTATTTTTTCTAACACACGTATACCGAAAGTACAAATATTTAATAAAACTTTAAATACATTTACGCCATGGTTGAATATATAAAAAAGTTAGTTACGTAAGTTACGTAACTGTTGAATGTAAATAAAAAAAGTTAGTTACGTAAGTTACGTAAGTATCTTAACTAACATCAGATACGTAAGTTACGCCAGTCGTTTAAGTTACGTAACTCACGCAACTGATTGACTCATACTGTGGTCATATTTTGATTTATACATCACACCTAATAATAGCATTACCGAGAAGGTAAGTTACTTTTTCTCTCTGCTAATGACGTCAGCGGGAGGAGAAGATAAACTTTTCTCCCGCTTGACAGGTAGGAAATGATGTACTTTCGGTGCGTGTGTTAGAAAAAATTTATTTGTTTATAAAAGTTTCTTTTACATTTCTTAAAAGTCGAAATAAATCTAAAACTTTCATTCTTTGACAACTTTTTCCTAAATTCAATATTTTCGGACTTATAAGCTACTAGATATAGGTCTACAATTACAAATTCCTAGTTTTGAAAATTCATATCTCAAAAATTTGACCTCCAACAGAAAAAAATGTATTTGTTTTTTTTCAACACAGAATTGAAAAAAAAATATTTTCGAGCCCATTTTAAAAGATCGACTAAAATCTCATGTGGAACAGCCTATATATTAAATTAATAATTTTAAATAAATAATGAAAATTACTAATTACACAGGTCTACAAAGTTTTTTTTAAGATATCAGAGTGGTTTTCCATGCATTCTTGTGCGCTGAATTCGATTCCGGTCTCCAAAATTGCATATCACGTAAGGATTTTGAGAAAATGGTAGACAATTTTGAGGTCCAAAATCGTGTAGAGCGCATAATAATATATTGAAAACCACTCTGTGTGAAGGTGGCATTAAAAATGTCTTTTCATTGAATTTTACTCCAATAAGAAAGTTATTTCGCCTAAAAATACATATCGTTTATTTTACAAAAAATAATTATAAAATATACAAGTTTTTACAACTAAAAAAAATACATGTTTAACCGAAGAAGGTTTTTAAGCTAATGAATAATCGAAAAGATACATTTTTTTATTTTGTCATTGTGGGTCTTAAAGTGTACGATTTAATCTTTAATTTAAAACCATATAGAAGTTTTTAAAACGTCAGGTTAAGAAGAAAAAATACTTAAATCCCTCAATATGTATATATGTGTGAATGTACATGTGTACGTATTCAGTGTATATGTGTGACTATACATGTGTATGTATTAAGTGTATATGTGTGAGAATACATGTGTATGTATTGGGTGTATATGTGTACGTATTGTGTGTATAAGTGTGAGTATACATGTGTACGTATTGAGTGTATATGTGTGACACTACATATTTATGTATTGAGTGTTTACGTGTAAGTACACAATATATGTATTGAGTGTATATGTGAGTATATATGTGTATGTATTGAGTGCATATGTCTGACTATACATGTGAACGTATTGAGTGTGTTTTGTTAGTATGTACATGCGTATGGGTTAAGTACAATGGCAGAACACTACTACGCATGCCTGATATTGGCAGAACACTACTGCGCATGCCTGACATTAGTATAACACTACTGCGCATGCCTGACAATGGCAGAACACAACTGCGCATGTCTGACAATGACAGAACACTACTGCGCATGTCTCACAATGACAGAACACTACTGCGCATGTCTGACATTAACAGAACACTACTGTGCATGTCGTATTACGACAGAACACTACTGTGCATGCCTGACATTGACAGAATACTACTGCGCATGTCTGTCAATGACAGAACTCTAGTACGCATGCCTGACATTGACAGAACAGTACTGCGCATGTCTGACAATTATAGAACACTATTGCGCATGCCTGAAATGCGTGTATGTGTGTACAATGAGTAAATATATAAACAATACGATGAATGAATGATAAAAGTCGAACGACCGAATGATGAAGTACGGAGTTACATGAGGGACGGACGACAAAACGACGACGAATATATTAATATTATTTAATTAATTAATAATAATAATTAACTCAACAAGGTGTAACGGTATTTAATACATTTTGATAATTATTTAAACAAATAACCCACGTGGAAAGGTTTCCGCAATTTCAATTTCACTCCGCAATTTAAACTCTCGAATTTTTGTGGATAGACTACAGAAAAATTTGTGGAGTGAATGCGAAAATTTTTGCGCAGTCACTCCGCAAATTTTGTAGAAGATTATCTGTAGAAATTCCGAAAACCTTTCCACGTGTGAATTGTTGTTAATTAACCCCTTCGCAGTCCAGCTAAGAATCGCTTGTGGTCCAGAAACGGTCCAAGAAAAAAAAGTTTCTAAAAAATGTGATTTCATTGTAGTTAAGGTTTTTGGAGTCGCAAAATTCGAATTTGAAGTCAGTTTTTCAAAATTTAAAATGGCGGACCCAAAAAGGCAAATTTGAAAAATTTTAAATTTTATCAGATTTGCTTGAAACTTGTTACTCGGGGGTTTTCGGGGTCGATGATTACGAATCCGATGTCAGATTTTGAAATCCAAAATGGCGGACCTAAAATTCGATCAAATTGCATGAATCTTGAAACTATCCGCCATATTGGATTCACCATTTTAATTTTGTAAATCTGACATGATATTCGTAATCAGCGACCCGGAAAACCCCCAAGTAACGAGTTTCAAGCGTGTTGGATAAATTTTTAAATCTTCATAGTCGCCATTTTAGGTCCACCATTTCGAATTTTGAAAATCTGATTTGAAATTCGGATTCAGTGACCCCAAAAACCTTAGTATGCGCTTGGTCATTCAAATCGAATTATGTTTAGTATTTTATTTTTGAGATGGACATATATGGCCACAGACGTAAAGGTGGCACGACTTTCTGTGGCCACATATGGGCCATGGACTGTCAAGGGGTTAATAACTCTTGACACATACTACCTAGGAACTTGCAGTTTTTTTTTGATTTTGCAATTAACTAATACGAATGACATGAAATAAAGATAATTTATGGTTTTAACAATTCAGAAATTTTATTACAAACAATTGTATAAATGTTTAAACAAATAATTGTTGTATAAGTGTAAGAAAAATTTCCACGGGGAACACTTTTAACGCTAGTATTAAGGCAAATGACGAGTGTATACATAAATAATAATATTTTTATTTCATATTTTTCACATTAGTTAAATGCAAAATTAAAAAGAATCTGCATGTTTTTAGGTACTTTGTGTCAGAAGTTAGTGAATAACTACAATTACTTATTTAAAAAAAATAAAGACTGCAATGTAACATTAGTAAATTTTATTATATATAATAACAAAAACTATCTACAATGAAAATGATTAATTAGAATACTTTTTCTTCAACACTTAATAAGAAAACTCAGATATAACTGTGGTCATATTTTTACATGACTTGACAATTGCTATAAATAAACAATAAAAAATATATAATTATTAACATTTTTCGGAAGTATTTTAGATTTTGTCTATTGACCCACCCACGGTGGGTGATCAGGCGAAATAATATTATAAGTGGGCGTGAGCTGGGCTCTACTTGGGCTTCCGAGTTTTTGGGGGCCCACATCAGTAATTTATTATATGAGCAAAACTTTCTAAGTCCAAATTTAAAAATTTTTTTTCCCAAAAAAAATTAATGTTTATAATGACTTAGATTATGAAAAAATGTGTTTTGAACAAAAATGTATTGACACTTTTTTAAAAAATGTAACGTCCACATGATTAATTAGCAAAAATTTCTAAGTCCAAACAACTAAGAAAATTTTTTTAGACCAATAAATTAATTTCTTGCGATGTAGTGGTGTCAATAAGTGCTTTATTGAATCATTAAAACAAATCAACAAGTCACTAACAATAAAACGTTTGTGTTCAGGTAGGTTTCATAGCATAGTGGTAAGGGTGTTAGTCTGGTAGTCTGTAGGTCGTAGGTTCGATTCCCGCGTGCAACAATTTCTGCGGTAATAAGATTTTATTTGATTTGTAGGTTTGCGACTATTCCGATTTTTCTGCATTGTATGCGTATAAGTATGAACTTCAATAATTATATCCTTCTATAATACGAGAAAATATGCAAATTAGGTAAAGAGAGACAGTCAAATTTTACTTATCTTCGAAAGAGGAAGAAAGCAATAGCGTTAGATTTTATGCGTTATAAACAGGTACCGATTTATGTTATTTATCTAGAAAGAAGAAGAAAGCAGTAGCGTTAGATTTTCTGCGTTATAAACAGGTTCCGATTTATGTTATTTATCTAGAAAGAAGAAGACAGAAAGATATGTATATGTCGTAGGCAGATAGCAAAATCCGGCAGTATGCAAACTACCTAGGCAGTTTGTAAACCGCGGTCAGTTAGTAAAATAAATAAATTTGAACGTATGAAAACAGGTAATAAGCAAAGTGCCTAGGCAGTTTACATACTGCCAAAGTCGTTTCAGGCAAATAGAAAAATGTATTTTACAAGATACTGTAAATTCGATAGCATTTTATAATTACTTAAAATCGTACGTAAAATAGGAACAAAAGCGGACTGATAAAAGGCTGGTTTCCTTGATCTGACATACAGAAATCTGGAAGTGAAATAATTAGTTTACATGACGTTCCTAACGATATTCAGATTTCTTTAAGGGAAGCTGCATCTTCTCAATCGATGAGTGGTGGCCAGGAGATAAAAAATGCAACTGTAAACCTGCAAAAAATCAGTGTCAAACAAGCTGATGTTCATGTTTCAAATCTAAAATTAAATGCGGATCAAGATGTCCCAAATCTATAAATTGTTGCAACAAGTAATAACAGGATAAAAGTTGTATTTTTTAGAATAAGTTATTGTAATTAAAAAAATTTGCGACTTTCAATATATTTTTCTATTTGCCTGAAACGTCTTTGGCAGTATGTAAGCTGCCTAGGCACTTTGCGTATTACCTGTTTTCATAATTCAAATTTAGGTATTTTACTAACTGCCCGCGGTGTACAAACTGCCTAGGTAGTTTGCATACCCCTTTCAGTCCCATAATTAGGGCGATTGAAAAATATCCACAATAGGTATAGTACCTATGGTTTTCGGGGTCGCTGATTACGAATCTAAAATCAGATTTTCAAAATTTTGAAAATTCAAAATGGCGGAGCCAATATGGCGGACTATAAAATTAAAAATTTTTTAATTTTACTTGAAAGTTGTCACTCGGGGGGTTTTTGGGGTCGCTGATTAAGAATCTGAAATCAGATTTTCATAATTTTGAAAATTCAAAATGGCGGAGTCAATATGGCGGACTATAAAATTAAAATTTTTTAAATTTTACTTGAAAGTTGTCACTCGGGGGTTTTTGGGGTCGCTGATTAATTTTTGTCCGCCATATTGGATCCGCCATTTTTAATTTTTAAAAACTAACTTTAGATTCGTAATCAGCGACCCCAAAAACCCCCGAGAGTCCATTTTCAAGCAAATTTTTTAAATTTTTGTCCGCCATATTGGATCTGCCATTTTGAATTTGCATATCATATTTTAGATTCAGCAAACTGCGAGAATTTAGAAAACAACCATAATTTAAAGTATATGTTACTGATTTAATTTTATTACAGTCAAATTTAACCTAAACTAATGCGTTGCCGTGTATAAGTTTTTTAATAACAAAAAAACATAAATAATATAGCTTAATGTTTTTTAAACTACTAAACCTTATTTGTAGAAACATAAAAATAAGAAATATACAATTATTTAAAGTTTTCCTTTAAGTTATGTTAAAAAAATCGGTGGCTTAAAAGGTGGTCGATATATCGAACACTGGGACTGAAAGGGATACTGCCGCATTTTGCTATCTGCCTACGACACATATATATATATATATATATATATATATATATATATATATATATATATATATATATATATATATATATATATATATAAAGAAGCGAAAGGTCTGCTCGAGTACCTGACCTATTGTTCGAAGGGTTACTTTTAACCGGTGGGCATATATTATATTGTACATGCACGTACAATATAATATATATACAGGGTGTCCCAGTCAAGAGTGTACATATTAACGGGTTATATTCTGCTTAAAGAATTAAAAAGAAAAGTCCTTTGCACTTTTTAAATATTTTAAGTAGTTTTTCCATAAATCGCAATTAAAAATTTAAAAACTACGCATAGCTAATTGGCCGTGTACGCTTTGTGAGCCAGTAGGCGGACGTACTATTCGAGCTTTGCGGGCCTGGGCGTGTACCAACAACGCGCGTAGAATAAATTTTGATAGTAATTTTTTTCTAAAATACCTGTTGGTAAAACACAGATCAAATTTTGACGTAATGTGAAGGCCCACATTAAGGCCTCTTTTAAAACCCGTAGCTTAAAAAAATAGGTAAAATTAAACATGTATTTTTATTCGTTGTTTATCCTCTTTTTGACCCAGGTCAAAAAATTGGTCAATTTCGACATATGTTTTGATTTATGTTTTTGCCCTATAGGTAAAAAAATAGGTGAAATTAGACACAGGTTTTGAGGTAATGTGAGGCCGTTATTTATCCCCTTTGTGACCTATAGGTCAAAAAATAGGTCAAATTAGACATAGATTTTGACCTAATGTGAGGCCATTATTTATCCTTTTATTTATCCTTTTAAACCTATAGGTCAAAAAATAGGTCAATTTTGACATAAGTTTTGAGGTAATATGAGGCCGTTATTATCCTCTTTTTAAACCAATTGGGCAAAAAATAGGTCAATTTTGACATAAGTTTTGAGGTAATGTGAGGCGTTAAAATCTATGTCAAAATTGACCTATTTTTCGACCTAGAGGTCAAAAGGAGGATAAATGACGACATAACATTACGTTAAAATCTATTTCTAATTTGATCTATTTTTTGACCAATAGGTCAAAAGGAGGATAAATGACAGTCTAACATTACGTTAAAATCTATGTGAAAATTGACCTATTTTTTGCCCTATTGGTTTAAAAAGAGGATAATAACGGCCTCATATTACCTCAAAACTTATATCAAAATTGACCTATTTTTTTACCTATAGGTCAAAAAGGGAATAAGTAACGGCCTCACATTACCTCAAAACTTATGTCAAAATTGTCCAATTTTTTGACCTATTGGTTTAAAAAGAGGATAATAACGGCCTCATATTACCTCAAAACGTATGTCAAAATTGACCTATTTTTTGACCTATAGGTCAAAAAGGGAATAAATAATGGCCTCACATTACCTTAAAACTTATGTCAAAATTGACCAATTTTTTGACCTATAGGTCAAAAAGGGGATAAATAACGGCCTCACATTACCTCAAAACCTGTGTATAATTTGACCTATTTTTTGACCTATAGATCAAAAAGAGGATAAATAACGACCTCACATTACCTCAAAACCTGTGTCTAATTTGACCTATTTTTTTACCTATAGGGCAAAAACATAAATCAAAACATATGTCAAAATTGACCTATTGTTTACCTATGTCAAAAAGAGGATAAATAACGAATAAAAATGCATGTTTAATTTTACCAATTTTTTTGAGCTACGGGTTTTAAAAGGGGCCTTAATGTGAGCTTTCACATTACGTAAAATTTAATCTGTGTTTTACCAACAGGTCAGAGCTTGCCCCCTCAAATAGAAGCGCGAAATAGGACGTCAAAGCCTATCCAAAAGAAATTTTTTTTTACTTGCAGGCTGGTATGTTACTTCAAAATTGATGACAAAGATTGAAAATTTGAGAATGGCTAATATCATAAGATCGCATTTTACAATCTTTATATTATCCATAAATAGAAGTAAATATAAAATCTGGGGGTTGACGCGCGAAGCGCGCAGGGGGGCGAATATGACCTACAAAAGTGCCCATCACGTCGAGATTTTGAGAAAACTGGACTCAAAGTTTCAAAAACACTGTTTTTTATTATTATTATGCTTAAATTAAAGCTTAAACTGTCAACTATAAGATTCAAATCGAAAAAGTTTTGAATCAGTCAAAAATTTTCATTCACCACAACTTATTCATGTGCGCGCGCTCTACTTGTATTTATAAAGCGGTACACTAAGGTACTCTTATATTTGTTAATTTTATTTGTGCTATTTATTGTTAATGATCATTTTTGGTCTCGCTGAAAGTTGCTGATTGAATGTAAAGTTGTTATTTAACAATTCAAAATGGCGGAGATATAAATTTTGAAAATTGATGGATTTGACCAAATCTTGGTATTTGAGAATTTTCGAGGTCGATGATTACGAATTTTAAATCAAAATTAAAATATTGAAAATTGTGGTTTCAAAATTCGTATTAACTAGCGATCCAAAAAATGACAAATAACAATAATTAGCACAAATATAATTAATAAATATAAGAGTGCCATAGTGTACCGCTCTATAATCGATTTTTTTTGCATGTTTCAAAAGTACAATATCTTAGAAATATCGTTCAAAAGTTTTAGACAGATATTTGAGAAACTCACAAAGTTTTAGCACGTAAAATTAAAAAGTCAACAGGCGCGAGCTACAGCTACCAAAACTTTAAACGCGTTTTTCTCAAAACCACATTTTTCTAACTGGTGACAAGGATATCTCAAAATCTATTTAACCCATCGGTTTGCAATTTTGAGGCATTATTCTACACATGAGTGGCTATGGTGTGAACGTCGGTCATGATTTTACATAAACTTTTCCTATTTTTTTTTAATAATTTGCTTACGAAAATCAAGCACATAAGCGTTTCCCATACTTTGTAATGTACATGTACCGTACATAAAGTACGGGGATAGTTCGGCAAAGTATGGGTAGAAGAAAATAGGTTTTTGGGAATATTTCCGAATAAAGAACTACACCAAAGTATTGGTGGTGAGCTTTTTGTGAAATATTAAATATGAAAATTGAAATTCTGTATTTTCTGAGTTCGGCAAAGTACAGGAAAGTACAGCAGAGTATGAAAAACTAAAAAAAAGTTTTTTTTAAACATTAACTCTGAAAATAAAAATTGGTAAGACTCCGTCAGAAAATATGCGATTTGCATGGGATCTTTGAATTAGGCTGTAATTTAGTGAAATTGTAGTAGTGGATAGGGGAGACCGAGGAGGAAAGTAACAAAATTCGGTTTTTATATTTTAGCATTCAAACTATTTAACGAATAATTTTTGTTAATACGTTAATTGAAAGCTTGGACTTTAAACTGTTAAATAAAATTTGAATTAGACATTAAGATTAAATAACCAGTTCACCGCATGAATTTTTCACAACCTCTGCATTTGTTACTTTCATTCTAACCCCCGAGGAGGAAAGTAACAGCAGCTAGGAGAAAAGTAACATTAGAGAATATGGTTAATATTATATTATTTTAAGACTATTATTAATTTAAAATATTTTTATTATCAACTTAGAAAAATAAAAAATACTCAATGTACAAATTATTCATATTTGATACTTTATTTAATACATATGGGTAAGAATTCCTGAAGTGGCCGCTTATTTTCTTTTGTTTAATGAAAATAAATGATACTTATATATTTTGATAGTCCATGATGTCAATAATAACACCTCCAAACGATTTTTCAAAATTTTAATTTTAGTAATTTTTATAAACAATTAAATTTTTTGCACCGTTTTAGAAAAAATTGAATTTCTCGAAATTGGCTAAACCGATTTCAATGAAACTTGTATTGTTCGGAAGATTAGAAAATGTACTATCCAGAAAAGAATATAATATGAATAAAAAGTTTAATTTGTTTAAACAAATTATATTTCTAATTTTTATTGTTATAAATAAACAATGTTCGCAATTGATTTTGGTCTTTTTTTAATGCATCATAAAGAGGGACTTTTCATGATTCCATAGCAAAAATAAAAAACCGGAACTCTCTAAAAGTTTAGAAGTTATATCATTTTTAGTCTCGCCGTGCGCGAGCTTTCTCAGTATCTAATGCTCACGGTGCGATACGACCCCACAGTGAGATTTTTTTACAATTTACTGTTCTAAAATGTCTAGCGTTCACAATTTTTAACCTATTTGAGTTTTTTCTTAAATTGAAGAGAACTAAATTTTTTCAAATTTTCAATTGTTTATACTTATTTATTTTAGTCAAAGTTAACAAATCAACACAATTTTTAAAAAAAGTACGTTGAACTTTTAATTCTATCACTGCAGATGACCAGAATCAATTGAAAATCATGTAATATGTTCTCTGGATGAAAAATAAAGAATACAATTTTTTTCATTTGTTATAAACAATGTCAGTTAACAAATAGTTAACTTTGGTTCCTCTCAACCGAAAATTTTTTTTCACATTTATATTTTAATTTAGGCTTATTTTTTTATAACAATTGAAATAATTTGTTTATTAAAAAAGGGCATATATTCTTAAAATGAGCCTATATTAAAAAATAAAAAAGTGAAAAAAAATTTTTGGTTAAAAGGAACCAACGTTAACTATTTGTTAACAAATATTGTTTATAACAATTAAAATAACTTATTTATTAAACAAAAGGGTAAGACTCCGTCAGAAAATGTGCGATTTGCATGGGGTCTTTGGATTTGGCTGTAATTTGGGGAAATAGTGGTATTGGATACTAGAAACAAGTGTGCCAAAAATTTTTTTGAAAATTTAAAAATTTGTTGAAGTTAAGCCATTTTGAATTTTTTTGTTATAATTTTTTTAAATCTTAATATTTCCGAAAGTTTTCGATGAAATTTAATAAAATTTGGAAGCCTTATACTTGACATCATGTTTCTTCTGACTATCACATAAAAAAAAAATTTTTGTCCAAAAAAAGTCAAAAAAAATTTTTGAAACCGTTTTGCCCAGGAGGAACCGATTTTTGAGTTTTTTTGTCCATTAATAAAATATTCCTTATAATTTCATCTTTCATTTAAAAAAAGAAAATCGATGGAAACTCAAATAGTTTTCGAGATATTGCAATTTTTGTGAAAGCGCGACCACGTTTCAGTGTCAGCGATGTGTGAGTGCCCGGGAAACCTAATTCTTACACTTTACTGCTCAAAATTGTCTAGAACCTACAAATTTTATCCGATTTTGATGTTCTTGGTCTTAAATAAAAGGAGATAAATGTTCGAAGAGTTTTCCCGAAACCGTTGTTTTAATTATTAATTGTTTATATATTTTTTTGTCACTCAAAATAAACAATTTACAAGAATTGTAATTAATAAAATTGTAATTACATAAAATATAAATTAATTTAACTTATGCTTATATAAATAAAGATATAAATAAGTAATAAAAAATTGATTCAATAATTTTTAATTTATATTTTATGTAAATATTATTGTTAATAACAATGATAATTATTAATTTTAAAATTATTTTGTAACAAAATAGACATAAAATACTTAAATAAACATAAATTTATCTGCAAAAAATACAATTTTTTTAAAAAGGACCAGTTTTATCTATTTGTTAATTAACGAAGTTATTTAAATTAATTAAATTATGCATAATTATTTATAGGGTGGTCATACTATACTAATTTAAATTGATTTCGATCATGAGGAATGGAAAAATAAAAAATTAACACGAGTTTTTTCAAAATTCTTGTAAATTGTTTATTTTGAGTAATAAAAAAAACATATAAACAATTAATAATTGAAACAACGGTTTCAAGGAAACTCTTTGAAAATTTACCTCCTTTCATTTAAGACCGAGAACATCAAAATCGGATAAAATTTGTAGGTTCTAGACAATTTTGAACAGTAAAGTGTAAGAATTAGGATTTCCGGGAACTCACACATCTCTGACACTGAAACGTGGTCGCGCTTCCATAAAAATTGCAATATCTCGAAAACTATTTGAGTTTCCATCGATTTTCTTTTTTAAATGAAAGGTGAAATTATAAGGAATATTCTATTAATTGACAAGAAAACTCAAAAATCGGTTCCGCTCGGGCAAAACGGTTTCAAAAATTTTTTTGACTTTTTTTGGGCAAAAAATTTTTTTTGCTTTTTGTTATGTGATAGTCAGAAGAAACATGATGTCAAGTATAAGCTTTCAAAATTTTATTAAATTTCATTAAAAACTTTCGGAAATATTAAGAATTAAAAAAAAATAACAATAAAATTCAAAATGGCGTAACTTCAACAAATTTCAAAATTTTCAAAAAATTTTGTGACACACTTGTTTCTAGTAGGGGAGACCGAGGAGGAAAGTAACAACGCTTATATCTTTTAAACAAATTAGAGAAAATACAGAGTCTAAATTTTTTTTTAGTCAGTAGTACCCCCTACAACTTCTCCATAGTGTTCAAGAGCATTTCCGGTTAGGTGAAGTCCGCTAGTGACGTGACGTTACAAAAATACGTCAAAAGTAAGTTTTCGTTTCAACTTTCAAAACCTTATATTTTTGTAATTACACAGTTTTATAAAATGTGCTTTTCGGGATTTTGTAGCTTAATTATCTATCTTTAAATTGGAATAGTGTATTTCTAAAATACGTGTAATACTTTTGTGTAATTTTAACTTTTTTGTTGAGAAGGAGAGTTAGGAAGAAAGTAACACGTTGTTACTTTCCTCCTCGTTTCAATATATTGTGCTTACTTTATGTAATGAGACAACGAAATCATATTTATAGTTACAGGTTAACTTTTGTTCGTTAAATATAATAAATTATAAGTAAATTGACTTTCGTTTTGACATATTAACATAACCTAAAAATGGTTTATTGAACCAGGCAAGTTTTAATTTTGTGTTCTTATTTTGTTCCATTCCATGTTTGCCATAATTGTTCATTTTTGCTTTTAAACTTTAGATAAAGTTATTTTCATGTTTTAAAAGATTAATGTTTTATTTTTAATTTTTTAAATGCCAAAAATATAAAGCATTTGAAAAATTTGGCAATTTTTTTTTAGTGGCGATAGTTATTACGTTATTAATAATTATTAATTTACCTAAAATATAGAAGGGTAAGAATTCCTGAAGTGGTCCCTTATTTTCTTTTGGTTAATGAAAATAAATGATACTTATATATTTTGATAGTCCATGATGTCAATAATAACACCTCCAAACGATTTTTCGAAATTTTAATTTAAGTAATTTTTATAAACAATTAAACTTTTTTGCACCGTTTTAGAAAAAATTGAATTTCTCGAAATTGGCTAAACCGATTTCAATGAAACTTGTATAGTTTGAAAGATTAGAAAATGTACTATCCAGAAAAGAATATAATATGAATAAAAAGTTTAATTTGTTTAAACAAATTATATTTCTAATTTTTATTGTTATAAATAAACAATGTTCGCAATTGATTTTGGTCTTTTTTTATTGCATCATAAAGAGGGACTTTTCATGATTCCATAGCAAAAATAAAAAACCGGAACTCTCTAAAAGTTTAGAAGTTATATCATTTTTAGTCTCGCCGTGCGCGAGCTTTCTCGGTATCTAATGCTCACGGTGCGATACGACCCCACAGTGGGATTTTTTTACAATTTACTGTTCTAAAATGTCTAGCGTTCACAATTTTTAACCTATTTGAGTTTTTTCTTAAATTGAAGAGAACTAAATTTTTTAAAATTTTTAATTGTTTATACTTATTTATTTTAGTCAAAGTTAACAAATTAACACAATTTTTAAAAAAAGTACGTTGAACTTTTAATTCTATCACTGCAGATGACCAGAATCAATTGAAAATCATGTAACACGTTCTCTGGATGAAATATAAAGAAAACAAATTTTTTTTCATTTGTTATAAACAATGTTAGTTAACAAATAGTTAACTTCGGTTCCTCTTAACCAAAAAAAATTTTTTTCACATTTATGTTACGTCTCAAAAATATGAAAAGTAACAATATTTGATTTAGATTTAATTAAATATTAAAATCTAATTAAATCTGAATTTGTTTTTTAAGCCTGAACTTTTACGTCCAATAGCTTGGGAATACTTTCAATATTATTTCCTTTATTTGATTCAATTGATATGGAAATGACACACAAAAAAATATATTAGCAGAAATAATTCCATACATTCGCATAAGACGTATGAAACATTTCCGGAACTAGGAATGTTTAAGTTGACAAGAGAAAGAAAGAAAGAACACAGCAAATTAAATTGGTACTCACTTTTTAATACACTTTAAAGATGAAATAGAATGTTGAAATTGAATCTGGATGCAGAGATGAAGTCGTTTTTATTATTGTTATTTTTATAAATCTTCGAACTTTTGTTAAAACTTGAAATAAAACTTAAATTGACTTTGAACTTGAACTTGAATAAGAACTTGGAACTTGAAATAGAATTTTGAATTAGTATTTGAACTTGAACTAGAACTTGAGGAGAACTCTAACTTATAGTTGACAATTGTTCGAGAACTCTATTTTAGTTGATAGCTTTTCGAGCTCTGAATTTTCCTTAAGGAACACGTAAATTTATGTAACTGTTTCCACTTCCGATTTTCTTAAGGGAGGAAAATTTGAGGAAGAAAATGTCAAAGAAAGGGACAAAAGAGGTCGGGTATTTTAGGATTGGTTTATGATAAAGAAAATGGAGAGAAAATGCATTAAGAAATGAGCCTGATAGGTGAATTTTGGTCCGTCCCATTTTTATCAGTTTTAAGCGTAGGAGGATCTTTGAAAAGGGGCTGAATCTTATCCTTCCCCAACTTCATCTCCCTTTCCAACTCCAATTTCTAGAATTTACAGAAACAGCACTTTTCTTTAATTTTAACATATTTTATAAATTTAACATAATAATGTACGGTTGTTTATAACAATTACTTTAGCAATTGCAATTATTATCATTAACAATTAGGAAATTATTAATTATTTAGTTAATGGGATGGTAGCGATTCTACGCAAATAAACCCTACAAAATAAAATTCTACACAATTAACTCTACACCAGGAAATTGTACACAATACATTTAATAAATTTGATTAATTCTACGTAAATAAATTCTACAGAAAAAAGTTCTACACATTAGAATAAAATAGAACAAAATATATCATTAAAATCTTTTAATTCTACACGATTAAATACTACATCAGAAAATTTGACACAGTTTATTTTAATTAAAATAAAATTCTAATAATAATTTTTTTATTTTAAATTATAATTCTACGCAGTCGAATTGTACACCAGAAAACTCTACACATTTGAAAAATATTGATTAAATTAACTTTTAAAAAATTCTAAATAAATTTTGCACGGTTAAATACTACATTAAAAAATTCTACACAATGTACTTTTAAACGAAGAAAAATATGAATTATTTTTTCAATTTAATTTTTAATTCTCCACACTTAAATTGGACCCCAGAAAACTCTACACATTGGAAAAATATTGATTAAATTAAGTTTAAAAAAATTCTAAATAAAGAAATTCTACAAATAAATACTCTACACATTAGAACTAAATAAAATGTAACTTTAAATAAAATTTATTTAATTTTGCACGGTTAAATACTACATAAAAAAATTCTACGCAATATAACGAAAAAAATAACTATTATTTTTTAAATTAAATTTTTAATATTCTGCACAGTTAAATTGAAAACCAAAAAACTTGACGCAATGAAATAATTTTTTTAAGAAATTTTAAAACTAGTCAAATATATTCTTCAAAAAAAAACTCTACACATTAAAATAAAATAAATATAAAGTTTTTAATCTAATTTGTTTAATTCTACACACTTAAATTCTATATCAGAAAATTGTACACAAATTATTTTTAAGCAAGGAAAAATATTTTCATTATTTTTTTAATTTTATTTTTAACCCTATACATTTTAATTCAACTCTGGAAAACTCTACACAAATGAGCTTTAAAGTCTTCGCATATTATTTTTAGATAAGATGAAATTATTTTTTTAACTCTATGCAATTAAATTAAACACAAAGAAACTCTACAAATGAATTCATTTAATTAATAATAATAATAATATATAATAATAATATTATATAATATATAATATATAATATATAATAATATAATAATATAATATAATATAATATAATATAATATAATATAATATAATATAATATAATATAATATAATATAATATAATATAATATAATATAATATAATATAATATAATATAATATAATATATTTATTTATTTACTCTCCCTGTTCACACAGGGTTCGAGACTCCCTAATACATTTAATTTACTTAGCCTAAAAACATACCCATACTATACAATTGAACACACGCATACCTTACACTTACTTATACTAACTATCTTAACTAAATTAATAATTTCGCAGTAGTAATCCGCCAGAGCACCGGGTTTCCGTTTCCAGTTCCAAATGACCTTTTTGGCATTGTCAAAATAATATGCTAAAATTAATTGTTCCTTGAGAATTCCCCACCCTTAACTTCCCTAGCACATTCTTTCTTTCCTCATCCTTTCTAAATCATTCAGCCATCTTTCCCCTCCTCATTCAAAATCCACCTCACTCTATCTCCAATTCCCCCCAAACTACCACTCACATCTCCACCTCTTACACATCTCTCTAGCACATGTTCCCAATCTTCCACTTCAAAGCCACACATTCTACACTTTTTTTATTTCCATCCATCCAGTATTTACATTCTTTCACCCCCTCTTCCATTCTAAACCTACATAATCTATTCCATCTCTCATACTGTTTCATTCTTACTAAATACACCGGCACATTCACTCCTTTCACCAATTTATACCATCTAATATACCGCGAATCCACAATCCTATTCCATCTCTCCTCCTCATCCTTTTTCTTCCAACCCTCCATAACATCCCTACCACTCCTTTTACCCTGTTCCAGCGCGTCTCTCCTTCCCCTTTCCCATCTTGACACCCCTTCCCTTCTTTTCGCCTCGCCCATCTTTATCAATCTCAAACATTCCCTTGCTCACTCACTCCCTCTACCCTGTTCTAACTTTTCCTCAATCCCCATTGCTCTCTTTCTTTGCCTCAAAACTAACTTTTCCCTACCCAGTTCCTCCCTAATCATATACCCCGGACAGTTCCAATCCACCCCCATAGTCCATCTTAATAACCTTTCATGCAACCTTTCGATAGTGATGCACGACGAGACTCTGTCCTCTCATAAAAGAAAAGAGATGAAAATACCACATTCAGTTGTTTTCATTGTTTTTCTCGCGAGATTCTCAGTTTTTCGAGACGAGACTCGCTCGAAGTGCATCACTACCTTTCGATCTTACCTATCTCACTCCATCTCCACACTTCCACCCCATACCCTATCACTGCCCATCAAACAACCATACCCGCTTCCTCCAGTCATTCTTAAATCTTCTCTCCCCAATCCCCCATACTTTACCCATCATCCTCCCTCCCCTCTCCACTCTTCTTTCCACATTTAATTCTTGTCCGCCATTTTAATTAAACCAATACCCCAAATAACAAAATTCATTCACCTCTTCCACCCTTCTCCCATTCATCCTCCAATCAACCTCCTCCAACCCTCCTTTTTTTCTAAATCTTAATATCTTTGTCTTTTCCACATTCACCCTCAAATCTTTTTCTCTAACATACCCTTCAAACTCTTTCATTAGCAACTTCATCCCTCTTTCATTCTCAGCCATTAAAACCACATCATCCGCATAAGCTAGGGCATACACTCTCTTATTTCCCAATACCACTCCACCTTTGCCTTTCCTTTGCATTCTCTCTTCCAAGTCAGCCATCAACAAATTAAACAGAATTGGACTAAGGGGGCAGCCCTGCCTTAATCCCCTACCCAACCAAAACTCTTCCCCCAACCTCTCCCAAATTTTAACCCTTTCCCTTGTGTCCTCGTAGAACTCCTTTATTCTCTCTATTAAACCCTGCCCTATTCCCATTTCCCTCATCACCCTCCACAGAATACCCCTGTTTACTGATGGAAAAGCCGCCTTAAAATCGACAAACGCCGCTATTAACCTGCCCTTTTCCTCCTTCAACCTGTTATTAACCAGGAAATTTAACACGTAGATGTTATCCACTGTCCCCATGGCCTCCCTAAAACCCGTCTGGTTGTGCGGAGTAAATTTCCCCCTCTCCACCTCTTTTTCCAGCCTTCTTCTTACAACCTCCGCATATACTTTATATGTGACCGGCATCAAAGTTACCCCCTATAAACCTCCACCCTGTCCCCCTTTCCCTTTTTCACTATTGGCACTATTAATCCCGACTTCCATTCCTCCGGCCACCCTTCACCATCCCACACCATATTCACTATCTTCCATATCTCATCCCTCACGACTTCACCCCCATATTTTAAACATTCCCCTTCCATCCCATCACCTTCCGCAGCCTTATTTTTCTTAATTCTTTGCAATGCCTCATAAATTTCTTCCTTTGAAACTTTCCTATCCTCCTTTCCTATCTCCTTTCTCCTACCCTCCCACCTTATTCTTTTCTCCACCCCACCACTTAAATTAAATTAAATTGTATAGGGTTAAAAATTAAATTAAAAAAATAAAGAAAATATTTTTTCTTGATTAAAAATAATTTGTGTAGAATTTTCTGATATAGAATTTAAGTGTTTATAATTAAACAAATTAGATTATAAACTTTATATATTTATTTTATTTTAATGTGTAGAGTTTTTTTTTAAAATTTAATTGACTAGTTTTAAAATTTCTTTATAAAAGTATTTCATTTTGTCAAGTTTTTTGGTTTTCAATTTAACTGTGCAGAATATTAAAAATTTAATTTAAAAAATAATTGTTATTTTTTTCGTTATATTGCGTAGAATTTTTTTATGTAGTATTTAACCGTGCAAAATTAAAAAAATTTTATTTAAAGTTACATTTTATTTAGTTCTAATGTGTAGAGTATTTATTTGAAGAATTTCTTTATTTAGAATTTTTTTAATCTTAATTTAATCAATATTATTCCAATGTGTAGAGTTTTCTGGGGTCCAATTTAAGTGTGGAGAATTAAAAATTAAATTGAAAAAATAATTCGTATTTTTCTTCGTTTAAAAATACATTGTGTATAATTTTTTAATGTAGTATTTAACCGTGCAAAATTAAATAAATTTTATTTAAAGTTACATTTTATTTAGTATTATTATTGTGTAGAATATTTATTTGTAGAATTTATTTATATAGAATTTTTTAAAAGTTAATTTAATCAATATTTTTCAAATGTGTAGAGTTTTCTGGTGTACAATTTGACTGCGTAGAATCATAATTTAAAATAAAAAAATTATTATTAGAATTTTATTTTAATTAAAATAAACTGTGTAAAATTTTCTGATGTAGTATTTAATCGTGTAGAATTAAAAGATTTTAATGATATATTTTGTTCTATTTAATTCTAATGTATAGGACTTTTTTCTGTAGAATTTATTTACGTAGAATTAATCAAATTTATTTAATGTATTGTGTACAATTTCCTGGTGTAGAGTTAATTGTGTAGGATTTTATTTTGTAGGGTTTATTTGCGTAGAATCGCTACCACCCCTTAGTTAATACAAACAATTTGATGAAATTTACGTTATTAAATAATTATCTAATCAATTTGTTCATTAATACAATATTCAAATATATGCTCTGAATTTTTTAGTAAATAGGTACATTAAAAGTAAGAGGGGAAAGCTGGTTGCAGTCTTTGTAGATTTTAAAGCAGCTTTCCCCTCGGTAAACAGGGGGGTTCTTTGGCGTACGCTAAGGAATATTGGGATAGAGGAGGGTGTGATTGAAAGAATTAAGGAGATATACATGGACACAAGGGAAAGGGTTAAGATTGGAGAGAATTTAGGTGAGGTCTTTTGGATGGGGAGAGGACTAAGGCAAGGTTGCCCACTGAGTCCGATTCTGTTCAACTTGCTGATTGCGGATATGGAGGAAAGAATGAGAAAAAAGGGAAAAGGAGGGGTAATTTTAGGAAGTAAAAAGGTTTACTCTCTTGCGTATGCAGACGATATCGTGTTGATGGCTGAGGAAGAGAATGGGATGAAACTGTTGTTGAAAGAATTTGAGAGGTATGTTGGTGAGAAAGATTTATGTGTAAGTGTGGAAAAAACAAAGGTAGTGAGGTTTAGGAAGAGGAGAAAGATGGAGAACATGGTATGGAAGATAAATGGTAAGAATGTGGAGGAGGTGAATGAGTTCTGTTATCTGGGATATTGGTTTCAATACAACGGAAAACAGAAGCTGAATGTGGAAAGAAGGGTGGAAAGGGCTGGAAAAGTGGTAGGGCAGGTGTGGAGTATAGGAGTAAGGAAATTTAAGAATGACTGGAGAAGAAGAGTATGGCTGTTTGATATGTTGGTTTGGTCGGTGCTGGGTTATGGTGTGGAAATATGGGGATGGAAGGAAGTGAAAAGAATTGAGAGTATGCATGAAAGATTTCTGAGATGGACGATGGGTGTGAATGCGAATTGCCCGGGATACATGCTGAGAGAAGAGTTAGAAAGGGATAAACTAGTGGTGAGACAGAGAAAGAGAGCGATTGGGTTAGAGTTGAAATTGGAAGAAGGTAAGGGGAGCGAACTGGCAAGAAGGTGTTTAGAACTGGTGAAAAGGGAGGAAGAAAGGGGAGCGAGTAAACTGACGGTATGGGAGAGAGAGAGGAAGAGAGCGTTGAACGAAAGAGGAAGTATAGAGACGGATAAGAATAAATGGGAAAAGGAATGGAGTGAAAGGGACAAGGAACAAAGGTGGTTGAGAATAGGGGAATCGAGGTACAATAGGTGGTACAAGGTTATAAAAGGAGAAAAACTGCCAAAATACATGGTTAAAATAAGAAAAGAGGAAAAAAGAAATAGAGTGCTTAGGTTTAGAATCGGGGAGGGAATGAGAGAGTGTAAATATTGGAGGAATGAAGTAGATAGGGTATGTAGGGTGTGTGGGTATGAATTGGAAGATTGGGAGCATGTGCTGGAGAGATGTATGAGAGGAGTGGAAGAAGAGGAAAGGAGTGTGAGTGAATAAGTCGGATGGTTGTTGCATGAAAATGGGCAGGGTGAAAGTTGGATGAAAGGATTAGAAAATAGAAGAAAGGAGACCAATTTTTGAATTATTGTTAATTATAATGAGTAGTAGTGGTAGAATTTTTTTTTTGTTTGCTTGTTTGACGAAGCCATGCTTGGGCAAAAAGTACAGGAAACGGAAGCCCGGGCACTTGGCGAATTTTTATTAGCTTAAGATAGAATAAGATTGCGTTAGTAGTAAGTTAATTGTAAATGAGTAGGTATAGGTATAAGCTAGTGTTAAGTTGTTTTTTTGTAATAAGGAGCCTCGAACCCTGCGGCTTGTGCAGGGAGAGAGTATTGAATAAATATATACAATATTCAAATATTAATTGTTAATACTTTGTTTAAACATTCCTAATTATTAAAGTTAACAACAATAAAATCAGTTATTTAAATAATTTTCTGCTTATTATAACTAATTCGATAAAAATTCTGATTATTATTTCATTATTTAATAGTTATTATAATAATTTGTTAATTAACATTGTATTTGACAATAAACTATGGATAATTTGTTTAAACATTTTATTAATTAATGAAACAAATAATCAAAATTGTTATTTAATAATTTCGGTTTTTAATATTTTAATTGATCAACAATTAATTATAATTGTTGTTAATTGTTTATTGTTAATTATTTGTTAATAATATTCAGAACATCAAAATTAATTTATTTATTTATGTCAATTTCATATTGTTAGAAAAATTTTCAGTTCGTTAAAAATAATTATTTTGTTAATAATTTTTATTGTTAATTAATAATAATTAATTAATTTGACATTTCGAATTTTATTAACATTGTTTAAATTTAAAAAGAATATGTTTTAAAAGAATTTAATATTATTCACGTGAAACATATGTCGATAAAATTGTATAAAAAGGGACTGTTGTATAAAATCATAATGAAATTTTATCTTCATTTTGACGGTATAGACTAAAAGGACAAAGTTTCGAGAAATCTCTATTTGTGTGTGGAGACGAAGATAGTATACTCTAAGATTAAAACTCAAAATTTT
Organism: Leptopilina drosophilae; assembly: GCA_032873175.1. NCBI lineage: Eukaryota > Metazoa > Arthropoda > Insecta > Hymenoptera > Figitidae > Leptopilina > Leptopilina drosophilae. The sequence continues at coordinate 29,319,780 of CM065482.1, read as the reverse complement.
AGAGTATTTACTTTTAGGCTTACAACTATCTTTTTTCAGTTTACATATTTTCTTGAAATGTGTTTTTGTATAAAATACAGAATTTTTGAAAACGATAAATATGACGTCATCGTATCAGGACGTTACATTTATATTCTAATTTAGGCTTATTTTAAGACTATATGTCCTTTTATGATAAGCAAATTATTTTAATTGTTATAAACAATATTAGTTAACAGATTGTTAATTTAGGCTTCTCTCAACAAAAAATTTTTTTCTCACATTTATATTTTAATTAAGGTATATTTAAAGTACGTATGACCTTTTTGTTTAATAATTAAATTATTTTAATTGTTATAAACAATATTAGTTAACTAATTGTTAACTTTGATTAAAGTACATATGTCATTTTTGGGTAAGACTCCGTCAGAAAATATGCGATATGCATGGGGTCTTTGGATTTGGCTGTAATTAGGTGAAATTGTATTATTGGATACTAGAAACTAGTGTGATAAAAATTTATTGAAAATTTTGAAATTTTTTGAAGTTACGCCATTTTCAATTTTTTGGTATTAATTTTTTTAAAACTCAATATTTCCGAAAGTTTTCGTTGAACTTTAATAAAATTTGGAAGGCTTGAAATCATGTTTCTTCTGACTATCACAAAAAAAAATTTTTTTTGCCCAAAAAAAGTTGAAAAATTTTTTTTGAAACCGTTTTGCCCGAGCGGGACCGATTTTTGAGTTTTTTTGTCAATTTATAAAATATTCCTCAAAATTTCACCTTTCATTTAAAAAAAGAAAATCGAGGGAGACCTGAATAGTTTACGAGATATTGCAATTTTTGTGGAAGCGCGACCACGTTTCAGTGCCAGCGATGTGTGAGTGCCCGGAAATTTTCCGGAATAAAAATAAATTTCTAAAAGATTCAGGATGATTTCCGTAAAAAAATAAATTTCTGGAAATTTTCAGGATGATTTCCGTAAAAAAATAAATTTCTAGAAATATTTCTAAAGATTTCCGGATAAATTACGGAAAAAAAAAAATTTCTGGAAGATTTCAGTAATAAAAATAAATCTCCGAAAATTTTTCGGAAGATTTCAGGATGATTTCCGTAAAAATAATTAATTTCAGGAAGATTTCCGGATGATTTCCGTAAAAAAATTAATTTTCGGAAATTTTCCGGATGATTTCCGTAAAAAAATAATTTTCCAGAAATTTTCCGGATGATTTCCGTAAAAAAATTAATTTCTGTAAATTTTCCGGATGATATCCGTAAAAAAAATAAGTTTACGGAAGATTTCTGCACAAAAAAATAATTTTCCGGAAGTTTTCCGAACTAAAATTAAATTTCGGAAGATTTCCGCAATAAAAATAAATTTCTGTAAATTTTTCGGAAGATTTCAGGATGATTTCCGTAAAAATAATTAATTTCTGGAAATTTTCCGGATGATTTCCGTAAAAAAAATTAATTTTCGGAAATTTTCCGGATGATTTCCGTAAAAAAATAATTTCCCAGAAATTTTCCGGATGATTTCCGTAAAAAAATTAATTTCTGTAAATTTTCCGGATGATATCCGTAAAAAAAATTTCCAGAAAATTTCCGCAAAATTTCCGTTAAAAAATAAGTTTACGAAAGATTTCCGCACAAAAAAATAATTTTCCGGAAGATTTCCGCAATAAAAATAAATTTCCGGATGATTTCTAGAAAAAAAATAATTTTCCAGAAGATTTCCGCAATAAAAATAAATTTCCGGATGATTTCCGTAAAAAAAATAAATTTCCGGAAATTTTCCGGTCGATTTTCGTAAAAAAATAAATTTTTTGAAATTCTCCGGATGATTTCTGTAAAAAAAATAATTTTCAGATATTTTCCGGCTGATTTCCGTAAAAAAATAAATTTCTGGAAATTTTCCGGATGACATTCGTAAAAAAAAATTTCCAGAAATTTTCCGGCAGATTTCCGTAAAAAAATAAATTTATGAAAGATTTCCGTACAAAGAAAAAAATTTACGGAAGATTTCCGCAATAAAAATAAATTTCCGGAAATTTTTCGGAAGATTTCAGGATGATTTCCGTAAAAATAATTAATTTCTGGAAGATTTCCGTAAAAATAATTAAATTTCGGATGATTTCCGCCAAAAAAATAAATTTCCGGAAATTTTCCGGACGATTTCCGTAAAAAAATAAATTTCTGGAAATTCTCCGGATGATTTCCGTAAAAAAAATAATTTTACAGATATTTTCCGGATGATTTCCGTAAAAAAATAATTTTCTGGAAATTTTCCGGACGAGTTCCGTAAAAAAATAAATTTTTTGAAATTCTCCGGATGATTTCTGTAAAAAAAATAATTTTCAGATATTTTCCGGCTGATTTCCGTAAAAAAATAAATTTCTGGAAATTTTCCGGATGACATTCGTAAAAAAAAATTTCCAGAAATTTTCCGGCAGATTTCCGTAAAAAAATAAATTTCTGGAAATTCTCCGGATGATTTCCGTAAAAAAAATAATTTTACAGATATTTTCCGGATGATTTCCGTAAAAAAAATAAATTTCCGGAAATTTTCCGGTCGATTTTCGTAAAAAAATAAATTTTTTGAAATTCTCCGGATGATTTCTGTAAAAAAAATAATTTTCAGATATTTTCCGGCTGATTTCCGTAAAAAAATAAATTTCTGGAAATTTTCCGGATGACATTCGTAAAAAAAAATTTCCAGAAATTTTCCGGCAGATTTCCGTAAAAAAATAAATTTATGAAAGATTTCCGTACAAAGAAAAAAATTTACGGAAGATTTCCGCAATAAAAATAAATTTCCGGAAATTTTTCGGAAGATTTCAGGATGATTTCCGTAAAAATAATTAATTTCTGGAAGATTTCCGTAAAAAAATTATTTTTCGGAAACTTTCCAGATGATTTCCGTAAAAAAAAAAAAATTTCCGGAAATTTTCCGGACGATTTCCGGATGAATTCCATTAAAAAAATAAGTTTCCGGAAATTTTCCGGATGATTTCCGTAAAAAAATTAATTTTCGGAAATTTTCCGGATGATTTCCGTAAAAAAATAAATTTCCAGAAATTTTCCAGAAATTTTCTGGATGATTTCCGTAAAAAAATAAATTTCTGTAAATTTTCCGGATGATTTCCGGATGATATCCGTAAAAAAAATTTCCAGAAAATTTCCGCAAAATTTCCGTTAAAAAATAAGTTTACGGAAGATTTCCGCACAAAAAAATAATTTTCCGGAAGATTTCCGCAATAAAAATAAATTTCCGGATGATTTCTAGAAAAAAAAAATTTCCGGACGATTTCCGTAAAAAAAATTAATTTCTGGAAGATTTCCGCAATAAAAATAAATTTCTGCAAATTTTTCGGAAGATTTCAGGATGATTTCCGTAAAAATAATTAATTTCTGGAAATTTTCCGAATGATTTCCGTAAAAAAAATTAATTTTCGGAAATTTTCCGGATGATTTCCGTAAAAAAATAATTTTCCAGAAATTTTCCGGATGATTTCCGTAAAAAAATAATTTTCTGTAAATTTTCTGGATGATATCCGTAAAAAAAATTTCCAGAAAATTTCCGCAAAATTTCCGTTAAAAAATAAGTTTACGAAAGATTTCCGCACAAAAAAATAATTTTCCGGAAGATTTCCGCAATAAAAATAAATTTCCGGATGATTTCTAGAAAAAAAATAATTTTCCAGAAGATTTCCGCAATAAAAATAAATTTCCGGATGATTTCCGTAAAAAAAATAAATTTCCGGAAATTTTCCGGTCGATTTTCGTAAAAAAATAAATTTTTTGAAATTCTCCGGATGATTTCTGTAAAAAAAATAATTTTCAGATATTTTCCGGCTGATTTCCGTAAAAAAATAAATTTCTGGAAATTTTCCGGATGACATTCGTAAAAAAAAATTTCCAGAAATTTTCCGGCAGATTTCCGTAAAAAAATAAATTTATGAAAGATTTCCGTACAAAGAAAAAAATTTACGGAAGATTTCCGCAATAAAAATAAATTTCCGGAAATTTTTCGGAAGATTTCAGGATGATTTCCGTAAAAATAATTAATTTCTGGAAGATTTCCGTAAAAATAATTAAATTTCGGATGATTTCCGTCAAAAAAATAAATTTCCGGAAATTTTCCGGACGATTTCCGTAAAAAAATAAATTTCTGGAAATTCTCCGGATGATTTCCGTAAAAAAAATAATTTTACAGATATTTTCCGGATGATTTCCGTAAAAAAATAATTTTCTGGAAATTTTCCGGACGAGTTCCGTAAAAAAAATAAATTTACGGAAGATTTCCGCAATAAAAATAAATTTCCGGAAATTTTTCGGAAGATTTCAGGATGATTTCCGTAAAAATAATTAATTTCTGGAAATTTTCCGGATGGTTTCCGTAAAAATATTAGTTTTCGGAAATTTTCCGGATGATTTACGTAATAAAAATAAATTTCCGGAAGATTTCTGGACGATTTTCGAAAAAAAATAAATTTCTGGAAATTTTTCGGATGATTTCCGTAAAAAAATTAATTTCCATAAATTTTCCGGAAATTTTCCGGATGATTTCCGAAAAAAAATAAATTTCCAGAAATTTTCCGTATGATTTCCGCAATAAAAATAAATTTCCGGAACTTTTTCGGAAGATTTCAGGATGATTTCTGTAAAAATAATTAATTTTCGGAAGATTTCCGTAAAAAAATTAATTTTCGGAAATTTTCCGGACGATTTCCGTAAAAAAATTAATTTCTGGAAGATTTCCGCAATAAAAATAAATTTCCGGAAATTTTTCGGAAGATTTCAGGATGATTTCCGTAAGAAATAAATCTCCGGAAGATTTTCGGATGATTTCCGTAAAAAAATAAATCTCCGGAAAATTTCCGGATGACTTCCGCAAAAAAATAAATTTTAAGATGATTTCCGTAAAAATATAAATTTCCAGAAGATTTTCAATACAAGAAAAATTAATTTCTGAATAATTTCTGTACAAAAAAAATTTGCGGAAAATTTCCGGAAATTTTTCGCAAATCCTTCCACATAGGTGTCCAAACGCAATTAGTGAAATAAAAGTTTACCAAGTAAAATTTATAATTAAAATTTTAATAACGATTTATTTTAAATATTTTCTCTCCTATTTTTTTATTTTATTTTTTTTTATTATTTATTATTTTAATTTTTTTTTTATTTTTTATTGCTTCCTCGTGAGGAAGCTTTGTAGTCGTTTAATTTACAAAATTTTTAAAAATCCTTTTGACAAATTTTCTTCTATATGGGACTATGTTATATAAGGCCCTGAACAATTGTCCGGATGTATGTATGTGTGTGTATGTGTGTGTGTGTGTGTGTGGATCCCGATTTTTGTGAACACGATAACTCGAAGAGGTTTTAACGAATTTGGCTAAAATTTACCAGGTATATTTATCATAAAAATATCTCGAACTGGATTGATAGACTTTAAAAAATTCTCAGAAAAAAATTTTTTTTCGACTTTTTTCTAAAAAAAATTTTTTTTCAAAAATTTTTTTTAAGTTGGTTATTGAAGTTAATATATAATAAAATCTTATTCTTTGCATCAAGACGAATCGATTGGTATATAAAAAGAATAAATTGTATGAGAATTTATAGAGTTAATAACAATTAAAGCTGAAAAATTCGCATTTTTCTCAAAAAATGAGTTCTTTCCGCAAAATTTTGTTGCTGTATAAGAAAATCTTACTCACTTATTTCTAAAATTTTATTCTTTGCATCAAGACGGATCGATTGGCATATATAAAGTATATATTGTATTTAAATTTATAAAATTAAAACCAATTACAGACACAAAATTTGCATTTTTAATAAAAATTCATTTTTTCTTAAGAATCATGTTGCTGTACAATAAAATGTTATTATTTATTGAAAAATAAATCTAAAATCTTATTCCTTGCATCAAGACGAATCGATTGATGTATTTAAAATATATATTCTATTGAAAATTATAGAATTAATTACAATTAAAGATGAAAAATTCATTTTTTTATTAAAAATTTTATTTTGTTCATTTAGGATTAAAACCAATTTTATAAATATTTTTTTGATTTTATAAATATTAGATCGTATTAGAAATTACTTAAAAATTAAATATACTTAATATACTTAATTATAATTATAATAAATATAACAAATTTTAAAAATTAATTTTTAATTAGATTTGAAGACAACAACATGGAAAATATGTCAATACGTGACAATAAGTTAGTGCTTCCTCCACGAGGAAGCAAATTTTTTTGCTGATCGTATAGAGGAAGCAAAATGTTCATGTAATGAACATCTGGATTTACAACTTGTTTATTATTTTTATTATTTTTTATTTATTTTTATTTTTTTTTTTATTTAAAAAAATTTTTTTTTCCTATTTTTTTTTATTTTCTCTATATACTTCGGTATTGACGCCAAGATTTTTAAATTGCTGATATAGAAATTTAGTATTTATTTAATCCATAAACGGGACAGTGTCCTTTCGTACACAGAACTCTTAAAACTAAAGTATTGCAAAAACAATTTATTAAATATAGATAAATAAATTAAGGCTTAGGTGGCTAGGTGATCATCAGATTAATTGTTTTTGAAAACAAGTTGCCGCAAATATAAGTGGAATCTGTTAGGACTATTGTCAAAAAAATCAATCTCATCTGATATACTATTGGCTTCTCTACTTAATCTAATTATTAAAGAGTGATTGATATAGTTAGTTTTATGAAATGAGGTAAAAAAAGAGTAAAAAATCTAGAGTGTCTTTTTGGCACATTAAAATTGATCAATGCTAGAAGCGATTGGCAATTAAGAAACCCATTTATTAATTTATATAAGAATGACATATCATTATAAAAAAATCTAGACGTGACTCTAGGTATACATAGTGTTGATCGCAAAGCAGTGTAATCATGCAAACGTATATCATAAGGAATGTTAAGTTGACGTGCGGCGAAACGAAGAAATCTATTCTGAACACGTTCAAATCTAATTATATTATAAGTGTAATAAGGCATCCAAATAATTACAGCATATTCAAATATTGAACGGACCAACGTGAAGTACAGAATTTTTAGCGTCATTAAATTATGAAAAGTAGTTGAATTTCTAATTATAAATCCCAATGATCTTAGAGCTTTAGATATAATTTCAGAAATGTGTTCATTAAAAGAGAGGTCATTACAGATCAAAACACCCAAGTCCCGAATTCGAGTCACTCTTGACAACTCTTTAGAATCAACAGTATAACAATATATAAACGAGGTTTTCTTTGCAAAAGAGATCACTGCACTCTTTTCCAAATTAAAAGACATGTGATTCGTCCTACCCCAGATATCTAGATTGTCAAGGTCAAGCTGAAGCTTTTCGAAATCGAGACATGGGTTATCTGAATTAATAGGTTTAAAGAATTTTAAATCGTCAGCATAAAACAAAAAAGTTGAAAAAATAAAAACAGACTTTATATCATTCATATACAAGGTAAATAAAAGAGGACCAAGATGGGATCCTTGTGGCACTCCAGAGGTAGACTGAAATGGATCAGAATAGTCTTGTTCAATTCTTACTGAATTAAATCTTTCAGAGAGATAACTTTTAAAAAATAAGACCAAATCTTTAGACATACCCATAATTCTCAATTTATTTAAGAGAATACCATGATCAATTCTATCAAAGGCCTTCGAAAAATCCACATATATTGCGTCAACCTGCCTTCCGATTTCAAGATTTGACATAATTGAATTTGTAAACAAAGCAAGATTTGTCGTTGATGATCTCCCCTTAACAAAACCATGTTGTTCTTCAATAATAATATTTGATACACAGTATTATGATGAATAATTGGATTTCGTTTTTTGTTAATGGAAATTATGAAGTTAATTTTATTTTTTACAATTCAAAATGCAGTGAAGAACATTTACTTAATTCGGAAATGTAATTATACCTCAATGTGCAATATCAGCAGCTAATCTCGGGTTATTTTTTTAACTGCAATATGTACTTCGAGTTGTGTAGGAGAGGAAATATTTAAAATAAATCGTTATTAAAATTTTAATTATAAATTTTACTTGGTAAACTTTTATTTCTCTAATTGTTTGGACAGTTAAAAAATCTTTTACTTGGCGGAAGTTTTTGCTTCATAGATGTTTTTGTTGGGATTTTAAAACTTTTTGCGCCATCTCAACTTTTTAATAAATGAAATAATTAATTGTAAAAATATTTTGGTCTTTGATCTAATAATTTTAAATAAAATACAATTAAGTTTTAAATAAGAATTTATTTAAGATATGATACTTTACAGTAAAGTTTTTAAACTAAATTTCAAGCCTATCAACCCATAATACTATTTGAAAATATTTTTAAAATGTTTTTAGCAGTTTAGTCTGTGCGTTAGTTTAAATATCAAAAGATTAAATTTTTTTGAGAAAAATCAAAATTTTTCAAAAAATACAGAGTGCATTAAAATTTCCAGAAATACATATCGAGATTTTAACCCAATAAATAATATTCTAGAAGATATCACATAACCGTTTAGAAGTTTAGTCTCTGCGTTAGTCTAAATGTCAAAAAATTCCATTTTTTTGAGAAAAATCAAAATTTTTTAAAAAATACAGAGTGCATTAAAATTTTCAGAAATACATATCGAGATTTTAAACTAAATAATAATATTCTAAAAGATTTCAGCAATCCATTTAGGTGTTAACGCTCCACGTTTGTCTAAATCTCAAAAAATCGCTATTTTATTTGTTTTCCTAGCCTAAATTCTATGAAAATATATAAAACTAGCTGTCGTACCCGTCTTCGACGGGTTTTAGTTTCTTCAAATGCATTTAGTAGTGTGTTTACCAGTCTCGAAGGATGGGAAATGGTGGAGAATTTAATTTGACCAAAAAAAATTATAATTAGCTACCTTTAACTATTTCATTAAAAAAAATTAGTATTTTAAATCAGTGAGTGACTTTTATCATCAAAAAATTTTTTTTAAATTAATTTAAATGCAGAAAACAATATTTGTCAATTATTTGTAGAAATTTAATTATAGTATTATAAGTTAATCCAAAATTTCCACTAATGCTTAAATTTATAGTAAAGTCGAATTCGAACTAATTGTATCATAATTGCTGAAGTTTAAAATAAGACCTATATTGCAAGCTGAATTCACAGTTTTCCCGATTAAATTAACTTCCTGCATATTTACCGTTTTTCAGTTGGTAGAACGCCTGTTGAGTGTATTGGTAAGAATAAAAACCGTCGAAGAGTATTTTCATAAAATATGTAAATTTTTGTAGCCATTTCCACCTGGAAAAATTTTGACAAAGCTGGAAAAACTGGATAGTTTGTTGAACAAAAATAATAAAAGACACCCTGTTTAACTTTTTCCCTTACAATGCTTAAAACATTCCTCAAGGTTAAATCTGAAATTAAAATAACAAAACATTTTACTACCAAAGTTTCTTCCCAGTAGCAGAATGCAAGTATCGTATCACACAATTCTCCATTTATAATAATTGAAAAATAATGTTAATGCTGTGAATTAATATTTTTTAATATCATTTACCATTTCTAATATTTTCGAAGTTTACTAATTAAAATTTTTGGATTAATAAGATAAACAAATAATTCTAGATTCCATTATTTTCACGTCAAAAGTTTATCAGAGACCCCAAAAATACTACTAAATTAAGCTTGATAGTAATTGGTCTGTCAATTATAATTTTTTAATTTTTTGATATTAAAAACATTTTTATACTTACTTATATTTCGAGAATGTATATTCGCGGTTTTTTGCTTTTACTTTGCGGCGATTCTCTCCCGCGAATCTTGATTCTAAATTGGGTCGATTAAATAGTTAATTAAATATTTTATATTAATAAAAATTATTTGACGCAATTAATTCACTTTGTAGCTTGAAGTAAACTGAATTATTTAATTTAAATAATACATTATTCAATGCAAATATATTATTTAATAAAAACAATTAAAAAAATTGGATCAAATAAATAACTTATTGAAACCAAAGTAATGAGTTATTTGAAGCAATTAATTAATTTTAGGTAATTTTATTTTAATAATATCTTATCTTTTATTATATTAAGTTGCTTCCTGCGTTTGTGCGTCGTCTAAAAAATATATAGTAATAGTAGTATATGTATATACATAAAACTATCTTTTTTTTCTTATGTAGTGTTCTATCATTATCACGCATGCGCAGTAGTGTTCTGTCACTAAAAGTGATGAAATTGTTTGAAAATTCACGAATCAAATTATTTATAAAAATTACTTGACTTGATAATGCATATATTTTGATTGAAATAAATATTTATTTGCATCATGAATATGGTGTTTCTAAATTATTATGTATTAGTCACAAAAATTGAAAAACCCTTTACGAGTTTCTTATTTTTTTGTCTCAGCCGTAGGTTGTAATTGTGAAGGTGCTGCCGTAATTTTTACAAACACATTTAATTATTTATAAACATATTTCTTCACATGTACATTTTTTTCTATATCACTTTTCTGCAGACAGATTTTTACAAGTTGTGGTAATATCAGTTTCATAATTCTTTTATCCCTCAGGCACAAAAAAATGGCTCTTGTTTAACCTACGCAGAAGCATTTTTAATTAAAGCAGTTTCGGCTGTAACAGAGACAAGTTACGCTGAACGGTCAATACACCCTCAGCAGTCGTATGCGCAAACGCCGTGTAGCGCGCCTTACCTTGTCTTTCCGGTCTTTCCTAACCTCAGTATTTCGCAAGAAGCACATGTTGACAACTCCTTTAATATTCGTCAAATATTTTTATTATTTTACAAACAATGAGTAAAGAAAAAAAATTTCGCGAAAGTGATTTACCTCGAGATATTGTTGAAGCCGCTGATGCTGCTTTAGCAGAAGTGATACCCGAAAAGTTGAAAGGTATCTTTGAATAGGTCGGCGTTCTTAAAACAAAAATCGAGAGGATATAATCCTAAAAAATCTAAAGTATTCTCATCACAACAAATTCAAAATTTCCTCGAAAACGCTCCCAACGATCACGACCTGGATAAAAATGTAAAATTATACAAATAAAATACTTTAATTCAGTTATTATTACAAATCAATATTAATACTTTATAAAACGCTATTTTGCAAATAATTATTAAATTCAAATATCTAAGTAATAATTCTTTTCGGCATTTTCGGCGCATTGAGAGGTGGTGAACTCACTAATGTAACCATTAAAGACATTGAACGTCAAGGAAGTCTTTATTGTGTCAAAGTTCCCACAACGAAAACAATGAAGCCTCGCTCATTTGTAATTCCTGGAGAATATTGTTCTCTTATAGATAAATATATTAAATTGCGTCCAACAAGAGTTACCACAAATCGGTTCTTTTTGAATTACCAGAAGGGAAAGTGCACAGTTCAAGTAAATAAAGTTGTATAAGGACATGTTTGCATATTTTTAATATTTATAAAAATATTATTTTATTTTAAAAATTTAACATCGAATGTAAATAATATATAAATAAGTAATAAGTATAGTATATAAATAATAAGTAAAAAATATTAACAAATAATAATAGAAACTAAAATATAAAAACTTAATATAATTAAAATACAAATATTCTACTATTTACAGGTTATAGGGAAAAATAAAATTGCTGCAGTTCCACAAAAAGTTGCTGAATTTTTGAACTTGACAGATCCTGCAAATTATACAGGGCATAGTTTCAGGAGAACATCAGCAACGATGCTTGTCGATGCTGGTGCAGATTTAATGATGTTAAGAAGACACGGGGGATGGAAATGTTCTGCGGTCGCTGAAGGCTACATTGAAGAGTCCGTGGCAAATAAAAAGGAAATAGGGAGTCTTTTTTCGAAAATGATCGATATGCCATCAACCTCCGTACAAATGTCAGTGGAAACTACTGCTGGACCTTCAAAAATTTTGCCAAACAAAATGTTAAAAGATAAAAATTTTAATTTCACGAATTGTAATATCACTTTTAATTTAAAGTAACATCATTTTCTACAAGTTCCTTCTCGAGTTCGTGATATTAAAAATCTTTGTGATTTAAAGTATTATATGTATTTTCAAACCGTTACGTTTTTTCAATTCTACTAAATGTTTATTTTGACTTGCAATTTATAATATTTTTAAGTTGTTTTTTGTTCTTAACATGTCTTAAGTGTTACCTAACAGTATTTAAGTTTAAAGTAAGTTAAAAAAAGACTAAAAATGTCTTGTTGACTGATACATTAAGAGATTAAAATTATTATTTTACAGGTGATAAAATCACTTTCAGCTTTAAGTAAAAGCTTTTACTGTAAGTTTCATCTCGATTACTCGACTTTGTAAAAAAGAAGAAGCTATTAATGTTAACTTTGTAAGTGTTCGTTTTGAAATTAACAATAAATTATAATTTATTGTTTGTATATGTACTATATTATTCTATATAACCTAACCTTTAAAGAAATTTAAATAGTGTCAATACAAGTATTCATATTTGAAGTTGGATTTTTTTAATCCATAACCTCACTTTTTTCTGATCAATAGTCAGATTGTTTATTAACATTTTGAGATGGAATTAAGAAGAATGCTCCCTTTGTAGGCCATTTTATTCTTCATTCAATGTTAACCTTACATTATGTGCTTTCGGAATAAAAATTATCGTAAGCGCCACGTGGATAAAGCCCTTTCTTTACGCACTTGCTGCTTAATATACTATTATTTCACATGTTGTATAGTAGTTATAAACATTAAGTAATAAACATTTTATAAATATTTATTTATGTTCCTGCTTCTAATGAGTCGTAGACATTTTACTTGGAGCAGCCTATATTAAAATTTATCATGCTTAAGACACTGATATTATACCTAGCGCTGCCTTTGAAATTATAAGCATTTATTTAATGGTAGTCAAAATCAGTAATACTATTCTGTCATCATATTTAAAGCGCTGCCGTTATATCTAGCGCTACTTTTAATATTAAAAACATGTACCTAAATGTCATCGAAATTAGTCCGGGAGCTAGCGACCAAAACGACTATCTCATTTCATACCGGCTGAAAATTTGAGTATAGATTACTGAAGACAACAGAAACCCACGTCTGTCAGGTCGGTGCTGAGACAGGGGAGCGAATAGGTGAAAAATAATGTAAAAACTTCTCATTTCATACAGATTAAAACCTTTAGAAATCGAAAGTTGACATCTACACGAGTGTAAAAATGTGCGTCTGGCAGTTCTGGGGTGATGCAAAGTATGTCTGTCAGCCCTTCGACTGCAAGACGTACATTTTTATACTTGTTTAGATGTAAACTTTCGACTTATGAATGTTTTAATCGGTATGAAATGTGATAATATTTACAAATTTTTTTACTTATTTGACCCTTTGCCAGCCGTGCTTTGCTCCACCGCACGATTGCCAGATGTACATTTTTACTTTTGTTTGGATGTAAAGTTTCATTCGATTTATGAAGGTTTTAATCGGTATGAAATAAGAAAAATGTAGATCTCACACCAGAACTGCCAGATGCACATTTTTACACTTGTGTAGATGTTAACTTTTGATTTTTAAAGGTTTTAATCGGTATGAAATAAGAAAAATGTAGGTTATTTTTAACTATTGACTCATTTGCCGCATCTTCGAAGAGCTGCCAGACATACTTTGCCCCACCCCAGAACTGCCAGAAGCGCATTTTTACACTTGTTTGAATGTAGACTTTCAATTTCTAAAGGTTTTAATCGGTATGAAATGAGACAAAATTTTCGATTTTTTTACGTGTTTACCCCTTTGCCAGACGTACTTTGCCCTATCCTAGAACTGACAGATGCACATTTTTACACTTGTGTAGATGTCAACTTTTGATTTCTAAAGGTTTTAATCGGTATGAAGCTTAAGTCTTAAGTTTTTTTTAAGTTCTTATGTCCTAAGACCTAAGACTTAACTTCGGTATAAGAAGGTCTTAAGTTCTAAGTCTTACGTCTTAACAACCGTTGTCATGGCAACCGTTGCTATGTTAATGTTTGCCATAACAACCGTTGCTATGGTAATGGTTGTCATAACAACCATTGCCATGGCAACCGTCGCTATGGTAATAGTTGTCATAACAGCCGTTGCCATGGCAACCGTTACTATGGTAATGGTTGTCATAACAACTGTTGTTAGGGTAATGGTAATGAGTAATTTACATAGTTCTACAATTTTTGTATATTGCTAAAAATAAATTATTAAATTCTTAATTTGTTAAAGTTATACTTGTTAAAAATATATTTTAAATCACTCCTATTCCATATTTTCATTGAAAACATATGAGACATGAAAATACTCGAAAGTACTAAAAGAACCAATTACTTCATTAAAATTTTTAAACAATTAACTCAAAATTAAAAATTTTTAAATAAATTATTATTTATTTTTTTTATTCATTCATTACACAGCCACACAAAAAAAATTTTTGGTTCTGACCTGGGGGTCTCACTATGTAGACTTTATGTTTTTTGGGGCGCTGAATCCGAATCCGAGGTCCATTTAACCCCATCAGTTCAGGATTTTGACATAACCTCAAAAAACCAATATGGCGGACACGTTTTTGAAAAATTCATCGGATTCGCTTGAAATTCGTTACTCGGGGGTTTTTGATGTCGCTGATTACGAATTTGAAGTCAGTTTTTGAAAATCCAAAATGGCGGATACAATATGGCGGACACTTTTTTGAAAAATTCATCGGATTCGCTTAAAAATCGTTACTCAGGGGTTTCAGGGGTCGCTGATTACGAATTTGAAGTCGATTTTCAAAAATTCAAAAAGGGGTATCTAATATGGCGGAAGCTTTTTTAAAAATTCATCAGATTCGCTTGAAACTTGATACTCGGAGGTTTTCGGTGTCGCTGATTACGAATTTGAAATCATTTTTCAAAAGTTCAGAGTAGCGGATCCAATATGGCGGATACTTTTTGTTATATTCATGGGATTTGCTTAAAACTCGTTACATAGGGGTTTTCAATGTAGCTGATTACGAATTTAAAATGAGTTTTTAAAAAATAAAAATGGTTGTGGAAAGAATTTTAGGTATCAGTCGAAATTATTTTAGCGATTTGTCCTGATGGAAGTATACTTTACTCGATCGAATTCTGCTCCATGAAATCTTCAGTGTACACTAAAGAAAAATATGGATAATAAATCTTATTTCGGTTCTTTGTTCGAGAAGAGTACATTTTGCTTAAGTCCTATGCTTAGTAATTGGATCTTGCGTGTGTCTGCATCCAGGGCACCTCCACGTGGTGACAGTGGGCAACGGAGATTGTCCGCTATCCGGCTAAGTCCCTGGATAACGGCTTTGATACCGTCACGGCAGACCCGCGTAAGAAACGTGTTACGATGCAGGGACTCGGAACCCCAGTATCGGCGGTTGTGGGTGAGAAAGCAGGCTCTCAGGCGTCGTCATCCAGCAACTGCAGCTCTTCATTGGTAGGAAACTTGGCTAATGTAGGGTGCAATGCGACAAGACAAAGTAACAGTCTATGTCACGATTGTGATAGTAATCGTGATATATATCGTGATTGTTATATTTGCTGCAACTACGAAGTTAGTTCATTGCGAAAACAAATTACTGTTGACATCAAAGTCACGTACAAGGAAATTTTTGATTTACAAATTGATGAGAATGCATGGGTTCCCAATATAATTTGCAATTCTTGTAAATCAATGTTTAACCGTTGGAAGAAAGACAAATAAGCAATCAAATTTTCCAGTCCAGCAGAATGGAAGAAACCTCTTTCTAAAGAAGATTGCATTTTTTGCTCAAATGAAATTAGAAAGAATTACACTGCTAAAAACAAACACAACATCGTCTATAAAATAGTGACATCAGTAAAGGCTCCAATTTTATCTGACAAAGAAAATGAAAGAACTGATTTCGAGAGCATCAACGCAGTGAAAAATGACGAATTGATGAATGTGGATGATTACGAGCCTGATAGTGACCATAACGATAGCGACACTGACTATTCTGAAAGTGAAGACACTAAAAAACCAGTCCTAACGCTGGTTTCACAGCCTGTATTGAATGACCTCATACGCGACTTAGGTTTGCTAAAGGACAGTGCGGAGTTTTTGGCTATGTTTATGAAGCAGCATGCTTTCCTAGAGAAAAAAACAAAGGTTTCCATATATCGAAATCGAGAATTAGAATTTCGGAAATACTTTTCTAAAGATGAAGATCTTGTATTTTGTACAGATATTTACGGACTGATGAATGAAATGAAAAAAGACTGCTACAAAGCAACAGAATGGCGACTTTTCATTGATTCGTCGAAAAGAAGTATTAAGGCAGTATTACTCCGTAATTCCAACGTTTTTGCTCCTATACCTATAGCCCACTCGACTGTAATGAAGGAAAAATATGAAAATATGCAAATACTTTTAAATAAAATTGGTTACAAGCAACACAAGTGGCAGATTTGTGGAGATTTCAAGATCATAACCATGTTACTCGGGCAACAGTCTGGATTTACAAAATACCCCTTTTTCTTATGTTTATGGGATAGTAGAGCTAGAAAACAGCATTATAAGGTAAAGGATTGGCCAAAGAGAAAATCCCTTACACCTGTGTCGCACAATGTCATTAATGAATCTCTCGTAGATCCATCAGAGATCCTGCCTCCTCCTTTGCATATCAAGCTAGGTCTTATGAAACAATTTGTCAAGGCTCTAGATAAGACAGGAAAATGTTTCGAATACTTGCAGACGATTTTTCCTAAAATTTCTGAGGCCAAAATTAAAGAAGGTATATTTGACGGTCCTCAAATTCGAAAAATGTTTAAGGATAATGTCTTTATTAGTCAAATGAATGATCAGGAGAAAGCAGCTTGGTTGAGTTTTCGAGAGGTTGCAGAAAACTTCTTGGGAAATCGAAAAAGTCCACAATATAAAGAAATTGTGGCCAAAATGTTACATGACTACGAGAAACTAGGGTGTTTGATGAGTTTGAAGCTGCATTTCTTGCACTTTCATCTGCACAAATTTCCTGAAAACGTGGGACATTTTAGTGAAGAACAAGGTGAACGTTTCCACCAAGACATTAAAGTTGTTGAAACTCGCTATCAGGGAGTGTGGGATGTGAATATGTTTGCAGATTTTTGCTGGATGCTAAAAAGAGAATCACTTGGACAAAACAACAAGCGCAAAAAAATCCATTACATAGATCTTTTAAAGAGAAAAGAACTCGATATAGCTCGAAAAAAGAAAACTATTAAAAGATTATGCACCTTATGAGCAGCATTATTTTTATCAATCAGCCCTTTTAAGGGCTATACATGATGTACAAAATCCGTTCGAGCAACCTCCCCGCGGTGTACATCGGGTAATGCCAATGTCGACGGTACAAAGATTTAAAATTTTTTGATGTTGGAAAAAAATCCTGATCAGATGGGCTTTAAAGACCTCTTATAAGGAACCAGCGAACCTAAAAACCCTCGTGTATCAAGTTTCAAGCCAATCTGATGAATTTTTCAAAAAAGCTTCCGCCATATTGGATACCCCTTTTTGAATTTTTAAAAATCGACTTCAAATTCGTAATCAGCGACCCCTGAAACCCCTGAGTAACAAATTTCAAGCGAATCCGATGAATTTTTCAAAAAATTGTCCGCCATATTGCATCCGCCATTTTTAATTTTCAAAAACTGACTTCAAATTCGTAATCAGCGACATTAAAAACCTCCGAGTATCAAGTTTCAAGCGAATCTGATGAATTTTTAAAAGAGCTTCCGCCATATTAGATACCCCTTTTTGAATTTTTGAAAATCGACTTCAAATTCGTAATCAGCGACCCCTGAAACCCCTGAGTAACGATTTTTAAGCGAATCTGATGAAATTTTCAAAAAAGTGTCCGCCATATTGTATCCGCCATTTTGGATTTTCAAAAACTGACTTCAAATTTGTAATCAGCGACATCAAAAACCTCCGAGTAACGAATTTCAAGCGAATCCGATGAATTTTTCAAAAACGTGTCCGCCATATTGGTTTTTTGAGGTTATGTTAAAATCCTGAACTGATGGGGTTAAATGGACCTCGGATTCGGATTCAGCGTCCCAAAAAACATAAAGTCTTCATAGTGAGACCCCCAGGTCGGAACCAAAAATTTTTTTTGTGTGGCTGTGTTATCATTATCATCATTTTTGTCATTTTAGGCCACGAAACCCTATAATTTAGGCGCGTTGCGCCTGCTTCTCTGCCTGATTTTTACACTTGTGTAGATGTCAACTTTTGATTTCTAAAAGTTTTAATCGGTATGAAATGAGAAAAATTTACATTTTTTTACCCATTGACCCATTTGCTGCATCTTCGAAGGGCTGCCAGACGTACTTTGCCCCACTCCAGAATTGCTAGACTTACATTTTTGTACTTGTTTGAATGTAGTCTTTTGATTTCTAAAGGTTTTAATCGGTATGAAATTTTAGGGTCTAAAAAATTTTCAAGATCCCTTAAAACAAATAAGAACTTAAACTTTTTAAGAATCAATCTTTTTAACAAAGAAATGTAAAGTTATTTTGTACAATATTAGAAGTTGCATTATTTTGACAAATTTTACAGAATTTATTATTTACATTTTATATAGATCATACTGCTCAGAGAGAATGAAAAATATTTTTTGTCCACCCTGCACCGAAAGTATGTTATTTCGTGCATGTAGAGCGAGCGCAAAGTGAGCGATTGCCGCCCTACATCGATAGCGGGCGGAAATGGCATGACAAGCGGGCGCAATGGTGCACTTTGCGCACGCCTCACCAACTTCTTGTTGTTGAAATGAGAAAAAAATTATCTGTCTATTATAACAGATGAAAAAATCCAGTGTGACCTTAAGGTAATAGCACAACTCGGCTGCCTGCAGGTGGTCATGTTAATGTACAAGAGGAAGAGAGATAGCAAATTCATATTGTCTCTCTTCCTCTTGTACGTTACCATGACCACCTGCAGGCATCCGATTTGTGCGAGTACCTTTATCTTGACAATAGGAATAGTGTAATGGACATGACCAATCAGAAACAATCTCCAAATAACTAAATCATCTAATTGGACAAACAAATATAACTATATTGTTTTAGCTTACTTTGTCGAATTATCTCAAAAATTAAAACCTCCATCATTGTGGTCGGCATATTCTATGTTCAAAACTATGCTAAAAAATATTCAGAATGTTGACCTCACCAAATTTTCAAAATTAACAACATTTTTAAAACGACAAAATGATGGTTATAAAGGGAAAAAAGCGAAAGTGTTATCTTCTGAAAATATCGAAAAATTTATTTCCGAAGCCTCGGACGAGCAGTATCTAGTAACAAAAGTAAGTGAAAAATGTAAATAAATTTCGGAGAATATTTCCAAATATTCTATTTGCTTTCAAGGTATAGTATCTAATTCAAATTTTATTACTTGTAAGGAGTGTAATAATATTTATACACTTCAGTTGTGTTTGTTACAAAACGTAATTATATTTTTTATTTCATGATTAAACATAACCTCAACATTTACAATTTTCTCTCACTTTATTAAATTGGATTTGTTTCATTTTTCTTATAAGTAAGTAAAGAATCGAATTTATAGTTTTGTTTAAAGCAAAATAATTTTCTTGTGCGTGGAAAATTCAACTTTTTAATTTAAATTCATTTACAAAAATGATCAAAGTTCATAAAAAAATAGTTTACCTGTGAAGTTGTTACTAGTTTTAAAAATCTATTTAATCATTAAAAAAACCCATTTTTAATAAAATAAATGTTTTTTATATGCATAATCTATTAACTACGCATATATATGTATTTAGAAAATTATTTTATTTTTAGGTGGCATTAATTTTTAAAGTTTGTGGTGCCTGTAGGAGAGAGGAGTTGGCAAATATTAAACTTCAGGACATAAGAATCATCAAGAAATAATGCTGATCGAAATCCCTAATACAAAAAATAAAATATCGCGGTCATTTACAGTTGACGGTCCGTTTTTGAATATCGTAAGAAAGTATGAAGCACTACGGCCTAAAGATGCAGATTCCGATCGATTTTTTCTTAATTTTCAAAAAGGAAAATACACGAAGCAAGTAATCGGTAAAAATAAAATAGGAAAAATGCCGAGTTAAGTAGCAAAGTACCTTAATTTACCGACTCCAGAACTTTACACCGGACACAGCTTTAGGCGAACATCAGCTACGTTACTTGCTGATTCAGGTGCCGATATTACTTCATTAAAGCGACATGGTGGATGGAAATCTACCACAGTCGCTGAAGGTAACAATTCATTTTTGAAATTTAATATTTTATTTTATGACTTTTTACAGAGGGTTTCGCTTTTCGAACACCTCCTCTGCGGAAAAATTTCTATATATATATATATATATATATATATATATATATATATATATATATATATCTATATATATATATATATATATATATATATATTACGATTTTCATCCTAGGATACATCGAAGATTCGATAAACTTTAAAAAACAATTAAACAAACAAATTACATCGACTATTAACGTACTTCCTTCTACGTCCAAAAACAATGAGGAGAATGAAGCGTCTGTTTCAAAAGGGCAAGAAATGAAAAACCCTTCTTCCGGAATCCATCATGACAGCCAGCCAACAGTTACCAAAGTACGGAAAATTGAAGGAAACAACTATTTTGAGCAGTCTGCTTCTTCCCAAGAGTCAAATAAAGCAACAGTAGTTTACAATATTAGTAACTGCAACGTTACTATTAACAAATAGTTAATAAAGTTGACTAATTATTAAGTTCCGTGCAATAAACGGTAAAAATGACAGTATTACTTTTCAAAAATTAAAACGATAATTTAGTACTTAAAATACTTCTGAACTAAAAAAATATCGAAAATTGAAATAAGAAATAATTTTGAGTACTTCTTCTTTCTTCTCAAAAATCAAATAAAGAAACAATAATTCATAATATAAGTAAATAATTGATTAATTGTTAATTCTATTAACAAATAGTTAATAAAATAAATTAATTACTTTCAAATAATTAGTAAAAGTACAGTATTATTTTTCAAAAATAGAATCGACAATTAATTATTTTAAATACTTTAGAACAAAAAAAGAACTAATTTAGAAAATGATATGAAAAAAGGAAGTTTTGTTTCTGTACTTTTATAATAAAAATAATAAAATTAAAACTTTAATGTCATTCTCAATTTAAACAACTGACTCTGTCCTATTTATCATATGCGTAATGGTTGAAGTGAGGAATAAATGATTAATTAATTAGGTAATTCGTTTATCTTTTGATTTAGTTTTTTGCGGTCAGGGGGCTTCGCCCCCCGAACCCCCTGACCGGGGCTCTGCCCCTGGATCCCGTCGGGGGAGACCCCCCGAACCCCCTGCGACCGAACTTGTATGTTACTTTGATAGTGGTTTTCAAAATTGAGGACCGCCCCTTGCGAAATAGTCCTTTCTTTTTGCACTGGCATTTAGTAGTCTACGTTTTAATGTCGGTATATTATTATTATGCACTCAATAACATATTTTCGTTGCAGGATTTGGCCAAAAAATATCGTGTGTATTACGGGCGGAAAGTAAGCGGTTGACGCGAGTGTGAGAAAAAGGAACCGAGGCGAAGCCGAGGTTGCTTCGAGTCGCCTCGGTTCCTCTTTCTCACACTCGCGTCAACCGCTTACTTTGCGCCCTTGATACACAATGTACTATTTTGAGCCAAGGAAAACCTATAGAAAAGTCATCGAATTTTATAGTATAAAAATCATAGCGTTAACAAATTTTTACTCGTGTTTTCTTATAAACAAATATATATTTATATATGAGGCATTTCATTTCAAACTGTTCCACCGACAAAAAACAATCGCAAGAAGATCGATTTTCTAATAATTTTTATTTTATAAAACTTTAATTGTTTATAATATATTGTAATGATCTGATTTTTATTTGCTACGGAATTCGCTCGCCGGATGGAGTCCGGGAACCTATCGTAGTTTCTTTAATTAATAAATACTGAATATTTGATTAAGTATTACGTAATAATGATTTCTGCTGTGAATTCGAAGAGAGGTGTAGTCAATAACGAGTCTAAATTTAAACCTTCGAAAGTAAATATATTTTAAACAAAAGAAAATATTTAACAAACAAATTTAAATAAGAATTATAAGAACGAAAGTATAAATATATAAAATAATGAAACTTAATATAGTATGTAAAGTAACTTAACAAATATTACTCGTCGAAAAAAAAAATACTTTAGTTAACATTAGAAACCAATTTAAAAAAAACAATATTAATTCTTGAATATTCGGCTCTCGCGGAGTTAAGTCGACATTTTGATCGCATTGCATTTTTAGTTTCAAATAATTACGCGTTTCATTTTAAATTTCCAATAAAAGGATTTTATTCATATTCGCGAGACAGTTCTGGAATAGGTTTCCACGTTACCCGAGTCTGACGAATATCTAGGCGCGCGCGCACTTCTAGGAATTAACCAAGTAACACATAGGGGTTAATTCAATTTCCGGATGCTGCCGAAATCCTTGCCGTAAGCGCGGTAACGAGTGAATATGAAATACTAGGAAAGGAAATTAATTAACTAGGCGTACTTGTCAACTTTCCACAAGAGCACCCCTGGTCAGTTGCCAAGAATACGAAGATAGCGAGAGAGAAAGTTCGTTCGGCCCAAGAGCACCCGGGCAGAAAGAACATTTCCCTTCATGGTGGGGAAAGCTGAGGCAGGCGACGCAAGTTTCGTGCGCGGTCGTCACTCTCTCATAGCTCTCACGCTGAAAGCGACTACGATGGTTGTGTATGTGACGTAATCTAATTCTCTAAATACTAATACACAGCCCATCGTTACATCCCCCTTACTTAGAAAGCGAAATTTATTGAGCGTCCCGAAAAAGAGAAAAAAATAAATAAATAATCTTTGCATAGAGTCAAGTACCACTTTACAATTTTCGAAGTTGAAAAATGTTCTATGATCCATTCACAGGTCCCAGTTGCACTCTGCTATTCAGAAGATGGTACCAGTCTTTTGGATGGGCACCTGAATCTCGGCTCTGCGTCCAGCGCCTTGATTTTAGGATGACTTCAAAGTAAGTTGCTTGATTTTACGGTAAAATTCCTTTTTTCCGGTTCTGTGTTGAGAGTAACGATGTTTCCTATGCTTGGCCTTTCTTCTTCCACTTCTAGAAATAGATTTTCTCACTCTGGACTTTTCGCAAGTTCACTGAAATTTTGTGCTTAGACGGAAAAGTATTTCGTGTTGATATTCTTTTCACTTCACTTTCTTTACATACTGTTGCCGAGGTTTTGTGAAATTCCGGAAACTGAGTTGACTTTTTCTTCGTCAAAGCATCGAAGAGCTAAGGAAAAATAGAATATTACATCCTTAAAACTTATGCTTCTGCAGCGAAATTTAATTTCTTCGAAATACATAACGAAACTTCGTTTAACACAACTGTTCACTAGTCTTCAGTTTGCAGTAATAACTTACTGGTAGTCATAAAGTCTCCACTTCGTTTTAACTTTGATTTCCTGTACTTCGTCTCGACTGTTGATTTTAGTCCTAGGTCTGAAGTCTTCTTTCTACAGTGCTTTACTATGAAGTGTGTATAGGAATTCTCCAATGTTGCGATTCATAGAAATTCCTTTCTAGTCTTCGATAGTATTCTCCTGAGTAAATTTGATAACTGAGTGGATTGAATGTGGAAAACTGAGGTTACAGAAATGAAATGAACATTTTCCTTGGTTCGTGGAAAAGGAAATTCAATTAAAAATGGTAAGTGCGAGAAAGAAGGAAATTTTGTTTTGGAAGGTTAATTCACACTATTCTTGTTGCAACATCTCTAGTTAAAATATTCGGTTTACCACACCTTGAACAGAATTTTATTGGTCTGCGTCTACATTTTTTCCGTTTATGACCTGGTTTGCCACAGCGCCAACAATGTTTAGAACTATCGTAGGGTTTTTCTTCTGTGATGCACACTACGACGGATTTTTTAGCTGTCTTCAACGGTGAAGTTATAGGGTAGCTTGTCTTAAAGAACATCTCCTTAAAATGTGACTGGAATCCTATATCCAGCTGGCTAAAAGTGTACTTTATCTCTTCTAACGGTATACCAAGGATTAAATCAGGAAATATGCGCTTTAGTTGCCGATCCGAGATTTGATGCTTCTGCTGTAGTTCCTTTAGTTTCACCAGAATGTCAGATAATTGAATAGTTGGAAACCATTGTACTGCTCCCACAAATGAATAATACACTTCGATGTCACTAAGTCGTCCTTCCATCTTCTTCTTTCTTGCTTAACAATAAACCGTGTTGCACGAGTGGTAATGAATGAATAAGCATTTAGCAGGAAAAGATGTGATTATAACAGCCGACCTTTTTACCCCCACTCTACTCTATTGTCATGTGATATACTTCGCGGCAATCGAGTGAACTAAAAATCTCTAATCGAAATCACAGCATAATTAACAAATTTGACAAACATACTTACGAGAGAAAAAAATGCAATGTTATAATTCCTTTTCTTTAACTACTGAGAAAGAAAAAAAACAAATTGCTTTGTTTTGTACTTTTCTAGGGGGAAAAAAAATTCCATTTTTAGTACATTACTAATAAAAATAAAATTTTAGTCACTGTTCGAGCGCCATGTAATGATCTGATTTTTATTTGCTACGGAATTCGCTCGCCGGATGGAGTCCGGGTACCTATCGTAGTTTCTTTAATTATTAAATACTGAATATTAGGTTAAGTATTACGTAATAATGATTTCTGCTGTGAATTCGAAGAGAGGTGTAGTCAATAACGAGTCTAAATTTAAACCTTCGAAAGTAAATATATTTTAAACAAAAGAAAATATTTAACAAACAAATTTAAATAAGAATTATAAGAAAGGAAGTATAAATATATAAAATAATGAAACTTAATATAGTATGTAAAGTAACTCAACAAATATTACTCGTCGAAAAAAAATACTTTAGTTAACATTAGAAACCAATTTAAAAAAAAAAATTAATTCTTGAATATTCGGCTCTCGCGGAGTTAAGTCGACATTTTGATCGCATTGCATTTTTAGTTTCAAATAATTACGCGTTTCATTTTAAATTTCCGATAAAGGGATTTTATTCATATTCGCGAGACAGTTTTAGAATAGGTTTCCACGTTACCCGAGTCTGACGAATATCTAGGCGCGCGCGCACTTCTAGGAATTAACCAAGTAACACATAGGGGTTAATTCAAATTCCGGATGCTGCCGAAATCCTTGCCGTAAGCGCGGTAACGAGTGAATATGAAATACTAGGAAAGGAAATTAATTAACTAGGCGTACTTGTCAACTTTCCACGAGAGTCACTCTCTCATAGCTCTCACGCTGAAAGCGACTACGATGGTTGTGTATGTGACGTAATCTAATTCTCTAAATACTAATGCACAACCCATCGTTACAATATTATACATTAATTCAATAGAGAATTTCATGAACTTTCTATTGGTATTTTTATTATTTTATATTTCTGCCAATTTCGTAAAGAAATTCCTGTTTGAAATGTTTAACTCTTAACATCACAAAACACCCCCCCCCCCTGACGATTTTTATCAAAACTATATGAAAATAAAGCGTAAATTCCCTAGTTTCTATTCCCATTTGATATATTATGGACATTTGATGGGATTAATAGAAAAAAAAGTTGTTTAATAAATGTGTTTTAGAAAAAATTGACAAATAGTATGAAGTTGAACCTTAACCCATTCAACTTACATTCAATTTCGTACTATTTGTCAAATTTTTTAAAACACACTTTTTTTAAACAATTTTTTTTCTATTAATCCCATCAAATGTATATATATATATATATATATATATATATATATATTATAAAAAATATCGCCGCCGCCACCGTCGCCGCTGTTTTAAGATTCTGTAAGGGCGCCCTATCCCAAAGAGACCGTTAAAACTTATGTCAAAATTAACCTATTTTTTGACCTATAGGTCAAAAGAAGGATAAATGACGGCCTAACATTACGTTACAATCTATGTCAACATTGACCTATTTTTTTACCTATAGGTCAAAAAGAGGAAAATAACGGCCTCACATTACCTCAAAACTTATTTCAAAATTGACCCATTTTTTGACCTATAGGTCAAAAAGGGAATAAATAACGGCCTCACATTACCTCAAAACTTATGTCAAAATTGACCAATTTTTTAACCTATAGGTTTAAAAGGAGGATAAATAACGGCCTCACATTAGGTCAAAATATATGTCTAATTTGTCCTATTTTTTGACCTATAGGTCAAAAAGAGAATAAATAACGGCCTTACATTACCACAAAACCTGTGTTTAATTTGACCTATTTTTTGACCTATAGGTCAAAAAGAGGTTAAATAACGGCCTTACATTACCTCAAAACCTGTGTCTAATTTGACCTATTTTTTACCTATAGGGCAAAAACATAAATCATAACATATGTCAATATTGACCTATTTTTGACCTATTTTTGACCTATGTATATATAATAGACTTTTATCTATAGTTTCCCTTGCAATAAAGGAAGAAAGAAAATATTACCTGGGTTCTCCGAGGTTTATATCCCCATTATAAAGGCTATTGTTTAAGGGGTAATCCTTCTTAGGGTCCAATACAGGCCTCTGTATATATATATATATATATATATATATATATATATATATATATATATATATATATATATATATATAAAAGATATATATATATATATATATATATATATATATATATATATATATATATATATACATCAATCTATGAGTGCGAAGAAGACACTCTTATGCGTCTTTATAGGGACGCTCGCTCGCACTCACACTTAGCGCTTACCCCCAAATAAGGACGAAATTTTCAGTTTATCGAAAGTGATAATATTGTAGAATATTTTCTAAGTATATGTGACACGTTTCTTATACGTTACGTATAACATTAAATTAAAATTTTTTTTTATTCACTGTTAAATTCATTCACTATACGTGAGTGAATATAAAGTGTAATAAGTGAATTAGTGAATTGTGATTTAGTGAATAGTAAGTGTTAGTGAAAAATTTTATGAATATAAGTATAGTTAGTGTTAATTAATTAAGTTAAAAATTTTGTGTAATTTGAAATTTGGGATAAGAGATAAAATTTAAAATTGGTTATATTACGAAAAAGAAAAATTTGGAATTTGGTTATTATTGTATAAAAGGATAATTTGGAAATTAGATATAATAGATAAAATTGGATTTATTGGATAAAAGGATAATTTGGAAATTGTTTATATTAGATAAAATTGGATTTATTGGATAAAAGGATAATTTGGAAATTGGTTATATTAGATAAAAAGCAAATTTTGAAAGTGATTATATTAGGTAAAAGGCATACTTGGAAATTGGTTACATTAAATAAAAGGAAAATTTATAATTTGGTTAAATTGGATTAAAAACATTTGGAAATTGATTAAAAGGCAAATTTGGAAATTGGTTAAATTGGATAAAAGAAAAAAATTTGGAAATTGGTTAAATTGGATAAAAGGAAAATTTAGAAATTGGTAATATTGGAAATTTGTTATGTTGGGTAAATAAAGCTGGAAATTGGTTAAATTGGATAAGATACAAAATTAGAAATTTGTTAAATTGGATGAAAGGCAAAATTGGAAATTGATTATATTGGATAACGAAATATATGTAAATATTTTTCTAAAATAAAAAGAACAATGACTAACAAAGGAGAAACTGTTATTTTGACTACTCGTGATTTAAGCATAGTTCTCACTGAAGGAGCAATGCTAAATAATGATCATATGTATGAATTTCAAAAGCTATTGGGAAAACAATCAAATTTTTTTTATAATATGCAAAATACTTTGTGTCTACAAACACTTGATTTGATAGTTCCAATCCAGAAAAGTAAGCAGCACATTCAAATACTTTTTAGTGGATCTTATAAATCTGGTCATTGGATTTGTACTTATTATGATGGAAGATGTCTTTACATTTTTGAAAGTCTTAATAAAAAATGTTTAAATCATGATCAAAGAAATTATTTAATTAGATTATATCCTTTTGAACCACCAGTAGTATTCACCACTGTTGATCAGCAACCAGAATACAGTCTTTCTTGTGGAGTATATGCAATTGCTTTCGCAACATCGTTATTTTTTAATATTATGCCTTACTCTGTCCATTACTATTATTGTAATATGAGAAATCATTTAATGTTAATGTTTAAAAGCAATAGTTTAAGTTAATTTCCCTCTGAACAACTTTCTAATAGTAGATCTTGCATAGTTGTGAATGACTGGAATTTCCTTTTAAATGAAAAAGATATTCAACTTAAGTATGGAGAATCAAACTTTTTTAAAAACTCTATGAAGAAAGAAATTTCTTTCTCGAGAATCTATATATATAAAATCAGACTTTTGTCTGTACATTGCTCAGAACTTTAAATTTCGCACATAATTATTCGTTTTAGGCATCAAGGATTCCAAATATACCAATAAAAAATTTCGTGTATGTATGTATGTATGTATGTATGTATGTATGTATGTATGTATGTGTGTGTGTCGGTATGTCACAGAATCTTTGTTCGCGAATCACTTAAAAACGGCTGAACCATTTGAAACCAAATTTGGCAGAATGTTAGACCTTGGGCCAAGGAAGGTTTATAAATTTACAGATTTGAAAAATATTAATTAGAACCGGAGATATTCAATTTTTTCGAAAAATTCAAAAATCAAAAATTTTCAAATTTTACATTTTTTTAAAAAATGCTTTCAAATATTCTATAATTGAGTTTAACATGTTATTGAGTCACATTTTAGAATAGTTTTGCCAAAAATAATGTCCTTTAACTAAGATGTAAGTATAAAATTTTTTTTTTAAATTTAAAAAATCGAAATTTTTAAAATTTTATATTTTTTAATGAATTGCTTTTAAATGATCTATATTTTATTGTTACATGTTATTTGGTCAAATTTTAGCATAATTTTGCCAAAAATTCTGTCCATATTTAACATGTAAGTATAAAATTTTTTCGAAAAATTCAGAAAAGAAAAAATTATAATTATTAATTCCAATTAATATTTCTATTTAATCTATATATATATATAAGATGAGACTTTTGTCTGTACATTGCTCAGAACTTAAAATTTTACACATACTTATTCGTTTTGAGCACCCAGGATTCCAAAAATGCCAATAAAAAATTTCGTGTATGTATGTATGTGTGTGTATATGTATGTATGTATGTATGTATGTCCGTATGCCACAGAATCTTTGTTCGCGAATCACTTAAAAACGGTTCAACCGTTTGAAACCAAATTTGGCAGAATGTTTGACCTTAGGCCAAGGAAGGTTTTTAAATATATACAGATTTAAAAAATATTAATTAGAACGGGAGATATTAAATTTTTTCAAAAAATTAAAAAATCAGAAATTTTCAAATTTTACCTTTTTTAAGAAAATGCTTTCAAACTTTGTATAATTGAGTATAACATGATATTTAGTAACATTCTATAACAGATTTGCCAATAAAATGTCCTATAACTAAGATGTAAATATAAACATGATTTTTAAAGAATTAAAAAAATCGCAAATATCCCAATTTTATATTTTGTAATGAATTGCGTTTAAATAATCTATAATTGATTGTTACATGTTAATTGGTCAAATTTAAGTATAATTTTTTCAAAAATTGGGTCCTGTAACTAAAATGTAAAGATAAAAATGTTTTCAAAAAATCGAAATTTTAAAAATTTTAGATTTTTTAATGTATTGCTTTTAAAAGATCTATAATTGAGTATAACATGTTAATTAGTCACTTTTTAGCATAATTTAGCAAAAAATACTATTCCATATTTCAGATGTAAGTATAATAATGTTTTCGGAAAATTTAAAAAAATTATTTTTTTTTATAAGAGACAATTTTTGGAAAAATTATGCCAAAATTTGACCAAATAACATGTAACAATGAATTATAGATCATTTAAAAGCAATTCATTAAAAAATATAAAATTTGAAAAATTTCGATTTTTTTAATTTTTTGAAAACATTTTTATATTACATCTTGGTTGTAGGACATTATTTTTGGCAAAAAATTTTTACATTTTGATAGATTGCAGTAAAATAATTAGTTTTGTTTTTTGTGAGAGATATATATATAAACAATAAATTTACAGATTTTAAACATATTAATTAGAACGGAAGGTATTCAATTTTTTCTAATCATTTAAAAAATGGAAAATTTTTAATTTTTTTGTTTTTTAATATATATCTTTTAAACTTTTGACGTCAAAATAATGGAATTTAGAATAATTTGTTTATCCAATTAATCAAACAATTTTCAATTACAAAACTTCGAAAATATTAAAAATGGTAAACGATGAATGGTAAACAATGTAAAAAAATATTAATTCATAGCTTTAAAATTATTTTTAAAGGAGATTGAAAATGGAGATTTTTTATGATAAAATTCATACTACATAAATTCAAGAATACCTGTGAAACGATACTTGCATTATGCTACTGGGTAAAAACTTAGACAGTAAAAAGTTTTGTTATTTTAATTCTAGGTTTAACTATTATGGATGTTTAGAGCATTGCAAAGGCAAAAGTTAAACAGAGTGTCTATTATTATTTTTGTGTAACAAACTATCCGGCTTTTCCCATCTTTGTCCAAATTTTTCCAGGTGTATATTTTCTCATCAAATATACATTTTTTTGATAAGAATAAACGATAAATAAAACTACAAATGGCTACAAAAATTCACATATTTTATGAAAATACTCTTCGACGGGTTTTTGTTTTTACAAATACTTTTAACAGGGGATCTACATTTAAGCAATTATGATACAATTAGTTCGAATTTGACTTTACTATAACTACAAAAACTGGTCGAAATTTAGGATTAACTTATAATACTATAATTAAATTTTTACAAATAATTGACAAACATTGTTTTCTGCATTTTAATAAATAAAAAATTAATTATTTGATGATAAAAGTTTAATCACAGTGTTAAAATGGTAATATTTTTATAATGAAATAGTTAATGGTTGCTAATCATAATTTCTCCAGTCAAATTAAATTTCCCACTATTTCCTATTTTTCGAGACTGGTAGACACACTATTAAATGTATCTGTAGAAACTAAAACCCGTCGAAGACGGGTACGACAGCTAGTAATACTTAATATCAATATTTTGCTTATTGTCAATTTTATTGAATAACCTTATATTAAGACTATCAACATTTTTTATTTAAAGTTTAGAAGAACTTAGTAATGGATTTAGAAAAAAAATGCAATTAAGGGAAAAAATCTTGAAAGTAAACGATATATGCTTTGTCCACTGGTAAAAACTATTTTCAATCACGGTGGTCATTGTAGAATCATCTAAAATAATATAATCAAATATCATTTCAAAACAGACGACTTAATACAGGTTCTTAATCTTAAAATAATCAAAACATAAAAAATTAAGAAAATTACAAGCTTTTGAATAAAAAAATGTAAAAAATATATTTTTTATCATATATGATTCACATAAAAAATATCATTTTAAATATTAGTTTTGCGATTATAGGTCTTGGGTTAGCTATATGTGCGTCTGGGTTTCGATCTCCGTAGGTCGTAGGTTTTAGATTTTAATACAATTGTAAAAATTTAGTGCTTAATACTTTCTAGCTTGAGTCTCTCAGAAGGTCGAGTCGATGGTGCAAAATTTGAATTTTTATTATTTTTATAATTATAAAAATTATAAAAATTTTCATTTATTTAATACAAATTAAGATTTAGTTGATCCAGAACTGTTTTAAGTTTAAGCAAACAATTTTGTATTTCCATTAAATAATTAATTATTTGATTCAATTAATTAAATAATAATCTTAATTAAAAGAATTAATTGTAAAAAATAATTGAATTTTTGATACAAATAAAGATTTAGTTACTTAAAAAAATTATTTTATTGATGCAAATAAATATTTATTTCATACTGTCAAATAAAATACTCAGATCTAATAAATATTTACTTGGTTCAAATAAATATTTATTGGAGAATAGACAATTAAACTATTTAATTGAGTCAATTAATTTTTATTTGATTCAATTAAATTATTTTTAGTGTAGAAATTATGCAAATTATTTCCTGAAAGAAAAGAATGAGTTGGTGAACAATATTGTTATTGAGAAATAAAAATTATGCAATTCAAGTGCAATTTAGGAATACAAAATTTAAAACAAAATTTAATCCTTTAAGATAAAATTCTTTTAATAAATATGTGTTTCTTCAAAAATATAGTTTCTTCAAATGCATTCAGTAGTGTGTCTACCAGTCTCGAAGGATGGGAAATGGTGGAATATTTAATTTGACCGAAAAAAGATTATAATTAGCTACCTTTAACTATTTCATTAAAAAATATTACTATTTTAAATCAGTAATTGACATTTATCATCAAATAATTTTTTTTAATAATTAAAATGCAGAAAACAATATTTGTCAATTATTTGTAGAAATTTAATTATAGTATTATAAGTTAATCCGAAATTTCCACTAATGTTTGGATTTATAGTAAAGTCGAATTCAAACTAATTGTATCATAATTGCTTAAATTTAAAATAAGACCTATATGGGTGATTTTCAAATAACTGTCATATTTGCATGTCCCCATAGATAAATGACTAATAAAATTCTTATTTTTTGCCACTCACTTCATAAATCACTTAATAGAAGTCTCTTCTGAAAGATACTTAATATTCAGATTGTTAACATTAACATTATCATAGTTAAAATTAAGAAAATAGGGTTAAATTGCCAGGTCCGTGGCATACGTTTTTTTTAAATTTTGTTCTGAAATTTTCACGTAAGCAAATATTAAAACTATCTTTTAAGTACTTTGTAGGCCAAATCTAACCAGATGTTTTACATATAACAATATTTTTATTACAATGATATTCAACGTACACGAGCACTTTTTTCATGTTTTAAATTGTTAATTACTTTCTACCAACACATGTTAACGTCATCGTGATTTTATTACTCAATTTCATGTTTAATTGACTTCTACTGGTATTATTTTGAAGTGCGAACATTGAAAAGAAAATATTTATTCGATTTTTTATTTCTTTACGTGTTTTAACTGTGACACACATGTCAAGACCGTGGAAAAATGTCAGGTCCGTGGCATGTAACTTTTGCATTTTCTTTGCGTTTTCCATCGTAACTTTAGAAATATTTAAAATCTTGTAGTTTCCATTTGAACATATACGTTAATAACAAAAATGTACTGGAATATGTAATAAATGTCAAATTTGGTTCACTATTTTAGCAGAAAAATGTCTTATTCAAAAAAATCACAGTTATTTGAAAATCACCCATATTGCAAGCTGAATTCACAGTTTTCCCGATTAAATTAACTTCCTGCATATTTAACGTTTTTCCAGTTGATGGAACCCCTGTTGAGGGTATTGGTAAGAATAAAAACCGTCGAAGAGTATTTTCATAAAATAAGTTAATTTTATGTGGCCATTTCCACCTGGAAAAATTTTTGACAAAGCTGGGAAAAACCGGATAGTTTGTTGAATAAAAATAATAATAGACACTTTGTTTAATTTTTGCCTTTACAATGCTTAAAACATCCCTAAAGGTTAAATCTGAAATTAAAATAACAAAACATTTTACTACCAAAGTTTCTTCCCAGTAGCAGAATGCAAGTATCGTATCACACAGGTCTCCATCTATATTAATAAAATCAGACTTTTGTCTGTACATTGCACGAAATTAATTTTTTTTAACCTAATTTATTTATTTGAGCAACGGAGATTCAAAAAATTGTAATAGAAAATTTCCTGTCTGTATGTATGTATGTATGTGTGTATGTATGTGTGTATGTATGTATGTCTGCAAAATTTTGTTCGCTTATAACTTGAAAACATATTGACCGAATAAAGTAAAATTTGTCAAGCTTTTAGGTATTGGTCTAACTTAAAGTATTAGCTATATTTGACGAAAAAATATTGAGCTGAACAAAAGTTATGAATTTTTTCAAAAAATTCAAAAAAAATTTTTTTTTTCAATTTTTTCAGATTGGGATAAATTTCGTAATTTATTAATTATATATATATGATTTTAAAAATATATAATATACATATTATAATAAACACATTTTTTTATTAAAAAATAATACTAATATGAAAAAATTATGAATTTGAAAATTATTATGAATTATTATGAATATAAAAAAAATTTATTTTTTAAATTTTGACAATTAATTAGTTACTTACTTATTACTTTTGTAACATATATATTGCATAATATTGCAATATAATAATATTATTATATTATTAATATAATAATATTATTAATATAATAATATAATAATAATATAATATTATTATATTATTAATATTAATATTGCATATTGCAATAAATTTGCAGTTTTTTAAAAATACTAATTAGAACGGGAGATATTAAATTTTTTCAAAAAATTTAAAAAATAGAAAATTTCCAGACTTTTATATTTTTGAATGTATAACTTTTAAACTTTCTGTAATTAAATATTACATGTTATTTAGTCATATTTTAGCATAATTTTGAAAAAATACTGTCCTATAACAAGATTTATAAGATGGAAGTAAGTATTGTTACGTCAAAATTATATAAAGGTTTCTACCTTTATAAAATATACCTAACGTTCCTTGTTTTAAATTAGTTTCAAATAAATTGAATCTAATTTGGGATGAGGATAAGTCAATGAGCCTACTAAATGTTGTGAGAAAATAATTTATTTAAAAACCAACAAGAAAGAAAAGTATTGACAAAAATACAATGAATATAATTATAATTTACAAATCTTACTTTCAGAATAACGATTACTGGTGATCAATGAGCTGGTGATAAAAATCTGTTAATCCAATCTTGAAAGGGCACTTCACAAAAATGGGGACTCCGACAGTTGTCTTTAGTGTGGGATTTTATCACTGTTGTTTACACTAATGTGATAGTGTTTTGTATTTTGAAAATATTTGCTTCCTTCCAGACGGTTGTCAGTAGTTGAGCAAATTTCGATGGTTCGAAATTTGGAATGTCTTGTTTTAATATAGATTTTATCGAAACTTGAATCTATTTCCCAAATGATAATTTTTGAGAATTATTTAAAGTTCTATTTTGAGAACTGGGGAAAAGGTCTAAAAACGAAGTTCGTTTTTTAAACACTTGGAAAAATACTTGGTTTCACTTTAAATTATATTTGTTTGGAAATTAATACTTGTTGATAGACTTGGGTTGATTTTAAATACTTGGGAGTTCACTTTTAACTTTGTACTTTTTAGTTCACTTGTAGACGATGTGTTCAACTCGCTGGTTCGATGACTATAACTTGGTGTTTCAAAAAATTACTCTCTGAATGTAACAGAGCTAGTGCCCTTTATTTATAAAACTTCTTCCATAAGTTTAGCGCCTTTGATGCTACTGGAATTGTGGAGAGATGGTTATTCCTTATTATGGTTTTTCCAATTTTATGCGTGAAAAGTTGTGCCGTCGCATGTATTTTAGGTGGGGATATGTGCCACTGGTTTGGTTAGCTGTTCCTCACAGGTTAATTCACTGCTGGAGTTTCCACTCCAGCAACTATGTGTAAGTTGCCTAATAGATTAGTTTTTGCTCGTTCGTTGATTTTCTTGCTTATAGGAAGGTCGTTGAAATGATACTTAATCGTTATTCTGATTATATTATTCAAGGGTAATATTGTCTGTGGCAAAGGTTTTTACATAATTCAAAATATTACCCTTCTTTCTTGTATTTGATACAATTTGTATATTCGCTGTATGACATATATTATAACAATGACCATAAAAATACTGAATATAATGCAACAATTCGTAGAAATTGTATTAATACAATAACATGCATTTTAATGACAATAATAATATCTAACAATATATAGGTAAGATTCAATATTTAAAAAGAGAATAAACACGTAATTATTATACGTAAATGTAGTATATTAAGAATAAGTTACGGACGTAACAGTATAAAAATGTTTTTAATATCAAAAAATTTAAAAATTATAATTGACAGACCAATTACTATCAAGCTTAATTCAGTAGTATTTTTGGGGTCTGTGATAAACTTTTGACGTGAAAATAATGGAATCTAGAATTATTAGTTTATCTTATTAATCAAAAAATTTTTAATTAGAAAACTTCGAAAATATTAAAAATGATATTAAAAAATATTAATTCGAAGCATTAACATTATTTTTCAATTATTATAAATGGAGACCTGTGTGATACGATACTTGCATTCTGCTACTGGTAAGAAACTTTGGTAGTTAAATGTTTTGTTATTTTAATTTTAGATTTAACCTTTAGGGATGTTTTAAGCATCTTAAAGGCAAAAATTAAGCAGTGTGTCTATTATTATTTTTGTTCAACAAACTATCCGGTTTTTCCCAGCATTGTCAAAATTTTTCCAGGTGGAAATGGCTGTAATAAATTTCTTTAGACTTAACAAAATTAAAATAATCAAATCGAAAATAAGTTAAATAGAATAATAAAAAACGAGAATTAATTGACAGAAATAAACATAAATATAAAAATTATTAAAATTAATGCACAAATCAAATATATTTTATCGTGGCCAATTGTAAATATACAGTGACGAAAATTCTTTTACTTAGAATTTTTCCTCTGATTTTCCAGCCTCCTCAGTCCCACAAATGCCTTCACGAATTTCCGCCCATTCACAAATAACGCCACACTACATATTGAAAATAATATTCTTTTATATTTCTCGATAAAAAGAAAACCAAAAGCGTTTTAAACATAGATATATTAAAATATTCATCACAAATACAGTACCGTCCAGAATTGTCAGTCCACTTACAAAATTCGTATTAAAAACATGCCTCTCGTTTTTTGATAATATTTCAGTTAAAAATAAGTCTAGAAAAATTTAAAAATAACCATTGGAAAGCTTATAAAATTTCGCGTGAAATGAGCTAAAGTTCAAAACTATTCGTTAAATAGAAACTGAGTTAGAGTGTGAGAAATATCGTCTAATTTTCTGATTTTTGAAAATTCTGTTATCCAACTTCAAGTTCAGGATTGCTCTAAACGAGGTTAGAAAAAAAATTCAAATTCACATAAAATAAAGCTTGAGATCTCCTCTTTAAAAGTAGACTAAGTAGCTTAAAAAATATTACGTGGTTTAAAAGATATTGGAGATTTTAAAAAGGTCTGCACGATTGACAAGCAAACCATCATTCAAGCAAAACAGTCACATCGCGCCTCATAGCCAGGGCCGAATAGGACGCTTTATCAAAAACGGGCCCCATTATTATAATTAATTAAAAATTATTATTAATTATTAATTTTTAATTAATTGAGATTCTTTAAATAAAACTGTAATTTGAACACATTTTATAGTTTTTTTAATTAGAAATTATTATTTTAAATTTAATTTAATTAACATTAAATAATTTTTCAAAATGATAAATTATCAATATTATAAATTAATAAATTTCTCTAAATTAAAAATAAATTAGTTAACTAGAATTTTAGTAAATTAAAAATTAAATATAGTTAATAATTAATAATTAATAATTAATAATTAATAATTAATAATTAATAATTAATAATTAATAATTAATAATTAATAATTAATAATTAATAATTAATAATTAATAATTAATAATTAATAATTAATAATTAATAATTAATAATTAATAATTAATAATTAATAATTAATAATTAATAATTAATAATTAATAATTAATAATTAATAATTAATAATTAATAATTAATAATTAATAATTAATAATTAATAATTATTAATTAATAATTAATAATTAATAATTAATAATTAATAATTAATAATTAATAATAATAATGGGGCCCGTTTTTGATAAAGCGTCCTATTCGGCCCTGGCTATGAGGCGCGATGTGACTGTTTTGCTTGAATGATTGTTTGCTTGTCAATCGTGCAGACCTTTTTAAAATCTTCAATATCTTTTAAACCACGTAATAGTTTTTAAGCTACTTAGTCTACTTTTAAAGAGGAGATCTCAAGCTTTATTATATGTGAATTTGAATTTTTTTTCTAACCTCGTTTAGAGCAATCCTGAACTTGAAGTTGGATAACAGAATTTTCAAAAATCAGAAAATTAGACGATATTTCTCACACTCTAACTCAGTTTCTATTTAACGAATAGTTTTGAACTTTAGCTCATTTCACGCGAAATTTTATAAGCTTTCCAATGGTTATTTTTAAATTTTTCTAGACTTATTTTTAACTGAAATATTATCAAAAAACGAGAGGCATGTTTTTAATACGAATTTTGTAAGTGGACTGACAATTCTGGCCGGTACTGTACATTAATTTACCTTGGGGTCTACGGCGTCGGATACACAAGTATGGCGCGAAAAATGTCCCCTTTAATATGGTACAAACGAATGAGGCAGAAAATCAGAGGGAACGCAGTTTTGTGAATTCACCGAATTTACCCCCAGAACACTGCCTTTTCTCCGAATTCACATCGACTTCCACGAATCTACCCGATATAAATGGGCCCAGAATTTATCAAAGAGCAGGGGCTTATTTTATCACACTCCTTTCATTAGGCAATCAATTCCTTTCATTATCCCCCTTGCTTCGGCTGGATCGTTGACAGAAAACATTTTATACGCAGAGAAATAAATATTTAAAATGATCAAAAACATAATAACTTCTTTTCACAGACTAATTCGAATTTACAATGAAACAGGTGAAGCATTTCGAACAACATACTATTATAGTTATACATGACGAAGAATTACAATCAATATAGTTATTTACGAAAATGCAATTCTCTTAACTCCTTCATTCAAAATAACGCCATACATCTATCAATTGATGTTAGCAATTCACTTTATCATTTCTTTTTACATATTTTTTTAGATTCGCTTGATTATATATTCCATGAAAACGATCCCCCTCAATCTCAACCAATTCATACGAGTTATTACCGAGTTTGTTTTTAATTTTATAAGGTCCATAGAAGAGATGGAAAAACTTTCTAGTAACCTTTTTTAACGCATCTGATTGTTTAGGGACGCGAAGCAAGACAAGATCGCCCTCATTCAACTCCAATTTCGACGGGTGCTTTTGATTTTTCGCTCTATTGTCAAAACTTTTTTTTTAATTTTCCTTCGCGAGCATAATCCGAAAGTCCTGTTCAACTCCATCCAATTCAGGGAAATGTATTATTTTCTTTATTTCATCCGCTGCTTATACACCAAAATGCAACTCATGGGGGGAGAAACCAGTTCTACAATTAGTCGTCGCGTTGAAAAAAATTCTATGTCAGGAATATATTTAACCCATTACGTGTGCTTATCACTGCACAGAGTGCGAAACATACGTTCCAATTCCCTCATCATACGCTCTACAGGATTACTTTGCGGGTGACGAATCGAAGAATAAATTGCTTGTATCCCCGCTCCTCGCAAACCATCGCTCCACTTCGGTAACGTGAATTGTGTCCCGTGATCCGACAAGAATATACTCTCTGATAAACACATTCCATCTGTACATTATTCGGCTTTACTCTCTGACAAAGGTCGCATGATAGTACAAAGTTTTTTACATCGCGATTCATCGTTCTCCAAAAATAATATCGCCTTATATAAGATAGGGTTTTATAAACTCCGGGATGTCCGAGTTTCGAATGCACACAATCGAGCAATTGAACCGATAATTCCGCTGGTATCACAACCTGCCATTGATCCCCCCTTTCTCCTTGTGAAACAAAATATCACTCTTGACAACATAATAATCCTTACACGAATTATCTCGAATTTTATCATATAATTCCTGAATCAAGGGATCTCATTTCTGTAAGTCAGATAAATTTTTTAGAGACTCTCGCAAATTAACGGTAAACTCAAAATTATTAATTTCACACGGAACTAAATCATTCTCTATAGGCAACTCAAGCACGTCAATTGATAGACTTTTCGGACCAACAGACTCAAATCTACCTTCCGGGTTTCGACTCAAAAAATCCGCCACGATGTTATCTTTTCCCTACACATGAGAGATAGCAAAATCATATTGTTGTAAC
Source organism: Leptopilina drosophilae (assembly GCA_032873175.1). Taxonomy (NCBI): domain Eukaryota; kingdom Metazoa; phylum Arthropoda; class Insecta; order Hymenoptera; family Figitidae; genus Leptopilina; species Leptopilina drosophilae. The sequence goes on along the minus strand of CM065482.1, from coordinate 29,279,690 downwards.
GCAAGACTCCATCTCAACATACTGGCATATAAATGAGGAGTCGTAAACAAAAAGGTGAGGGCTTTGTGATCCGTTATCACTTCAAATTTGGTACCAAGCAGATTTGCATTTTTGCATTTTTGAGATAGAATATACGATCGCGAGGAGCTCTTTCTCAGTGGTCGTATAGTTCATCTCTGCTACGTTCAAACATCTACTGACTAAGGAAATGATTCGATGATCCCCCTTTTCATCAATTTGATAAAGAACTCCGCTAATACCGGTATCGGACACATCGGTCTACACTTTATACGTCACACCCGAAATATAGTGATTCAATTGAACACAGCTCACAAACGCTCGCTTCATATTTTCAAATGCGACTTCTTGCTCGTCTCCCCACTTCCATACACTTTTCTCTTTAAGAATATTTCGGAAGGGATCGATCAAATTCGCGTGACGAAGGGTAAACTGCCGATAGTACGTACACACGCCAATGAACTGTTGAAGCTCTTTTTGATTTTTAGGCGATTGAAAATTTGATATGATATCCAATTTACTAGAAGGAGAACGAATCCCCTCTGTCGTTAACTCGAAACCCAAAAACTCTACTTTCTTTCGAAAAAACTTTGATTTTTTTAAACTCAAGGTGAAATTTTTTTCTTGTAGAACCTCGAAAACAGAACAAACTTTATTTATGTGATACAAAGCTGTTCTCGTCGTCGATATTAAAAGATCATCAACATATGTTGTCAAACAATTATCAAATTTATTACCGATTGCCAAATTTAATGCTCTAATAAATGCAGATCCCGCAGTTTTAATACCGTAGGGCACTCTACAAAAATGATATAATCTCGAGTCAAACAAAAATGCAGTGTATTTGCGAGAATCCTTATGGAGGGGTATCTGCCAATAACCGGAGGCCAAATCTGTTAAAGACATAAACGTGACACCATAAAACCTCTGCATAATTTCGGAAATGATTGGCGGAGCTTCGTGATCCGACTCGAGGATTTCGTTTATAAATCTCGCGTCGAGATAGACCCGTACTGTACCATCACTCTTCACGACTATTCGCAGAGGATTACAGTATTCACTATCCGATTTTTCTATGATTAACTCATCCTTCATGATTTGTAGAGCTAAACGCGTACGATCCCGAAACGTCATTGGTACCGGGTATGACTTCCGAACAATTGTTTTATGCGGTTTTATTTTCAATTTATATGGGATTGTATCTGCGACCGAAATTTTCGAAGAAAACAATTTTTCAAATTGCGACAATTTTTTTATTACGTATTCGCGTTCTCTGTCGTTCAATTCCTTTATCTCTGCCGCGAGTTTCTTTAATTCATCCTCAAACGATAAATCAGGTTCATCATTCACGTCACTTGAATTTTGAATATCGATATTATTACTAAATTGAATTTCTTCCGCGTCGCGAAAATCATTTTCAAATATAACGTTACTAAAAATTGGATCATTATCATTTTCGCTTACCGAATAGAACTCTCGTATTCTTTCCTCGTGACTCATCTTATCCTCACGTACTGGCATCCCCGGCTCGATACACTGAAAACCACTCACACACTCAACGCGTTCAACTATTTGACATTTTTTGGAATTAAAACTTTTATTACACTCCTGGATTAATTGGTTTTCTTATTGACGAGAATTATTACTACCACTGTACCACGTAATTCCTTGTATATATTGAACATCCGTATTACTATAAGGCAACTCCAAATCATTTTTTATCAATTTACCGAATGATACGAGAGAAGAATTAATCGGAACTCCGCGAATAGTTAATATTTCCCGTGCGTAATCAACAATTGCTTTATTTTCCAAGAGCCAATCATTTCCCAAAATCATAGGATTTGATAAATTCGGCACAATTAAAAGCGAAGATTCCGGTGTCAATGAGTGATAGAATTGGAATCGAATGAGTATAAATAATAACCCGGGGGCATAAAGGACACTTTGACTCAACACAATCCTTCTTTTCCATGTCCGAAGCTATATTTTCCACTATATCATTAAAATCCTCATACGTGTGACGGCGCGACATTGAGGTGGAATAGATCGTGCCTTCTACCAGTTTAAATGGCTTGAATGAGACGGATACGCTATACTATTCATTGATAAGGAAACCGGAGGTGGGGGGCGACTTACATCGGGAAGGGGAACACGTGGATCTCGAGAAGAACCATTATAAAACTGATTTTAACGAGAAATATTATTTGTCACTGTTTGAGCATTTACTACACTCGGCATTCGATGACCGTTTTTGTTATGATCACTCGACTTCCGTTTCAAGGACTGTAAATTTTGTTGATTTCCCGCATTATTGTAAGAGAACGAAGGCATATCTCTGTTGACATTAGAAACCTGATTACGAGACTTGGAATTTTGAAAATTAATTTTCTCTTGAAATGCTAGATCCAGCTACGACAAAGCTTGAGAGATTTTATTATAATTGTCAAAATCCACGTTAGACAAAATTACGCGCACACGCATAGGCATTTGTTGAATGATCGTGAAGTGAAGCTCATAGGGTTCATATCTGGGAACGAAATACTGAGCCTCCTTAATCTGGTTCAAAAAATACGTTTAGAGAGTATCCTTCGCATTATCGAAACGTTTCGCGAGCCAATCCGATTTAAGCTTAATTCAGATGGGAATTGAATAGAACTCATTAAGAAATTTTGCTTTAAAATCATTGTAACTAATTAGAGAATTTCGTTGTGACTCGAATCATGCGCGTGCGCGTCCTTCAAAGCACCCATCGATAACGTTCAAGCGATTTTCTTGTAAATTTTTGAACACGAAATATTTTTCAAGTTTCTCCACAAATTGATTAGGATTTTCAGGTTCGCAAAATTTGGAATTTTTTGCATCAACATTTAATACCTTCAAACCATCCAGCAACGTACGAACAAACTGATTACCCACATCGGCATCAAGTCCCGTCACACGATTTTGCAATTGTACAAGTTGTGTATTTTGAAGCGTATTTAATTGACGCAGTCTATTAATTTCCGCGCGCAATTCTTCTATACTTTCATTCGTATCACAAGTATTTTGTTTATTTAAGGAATCACTCGAAATTTGAGGCATCTTTTTAGAATGTCTCTGTCGCAATGTCTCTAAACCCGTTAAAATAATTCCTGATCGAGAACGTGTTTTCCGTTTATACTTAGGCATACACTACAATATAAATAAACAATTTCAAACAAGATAAAGTTAAAAATGCAAATTTAAAAATCGAAATTCATTCAAACAATATTTCTTGGGCACTCATTCATGTCCCTGTTCGGGCGCCATTTATGTAATAAATTTCTTTAGACTTAACAAAATTAAAATAATCAAATCAAAAATAAGTTAAATATAATAATAAAAAACGAGAATTAATTGACAGAAATAAGAATAAATATAAAAAACATCAAAATTAATGCACAAATCAAATATATTTTTAAATAAAATCAGTCGCTTTGACTCAAGTCAAATTAAATCAATCAAAATTTACAATTTTTGTGTCCGCGTCACATTAAAAAGTACATACACACATTCATACTCAGATTCAAATTATAACACAAAATTAGGACAAAAATATACAATAAATAAATTGATTCAAACATATAGGTAATTAAATGTAGCGACTTAGTGAATTCAACAATAAAATACTCATCGCTTGTGTTCTCTACCCAGGGGAATCGATGTGACGGCGTGGACTCGGAAACGGCGTTTTCAGCTATTTTGCACTTTCTCGAGGTCTCTTTGTTTTCCTCCTTATCGTGGCCAATTGTAAATATACAGTGACGAAAATTCTTTTATTTAGAATTTTTCCTCTGATTTTCCAGCCTCCTCAGTCCCACAAATGCCTTCACGAATTTCCGCTCATTCACAAATAACGCCACACTACATATTGAAAATAATATTCTTTTATATTTCTCGATAAAAAAAACCAAGAGCGTTTTAAACAAAGATATATTAAAATATTCATTACAAATACATTAATTTACCTTGGGGTCTACGGCGTCGGACACACAAGTATATCGAGAAAAATGTCCCCTTCAATATGGTACAAACGAATGAGGCAGAAAATCAGAGGGAACGCAGTTTTGTAAATTCACCGAATTTGAACCCCTGTTAAGGGCATTGGTAAGAATAAAGACCGTCGATGAGTATTTTCATAAAATAAGTTAATTTTTGTAGCCATTCCCACCTGGAAAAATGTTGACAAAGCTGGGAAAAACCGGATACTTTGTTGAACAAAAATAATAATAGACACACTGTTTAATTTATCCCTTTACAATGCTTAAAACATCCCTAAAGGTTAAATCTGAAATTAAAATAACAAAACATTTTACTACCAAAGTAGTATTTTACTACTCCCGTTCTAATTAATATTTTTCAAAAACTGTAAATTTATTGTTTATATATATATATATATATATATATATATATATATATATATATATATATATATATATATATATATATATATATAAATATGAGGCATTCCATGTCAAGTGATCCAGGTGTAGAAAAATTTTTCTCCAATCGTAGCAAAACTTGGGGCTTTTGTAGTACTAATAGATAGTAATTTTTCGTGAAAATATTTTTTTACCTAGTCCAATATTTTCCGAGGGGGAGGTGGTTAAATATTTGGGATTTTCAGTACAATGCTTATTTCAATAATTCTTTACTCTTAAACTATTAAACATGAAAATTTGGCAAGGTACATTTTGGAAAGATTTTTTAATGCTCTTTCGATTAAAAATAGGCATTTAAAAAAAAATTTTTGGCCCAAAAAAATCAAAATTGAAAATAAATTTTAATTTTTTGGAAAAAGGGCAGCCTTTTTTTTAAACGAAAGCTGAGGTTTTTTCCTAAAAGAACATATAAATGAAAAAGTGGGACAAGAATGTTTAAACATTGAAAAAATAAATTTTCTTGTAAAAACGGGTTTAGAGCGCTCCGGTGAGTAGAAACCTCTGTTTTTCACTGTTTAAACATTCTTGTCCCACTTTTTCATTTATATGTCCTTTTAGGAAAAAACCTCAGCTTTCGTTTAAATAAAATAAGGCTGCCCTTTTTCCAAAAAATTAAAATTTATTTTTAATTTTTGTTTTTTTGGGCCCAAAAAAAAATTTTTTTTATATGCCTATTTTCAATCGAAAGAGCATGAAAAAACCTTTCCAAAATGTACCTTGCCAAATTTTCATGTTTAATAGTTTAAGAGTAAAAAATTATTGAAATAAGCATTGCACCGTAAGACACCTGGGTCACTTGACATGGAATGCCTCATGTATATATGTTACAAAAGTAATAAGTAAGTTATTTATACTTACTTCCATCTTATAGATATAGTTATAGGGCAGTATTTTTTCAAAATTATGTTAAAATATAACAAAATAACATGTAATATTTAATTACAGAAAGTTTAAAAGTTATACATTCAAGAATATAAAGGTCTGGAAATTTTCTATTTTTTAAATTTTTTTAAAAAAATTTAATATCTCCCTTTCTAATTAATATTTTTAAAAAACTGTAAATTTATTGTTTATATATATATATATATATATATATATATATATATATATATATATATATATATATATGTTACAAAAGTAATAAGTAAGTAACTAATTAATTTACTGCAATCTGTCAAAATTAAAAAAATAAATTTTTTTTCATATTCATAATAATTCATAATAATTTTCAAATTCATAATTTTTTCATATTAGTATTATTTTTTAATAAAAAAATTTGTTTATCATTATATGTATATTATATTTTTTTAAAATCATTTATATTATTAATAAATTAAGAAATTTATCCCAATCTGAAAAAATTGAAAAAAAAATTTTTTTTGAACTTTTTAAAAAAATTTATAACTTTTGTTCACCTCTATATTTTTTCGTCAAATATAGCTAATATTTTAAGTTAGACCAATACCTAAAAGATTGCCAAATTTTACTTTATTCGTTCAAGATGTTTTCAAGTTATAAGCGAACAAAATTTTGCAGACATACATACATACACACATACATACATACATACATGCAGACAGGAAATTTTCTATTCACATTTTTGGAATCTCCGTTGCTCATGTAAATAAATTATGTTAAAAAAAATTAATTTCGTGCAATGTACAGACAAAAGTCTGATTTTATGAATATAGATAGATGACAGTTCCGTCAACAGCACATAAATACTCAGATTTTACAAAAAGTATTTTTCCAATCCTGGTTACATTTTGTGGCACAATGGAAACAATTAAGCTATTATACCTTTTTAAAAAATTCCTAACATGCTAAAGTTAATTAGAATAAATTTAAAATAATAAAATAAGCAAAATTAACTGGATAACTTCGAGATAATTTGCTGCTTATTAACATTTCAACTTTTGAACCATTTCGCATTTAATGTTTTTAGCTAATTCGCTTTTCAGTTTCGCAGCGTACTTGCACTGCAACTCCCCAGCGGACATTTGGTTTTCGCCTGAAATTCGCAGGGTTTATTAACCCCAATTTTTCCAACATCCTCCTCTTTTATTTTGCGCATGTAGGTCTTAAAGTATACGATTTTAAGTTTAATTTAAAACTACATAGAAGTTTCTAGCATGACAGGTTAAGGAAAAAAAACCCTACTTTTCTCAAAATTCTGACGTGATATGCAATTTTGGGGACCTGTGTAATATCTCTCGTATCGATTACTACTCTGATGACTACAATTTTGAAATAACTTGGGCGGACGACTACATCCTGTGATTGAGATTTTTAGATTGATTTCTTGTGGATAGTTTAGCTATTTTTATACAAAACGCTGTTCTCCGAGTGGGTGGAAATGCATCGGTTTTTTAAAACCACACTGAGAAAAAAATGCTATTGAATTTATAGTACGCATATTCTTATTTGTTCAGAAGCAAATGTCAGTAATTTGATGTGATATGTAGTCTATTTTATAGCACTGCTTTTAAAGCAGAAAATGACTTCTTTGATTTAATAGCGATGCTATAAAATGAACTACATTTTGCATTAAGTTAATAACTTTTACTTTTCAACGTATGTGAATATGCGTGCTATAGATTCAATAGCATTTTTTTCTCAGTGCATTGTCATACTTGCTTAATGCATCCCTCTGTATTAATTAAATTGTATATAGTGTATATTTATTTATTTATTTACTATGTTCCCGCGGTCAAAAGACCATAAATGGGTTACTAAAGAAATACAAAAAGTGTGTATAGAGAAAAAACACAAAATTAATTTTAAATTTTTCGTATTATCGCAAATCCTCTGTGTATTGTTCCAAAAATTTCAAAAAAGCTGACTGATTAGAGAAAAAAAGATCCAGATCCGGACGCATATTGTCAAACATTCTGTTGACATGGTAATACGCAAACACAATAGGCGAAGTCAAAGAGACAATGTTCTGCTTATTCAATTGGTAAAAAGGTTCAACATTTCGAGAAGACAACCTTGGTATTCTAAAAAAATTTTCGTTTAACAAGTACGGACAATCAACTTGAGACGTAATAATTTTAAACAAAAATGTGGCTGCAGTTATTAAATGGCGTTCAGCTAACGTCATGAAACCAAAACGCTGGCATAAAAATAAGTAGTCGCAACCTCTATTTGGATATATACCATCCTTCTTAAACGCCACATATTTTAAAAACCTTTTCTGGATAGATTCAATTTCTGTGTTGTATTTACCGTAGTAGGGTTTCCAGATTATCCTGGCATACTCTGTTCGTGAACGAATAAAGGTATTAAACAATAAGCAATATGTATTAGGTTCAGTCCAGTGCCCCGAAGAACGAATTTGGTATCTCAGAGCCCTCGCCGCAGCGAAAACCGTATTACTGATATGTTCATTAAATGTTAAGTTAGAAGAAAATGTCACACCAAGACCGCAAGTAGAAAAAACACGTTCTAAAGACACATCAGCCAACCTGTAATCGTAAAGGACAGGTGTCTTACCTCTATAAAAAGATATAACGTTAGATTTTTTTAAGTTAATAGAAAGTTTATTGGCCAAACACCAAACCCTCACGCAGTCAAGATCAGACTGAAGCTGCAAATTATCTTTAGATGAGAGAATAGATCGGTAAATTTTCACATCATCGGCATAAATTAAAATGTGTGATTTAACAACATTTGTGATATCATTAATATAAATTCTATAAAGTGGGGACCCAAAGGATGAACCCTGTGGCATCCCACGATCAGGAATAAAAATTTTAGATCTGTAATTTCTAATTGAGACCCGGTGTGATCTACCATTAAGATAGTCTAAAAGAGTAATTTTAAAGTTAAAAGGTAACCGCAGTGTGTCAAGCTTCTCAGCCAAAATATCATGATTGATACTGTCAAACGCTTTTAAAAGATCCATATATATTGTGTCAACTTGTTGGCCTCTCTGCATGCAGTCATTCAAAAAATGTAAAAAACATGCAAGGTTAGTTACTGTGGATCTATCTGTCATGCCCCCATGTTGATCAACCGATATCACCGGTCTCATTGCAGTTTGCAAAAAATTAACTACTGAGAACTCAAAAACCTTAGCAAAATTTGAGACCAATGATATCGGCCTATAATTTATAACTTGAGATATGTCCCCGGATTTATACACGGGAACAACTCTAGCAGACTTCCAAGGGGCAGGAAAATGTCCAGAAAGTAGTGCAAGATTAAAAATGAAAGTTAAGGGAGATGCCAAGATTGAAGCACAGTCCTTGACGAAAAAGCCTGGCACACCATCTAGTCCCGCTGTGAAAGAAGGCTTAAAGGACCTCGCGGCACGAAACACAATGTCATGAGAAAGAGTATAAAGATTATCTTCCATGTCAATTGATGATGTTAATGTATTAAAATTTGAAATATTTGAAGTGGATGTGCAATGTTTAGCAAAAAGTGTAGAAAAAGCATCGACAATTACCTGGGGTTCGTCCAAAACTGCATTTTCATAGTGCATGACATCATGGTCGCTTTTAATACTCCTATGTATAAATGAAGACATCAATTTTATCTCTGAATCATAAATATTAACTTTATATCTGCGTTTTTTTTAAAAGATAATTTTTTTTATTGATTTCTCGAATAACTGATTTACTGAACCAAGGTGGATATTTTCGGATTTTATTTTGTGAAAAACTGTAAACAGGTACAAAAAGTTGAAAACATTCTAATAAAATTATAATAAAAGTATCATATGCTTTGTCGACATTAGTACAATTATATAATATAGTCCAGTCAATCGATGACAGGTACACATATAAATCACTTAAAAAAGCTTTGCGAAAATTAAACTGAATATTCTGTTCAATTGTATTTGTAATGAAATTGAAAGGTTGGAATTTATGTGACATTTGCAAAAGAGTGGAAATTGATAAGGTAGGATGATATGAGTCTTCAAGAACCAGTGGAAAAGGTGCACGTTCAAGTAAACATTTAAAATTCGCAAAGGCCAAATCCAAGCATTTTCCATCCCCATCCATAACATTATTGAATTGCATCAGATCGAAAGCAAGAGCAAAATTTTTTATAATTCGAGTTCTAAAGTCAATGTTGACATTATTTTCGACAAACTTTGGTGAGTTAAAATCTCCTATGACAACAAGTGGATTATCATACAAAGCCTGAACGTTCATTAAAGTTAAGAAAAAATCACGGTAAGAATCAGCTGGTGTATTAGGAGGGATATAAATTAATAGTAATGTAAAGGTTATAGTATATTTAGATACATTAAGAGCAATTATATTTATGTTGTAATTATATAAATCATATGGAGACATGTCTATAACTGAAATCTTATATGAGGAGTTTACTGCAACAAGAACACCACCACCCTTTTTTTCAAGTCTGTCATGTCTGAAGACTTTAAATAATTCAGAATCAAAAATTTCATTAGAGGGGGTGTCAGGTTTCAACCATGATTCAGTGATACATATAATATCATACAGTGACAAATCAGGAAAACATTTTATTAATGATAGTTTGGAGTTTATACCGCGTGTATTTTGATAGATAATATTGACACTGAAAAAATTTCCCCGAGACACTATGGTTTAACGTTGACACTCGTTGATGGCTTGCGTGAATTTACTATAATCGGTGATCCTCCACGATAGCGAATTTTGAGATCTCTCTCTCCTCCTTCTAAACGGTCGAACAATTCCTTCTTGGCCTGACGGTATTCCAATTGTTGTATCTTTGTGCGATCTGGAGCAACTGTCACTGATAAGAGAAATGGCATAGTCTGATTGCCCGATTGGAGATTCAAGAAACAAGTGCGAAACTGGTTCGCATCTTGTGCACATTGAAATATTACTTTCAGTTAACGTGGAACAGACTTGACCTGTGAAATAGAACCAATTCGCCAAGTTTTAAAATTTTTAAGAGATTCCGTGGTTGAATTAAACAAAGATAGTAGGCGAGTGATGAAGTCTTTGTCCTTGTTTTCGACGTTAGATACTAAGGCATCATTGTCTTTAACACCAAAGATAATTACATTTTTCGACCTATTCATGCGGTCCTCCATCTCATTCAGACATGCAGAGACATCAGCTGTGTTGTTACCTTTGTTTACCTCGGCAACCTTGACCTCAAGTTCCTCAACCCGTTGACCCATATCATCCATCAGAGATTCACACTCAGTGATGCGTGAGCTGTTCTTATCAATATTGGTTGATAAATTGGTAATAGATTTTTTAACTTCAGCAAATTCACCACTCATAGTTGTCTGGAGAATGTCACTTTGTTCCTTGAAAGCCGCCTTTATGTCATTAAGGGAGGGGAAAACTGAAGTGGGTGATGGGGGAGCACAACACTTTTTATAGCCACCTTTTGAGGTTTTAGGTGTCTTCTGCGCACAACTGTTATGGTATGGACTATAACATATAATTGTTCTAGTTTCTAATACGCGTGTTTATTTTCTAAAGTTTAGAATTTATTAAATTTTGTTAAATTAATTTTGTTACAACAAATGTTTTAATTGTCGACTACAATTTATTGTTATTATAATTCGTCATTACAATTTTTTATTTAATAGTTACTGTTACGATAGTTAAAAAAGTACAACTCTCTCCACCGTAAAATAATAAAAAAAACATATTATAGTTTCCCAAAGTATTCAACCTTACAAGTTTATTACTTTGTTGAAAAGTAAAATTCCGCAAAATGTTATTTTAGAAAGAGACTAAAATATCTAATTCTCTTTCTCCTTCAAAATGTTTTCAAAATTCTATTTGTAAGCATATAAAAAATAATACCATTTAATACTGCAACTGTAACTATTTGATAGTTCCATTTGTTATTAACAATTATTTCTAATTGCAATGTCATTAATTATAAAAAGTTACAATTTGTTATTATACATTAAAACTATTAATTTAAACAATTAGAATCAATATGTAAATGTTAATTATTTTTTGTTATTAAATTTATTATTATTATCATAATTCTTCACATCATAACGACCATTATTATTGAATAAAATAATTCTTCTCTACCCTTAGCTGTTGCTCAATTTTCTTTTATTCAGGAATCTCAATAAGTTCCAAATGAGACAATAGCCATTTCTCCTCATGCTTACTAAGCCAGGTAGTTCCGTTAAAATCAAAAAGAATTAGAAATTTGAGGACAAACCTCAAGAAATTAAATCGGCAGGATTCTGACTTGTTCGAATATGACGCCATTCATGTGATTGTGTCAAGCTTTGAATTTCTTTTACGCAATTTCCGACGAATGTTTTTAAACTATTTGACGGACTTTTAAACTAATGTAGAGCAATAGTTGAGTCGGACAAAAAAAAACACTTCTTAAAAATTAAAAAATTTTGTTTCAGGGAATATCCTTTTTTTCTCTTTTGTACCAAAAGAAAGTTTATAATATGAGTACTTTCAATATGTGTAACCAAAAAAACTACATTGTAACGTTTTATAAAATCCTCATCCAGCGGGTCCTATATAAATTTGGATAAATTGACGTTTTATAAGTAAAGAGTTATAAAAAATTAATTAACAAATTAAAATCATTCATAAAAATAAAAATAGTGTTAGTTCTTTTTATAAACGAATTTTTATTAATTATTAATTCGAAAACATAGCGATACTTGTCTATGTGAACAACAAATTGATTTTTTTTCAAGAACAAGAAAAGAAGTTGGTTTCCTATTTAATCAAGTTCTTAGATATATATTTTGGATTAGTACCTTTGGAGGTTAGAAAGCTAGCACACGAATATGCTGTAATGCTTGAATTGAAAACTATTCCTTTGAGTTGGAACAATAATCACATGACTGAACCGGATTGGTTTTAATATTTTATGCAAAGAAAAACTGGATTATCGCTAAGAACACCAGAAGCAACGTCGTTGAGTCGAGCAACGTCTTTTAATAAAACTAATGTTTAAAATTTTTTCAACAACTGTCGACAGCTGATGGAAAAATAAAAAATTTACTCCTTTCCGAATTTGTAACGTTGACGAAACGGGAATCACGACTGTTCAAAAAGCTAAAAAAAATAGTGGTTCCTCGTGGTAAGAAACAAGTAGCAGCTATTGCTTCTGTTATGTTCGTATTTCCTAGACTAAGATACACTAACTGGAAATTCTTCGAGATGGATGTCTGAAACAGTGCATTGTCCTGTTTTTGGATCATTTTATTGCATACGTCAACCTTCTGCCACAGAACACGTTCTTTTGCTGCTCGACAATCGCAACTCACATGTTAACCTTCAAGTCGTTAAAAAGGCCAATAAAACAACGTAATTATGTTTTTTCCACCAAATTGTTCTCATAAGCTACAGCCTCTAGATGTAAGAGTCTACGGACCATTTAAAAATCAGGCAGAGAAGCAGGCGCAACGCGCCTACATCATAGGGTTTCGTGGTCTAAAATGACAAAAATGATGATAATGATATTGAATGAATAAAAAAAATAAATAATAATTTATTTAGAAATGTTTTTTTTAATTAATTGTTTAAAAATTTTAGTGAAGTAATTGGTTCTTTTAGTACTTTTGAGTATTTTCATGTCGAATATGTTTTCAATAAAAATATGGAATAGGAGTGATTTAATATATATTATCAAAAAGTATAACTTTAACAAATTAAGAATTTAATAATTTATTTTTAATAATATACAAAAATTGTAGAACTATGTAAATTACCCATTACCATTACCCTAACAACAGTTGTTATGACAACCATTACCATAGTAACGGTTGACATGGCAATGGTTGTTATGGCAAACATTAACATAGCAATGGTTGCCATGGCAACGGCTGTTATGACAACCATTACCATAGCAACGGTTGACATGGCAACGGCTGTTATGACAACCATTACTAGAGCTGTGCAAAAAGCTCGAAGCTCGATCGAGTTTTTTCGAGCTTTTCATTTTTCGAGCCGAGTTGAGCCGAGCCTAATCAGTTTGAGCTCGAGCCGAGTCCGAGCCGAGTCGAGCCATATAAAAAGCTCGAATAATTTCGAGTACTCGATTGGAAACGGCTCGGCTTTTTGAGCTTTTTGCACAGTTCTAACCATTACCATAGCAACGGTTGCCATTGCAACGGTTGTTATGGCAAACATTAACATAGCGACGGTTGCCATGACAACGGTTGTTAAGACGTTAGACTTAAGACTTAGGACTTAAGACCTTCTTATACCGAAGTTGCCATGGCAACGGTTGTTAAGACGTAAGACTTAAGACTTAGAACTTAAGACCTTCTTATACTGAAGTTAAGTCTTAAGTCTTAGGACATAAGAACTTAAGAAAAACTTAAGACTTAAGACGTAAAAACTACGGACGGACACCGAAGTCTCGCTATAAGGGTTTTGGACCTTGGCCACGAAACCCTAAAAATTACATGAACAGAGCACATGAAAATTGGATGATTAATCGTTCTGCAAAAAATTATGACGATCAATGATCTTACAGCACTGGTTAAGGAGTCATTGCCACAAGCTTTAAATCTATCCAACATCATGAATGGTTTTTAAAGCATCCGGTTTGTGGCCCTTTAATGATGAAATTTTACTGCTTAGTGCTTTTGCATCGCCGTTTGTCACTGACCGTCCAAATCCTATCAATGCATAAAAATGCTCAAATTCTACGCAAAATGTTTTCGATGCGAGTTTTGACTTGGAAAATGTAGAAATTGTCGAGTTTGACCCTGCGCAAAATTTAAATGAAATGGAAATTGTGCAAGAAATTGTAGTAAAAAGTACTCTTTATCCTTTTCCTGTGCCTGATCCAACTTTATCGAACTTGCAAAACCAGACACACAATGTTCACCGTCAAAAGTCCGACCTTACCCTAAAGCTTCACCTCGGAAACAAACAACTCGTAAACGTCGTACAAAAAAATCAATAGTTTTAACTGACTCTCAAGAATTAAATGTTTTAGAAAAAGAAATGAAAATTAAAAACCAGAAAAAGAAAAAAGAAAAGAGACTATGTGAACTATGTTAATTAATTTAGTAAGTTAATGTCGTAATACATTTATTTAATGATATAAATTAATAACTTATAAAATACAACAAAAAACCAGTAAAAGTATTAATACAAAGGCAAATGAAAACATATTTGTGATAGAAATATATTTTTCTACTTATCTTATGAAAAAAGCTGCAAACGTGTACTATATTTGTAATTTTATCATTAAATATGGCAACAAATCAATAAATGTGATAATACAATTTAAAATTAAAAAATATATGTAATAAAAACATATATTTATACTTATCCCACGAAAATAAACCTTCAAATGTGTTCCTTATTTGAGATTTTATTATTGGTACTGTGGTTTCATTCCACACTTCTCAAATCGGAGAGGAAAGATAAACCCAAAGGTTGGTTCTAATATAGCGATAATGCCAACCTTAAGCCAACCGCCACACACTCCCTTCTAAGTGTCAACGATAAGAAAAAAAATAATAATGTTGTACAAAATATACGAGTATAAAAAATAAAAAAAAATTTGTTTTCAAATAAATTCGTAGGTTGTTGCAAATATCACATTTTACATATTCGTCAATCATTCATATGCACACAATCGTAATCTAAACATTAAAATTTACCTTCCTTCTTTTCAAAATATTCGGAACAAATTTATTTTGCTTAGGTGGTACAAATATGATAAAAGGTTTATTTTTTAGGAAAGTCTCTGGTCGATTGTCATGATCAACTCGCTCTTCATGCTTCGAAGTTTTTAACATAATATGAGATTCTTTTTGTTTAACAGAGCTCGGACGAAGAAGTGAATTATTTTGATTACATTCAATTCTTACGGGTATCTACGACGGTAATCCTAGTTTAACAATTTCCGAAGAAGCACGTACAGTAAATGCCGGTTTTAGATTTTCTAATGATATTTGTTTAGATTTTCAATCGACATCAATTTCGTAGACCCGATCCGAAATACGGTTTATAATTTTATAAGGTCCTGCGTACAGACATTGTAAAGGTTTTTTTTAGAGCTCTAATTATTCTTACAAAAACATAAGAGCAAGTTGACATGTCTTTAAAAATAAAAATTTTACGTTTGTGATGGTGTGAGACAGGGACCGGTTTGATTTCACGTATATGACTTCTGAACTCATCAAAAAACGAATAAGGCTCAGCGGCGAGATTATCTGGTAGAACAAATTCACCCGGTATACGCAACACTTTTCGGAAAACATACTCTGCGGACGACGCCCCGCAATCCATGACGGAGGTTCTCAATCCTAAAAGGACGGTAGGAAGGACTCGAGTCCAACTAGATGTAGAATGACACATAATCGCTGATTTCAGGGTCCTGTGCCACCGCTCCACCATACCGTTGGATGCGGGATGGTAAGCGGAGGACCGAACCCTGTAACATCCTGATAATTGAAGTAATGATGAAAATAACTTGGACTCAAATTGGGTACCCTGATCAGTCGTCACTGTTTGGGGTGTACCATATCTTGAAATCCACGTGTCAACGAAAGCATGCGCGATGGTAGTAGCTTCGATATTTTTAATAGGGACTGCCTCCGGCCACCGAGAAAAACGGTCAATCATTGTTAAGCAAAAGCGGAATTCTTGATCAACGGGAAGTGGACCTACTATGTCCATATGAACATGTTCAAAACGAGATTCCGGAGCGATGAATTGACCAGGTAGTAATATATTGTGTTTTGAGATTTTTGCTTTCTGGTTTTCGACGCAATTTTTACAATACTGTTTGATCTGTTTGTGCATTTCCGGCCAAGTGTAACATTTTCGTATGGTTCTATCTAATACACGAGCACTCGGTTGTGATAGGGAATGAAACGACTTAATTACTTTCTTCCGAAGAGACTCTGGAATAAAAAGACGAATACTATCACCGGCTGTATCGCATTAAAGTTCGACATTTTCCGGACCGTAAACAAATTTCTTTAACTTGATGGACCAATATGATCTTAATAACGCTCTCTTCAGATCTTCATCAGATGCCTGAGCACGAGCAAGTTCCGCGATATTAATTTCCGAGTCAAAAGTCACCGCGTCGACCCTAGACAAAGCGTCCGCAATAACATTCTCAGAACCCGCGAGATGTTCTATTGATGTGGAAAATTCAGAAATATATGACAACTGACGTTGCTGATGAAGAGACGCTTTTTCGGACTTCTGTTTAAATGCAAAAATGAGTGGTTTGTGATCAGTGACGATTCGAAACATTCGACCCTCTAGGAAATGACGGAAATATTTTATAGATTCAAAGATCGCGGTGAGTTCCCTGTCGTACGTGCTGTAATTTCTCTGAGCAGGTGAAAACTTTCTCGAAAAAAATGCCAAAGGCCTCCAGGATCCATCAATCTTTTGCTCCAGTGCTGCACCCATCCCAAAATTTGAAGCATCCGCAACGAGTCGAGTTTCAGCGTCGAGTTTTGGATGATAAAGAAGAATCGAGTTAGCAATCTCCTTTTTAATCTGCTCAAAAGCATTTTCAGCTTCGGGGATCCAATCTATTGGAGTTTTATCGTTCTTCTTAGAACCAGAAAGAAATGCATTAAGTGGAGCGAGTGTATGAGCAGCATGCTGGATACTACGCCTATAAAAATTAGGAAAACCTAAGAACTTACGCTTTTCGGACACGGTTTTGGGTTTCGAATAAGACACGATAGCTTGAATTTTCTCCGGAGTTGACCGAAAACCTGAATGAACGATAACGTGACCAAGGAACTCTAACTTACCTCTCCCAAACTGACATTTTCGACGTTGATGCGTAAATTGAAATCCCTCAAACGGCGAAAAACTTCGTCTAGATGTTTCTCATGTTCCAATGGATTATTGAAAGCAATGAGAATGTTATCTATATAAACATATACATACTCTAAGTCACCCAGGGCTTGAGAAATGTATCGTTGAAAGGTCTGAGCATAATTTCGCATGCCAAAGGTCATCATAGGGAACTCGAATAACCCGAAGGGGGTAATGATAGCCGTTTTTGGAATGTCGTCAGGACCTACAGGGATCTGATTGTAGGCCATGTGAAGGTTTAACTTACTGAAGATTGTTTTACCCCCCAATTGAGCCGAAAAATCGTGCAAGTGTGGCACTGGATACCGATCTGGTTCGGTTACGGAATTAAGGCGGCGATAATCGCCACAAGGTCGCCATTGCCCCATTTTCTTAAGCACAATATTAAGTGGTGCTGCCCAAGAACTACTGGAGCGTCTACAAACTCCCGTATCTAACCAAATTTGGAACTGAGCTTTTGCTGCTTTCAACTTTTCCGGTGGAAAACGTCGAGGTCGTTCTGCCAAGGGAGGACCATGTGTTATAATATGATGGTAAACGATTGGAGTTGATTGGGTATTTCCTTGTGCTGGACCGGTAATTTCGGGATATTTTGCCAATATTTTAGCAAAAGGTATCTGGTGATTAACTGTGTTCACGCTGCACGATGAGACTTTACGAACTTCGACATTAGTATGTAAATTAGTAATCAAGTCTATTAGTCGACGATGATTAAGATCGACGATCAGGCCAAGATTAGTTAACAAATCCGCTCCAATAATGGGATAAGGAACTGCCGCGATGTAAAAATTCAATTTTATATCCCTCCTGAGTCCCAAATCTAATGACATATGTTTTTCTCCGTAGGTTGATATTTTCGAATTATTAGCGGCGAATAGAAAAATGTCCGTTGGTTTAAGTTTCGAATTCTGCTGGACCGGAAGTAAGGAAACATCGGAACCTGTATCGATCAAAAATAACGCCGAAACCGATTGTCTCCGAACGGGGAGGCGTATCTAGTTTAAAGACTTATTATTGTTTCCTGATTTACTCGAATAAGAACAAGGCGATTTGCATTTCGTGGCTTTATCGCCAAACTTATGATGATACCAACAATTCAATTTCTCCTTACTAGAAGACAAACGATTCCCATTATTTTTACGACCATTGCGAGATTTAGATCTAGAACGATCATTTTTTATTTGAAAATCCCATACTCAAAGCGCTAATCTGTGCAAAAAATTTACTAATTTGATTTTCAAGAATTGTTAATGGATTATGACCAGATTCGGAAGGGGTAGACGGTGCTGAATTAACAGCGGTACAGTAACCGGTAGTGTTAGTAGCATCGTAAACCTTGTCAGCAAGGTCAGCCAAGTCTTGAACTAGTGTTAGCTGAGAAGCAGCAAAAATAGCGCGTGTCGCGGAAGGCAATTGATCGAGAAAAACCGATATAATAATATCATCGCTGCAATTCACGTTACCCAGACTTCGTAAACGAGTTAAAATTAAGGAAGGTTTGCCATCCGTGGAAATATCTCCATTAACCCTCACGGGCTCTAGTTCGTTTTTCCGACTGCGCGCACAATACCGGGTCCCTCGGACCCGGTATTTAAATTCAATAGAAATCAAAAATTTGATAGCAAAATTGTTGATATTTTTTATCTAACATATAATTGTATCATTTTAAAGAAATTATTTTAAAAAATAGTTTAAAAACAACATTATTTATAATAAAAAAATAATATAAAAAACAAAAAATTAAAAAAAAATTTCAGACCAATCACCGTATAATGTATAAATAATTATATAAACATTTTATATATTATATATATGTTACATATATATAAAATAGTTTAAAAAATAGTAATATAAAATAATGGTAGAAATATAAAACACCTGAAAGAAATCTTCAGCTAAATTACCTAATAATAATTATCTATATTTAGACGTAAAAGCAAACAAAAATTTTTTAACGACCGCCATATTGAATCCGTCATTTTGAATATTTCAATTCTGACATTACATTTGTAATCAGCGACCCGAAAAATCCCCGAGTACCGATTTTATAGAAAATCTGATCGATTTTCTGTTCTTTTTCTTTTGGGAATAGAATTTTCCAAAAAACGTACAACACGCACTATATTTTTCGCAATACATCACTTCCGGAATTATTTGGGATATGTTTACACTTATTACAGTAGGTAATGTTGAAACATTACAAAATAATGCAACATTGCAAAAAAATTTCTTACTTTTTATAAGTATTTATAACCCGGGTCCCTCGGACCCGGCTTGAGTCTCTACGTATGTTCGACTTAAAAGGAAATTTTCCAGAGTATTTTATGAATTAAAAATTGTTTAAAAAAGTGAAAAATGTGCGTTTTTACGACCTCAAGTCTAATGTGAAGTTGACTTTCTAATAATATTTTCTTAACCGGAAGTAAATAAAAAAAACATTCCTCCGGGTCCGAGGGACCCGGCTCGCGCCCGTGAGGGTTAAGAAGTTGACGTAAACGAAGTTCCGCGGAAACTGCATAAGTTGCTATAATTCTCTTTTTAATTTGTGTCAAAATTTCCGCAGGTACTGGACGAGTAGTCATAATGTCGCGAGCGCAAGTCAAAATTTTCGGATCTAACTCGACAATGATGTGATTAGCTTTAGTTTTTTCAGTGGTAATACGAAAATTCTCGAATACCGATTCCACCTGCATAAACCAAAATTCCGGATCATTAGTTACAAAACGAGGTAGTTTAGGGTTACGGTATGCATCGACTCGGGGGACGTCACGCGGGTTATCTACTCCTTCAATAACTCTATTGAGTTGGAGTTGCATATTATTTAAACGATCAACGTCAGCACTCGATTGTTCGGCCGTATTCCCGCCAAATTCGAAATGGAAGTGAGTGAAAAAAAATAAAAATTGTTTTGTGTATCCGTCCCTCACCGACACAAAAACGAAATAATTTAATAAATACTTGTAATATTGTGATAAATTAAATAGTCGATATCAATTCGCGTTCTTTCTTCTCTTTTTAACACAAAAAATTTAATAATAGTGAATATAAATTCACACACAAGGAAATAAAAATGTTATAACCCTGTCGTTATGCCAAAGAAAAAGTCGATTTAAATATATTTATGATTCGACCGATATTGTTAATGACACTAATAAAGTTTCGTTCATTTAAAAAAAATAATAAATTTTAATTTAAGAATTGACAAATAAAGACGTTGAAAATATTAATTCAAAATTAATCACTCACACCATATGTCGAAATGATTTTACTTGAAAGTATTTTAATACGTAATAGTCACCTTGAAAGGTGCAAAAAGATCAATATTTAGTTCTCTTTGAATAGTTAAAATTTGACCTTCATGTTATCAATAAAACAAAGATAGGTTAAATCAAGCGATAAACGCGATTTTAACGATTCAAAAAAATTTTTTTAATTAAAAAAAAGAAAAGAAAATGTATAAAAGAGACACGAATTCACGACAAGAAATAAGTAATCACACATAAAGTTAACATACATATACCATAAGCGAGGAATCTTTTCTCAGCGACGACGTGACAGTTGATGTAGATGGTGAGGCTCAGAAAAGCATGATGTTCCATTAATTGGCGAGTGTAAAAGCAGAAAAAAAATCTGGAAATTCTTCTTTGATTGAAATATTGAGTTGTAGAAAACCTTCCTTGAAACGATAGTCAAGGTATATTCAGCACTCCAGGAAATTTCTCCCAACATTCCAATACATGAAGGACGAATACTCATAAAGCATGGAAGATGATTTCGAAAGAGAAAAAGGATATTTTATAGATATGAAAGGTACATACCTGTTGCATGGGCTCAATTGTTAAGCCCATGCGTCAGTTTGAAAGCGCTTTTGTTTAAATCTCACCAATGATGACAGATAATTGCTGCCTGCCTCAAGTCCCAGTTATCGAGCGAAGTGAGAAGTGTAATAATTAGTTGAAGTTTCCAAAATGAATATTTATATATATATATATACCACTATCCATAAAAGTTGGTTGGAATTGTGGTAGAAATGAGTTGAAATGTATAGCACAGCATCGGTAATTTCAAAGATGGCGGCCATGTATAGTAAAAACGTGGTTGATATTGGAGGTTTTGGTAAATAATTACCAATACTTAATAAAATCCACGCATGTTCTCAATAATATAATATTTTATTTGACTTAATAAAATTTGAGATAATACAAAATGCCGTGCTGGTTGATAAGTTATATCTTATTCTCTCGAGAATGAATACTCAACTAACTGTACATTTGTTTCATTCCACACTTCGCAAATCGGAGAGGAAAGATAAACCCAAAGGTTGGTTCTAATGTAGCGATAATGCCAACCTTAAGCCAACCGCCACAGTACAACCTTCCCCGTTATGAGAAAACAGTGTACATTTAAACATTTTCTTTGGTCAGATTAAATGCATAGATAGTTAATTAAAGAATAAAACCAAGAATTATCAAAAAATTCTTCGAACATTTAATAATATATTCAATATTCTGAAAAGTGGTACAACCAACCCCTAGCTCCTCTATTGGAAGTACGCATCTTTAGCTTTTCTTTGGTACAAACAAAAAGGATCCTTTTCTTAACAAAAATCAATTAAATCTTCAATTTTCAAAATATATGTTAAACATATAGGTGTTGAATGTTTTTGTTAAACTAAGAATCGTTGCAAATAATTTAGATACATTTTTTAACGTAAAATAGTATTAACATTCGTTTAATAAAAGAACTAAGACTCTATCTTTATTTTTATGAATGATTTCAATTCGTTAATTAATTCTTCATAAATATTTACTTATAAAACATCAATTTATTCAAAATACTTCATAAAGGACTCGTTGAATGCGGATTTTATAAAGCTTTACAGTGGTATATTCAGAATTGCGTTTACTTTATTTTGTTGTAAAATATTTTAATTTTTATTATTTAGATAATTAATTATTTAATAACAAAAAACGATTTTTTTTGTTACATATGTGAGACTCCATGGGAAAACGTGTCTTTGATCCCGAATATAAATTCTACGGGATACTGCGTATTAGAAGCTGGACCTACCTGATTGGTTCAAATTGTGCTCATGATTGAACGTTTGTAACAAAAATCTATAAGTAAAAAGTCTTGTTGACTTTTAAACGTAAAAGAGGATCACAAAATCTATAAAGTACTATTAAAATTTTACATTAATTTTTTGGAGCTATGGCACGTTTTGTCGTGAACCGACACATATGTTAAATGTACACTTAAGCTTTTTTTTAAGAAAAGAAAAAGGGTCATTTTTGAAACAAAGTTTTTTAATTTTCAAAACGGGTTAAGATTTAAAATATAAAAAAATTCCTCCTTGTGAAATAGAAGGTAAAACCCTACCGAAAACATGTAGGTCAAAATTTTTTTTATTGTAATGTGTAAAAGTTACAATTTTGAAATTTCGTATTAGGCTGAATCCATTTCAAATCAGGCAAGCCGAATAACTTCAAGTCGTAAAATTACTTGTCGATAAAATATGTTATTTTATATGAAAAATAAATAGACACGTATTTTTTTATTTTTCATAAAAATGTTTTTTAACAAGGTTAGCCACATTTAAACTTTGAGCGGTAAAACCCTAAAAACAGTGAAAAAAATGGTTTTACTTGTAATTTTTTTTCTACTGTGTGTTAATAAATTTTTCTTCTTGATTCTTATTAGGGATCTTCTTCTCTTCGAAACCCAGTTTAAAATTTATAAAAAACTTTAAAATTAAAAAAATGGCTGTAGATTTTCAAAAAAAAATTTAATTTTCTCGAAAACACCACCTTTTTTGCTCAAATTTTTAGAGTGACTTCGTATTAATATAAAGAAGAAATTTCATGAGTTTCAAGTGGGCTAAACGATATTTGTATTTAGAAGAATTTTTTTTCGAAAAAATTTTTTTAAGTGCAAGATTAAATGTGAAGAGTAGGGACAACTGATAAAAAGGGGGACCTTGGAAAGGGAGCGATTGCGAAAATAGGCAGGAATTTTTAGTTTTAATTATGACGAAAGACATAACAATGTGTAAATTCCGTATAGTCTATCATTTTATAATAAATTGAATGTTATGTCTTAATTTATATATTTATTTGAATTTTATTTATTGCCCTTTTAAAGTGTTTATCCTCTTACAATCTCAGAAGTGGGATAGAAATCAGCCCTTTCGTTTAAAAAAAAATTTTAATGATCAAAAACAAAAGTGACGCGACGCATCTCTCGCCAAGGCGTCGATTGTCAATGGTTCGAATAGACGCGATTCGAAGCCGGTTGTGAGTTTTGTATTCCCACATGTTCTGTTTTCGTACATATTCTGGATCTAAATAGCGTTGTGGGTGAAGTTTTGTGATGAAAAATACTGAAGGCCATTTAGTTTGAGTGTTGTGCTAAATTCAAGGAGTGAATTCTGTTAGCACAAATGGCGAACGTAAAGGAGAAAAGTCCACAAGACTTTACGGTCGTCGAGCTGAAAGAGATACAAAATCTCGAGGAGGCAGCACGGCGGGGAATAAGGCCGAACTCATAATACGCTTTAATGAAATGGACCCGGAGGGAGAATGGATGGATGAATATATCGGAAAGGGAACAAGAACCAATAACGACAACCAAAATAGCGAAGAAGAAGAGGAACAGACGGTGCTGTTGGAAAATGAAACCATGCTGGAAAAATTGGCCATCGCCAATAAAAAATTCAAAGAAATGAAAATCGCTGCAATAAGAAAAAAGAGGAAGGAAAGCGTCTTCTAGCACGGCAAGAAGCTCTTCCACAAAGAAAAGCCATCGCCAGAAAACTTGAAAAGGTTACGAAAGAATTACGACAGTCAGAGAGAGAGGCTCTCGCAAATAAGTCCCATAATACGATAGATAAAGTTCGCATAGGCGATTACTCTCAAAATGATGGCATTGGTGGATCAAACGACATCACCCGAAGAGTGTTAACACTTCGCGACTACACATTAGCTGGTCCGGCACGACGAAGATCGGAAGGGAAACAATCTCGAAAAACCTCGGCAAGTTTCGGTGGAAACCAGCGAGTTGATATCTCGATGATAGGGGAACTTCATAGCAATTTTTCAGGAGGAGAGGAAAATCTTGATGGGTGGGAGAGACAAATAAGGCTACTCAGAACAGCGTATGCCTTGGATGACGACATAACACGAGTGTTGCTTTGCTCGAAATTGAAGGGGAAAGCTCTCACCTGGTTCCACTCCAGACCCGCACATATTGAGTTACCAATAGAAGAGTTATTTACATCTATAAGGAGAATGTTTCACAGAAGACCAAATAAGACACTCCTGAGTAAAATTTGAAGACAGAATCTGGCAACTGGAGGAATCTTTTAGCGAATATGTTCATGATAAAATCATATTGGCCAATAGAGTACCAATTGATGAGGAGGAGAGAGTGGACTACATCATCGAGAGCATACCTGATGTTTCGTTGAGGGACCAAGCAAAAATTCACCGGTTCAAAGCGATTGATGATTTAATGTCAGCATTCGAAAAAGCGTCTGTGCGCGCTAGGAGTAATGGCAAAAAGTCAACTTCGAAGGTGTCGAAAGTGGGGGAAGCATCAATGAGTGGGATCAGTAAGGGGAAGGTGACAGCTGACAGAAAGAAGACACATGAGGTTATATAGTGCTACAACTGTGTCAAGACTGGTCACATTGCTCCAAATTGTGATCAACCAGCAAGACAAAAGGGCTCTTGCTATCAATGTGGGTCCATGGAGCACATCATCATAGACTGTCCACAGCGCATCAGGAGGCAAACTTCGGAGGTAGTTAATATTCGTCCAGCTCAAGAAGAAGATTTTTATCGAACTTTAGAGTTAAATGTCAAAACCGATATAGAGATTTATAATTTATCTGTACGTGGTCTTCTGGATAACGGAAGCGCGGTAAGTCTTATAAAGAAAAAATTAGTAAAACCCGAGTTGATAAAAAATGTATCGAATGAGAGTGAAAGCTATGTAGGAATAAATAAATCTAAATTAAATATTTTGGGGATTATTAAAATAAATGTACGAATGATTGGAACGAGTAAAAAATTGATTTTTTGGTGGTTGATAATGATACAATGTATTCTCCTGTTTTGTTAGGACGAGATGCGTTGAGACAGTTTGGATTGAGAATGATTGAAGCACCCACAGTGTATGAGGAGACTGTAGGAGAAATATTAAATATCGACGTGGAAGGGGTGAGCGGAGAGGAGAAGGAAATAAAAATAAATCCAGATGTAGAGTGGAAACATTATGATCGGTTACGAAAATTATTTGAAATTGAATATATAAATCCAGTACGACCTGAGACACCGGAAACTATAGTAAAATTAAATGAGAAGAAGCTATCAATTTTCTGAAACAAATGTAACAAATAATTAAGTCTTAAATAAATCTCTATAAGCTCATGGGCTTTTATGGCTTATGGTCGTGGGCTCGTATCCCACCATGCTACCGCTTTTTTCTAAGTTCTTTGATAATTTTAAAATTATTAATTAATTTTGAAAATATTTTTTTGATTAAGCAAATTTCTGTATTAGGGCAGCTGTGCTGTCAATACATATGAAGCCCATGAGCTTATATAGATTTATTTAAGACTTAATTATTTGTTACATTTGATTCGGAAAATTGATAGCTTCTTCTCATTTAATATTTGTAATCCGAATGATAAATTCACTTTCTGTAAATTAAAATTGTTATTAAAAGCACATCAATCTTTTCGTCTCGCTCCTCGCCGTTTATCCTATTCCGAAAAAACAGAATTAAAGAAAATTATAGAGGTTTTAAAAAGAAAGGGGTACATAGAGGAAAGTGATGTGGAGTACGCTTCTCCTATAGTGTTAACTAGAAAAAAGAATGGAGAACCGAATGAGAACCACATAGAAATTGAAAGTGATTCTGTTAAGTATTTGTCATTTGTCACTCCATTTGGTTAATACTCGTTTCGAAGGATGCCTTTCGGGTGGAAGACCGCGCCCAGTGCATTTCAGAGATTCATAAATACTGCTTTAAAGGAACTTATTGAATCTGGAGATGTAGTAGTATATATGGATTATATACTGGTAGCGACTTCAACCATCGAGCATCACTTTGAAGTGTTGGACAATTTGTTTCGAATCATGGTAAAATGTAAATTCAATATCAGGTTGGATAAATGCAGATTTCTTTTTACAACAATTGAATTTCTGGGGTATGAAAGTAGCAATCAAGGCACAAAGCCAACGAAAAGAGAGACGGAGGCAGAGATAAATTTCCCGGTACCTGGTAACGTAAAAGGGGTTCAATCGTTTGTAGGGCTAGCGTCTTATTTCAGAAAATATATCGAGGGATTCTCTACGATCGCAAAATCTTTGTATGATTTAACTAAAGCGGGAGTGAAGTTCAAGTTTGGAGAAAGAGAACTCGAATCGTTTAAAAAGTTAAAAAGAAAATTAGTTCAAGCACCGATTTTGGCAATTTACGACCCTGATGACGAGACTAGAGCTGTGAAAAAAGCTCGATCGAGTATTTTCGAGCTTTTCATTTTTTGAGCCGAGTCTAATCAGTTCGAGCTCGAGTCGAGTCCGAGCCACATAAAAAGCTCGAATAATTTCGAGTACTCGAAGTTTTCGAGTACTCGATTGGAAACGAGTATTCGAATTCACTCGAGTACTCGAAATTATTCGAGCTTTTAAATTACAAAAAACTATTAATAAGTAGAAAATTTCGAATTTAAGGGATTTACTGATCGTAGAAAATCGTTAGGTGCACTGTTAGAAAAGAATTGAAAATTCAACAACTTTTCAATTACACAGGTTATTGAATTTGAATTCAATTCAGGTCGAATTGAAAATTAAAGAACTTGAAATGAATATTCATTAATTTGTAATTGAAAAATACAGGCAGTTGTTGAAAATTCAATACTGTTATTGAAAAAATGAATATCTATTGATTCGTAATTGAAAAATACAGATGCAGTTATTGTAAATTCAACACTGTTATTGAAAATTCATTACTGTTATTGAAAATTCAATACTGTTATTGAATATTTATTACTGTTATTGAAAATTCAATAAACTGAAGATATATTTCTCTTTCTGAAATGTTTGGCACATCTGGTTTGTCCAAAGTTGACCGCAGCTAAGGGTCTCGCCTTGCAAGAGATTCTATTTTATGACTTTTCAAATACCAGTTTTTTATCATAGGTTTATTTAGACTAAAACTTTGTGAAATTTTTCGAATAAAGAAATGTTTGGAAAATTTCCACAATTTCTTAGAAGTTTTTGTTAAAAAGGTCCTTTTAGCGTCAGTTGCTTTACAGCATTTTCCAGAGGAACTACATCCGCGCGTGAAAGTCTTCTTGTTTTTACAGTGTTTTTAATATAAAATGAGTGTTTAAAAATTAATTCAAAATTAAATAAATATTATAATATATATAATAATATTATTTTTTTAATTATTGAACAATAGTGAACAGCAATAGTGAATTGTTTAATCTACTTGTGTGTATTATCAGTTAATTTTGACGAATTGTAATATCTAGGAATAAGTAATTTTATTGTTAGCGTGTGTTATAATTTATATAAATTGACACTATTTTATTATTGTTCTTCATAATAATTTATTATGGTTTGTGAAAAATATTTTGTGAAATAGTTTTGTAATCAAACATATAATGTGAAATAAAAAGAATCTCTATAAGCTACAATTATTTTCTTCAATCTTGGTAAATATACATCATTAATTGTAATAAAAAAAAGAAATTCTTAAATTATTAGTAGTTTCTTTCCACAAAAAATTTTTGCAGTGTATGTACACACAATACTGGTCAAACTTATTTAATTTTCATTTCAATGGTATTGAATTTTCAATTCTATGTTATTGAATTTCCAATTCTACGTTACTGGACTTTCAATTCCATGTTATTGAATTTTCAATTCCACATTATTGAATTTTCAATTCCACATTATTAGATTTTCAATTCCACGTTATTGAATTTTTAGTTCCACGTTATTGAATTTTCAATTCTATGTTATTGAATTTTCATTTCCATGTTATTGAATTTCCAACTACAGTTGTTATTGAATATTCAACTCAATGTTATTGAAAATTCAGTAACGCGTATTGATATATGGACTTCACTTACATGTTATTGAAAATTCAACTATATATTTCTAACAGTGTGTTAATTTAATAAACCTACTAACTAACTTAAGAGATTTAGGGAGAATTCGATAAAATGTATAAAACGATGAACAGAACCTATTGGTTTCCAGACATGAAAAAAAAAATTAAAAAAATCAGTCAGAGAAGCAGGCGCAATGCGCCTACATCATAGGGTTTCGTGGCCCAAAATGACAAAAATGATGATAATGATAATAAATGAATAAAAAAATAAATAATACAAACTGTAAGTTTGAACTTTCACTCAATAACCATTACCTTAACAACAATTGTTATGACAACCATTGCCATAGTAACGGTTGTTATGGCAAACATTAACATAGCAGCGGTTGCCATGGCAAACATTAACATAGCAGCGGTTGCCATGGCAAACATTAACATAGCAGCGGTTGCCATGGCAAACATTAACATAGCAACGGTTGCTATGGCAACGGCTGTTATGACAAACATTAACATAGTAACGGTTGTTAAGACGTAAGACATAAGACGTAATACTTATGACTTAGGACTTAAGGCCTTCCGATACTAAAGACGTAAGACGTAATACTTTAGACATTTTTATGCCAAATGCGTAAGACGTAAGACTGAAATCCTTCTTGTACCGAAGTCGTACTATAAGACTGAAGACTTGATACATTAAGTCTTACTTAGGAGTTAAGACCTTCTTATACCAAAGTCTCGCTATAAGACTTAGGACTTAATACTTAAGACTTAAAAACTACGGACGGACACCGAAGTCTCGCTATAAGGGTTTTGGCCCTTGGCTACGAAACCCTAAAAACATGTCGAAATGTGTCACAGGTGCATCGCTTTTGCTCCTAAGTTGGGCAAGGTCGAAGGATTCGTGAAAATGATTCCAAAAGGAAATATTCCGTTCGAGATAGTATATGTAGACCACGAGGATATTTTTGATTCTCGTGTTCCGGGAAAAAAGCATATTCTCGTGGTAGTGGATGGGTTCACAAAGTTTACAAAATTATACCCTACCAAACCGACAAAGTCAGCGAAAGCGATCGTTTGTTTAAAACAATACTTTGCAGCTTATAGTAAACCACGAGTGCTAATATCCGATAGAGGGACGTGCTTCACCTCAGAGGATTCTAATAATTTTGTAATAGATTACGACGTGAAACATATACAAAAGTAGCCACGGCCTCGCCACAAGCGAATGGCCAAGTAGAACGAACGAACCGTTTTCTAGCACCAATGTTAGCTAAATTAAGTGAGCATGATAGGGGTAAAACGTGGATAAAGTATGTCAACGAAGTTGAGTATGCGGTAAACAATTGTGTTCATAAAACTACGGGATAAACGCCAAGCCAAATGTTATTTGGGGTGAACCAGCGAGGAAAATTGCAGACGAGATAAGGAATTTGTCGAGAATGAAATTAATTAAACTAGTAGAAATTTTGAAGAATTAAGAAGTAAAGCAAGTACGGAAACTGTAAAGAATCAAAATTATAATGAAAATTACGTAAATAAAAAACGAGAAGAAGCGCATAAGTATGAACTGGGTGATTTCGTGATGATACGGAACTTTGATAAAACAAAGGGGATATCCCCAAAATTACGTCCAAAGTTCAAGGGTCCTTACGTAATCACTAGGATTCTAAGAAATGATCGTTACGTTGTCGCGGATATACAGGGTTTCCAGTTGACTCAAAAAAATATGAAGGTGTATGGGAACCTGCCAATATGAGACCCTGGACAGCAGGTAGTAATACATAGTTCCGTGCGTTTGTCGTTGAAGTTAAATTTTGATGAAAAAAATTTTTTTTGGTAAAATTCTCGCTGATTCACACCCGAGGACGGGTGAGTGGTCAGAATTGGCCGAATATTGTAAGATAAAATGTGAAGAAAAGAAGAGGGACTTTGGGAAGGGAGCGATTGCCAAAATAGGTAGGAATGTTTAGTTTTAATCATGACGAAAGACATAACACTGTGTAAATACCGTATCATCTATCATTTTATAACAAATTGACGCGGTGCTAAAAAGGGCACTTTTTTGCACTTAGTTATGAAAATATCGTTCGTAACTTGTGGGAGCAGTTGGTAATTTTTTAATGAGGACTCTCTTTGGAATAAACTGTAGGCGAAGCGAAGCTTTGCAAACTTTCATTTGTTATTGTACTTTGTTTTAAAAAAATAACTTCAATAATTTTGATCTTAAAAAAAAATTTCGAAAAAAATTCTTCTAACTACAAATATCATTTAGCCCACTTGAAATTCATGTAATTTCTTCTTTACATTAATACGAAGTCACTCTAAAAATTTGAGCAAAAAGGTAGTGTTTTCGAGAAAATTAAGTTTATTTTTTTTTTTGAAAATCTGCCGCCATTTTTTTAATTTTAAAGTTTTTTATAAATTTTAAACGGGGTTTCGAAGAAAAGGAAACCCCCAATAAGAATCAAGAAGAATAATTTATTAACACACAGTTGAAAAAAATTACTAGTAAAACCATTTTTTTCACCGTTTTTTAGGGTTTTACCGCTCAAAGTTTAAATGTGGCTAACTTCGTTAAAAAACATTTTTCTGAAAAATAAAAAATACGTGTCTATTTATTTTTCATATAAAATAACATATTTCATCGACAAGTAATTTTACGACTTGAAGTTATTCGGCTTGCCTGATTTGAAATGGATTCAACAAGTTTCAAATATTTTGAAAAATGTTCAAGTGTATAGTATATATGGACAATTCCACGCGAAATTTTTCTACGACATTTTAGAATCGGATAAACTTATTTTTTCTCGTTCCTTATAGAAAAATATTAAATACGTATTTTTTTATTTTTCCATAATTGCCAAAATTTTCGAGATATGAATTTTCGAAATTTTGGATTTTTAAAAGCAGACCTATTTTCAATAGCTTATAACTTTGAAAGTATTAAGTTTCGAAAAAAGTTGTCAAAGAAAGAAAGTTTTGGTTTTTCTTCAACTTTTAAAAGATTTAAAAAAATATTTTTTTTAATTTTTTAGAAAAAAAAAATTTTTTGTATAAACAAATTAATTAAAAAATTTATAAAACAAAAACTATGAGTCAGTCCATCTCGGATCTTTTTAAAAACTCTTCTGTATATTGGCAGGGGTATAAATAAATAAAAAAAATAAAAATTAATCGCGCCCAAATTAAAAATAACTTAATTTGTTTATAAAAAAATAATTTTTTTCTAAAAAATTTTTTAAAATATTTTTTTAAAAAATCTTTTAAAAGTTAAAGAAAAACCAAAACTTTCTTTCTTTGACAACTTTTTTCGAAACTTAATACTTTCAAAGTTATAAGCTATTGAAAATAGGTCTGCTTTTAAAAATCCAAAATTTCGAAAATTCATATCTCGAAAATTTTGGCAATTATGGAAAAATAAAAAAATACGTATTTAATATTTTTCTATAAGGAACGAGAAAAACATATGTTTAACGGATTCTAAAATGTCATAGAAAAATTTCACGTGGAATTGCCTATATATATTTCGTCAAGAGAAACAAATGTCCGGATGTATGTGTGTGTATGTCACCGATTCTTGTTGCCAAATTTTCTTATACACGTTTTGGCGGATATTGAGGAAGCTAAATGTTAATGGAATTAACAACTTGTTATTATTATTAGCTACTGTGACATGGCAACGAATAAAAAAGTACCAGATTCTTTAAAATATTTTTTTAAGATATGTAAGTCCTTAGTAAATTTGTATTTTTTTAGAATAAATTTTAACTGATGATTTTGTTTTGAAAAAATTGGCTTTAACGAGGATAACTTATTAAAATAGTTCGCTGGACGACTTTTAATAAAATTTTAAAATTTAGTGAGCGTAACAACTCTTCATCTAGTTTTAATTGGATTATACCTTTTCAAAAAGAGGATTAAGGGTGTCATGAAAATCTGTTGTCTGAATAGCACTAAGAATATCTTTTCATAATAGACGCACCCTCCGTAGTGATTGTCTAGTTTTATTTTATGATTGTCTGACCCATGGGGGTCGTATGGTTTACGCGATAACTATAAGGGGATTTGAAGTTCGCGAGGATTAATTTCCGTTAACAGGTAACAGTCTCTCAGGGAGGTGTTCCTTTCAGTATAAATTGGCGGTCGGGCTGTGTTGTGACAACACACTTGGGAAATAGGTTGCTGAAATCCAATCACTTCCAAGTTTCCAAATGACAGGTTGCTTCTTGTGCAAGCATGTCATTGAGGGTTTAAATTCGCTTGGGGACATTTCACATAAAAAATTTTTTCAAATAAACGAAAATTTCTTTTTGAACGTAATACTTGTTAGGTTTATTTTTTGAAGATACGGAAAATACGATCAATAGCTTGAGTGTCAATTCGCAAAATTAAGAAATTCCTCTGGTTTGCACTCATCAACATGGAAAAAAGAAATAAAAGTTGCTAACTTTCAAGCATCTCGTAAAAAGTGTTAATCGACTGTTTGGAATCAATCTTGAGTAAATTTTTACCGTGACAAAAGGAACATTCTTCAGTGCTTAACAGCTGTCTGTTGTAAAAAGCCTCTTTGGAATTATTGTTGTCGTCGTCCTAGTCGCTGGCGGCTACCAGTTATGTTTAAAGTTAACCTTTTGGCGTGGTAAGCCACGCTCCAAAATTAATTCATTTAGAGTTGTGTCCGGTAGTGAGTCGTAAATTCCAATTAATTGCCAGCTGACTCTCGTAAACACTTCAGACGTGGTAAAAAACACTTTATTCGTCAGTTAAATTTGCTGAAAGTTTTAGAACGAGAATCGAAGAATAGTGGCGGATAGACAAGTTACTAAAAACCGATATATTCCCTGTATTAATCTTTTTTATATTCTCGTATTTCATTATTAAAAATAAGATTACTTAAACAATTTGGAATGTGACAAATAATGCGTAATTAAAATGTCTAGTTTTATTGCAGAGTATCAGGTAAAATTCGTGAATATTAAATGTTAAAATCTTTTATATAAGCTGGAGTAGTGAAATGGCATTTTTAGATAATATTTACGTGTCAGGAAGCTTATCAGTATTTTAGACAGAATTCCGATTCGTTAGAAAATATTGTAAAGTTTGGACGACGTAAAGTCGTCACAGATGTAAATTTATATCAGATAGTGTGATTTATGTTTTGTTTGTCAGATGATATGTGTCGAGACATCTGTGCTAATGGTGACGAATGAGCTTGCTAATGGTGTGAGTTTTTATAAAAAGGTTTATTTTTGCGGTCATTGGATATATAGAAGAGAGTTGTCCTAAGTTGTCTGTAGGCCTAAGTTGGCCACCCTGCGTTTTTCAGAGATGGTATACTGAACGAGTGTTATATAATGATAAACCATAATATAATTTATAGACTTTATCATAATCTAAAATTCTTCTAACCATTGTGAGGACAATAATATTGCTTACGACAAAATGTCAAACAAAACTATATGGAATTTCAAACAAAAAAGTATCAAATTCTAAACAATAGTGTATAAAATTTCATACATTTCTGATTGAAATTTCAAACAAAACTGTTTGAAATTCCAAACAATAGTGTATAAAATTCAAACAGTTCTGTTGAAAATGTTAAATAGTTTTGTATTAAATTTTTACCAGGTTTGTTTGAAATTTTATAGTTTTATTTAAACTATCCAGCAGTTTTATTTGAAATTGTAAACAGTTTCGTTAGAAACTTCATCAGTTCTGTTTGAAATTTTAATTATTTTTATTAATTTTAAGTATTATTAATTAACATTTAAATGTATGTATTTACAATTTTAAACTGTTTTAAAAAAACTTTATATTCTTAGTTTTGTATTAAAATCATTCTATTACAAATTTAATTAAGTGTAATAACAAGTAAATTAAACCACACTTAATTCATAGTCTGGTACGGTTTTTTTGAAACCATCTTCTCGTTTATTTCCTGTAGCAAGATTAATGTCCATCAAAACCCTAAAACAGATCATTATTTTCAATATTTGTTAAGATCAATAAATTATGTAATTAATTAATGGTTCTACGAAATATGTATGTATCTGAAAGAATTTTAAAGTTTTTAGGGTAACATAATATAAAAATATTCTTTGCATGGCTGATATAAATTTAGAACACGTTTTATTTTCAACTATGACAAAATACTCTGCATTTTTATCATACAATGATTGACCTAAAAAATGAAAAGGTATATTTATTAGATGAAAGTAATAATAAAAAAATTTTCTTGCAAAAAGTCAGAAAAATAAAGTATAAAACTTTTGGTTTATATGAAATTCCTCTTTAGGTGTATTTTTATATAAATATTTACAAAATATTACAATATAATACATTGATAAAACAGAAGTTGGATATTGGATAATTTTAGTCAAATTTTCCTTTGAAGAATTCTAAAAAAAAATTTAATTTGTTAATATTTATGACAATATATGTGGCAATCCATTTTCAACGAGTTGACTTATTTTTTAATATCATGCCCAGAAATTAACGTTTTTCAAGTTAAATAGGCTTAGTCCATTCTTTGCTGATTAATAATAAAAAATATGTAATTTTTAAAAGTTCAGATGCCAAAAAAATCGATGTCACAATGTAAGTGAAATAAGAAACTAAATAAATGTATAAATTAGTATAAGTAGTTAAATATTAATCATTGCTTATATTATATTTATTCAAGTAAGAGGATTCACAATGGTTATGAACTAAAAAAGAAAATAATTCTGACACACTAAATAAATTTTAATTAAGTAAATTACATATAATAATCTTCGTAGTTTCATTCATTCATTCATTCATTCTGTCCGCAGTTTGAAGTTAGTTTTTGTGTATGATTTTGTTTTTTTCGAATTATATATTATTTTTAATTTTTAATTTTGTTTTGACAGTTGTTTTGACAGTGACACATTGAGATTTTGATTTCTTGAGTTATTATTATTATTATTATTATTATTATTATTATTATTATTATTATTATTATAAAAAATAATAATAATTGGTTAATAATTGGTTAATAACGCGACTGTTATAATAGTGTAGTGGTTTACGAAGAAAATTATCGTGAAATACGAAAATAGTGGTTTACAAGAAAAATTGTGCGTTTATCGTGAAATACGAAAAATTTCGGAATAGAAGGAGTAATCTATTTATATATATACAATATAACAATTATTAGCAGAGTTCCTCAAGTAAGTAAGTTTTTGCAATTAATTACACATTTTTTCACTTATTATATGTAATATTTATTTTATTTTATTTTAATAATAATATTATTTTTAATAAATAAAAGTAAATAAAGTAAATTATATTTTATACACAAAATACAAAATATTTTAATTAAATAAATTATTAATTACACGTTAAATTAAAAATTTAATAATTAATTAATTGAATAATAATAATAATTATTAATAATAATAATTTTTCGAATAATAATTAAATAAATAAAAATTAAAATAAAAAATAATTGAATTTAAATGACATAAAACATAAAATTAGGTGATTGACGATTAAAATATAATAATTACATAAATACATAAATTTATAATTAATAATTGCAAAAATTTTAAGTATTAATATTATTATTTTTTATATATAATTAATTAATATTACCTAAGTATTACTGAAAATAATAATCCAACAGTAAATTCTGTTAGAATGTAATTTGATTTTCTTAATTTTATTATTGTAAATAAATAATTCTAAAAAAAATTTTGTTTTATAATATAAAAAAAATTAATTTAATTTTCTGATATTTTTACAAATATTGTGAAACTAAGTGAAAATAATTCTTGCTTCACATTTTTGAATGTAAAAAAATTTATAAATACAGTTGTATTCCGATAAATTCGACTGTATATTTAATTTAATATATACTAAAATAGTATAAATTATTTCTTATAGATTTATTAAAAAAAATGAAAATTCAAATTTGTAAATTTTATGATTTCTCGCAATCAATTAACTTACTTTCACTAAACAATATTTATTTTTCTATATACAATATATTATTTGGGTTTGCCTATAAGCATCCAAAAGCTGATAAGTTGATTTAATTCATATATATATATATATATATATATATATATATATATATATATATATATATATATATATATATATATATATATATATATATATATATATATATTAATAAAGAATTATATTAATTTAAAAATTAAAAATAATAATATTTGAACTTAACCAATAAGATTGAAAAAAATATAGTTTTTTAAACCAAAGGAATGCTCAAAAATATGAAATTTATTACTTACAATGTACTTTTTATTAATAATAAAATAAGAGTCCTAAGTACACAAAATTATGTTAACATAAATAATTCAGTATAATTTTTTGATTTTGAAATTAACTTCAATAATTATATGTCAAAAATTGTATTTAAACAAATTTTTTAAAACATTAAAAATTATAAGGATTTATCGATTTTAGCCGCTTAATCTTAAATTTCTTCTTAAAATAATCTATTATTTTTGAAAAAAATTACGGACAGATGGGAGAAGTGGTTTCGAGATTTACTTTTCACTTAAAAAGAAAAGAATATTTTAGATCATTTTTTAGAATATATAGAAAGAAGTACCCTTAAATATACTTTTTTCCAAATTTTCTAAAAATTTCTATTTTATAAAGTATAAGTGTAATAATAATAATGTAATAATAATTATTATTAATTAATAATATTTAATTTAATAATTTAATAAAATAATTAATAATAATTGATGACACACGGAAAAAAATTTCATGACGCGAACGAGCAATATTGAAAATATAATTAAAAATGAAGAACAACATAACCCACGTTTAGAATTAAGCTTAACTACATTAGCCGAAAGTTTAGCCAATTCAGTGATAGTGAGCTTTGGTTGAGTGCAATTCGTCAGCCATACATATTGGAAGAATGTGGAAACCTGACGCTCTACGGCTCCTACCCAGAAATTTTTTTGACAGCATAAATATCAGTTTTGTGTTTTTTAGTTTTAAAGCAGTATTAATTTCAATAATTTACTATCATATGGCTATAATTTGAAACATACAATTGAAAAAAATTAAAAATCATTTCAGGGTTAGGTTGTCTTTCAAGTAAAATTCAATATAGCGATAATACCAATACGCTCGCTCGCTTTTGACGAAATGTTTAGCTGTCATGGCGAAAAATTTCTCCATTTCAGTTGTACTTTTTTTCCGTGCATATTTTAATTATTATTAAAAAAAAATGTTTAAATTATTTAAAAATTATTTTTAAAAAATGTTGAAATTCAGAAAAATGGGTTTCAGAAATTGCTTCTCATCTTAAGAGAATAAAATAAAATATAGCAGATTTAGCATTCGGACACAGTAAAAAGTAAATCTTATTTTAAATACTGTCTGAAATTAAACAAGTCCTGAAAGTAATGACAGTCTTAATTTAAGCTCGGCTTGCGTGAAAATAAATGAGGCTGAAGTCCGCAACGTTCTTAAAAATGAAAACAAAAAAATAATTGGATGGTACTTTTATTTTTGATTGTAAATAATGTAATTGTTTGATAATTAAATCCTTAGTGACAACTGATTTCTTAAAAATTAAGGCAGATGAAAATTAGAGATGGATTTTATTTGAAAAAAACTCTTTTCTGATTTTTCGTTTTTAAAAACGTTGCGGACTTCAACTTCGTGAAAATAAGGATAAGAAATCTGAATTTACAATTCTACTTTTTAAATTAAGTGTAGATTTTCAACATGATTGCTTTAAATTCAGCACATTTTTTGTTGATATTCAGCAAGCTTTTGCTCTTTAAATTCAGCAAAAAAATAAGATTTGAAATTAAACAAAGCTGTCTTAAAAATGTTGCATCTTAAATTAAGGTACTTTTCATGGCTGAAAATAAGACTTTCTTTTTACTGTGGAGGATTAATATTGAAATAAGGTTTATTGAGTGGTTATCTTCTCCGCGTTTTGTAATAATTGCAAGAGAAAATTATTTTATTTTATTAAAATAAAAAATTTAAACTAATTATTAATTTGAGCCGCCGGATCGTAGAAGGGCATGTAAATTTTTCTCGGCCGAAATCGAAGTCCCCTGGACATCCAAAATTCGACTTTCGAATTTAAATATCTCATGTACATATCCTTATAGGAAATTTCATTGCGCATCTTTTTTTCTTATGAAATTTTTTTGTATCTATTACCGTTTTCGAAATATAAGGGAAAAACTGTTTTTTTTAAAAACTAAATTTTAATTGTTTTTTTCACTTCAACTCGCGATAACTCAATCAAACTTTCGAATTTCTTAATGGAACAAAAAAGAAAATACGCGTTATTTTATCCTACGAGTGATTAAAAAAGAAAAATGATGTTTTAATTATAAATAAAAAAGTTATTAATTTTTTATTGAGATATTGCAAAATTCGTAAACAGAAATTTTTACTAAGCGGGGAAGTTGAGCAAATTTTGAGCAACAAAATACTTCCAGCGAGAAAGTTGTTTATTAAGGTGTATCTTTAGATTTTTTTTCGTAGAAATCTTTAAATCGTGATGAGATCAGAATTTTCAATTTATTTAAAAATTGAAAAATATATTATAATATATGGGCAATTCTACGTGAGATTTAAGTCGACCTCTTAAAATCGGCCAAAAATATTTTTTTTCTATTCTTCTGTATCGAAAAAAACAGATACGTATTTTTTTATTTATGTTTAATTGTCTAAATTTTCGAGTTATGAATTTTCGAAAATTTGGACTTTTAATTGTAGACCTATATTCAGTAGCTTATAAGTCCGAAAATATTGAGTTTAGGAAAAAGTTGTCAAATAATGAAAGTTTTAGTTTTCTTTCGACTTTTAAGAAATGTAAACAAAAAATTTTTTTTAAAAATATTTTAATAAAAAAAAATTTTTTTTTATAAATAAATTAATGTTTTTTAAACTTTGGGCCGGACTTTTTTTTATTTTTTTGTACCTTGTAATATAGCACTGGCAGCACTGGCGGCAAGGCTGAGAGCCAGCACTGGCATGGCACTGGGATGATAACGCCGTCCGGCGCTGCCGAAGTACTGTCTTGTCAGTGCTGGCTGAGAATATTGCCGCAATAAAATGCCGTATTGTTATTAATTAGTCGTAAAAATTCATATTATAAATAATTTAATTATAAATAATTTAACAACAAAATGGTAAATAATATTAATAAATAGTTATTACTCATAAAATATTTCTCTTCTTAAAGAAATTGTATTAAAGATGGAGACTAACATTGGATATAGTAAGTGAAGTGGAAAAAAATTGTTTATAACATTTAAAAATTAAATAATAAACAATTACAGTAAGTGTGCATTAGGTTTTCATATTTTAGTACCTAACGATTGGAATCTAGAAATATCGCAAACTTAGGAAAATAAATAAAATTGCTGACGAGGGGAATCGAACCTACGACCTACGGACTAATAGACTAACGCTCTAACCACTATGCTAACAACACATGTGTACAGTAAAGTATTAATATCTCAGTATCATTCAGACATATACAATTATAATTTTACAAAAGTCAAAATTTTCACAAAATTATACAAAAGTCAAAGATAAGAAAAAAATAGGGATAAGTTAGAAATAATAAATTCATAAATTGAATTAAAATAAATTAAACTAAATTTTTAAAAATTAAATTACTTTACTTATTGCATTTAACATTTTACGTAATTCTTAAATTACGTGGTAAAATTTTTTAATAATTTTTTATTCATAGTAAGAAGTATAATAGTATTTTAATAGGAACTAAATTATTATTGAGATTAAAGTTTAAATTTTGTTTATAATTTTAATTTGTTTAAATAATTTATTATTTACAAAATTAGACAATGTGTTAAATTGTTATTATTAAATTTAATAAGAATAAAAAATGAACAACTGAAAAGTAAAATATTAATTTTTTTCAATAAATTTATATTTATAGATATTCATAAAATTTTTATAATTTTTTCCAAGTTTACGTCAAAAAAGCAGTGTTGGCAAAGAGCGTCGTGAACAATTTTTCTATACTTAGACAGTACTTGCCGCCGTGGCTTGTCCAAGCTTTGGCGGAACAAAAATTCTGTACTGCGCCAGCACTAATTGTCGAGGCTCGGCTAGAATACGCCGAACAATCGTACGTACAGTGGGATTTTTTTACATTTAACTTTTTGAAACTGTTTACAGCGTAGACCCTTTCATTAAAAACAAAAAACACTCAAATATATTAAAAATTATACCTTGTAGACAGTTTTAGAAAATTAATTGTAAAAAAATCCCACTGTCATGCTTGCAAGTGATTCTTGAAAATATTTTAAAACTCATTTAACACATCAGGCCCATTTTGGGACTTTTCGGAAAATTTTCTCTATATTATAAGATACAAAAAAATAAATAAAAAAAATCCGGCCCAAAGTTAAAAAAAATTAATTTGTTTATAAAATTTTTTTTTAATTTTCTTTTTGTTTACGTTTATTAAAAGTTGAAAGAAAACTAAAACTTTCATTCTTTGACAACTTTTTCCTAAACTCAATATTTTCAGATTTATAAGCTACTGAATATAGGTCTACAATTAAAAGTCCAAATTTTCGAAAATTCATAACTCGAAAATTTGGACAATTAAACATAAATAAAAAAATACGTATCTGTTTTTTTTTCGATACAGAGTAGAAAAAAAAATATTTTTGTCTTACCTGCACGGAAAGTATGTCATTTCGGGCACTTAGAGCGGGCGCAAAGTAACTCATTACCACCCAAGGGTAGGTGAAGCGCTACCCCTGCCTTCGAGCAGGCAGAAGAGTATTTTGCGCCCACATGTTAATTATTCGATTATCTTCATTAAAATGTGATATTTTCGAGTTTTTTTATGTTGACTATAAAAATGCAAACATTTTCAACTTGTTTTATTTTGTCTAGAAAAATGTGCAATTTTTTTTATTTTCTCTCAAAAAAATTATGACATATTTGGTTGTGTTCACTCATCGGTTATAAAAATTGGCAATTACAATATTTCCAGAATACATTGTTGTCTTATTTTTATATTAAAACTTGTATCATTATAGACATCAAGGAGTTAACATTTATATAGAGTTTAATTTTTAACTAATATGAGCGTTTAATTGTTCGTACCCTCAATGACATACTTTCCAATCAGTTTGGACAAAAAATTATGTTAGCATCATAGGCGCAAAGGTGATTACAACTGGCGAAATTTCGGGACCTCGGAGACACTTCCGCTTCCTCGGCTTCGCATCGGGCGCGAAATTGTGTCACCTCGGTCCCTTCATTTCGCCATCGTCGCAATCACCTATTTTACGCCCTTGATACGAAAATAACTATTTTAGCCGATTTTAAGAGGTCGACTTAAATCTCACGTGGAATTGCCCATATATAAGAGAATAAAATACAAAATTATCTATAAATAAAAATACTTGTTGCACCTATTAGTTGATTTACAATTATTAAATTTTTTATAGGTGACATAGATTTAATTCAATTTTCAATCAAGAAACCGAAGTAGAATTATTTTGAAAAGCATCTCTATCAATATTTGTAAGTTTAAAGAAAGATATCATGACGAACACAAAAGGGTATGTTACTTTGAGTAATAAGGATTATAATGCTATAGAAAATGCGAATGAAATGTTGAATGATAATCATATGTTTGAATTTGAAAAACTATTGAAAAGAGATTCAAATTCTTCTTATAATATGCAAAATACTTTGAATTTACAAATACCTCATTTAATTATTCCAATTAAAGAAGGTGAAAAACATATTCAAATACTATTTAGTGGTCATCATGAGAGGGGTCATTGGATTTGTACTTATTACGATGGCATAAAAATT
This sequence comes from Leptopilina drosophilae, assembly GCA_032873175.1. Taxonomy (NCBI): domain Eukaryota; kingdom Metazoa; phylum Arthropoda; class Insecta; order Hymenoptera; family Figitidae; genus Leptopilina; species Leptopilina drosophilae. The sequence continues at coordinate 29,237,452 of CM065482.1, read as the reverse complement.
TATATTTTCGATAGTGTAAATGAAACATGTTTAAATGAGCATCAATTGATATATTTAAATAGATTATTTCCTTTTAAACCACCAGTAGTTTTTGCAGCTGTTGATCAACAACCAAGTGGTAGTGTTGAATGTGGAATATATGCGATTGCATTTGCAACCTCTTTATTTTTTGCCAAACACTGTACATTATGAAACTAATAATAATAGAATGAGAAAACATTTAAAATTAATGTTTATGAACAATCGTTTAATTCAATTTCCAACAATAAGAGCGTCTAATTTCGGGGCATTGGTTGTAGAGAATGAATGGAAACTTCTTTTAATAGATAGAAAAGACAGGCCATTTCAAAATGTTAGTAAAATAAATTCTTCCTATCTTTCTAAGACTTCATCCAGTAATAATGTCAACAAATTTTTAACAACAAAGTATTTCGAAACAAAGCATTCATCAAATGACGAAAGTGAAAAAAGAGATTATTTAACGTTAGTAATAATAGTAATAATAACATTAACTTAAATATAGGTTCATCAATTGAATATACAGAAATTAAACAATCTCTTAAAAAAGATGATGATTATAAAAGACTTCACGCAGAAAAAGAAAGAGAGAGAAAAAGGAAAGAAAGATTGAAAGAAACAGTTGAAAAGAAAAGAATTAGATTAGAAAAAGATAGACTAAGAAAACGTCAATACCAAGAAAAAGGAACAAATGTTGAAAAGAAAGAACGACAAGAAAGGAATTTAGCTTGTAAAAAAAGAAATTGTCCACAGAAACAGAAGATAAAAAAAAGAGCGCCAAGAAAAGAATTTGTCTTGTAAAAAGAAGAAACTATCCATAGAAACAGAAGACGAAAAGAAAGAACGCCAAGAAAATAATTTAGCTTGTAAGAAAAAGAAATTATCCATAGAAACAGAAGATGAAAAACGAGAACGCCAAGAAAAGAATTTGGCTTGTAAAAAAAGAAATTATCTATAGAAACAAAAGATGAAAAGAAAGAACGACAAGAAAAGAATTTAGCTTGTAAATATAAGAAATTATCCACAGAAACAGAAGATAAAGAATATCAACACGAAAAAAAATGTAACTAATAAAAATGATGATAAGAAGAATAAAAATGTGTCAAAAAAATAGGAGCTGCAATTATAACTCACGAAAATTTTAATGAAGATGATGTAACACAAAATTATTTAGGTCTGATGAATGTAGAGTGTAAATTTTGTAGTGCGTTACATTTTTTGTGTGAAAGACCACCAGATAAATTGTTTAATACTTGCTGCCATAAGGGAAAAGTAAAATTGAATGATTTAAATCCTCATCCAGATTATTTAAAAAATTTATTATTTAGTTCTAACTCTGAAAGTAAAAATTATAAAGAAAATATACGTTCTTATAATAATGCATTCGCGTTTGCTAGCATGGGAGCTAAATTAGAAATTCCTAAAGGTCGTGGTCCTTTCGTTTTTCGTATACTTGGACAAGTGTATCATAATACATATGTGACGCGACACGAGAAAAGGGACCTATCGCCTCAAAAGAGAATTTTACAGGGGGGGGGCGTTTAAAGTGACGCCATGAGCAGAAAACCCGTGTATTTACGCGGACACGTTCAACTTTCGGGCTTTATATTAATTAAACTATTTCAGATTTTTAATTTCTGATTTTTTTACGTGAAAGAGCGACTCAAAATCTATGGAATACGACTAGAAACTCAAAAATGATTTTTTATCGATAGGTCCCTTTTCTCGTGTCGCGTCACATATGCACTTCATCCAAATAATGGCGACAGCAGAAAATTTGGTCAATTATACATTCTTGATATTACTGAGGCAGTTCTTGAACGATCGAAAAATAAATTTAATGAAAAATGTTTATTGTTATTAATAGAAGCAATTGAAAAATTACTGAGAATTATTAATCCATTTGCAAAAGCTTTTAAAATGATGCGAGAACTAGAGTTAGAAGAAGAAATAAGAGCGGAATCGAAAAATAAACCTATGAGGAATATACAAATGTGGATCAAACGCGATAGATCATTAAATGAAATGAAATATAATTTTCCTACTTGCAATGAAGTAGCAGTTATATTTGTCAGTGAAGATGGAGAACCACCAATAGAACGTGATATATGTATACATCCTAAAGATGCTAACAGTATTCCTATTAATAGTCTCAGTGCTAATGCTGATCCAATGACATACCCTTTAATGTTCCCTTCAGGCGATCCTGGATGGACAATAAATATTAAACATGTTCAAGGTACTCGTAATGTAACTCCCTTACAGTTTTATATGTATCGTCTATCATATAGAGGGACTTTTAATCTATGTTTATCACTTGGAAAATTAACTCAACAATATGTAGTCGATATCTGGTCAAAAGTAGAAGGTGAACGTCTAAAATACATTCGATTACAGCAAAATAAACTTCGAGCAGAAATGTATTGTGGATTGATGGATTATATTAATAATAAAGCAACAAAGGAAGACGTCGACCGGGAAAAATGATTATTCTTCCTTCAACATTTACTGCAGGACCACGATCATATCAGCAATCATTTATGGATGCCATGCGATTAGTTCAAGAATTTGGAAAACCGGATTTATTTATTACAATGACCTGTAATCCAAAATGGCCTGAAATTACAGAAAATTTAATAAATAATGAAAGTGCATCTGATCGTCCTGATATTGTAGCAAGAGTATTTCAGTTAAAAGTACGAGAATTAATCCTTTCTAAAAAAACAGAAAGCATAGAACTCGAATGAAAGGAAATCGAACTCGAAAACGTAACTCGAACACGTGAAACTCGAAAAATGGACATTGCTCTTACGCACGCGTGAAACCAAGTTAGAAAGATGGCCACTGTTTGTTTTCTTTTGGAATCTTATTTTATTTTCGGCAAATAATTGTTTTTTATTATAATAATATAAATAAAAGTATATTAAATGTTTTTTAATTTTTTATTTTTAGGCTGCGTCTACAATAGAAAAATAATGTGTTGAATGTGTTATGTTGTAGTATTTTTGGTTAGTGCTAAATGTATAAGGTATGCACTTTGTAAACAATTGTTCCTAACCTCACTAACTTAGTTACTTAATCGGAACGAAACAAATTTCTATTTTTGTTGTGACAGACTAAAAATACAACAAAATAACCATATATATTATATGTATAAATAATAAATAAACATTTATTTGCTGAAGAATGAGTAAAAATTAAAAAAAAACATACAGTAACAGTTTTTTCATTATTGTTTAAAAACCAGTTTTCGTCCGAAGTGATATTTTAATGTTTTATTATTTCTGAACAAATATAATTTTTGAATTTTGCCACAAACATTTTGTTTCAAAATTTATTTTAGAAAATGAAATTCGTTGTTTTTACATTTTTTTACCACAACAAAATCATAATTTTATACAAAATTTAGCAAAATAAGAAAAAAATAACAGAATAGACTCTTGGAAAAAGTGAAGTTAATGCAAATTTAAAATATTCATTATGTGTGAAAAATAAAAAAAGCATTTACATTTAAGAACTGTATATAATGCCTTTTTTATAATTATACCTATTCGTACATTTTCTAAGCACAAAAAGTATTTTTTATTTTCTATGCTTTCATTTAGTTGTTAAAATATTTTCAATTAACTCAAACTTTAAATTCCAAGTTATTTAACTTAGAATTTTAAAGTTTGAGTTTATTGGAAATATTTTGACAACTATGAAAACATTGAAAATAAAGAATACTTTTTGTACTGAGAATAATTAATTCTCAGTACAAAAAGTATTCTTTATTTTCAATGTTTTCATAATTAGCTCAAAATAACTAATTTATTTTTTCTTTTTGTTAATGAGTAATTCTTCGCGTAGCGCACAATTTGTATTTTATTATTTTTGAAAATTCTTTTGACAAACTATAAGTTACAGCCCTAATAGAATTTTAAAGTTTAATATTTCTTAATGAATGAAATATCAGTGGTAGATCGGCCAAAATAATGAAAATTTTCTTTTTTGCAATAAACAACCCTGAAAAATTTATTGCACCATGACTCACAAGGAAAACTATTGTTTTAAGCAAATTATTAGCGATTTTTATTGTTTTATTAATCTTACAATACTAAATTTTATTTGACGTGAAATTTAAATAATGGGGAATCATTATATGAAAAGCAAGTAAAGCTAATCTTAGATAGCAGCACCATTGCAAGGTCGTCTAGCGCTTAAAGGCGCTCGCACAGCTCACTGCCTGCCTGCAGGTCGTCATGGTAACACATAAGAGTAAGAGAGTCAGAAAATTCAAATTTGAATTTTCTGACTCTCTTACTCTTATGTGTTACCATGACGACCTGCAGGCAGGCAGGCAGTAAGAAAAGGTGTGAGTGCGCCTTAATTTTTGATTCCGCGAAAAATCACATTTGATTTAAAAACAAATGGGCGAAGTAAATAAATATTTTTTGTGGAATTGTGAAAAGTTAAAAATTTAATTATTATATAAGCGAGAAATTTGTGCCACAGGAAAAAAAACGTTTTTGCAAGTCGCAGTATCGTAAATGTATTACATAAAGAAAATTGAGGTTGTGTTCATTCAGGAGAATTTATTTGTGCTTTATACTAATATTTAGTGATATTTCGGTTTGATCTTTTATGTATGTAAATGTAATTTTGAAAACAAGAACTAACAAGAAGAGTCTGAAGAAACACGAAGGACATTGACTTATTATTGTTTAAAAAGTGTACAAAATATTGTCGAAAAACAGTAATAAAATTAATGCCTGTGCCATGTCTAAATTAATAACATTTAAATGGAATACAATTGAAAACTTGATCCTTTTATCCAAAATGAAATTATGATAGAATGTAAAAGATTCATCACTTCAATATGGAAAGTATAATTGAATTGATTGACAAATAGACAAAAGCTTTGGTCAAATGATTATTCACATTCAAAAATTTTTAGAAAAAAACTGATGTTTTGGTACAAGTTGAGTAGTATCCTTAGAGTGTTTCTATGCAATTGATAAATTTTGTTTAACATTGTGAAAAAAGCTAAATAATAAGAAACAAAAAATGTTGCTAAAAAACTCACCAAGGTCTAATCAAAGAATATTAATTTGTTACAAATAAAATTAAAAAAAACAAAATACTATTAAACGTAAAAGAACGTAGAAAAGTTTCCAATTATTAAATTAATAATTTTACAATAAAAAAATCATGTGTTGAAGAATATGTTGTGTAGGTTGTGTAGTATTGCTGGTTATATATTGTTTAAATGTTAGATAATTAAAAAAAATAAGTTTTTTTTCTTTTGAAAATTGATAAAATTAAATGATATATTTATTCAATTAAAAATGAATAACTTATCTTTTGTAATTACCTTCAAAATTTAATAATCATATCTTCAAGGTGGCCACTTGACCGGGAAATTTGATACTAAACCGGAAATTTATTTTTAATTTTTAATTTTATTTTTAAATTGACCCAAAAAAAATATTTTTTCAATTATTACTCGAGAAGTATATTGCACATAAGTAGGTATATTAGAGAATACATAAATTAACAGACTTTAGTTAGTGAGGAAGAGGGATTACTGAGAAAATAATATAGTTACAGGGTGTCTAACGGTCAGGGAAGTCAGAGAATTTTTTTGGTCAGGGAAAAGTCATGGAAAAGTCAGGGAATTTCAGAGAATTTCATTAAAAGTCAGGAAAATTTCTAAAAATGTATACAAACATTAAAATTTCTTATGAATAAAATATTTTTTTAATCTAATAAAACTTAGAAAATTTTTTTTATGGTTTGTTTCAATCATTAGATAAAAATTTATTGTTAAATATGACAGTTGCCATATTTTTTGGCCCAAGAAAGCAGAAATAAAATTTGTTAAAAGGGATTAAAATTCAGGGAAAAAGTCAGGGAATAGTCAGGGAATTTTCTTCTCAATCTTTGTTAGACACCCTGAGTTATTTAAATTTAACGAAATCCTTTTATTTTAAGCGGATTTTTCTTTTAATGTTTATTCCACAGGATTTTTCTCATAATTTCTATTTGGGACAAAATAAGTGAAACCGGCCACTTGAAAAATTTTGTCTCCAATTTTCAAGTAATTTATATCTTTCGGTAGATATACAAGTACATTTTTACACCCTACAATATTTTTCAAAAAAAGATTTTATTTTGGAAGTAATCACGTGTTAAAGTTTTGGGTCATTTTATTTTCGTTTTCTTACTACTCTAAAACGAATAAAGATAATTAAGTAAACTTTTTTTTAAAATGAAGCCTAAAATCTATATTTTGAAGATAAAATGAAGCGATTACTAAAAAATAAATTTTTTTAATTGTTAGTAACAATTCTTTTAAACAATTGCAAATTGAAGATTATTCTCAATGTTTTTGAAAAATTAAAAAAAAAATTAAAAAAAAAAAAATTCCAAAGATTAATTTAAAAATAAGAAAAATGACTAACCTTCAATTTTATAGAAATTGTGTAAAGTTTTCTCTCAAAATGCAGGCAAAAATAGACTCTTGATCTTAAAAATCCGCTTGAAAGAGTGATGTTTCTAACAAAACAAAAGAAGATCTTATTTATCCGTTTCCAATTTTATCTGTTTCCAGGAACAGGATTCTATTTTCGCCTGCATTTTGACAGAAAACTTTAAACAATTTCTAAAAAAAATTGAAGGTTACTCATTTTTCTTTTTTTTAAATTATAATTTTTCAAAAACATTGAGAACAATCTTCAATTTGCAATTGTTTAAAAAAATTGTTACTAACAATTAAAAAAATTTATTTTTTAGTAATCGCTTTATTTTATCTTCAAAATATAGACTTCAGGCTTCATTTTTAAAAAAAGTTTACTTAGGTAATTATCTTTATTCGTCTTAGAGTAGTAAGAAAACGAAAATAAAATGACCCAAAACTTTAACACGTGTTTACTTTCAAAATAAAATTTTTTGTTGAAAAATATTGTAGGGGGTAAAAATGTACTCGTATATCTACCGAAAATCATAAATTACTTGAAAATTGGAGACAACATTTTTTTAAATGGCCGATTTCACTTATTTTGGCCCTATTATTTTCCATTCCCGTTTTTCATACGCTTATTTCAGTTTTAAAGAATCAATCTTAAAGTTCATTATGAAAAATTTTAGTTCATTTAAAAAAAAAGAAATTCGTAAAATAGTAAAAAAATTTCTTATTCTTTTACAACTTTTATATTATTATCGGTTCGGAAAAATGTCAAAAAAAAGTTATCTCTAAACGAGCTCAATATTGATAAGTTTAAATTTGTAATATGTATAATACAGAATAATTTAAGATTATTTGTTTCGTTTGTTATTAATATTTAAAATTTTTTATAATTTGTTGGATAAAACAAATTGTCTTGCATAAAATAAAAGGATTTTCTTTGAAAAATAAAAGAAATCTTTTGTTATTTATTTAAACTTTTCGTTTTGCCTATAAATGTAAAACGTTTTGAAACTGAAAAGTTTCCTTTTATTATAAAACTAATTTATTAAATATTATTAAAGGACTGGTTTTAAAAGAAAATATATTTTTATGTTAAATAGATATTGTTTCAATCTATTTATAATGACCAAAAAATAAATAAAATTTGGCCGGGAAAACTGGGAAAAAACCGGGAATTCAATTTTCTAAAAAAAAGTGGCCACCCTGATCTTCTTCATATATCGACATTGAATATATAATAAAATTTGAATAAAAGTTGAAGTTAATCTGACTTTTTAAAGCTTCATTAATGATTTATTTGCTTAATGTTCAGAGAGAAAAAGAAATTAATTTACAGAAGTAAATGTGGAGTAGTTACTTACGATAAAAAACTTTCATAGATAATTCACGTGTTAAACGAAAATAGCGAAACAACTCGATGAAATTATCATTTAAAACATATTCATGTACTTGAAAATTTAGTTTTTAGTTTGTATTAAATTGAAAAGATTAAATTTATACAAGGGGAAGAATAACGTAGATATGCAAAATTACATGTTTAAATGTTTATAGGAAAATTACGTGTTGAACGGAAAATGGAAGCAACGTAGTCGACCGCGAAGCGGTCGACGGAGGCGCTAGTGAAAGAAATAAAAGTAAAAGAAAGGGCTTAGGGGGTTAAGTATGCAAAAAGTGCCCCCGCTTCTATTTTTCTCAAATTTAGCCCATATGTTACTATCCATATGACTATAACTTTCTGCAATTTTGAACTCAAAATTCGCTTTTTTGGGGGAGTTATGGAGGGGGAAAGCAAAATCAAAAAACTTATTTTTCTCGAAAACTACTGAACCGATTTTAATGAAATTTTAAGAGGTTGTAAATATAGGTAAGGCGATTTTAGAAAAAAAAATCAAAATTTTTTTTTCAAAAAAAATTTTTGAAATTTTCAAAATTTTTTTTAGGGTTATTTTTTAAAGTGACCACTTTCTCTTTTGTTGTAAAAAGTACCTTATAATGTCCCCTTTAACATATATTTTTTTCAAATTTTTTAAAAATATAGTTTTTGAGTAAAATGTCAAAAACCATGGTCATGCTATTTGTCACGTACGGTAATGCACATAATTATATACATATGGGCCATATTAATGTGATAGGGTATAGCTAAATAAGTATGGAAAAAATGACCCGAATATATTTTTCCCATTCATTCCTACCCACTTAAAAATAACTTTTTCAAATTTTTAACTCAAAATTTTGAGTTTTTTGGAACTTATGGAGGGGAAAAAATCGAAAAACGCATTTTCCTCAAAAACTACTGTATGTATTTTAATCAGCTTTGGATATGTTGAAAAGACAATTAAAGAGATTCCAAAAAAAATTTTCAAATTTTTTTTTTCAAAAAATTCCAAAAATCTTTTTTTTGAAAATTTCAAAATGAAAATTTTTCGAAATTTTCAAAATGAAAATTTTTCGAAATTTTCAAAAAAAAAAATTTTTCAAATCTGAAGTTGACATAAAAAAATATTTTTAGACAAACAAAAAAATTTCGAAAATTTTAAAATCAAATTTTAGGATTTTTGGAGTCTTTTTAACAATGTCGCACTCTAAAATCATCTAGGCCATTATTGTTTAAAAAGTAAGACTGTTAAAGAAGTTAAATAAAAAAAGTGTGATGTACCGCTTCAACGATCCAAAAAGAAAAAAATTTTAAATGTAAAAATAAAAATTTTTGGATTTTTCTTTGGAAATAATTTTTTTACATCGATTTCAGGCTTGTATTCAGAAAACTCCTAAGTATTATTTTGTAATTAAATAAATAATTAATTAGTTGACCATTCGCATGCAACATAAAAATGTTCCGGGTAGGGTTTTTGAGTTATTTACCGTGACACACCTTGAAATCATGTCGGGCAAAATTTTTTTATTAGTAGATCACATAAGAGAATGAAATGAGAAAATACATAAAAATGTCACTTTAATAGAACTAAAAAATTTTTTTTTGAAAATTTCGAAAAATTTTCATTTTGAAAATTTCGAAAAAATTTCATTTTGAAATTTTCAAAAAAAAGATTTTTGGAATTTTTTGAAAAAAAAAAATTTGAAAATTTTTTTTGGAATCTCTTTAATTGTCTTTTCAACATATCCAAAGCTGATTAAAATACATACAGAAGTTTTTGAGGAAAATGCGTTTTTCGATTTTTTCCCCTCCATAAGTTCCAAAAAACTCAAAATTTTGAGTTAAAAATTTGAAAAAGTTATTTTTAAGTGGGTAGGAATGAATGGGAAAAATATATTCGGGTCATTTTTTCCATACTTATTTAGCTATACCCTATCACATTAATATGGCCCATATGTATATAATTATGTGCATTACCGTACGTGACAAATAGCATGACCATGGTTTTTGACATTTTACTCAAAAACTATATTTTTAAAAAATTTGAAAAAAATATATGTTAAAGGGGACATTATAAGGTACTTTTTACAACAAAAGAGAAAGTGGTCACTTTAAAAAATAACCCTAAAAAAAAAATTTGAAAATTTCAAAAATTTTTTTTGAAAATTTTTTTTGAAAAAAAAATTTTGATTTTTTTTTTCTAAAATCGCCTTACCTATATTTACAACCTCTTAAAATTTCATTAAAATCGGTTTAGTAGTTTTCGAGAAAAATAAGTTTTTTGATTTTGCTTTCCCCCTCCATAACTCCCCCAAAAAAGCGAATTTTGAGTTCAAAATTGCAGAAAGTTATAGTCATATGGATAGTAACATATGGGCCAAATTTGAGAAAAATAGAAGCTGGGGCACTTTTTGCATACTTAACCCCCTAGGCCCTTTTTCGAGCAATTTCTGCTTTTGTATTCGTAATAGAATATCAAAAACGTGGATTGCCACATGTACATTTAATTATATTTCGTAAAGAATCAATTCGTGATGCAGAAACTGTTGATAAAATAGTATGTGCCGAAATTCCAGATGAAGCGAAAAATCCAGAACTTTTTAATATTGTAAAACAATTTCAAGTCCATGGACCTTGTAGTAAGCAAAATATGAAATCACCTTGCATGGATTTAGAAAAAAAAATTTGTACAAAACATTATCCTAAACCATTTTGTACAGAAACATCCTATCATTCTCAAAATTATCCAGAATATAGACGAAGAAACGATGGCAAACAAATAATTTTTTATAATAAAGATGGATCAATTAGGTCTGTTGTTGACAATTCTATGATAGTATCTTATAATCCATATTTAAGTAAAAAATTTGAATGTCATATTAATATTGTAGCATGTGGTAGTATAGGTGGCGTAAAATATTTATTCAAATATTGTTATAAAGGTCATGATTGTGCAATAATTGGATATAAAGATGATAATAAGGAAATAAAGTATATGATGAAATTCAACATTACTTAAACACACGCTATGTATGTCCACCAGAAGCAATGCATAGATTATATGAATTTCCTATGCATGAACAATCACATGCAACATACAGATTAGCAGTACATTTACCAAATCAACAATCAATATGTTTCAAAGAAGGATTAGAAGAAAAAGCAATTGAAAAATTTAAAAATACAACATTAACAGCATGGTTCGAGTTAAATACAAAAGATCCTGAAGCACACAAATATTTATACACAGATATACCACACAATTATGTATTCGTTGAAACATCAAAAACATGGAAAAAAAGAGAAAGACTCACTAAACCTGTAATTACACGTATGTATTTTGTAAGTCCAAAAGATATTGAAAGATATTTTTTAAGAATTTTATTACTTTATGTCCGTGGAGCAAAATCATTTGAAGACGTAAGAACATTTGAAGGTATTACGTATAATACTTTTACAGAAGCAGCTCGTGCAAGAAATTTAATGATCGATGATAATGAATGGGACAATTGCTTGGCTGAAGCTGTGAATATGAAGTTTCCTAAAGAACTTTGTCGTCTATTTGCATACATATGTGTATTTGGGTTGCCTGTGAATGCTGTTGATTTATGGAATAAATATAAAGAATACATGATTTTTGATAATAATTTACCAGTGGAAATATCAATTAATAAATCATTAATTTTAATTAATGAAGTATTTAATTTTCATGGATTCTCTTTACATCAATTTGGATTACCAAATGTAGATCAAAAACTTCTCGACGATTATAATTCTGTAGATTTGAATAATAAAGTAGATTTAGAATTGCTTAAAAAAGAAGCAATAACTCTTAAAGATAGTTTAAATAATGAACAACGTAAAATTTTTGATGATATTATGATGGCAATTAATGATGATGATTGTAATAATAGATATATTTTTCTTGATGGACCAGGAGGTAGTGGCAAAAGTTATTTACATAATACAATTATTACTACTCTTGAGAGTCAAGGATTAATTGTTTTACCAGTTGCATGGACTGGTATAGCTGCTAATCTCCTAAAAGGTGGTCGAACATCACATAATATGTTTAAATTTCCTATTCCAATTAACGAAGATTCAACATGTAACATAAGTGGAATGTCAAAACATGCAGAACTATTAAGAAATGCAAAAATAATTATTTGGGATGAAATAACGATGGCACCTAAATATGCATTACAAGCGATGGAATGTATGTTAAGAGATATTACAAAATGTAATAAACCTTTTAAAGGTAAAGTTATTTTACTTTCAGGAGACTTCCGACAAACTTTACCTATTGTTCCGCATGGTAATCGCACCCACATTGTAGAAGTATGTGTAAAAAATAGTAAATTATGGCATAATTTTGAAATTAGATCTTTACATACTAATATGAGATTAAATAATGATCAAATAGAATTTTCAAAGTGGTTACTTAATGTTGGTGACGGTAAATATGAAACTTCGTTTGAGAAAGAAAATAATGTTTTAGAAATTCCACACGATTTAATTTCAAATGGGAATTTAATTGATAAAGTATATGGATCATCAATAAGTCCAAATGATACATCTATTCATTCCTCATGTATTCTTTCATTAACTAATGCTGAAGTATTAGATATGAATGAACGTATTTTAGCAAACTTAGAAGGAAAAGAAGTGATTTATTATAGTAATGATTCACATGTTAATGATGAAGATCCAAAAGACATAAACGATATTATTCCAGTAGAGTTTTTAAATAGTTTAACACCAGATGGTTTACCTCCTCATAAATTAACGTTGAAAGTAGGATGCATAATTATGCTTTTGAGAAATATGAATTTAGTTCAAGGATTATGTAATGGGACAAGATTAGTTGTAAAATCTTTACATAAAAACGTTATCTCTGCTGAAATAATTAGTGGAAAATGCATTGATTTTTCATAAAGTTGGATTTTCACATCAATCGGTATCTTGGGGTTTTTAGGGTAGCTGATTATGAATATGATGTTAATTTTTCAAAATTCAAAATGGCGGATCCAATATAGCAAACGAAATTTAAAAAAATTATTGGAATTCGACAGCATTGGATATTTAGGGGTTTTTGGGGTCGCTGATTATGATTCTGTAGTCGGATATCGAAAATTCAAAATGGCGTATCCAATATGTCGGATGAAAATTTAAAAAATAATTTAATTTGCACTAAAGTGGGTATGAAGGGGTTTTTGGGGTCGCTAATTATTATGAATCTGAATTTAGTTTTTTAAAAATTTCAAAAGTGGTTTCAAAATGTCTTAAAAATTATTGGTATTTTAAATAAGGTTTTTAAAATATTTTGGGATTAATTATAATTAAAAAGCAATAGAAGTAAATAAATATCCACGAGATATAATTATTTTAATATTCTTAAAACAATTTCAAGTTTTATTTTATATTAAAAGTACAAACAGTATAAACAAAAAATGAATAACATTTAATTGAAAGTTTTACTTCTTTTTCTTTATCCATAATTAATATTATTTAAATAAAATACATAATATTTTCAAATGTGGCTAACTTCGTTAAAAAACATTTATATGAAAAATAAAAAATACGGGTCTCTTTATTTTTTATATAAAATAACATATTTCATCGACAGATAATTTTACGACTTAAAGTTATTCGGCTTGCCTGATTTGAAATGGATTCAACCTATATAACAACCAGAAGTTAAAAAAAAATCCTGCAAAAAGATTTGATTTTTCAGAAATGTATCCACCATATTGGATTCTCTATTTTAAATTTTTTTAAAATTATTTCAAATTCGTAAACGACAAAACAGGAAACTCTTAAATGTTAAAAGATATTAGAATCTGATAATTTTTCTAAAATTTCGTCCGTCATTTTAGATTCGCCATTAAAAAATTTTTTTTAACTAACCTCAGATTTGTAATCAGAGGACTCCAGAAACCTATAAATAATAAATTTTAGACAAACTTACGAGTTTAATGCTTTCTTTTTCCATGAAGCAATGATTATGACCGTAGAAGCTCATATTATTTCTTACACTAAGAGAAAAAAAGCACAGAATTCGTACTGTGACAGACATCGGCCGTGTAAAATGCGTGTCAGTACCCGTTCTTAATTATATTCAGTTGGTGTTATTCATAGTTCAGATACTATGCTCAAGAAGCGCGGCGGCGGTACGAACTAATTAATACAGGATCTGTTTTATAGCGACTGACAGATACTGTACTTCTAAGCAGTAGCATTTGAAGTACAACATCTGTATCTCAAGCCATACCCGTGAGGTACCTTGGTGCAGAATAGGCCCCCTGTGACCGGCTACAGGTCGTAAAAGGCGATCATACGAGGCTCGGAGTGGCGCCACTGCTTGCGGTTAGTACTCGGTTCGTCCCAGGCTTTCTTATAGAGCAGTGGCATACGATGATGATGGGCAGTGCCGTGACGGCCCGGCAAGTCTAATTATAGACCGACGACCTCACTTGCAGAAGCAAGGGTGGTAAGACTCTTAATCGGTACTCATACCAGATAAACTCATCCGTTATTATACTCATATTAAACTCATCCGTTACTTCGCAAAAACGGAGTAACGGACCTAGTAACTAGCACTTCGACATGTGAGTTGTGGTGCCAACTCGGGTGGTTACCTGCAGAGTAACCAGAGATTGGAAAGGTCTCGCCTTTCACCGAAGGGTCGCAAATGTTCTTACCAACTTTGCGGAGATCGGAAGATGGTCACTTGTTGACCATCGGCGTTGGAGAGCGTGATCTCTCCCAGTTACGCTCGTATGCGAGCCGTGTAGTTATACCAGTATTGGGAGGTGTTGCACGTATAATCTACATAGGCGCTGTACCTCAAGCCAAAGTCAAAATACGTTTCACATTTTAGCACGACACCTATCACATAGTGGCACTACTGCTGCGTTCAATTAGAGTACAGATGCTGAACTTTCACATTTCAGAATCTGTGTTTTTCTTCTCTAAGTGTAGATAAATTCTTTTTAGGAATAGTGTAGAGGTTAACGATTTTTTGTATACTTTTATAATACACGAGAAGAGATTACAATGAGTTAACAGTGATTAGAAGTCAAATTCAACATGTGCCCTTTAAAAATGTAGGTTTTTATTATAAGTTTCGTTTTTAAATTTAACTTTTAAAGTCACTGCATTCCTAATGTATAAGTGGCACATATTCCTTTAAGGCTTCAAATTACTTCTTATTATGTAGACAATGTAACGCCGTTTTATGGTTACTTAAAAATCTTCGTTAAAAAAGTTACATCAAGATAATTGCGAAATTGTTAAAATTTAAGAAAAGTTGTCTCGCAAGTTTGAAGGTACACCATTTTTATCTTAATTGAGGCACATCATTGTCTCCATGAATTTTTGGTTCCTTATACTCCCCACTACATCTACTATAAGTCACAAAATATATAATGATTCGTTAAAAAATTATACCATATAAACTGAAAAAAACGTCCAATGTCACACACGAGAAACTGGCGATTTCGACACTTTTACTCACTATTGTCGTTCCCTACCTAATTAAAATGATTATTATACACAAGGTATATTTAAAGAGCACAATAATTTATCAAATTATGATACTGCAAAATTATTTTTATAATTTTTAAAATATAATAATAAACGGAAACATAAAGTTTAAAAGTTCTAGAGATATGCCCATATATATGAGGGATTCCGCGTCAAATGGTCAAGGGGTCTTTTGGTGTAATGTTTATTTCAATAATTTTTTACTCTTAAACAATTAGACATACAAATTTGACAAAGTACATTTTGGAAAGGTTTTTTCATGCTCTTTAGATTGGAAATAAGCATTTAAAAAAAAAATTTTTTTGACCCAAAAAAATAAAAATTAAAAATAAATTTCAATTTTTGGGGGAGAAAGACCCGATTTTTTTTAAATGAAAGCTGAGGTTTTTTCCTAAAAGGACATATAAATGATAAAGTGGGACTAGAATGTTTAAACATTGAAAACAGAGGTTTCTACTCACCGGAGCGCTCTAAACCCGGTTTTTACGAGAAAATTCATTTTTTCAATGTTTAAACATTCTTGTTCCACTTTATCATTTATATGTCCTTTTAGGAAAAAACATCAGCTTTCATTTAAAAAAAATCGGGTCCCTCTCCTCCAAAAATTGAAATTTATTTTTAATTTTGATTTTTTTGGGTCAAAAAATTTTTTTTTTCAAAATGCTTATTTCCAATCGAAAGAGCATAAAAAAACCTTTCCAAAATGTACTTTGTTAAATTTGTATGTTTAATTGTTTAAGAGTAACAAATTATTGAAATAAGCATTGTACTGAAAAACACAAAAATTTAACCCCCTCCCCCCTCGGAAAATATTGGACTAGATAAAAAAATATTTTCACGAAAAATTACTATCTATTAGTACTACAAAAGCCCCAAGTTTTGCTACGATTGGAGAAAAATTTTTCTCCACCTTGATCACTTGACATGGAATGCCCCATATATGTATATTTATAATATATATGGGCAACAATTCCACGTGAGATTTAAGTCGACCTCTTAAAATCGGCCAAAAATATTTTCGAAATTTTAGACTTTTAATTGCAGACCTATATTTAGTAGTTTATAAGTCCGAAAATATTGAGTTTAGAAAAAAGTTGTCAAAGAATAAAAGTTTAAGTTTTCTTTAGACTTTTCAAAAATGTAAAAATTTTTTTTTAACTTTAGCCGATTTTAAAAGGTCGATTTAAATCTCACGTATATATATATATATATATATATATATATATATATATATATATATATATATATATATTAATATAATAATAACAATATTATAATGTCAATACTATAATTACAATAATAATGGCAAAACAAAAGACAATACTAATTACAATAATAATGGCAACACTATAAAGGCAATACTAATTACTATAATAATGGCAATACTAATGGTAATACTCATGGCAACACTAATGGCAATACTAATGGCAACACTAATGGCACTAATGGCAATAATATTATTACAATAATAATGGCAATACTAATTTCAATACTAATGGCAATACTAATGGCAACACTAATGGCACTAATGGCAATAATATTTTTACAATAATAATGGCAATACTAATGGTAATACTCATGGCAACACTAATGGTACTAATGGCAAAACTAATGGTAATACTAATGGTAATACTAATGGCAACACTAATGACAACACTAATGGCAACACTAATGGCACTAATGGCAATAATATTATTACAATAATAATGGCAATACTAATGGTAATACTAATGGCAACACTAATGGCAACACTAATGGCACTAATGGCAATAATATTATTACAATAATAATGGCAATACTAATTACAATACTAATGGCAATAATAATGGCAATATTAATACCTCAGTAGCACGTAATGTTCCAGTAACATTAGCAACATTGAGGCAATATTGGTAATGTTAAAGCAGTGTTCTCAATATTGCTGTAATATTATGTGCTACTGGGGTAGTAATAATACTTATAATACTAATGTCAATTCTAATTACAATAATAATGGCAACACTAATGGCAATACTAATGGCAATACTGATGACAATAATAATGGCATTACTAATTACAATTTTACGAATAATGACAATACTAATGACAATATTTCCTGTAAACACAAATAACATACCCACAAAATTAATTATCAATCAATTTAATTTAATAATTCTACGCAAATGTTAACTTCTCCGTGGAACATGTTACTAATGCATAATATAGTTCTATAAATGTTATATACACTTGTAGTCATCGTTGCCTTCCTCGGACGAACATGTTGCATTCATGGAAATATATGAGTGTAACATGTTCGTCCGAAGAAAGCATCACGATGATCGCACAAATGCACCAGTAGTTATGAGCATGTTATGTGTGCTTAATAGATAATAACTAATAGTAGAACTAATAATAATACTAATAAAAATACTTCATTAAATAATTTAACTTAATCAAAAAAATTTTATTGAATTAGTAAAACTATTTACTAATTGGAATTTGTTACTCACTTTTTACTTTTGAAATAGTAAATTTTACTAATTGATTAGTAGAAATTACTATTTATTATTAATAAAATTTACTAATTTAAAACCAAAAAGGTATAGTTACTAATTCCTATCATTAGTAAACATTTGTAATAATTTAAATTTAAAGAGTAGGACAATAATTTTCTCGGCAAAACATACTTAGTAAAAAAACACATGTTCTTATTCTTAATAAAAGATATATATAGAATTCAAGTATTCAACAAAGAATTTAATAAACATAAAATATTGATAATAAAAAATATATTAAGTGAAAATCATATAAGATTTGTTATCAAACTACATCACACTCCTAGGTGTGGGGGAGTGTCATGCTGTGAGTGACAAAACTTAGAAAAAAAATTTTTTGTATATAAAAAATGTAACGAAGGGTACAAGAGGGAATTAAAATTAGTCCGAAAAAACGTGACGTTGTTTATGAGTGATAACAAAAAATAATAAAAAGTATTCAGACTGAGGAAATTTATATGTAAACGTCCGCATGAAAAAGGACGACTTTGTCGTTTCTAGATTCCGAGATATTCGCAATTTACTAATTTTGAATTTACTAAATTTTGATTTACTAATTTTTGAAAATATCGAAATTTTTTTATCCTTTTTTCTTAAGCTACAGGGTCTAACACATCGATTCATACAGTTTTCATCAATTTATTGACACTCTATGTATTTTATTTTGTTGATAGCAAAAAAAAATGAAAAGGGACCACTTTGTCGGAAATCCGTTATCTTTTCAATGTTTCAAAAAGAAAGGGGAAAAAAATTCAAAACCTATTGATTTTTAATTTTAAGGGTGTACTAGACTTAAAACAACTTTTATCTGAATAACTTCCTAGAAGAGACGGAGAAATTCGCATTACAATTTTTAAATTCGTGTTTTTAGAAATGAAATTTTTAATTTTTTCAAAGATTTTTTATAATAAAGTCGCTTAAAAAATTTTTTTGTCTACTCTTATTTTCATTGCTTGAAATAACTCTAAAAAATAACACCGAACCTTTAACTTCGTTAAATATTCCACTTTATTAATTAATAACCGTACTTTTAGAAAAGGGACCACTTTGTCGGAAATCCATTATTTTGGCATTGTTAAAAAATGAGGAGGGGGAATTCGAAACCTATTTATTTTCAATCTTAAGGGTGTACTAGACTTAAAACAACTTTTATCTGAATAACTTCCTAGAAGAGCCGGAGAAATTCGCATTACAATTTTTAAATTCGTGTTTTTAGAAATGAAATTTTTAATTTTTTCAAAGATTTTTTATAATAAAGTCGCTTAAAAAATTTTTTTTAATACTTTTATTTTCTTTGCTTGAAGTAACTCTAAAAAATAACACCGAACCTTTAACTTCGTTAAATATTCCACTTTATTAATTAATAACCGTACTTTTAGAAAAGGGACCACTTTGTCGGAAATCCATTATTTTGGCATTGTTAAAAAATGAGGAGGGGGAATTCGAAACGTATTTATTTTCAATCTTAAGGGTGTACTAGACTTAAATCAACTTTTATCTGAATAACTTCCTAGAAGAGCCGGAGAAATTCGCATTACAATTTTTAAATTCGTGTTTTTAGAAATGAAATTTTTAATTTTTTCTAAGATTTTTTATAATAAAGTCGCTTAAAAAATTTTTTTGACTACTTTTATTTTCTTTGCTTGAAGTAACTCTAAAAAATAACACCGAACCTTTAACTTCGTTAAATATTCCACTTTATTAATTAATAACCGTACTTTTAGAAAAGGGACCACTTTGTCGGAAATCCATTATTTTGGCATTGTTAAAAAATGAGGAGGGGGAATTCGAAACGTATTTATTTTCAATCTTAAGGGTGTACTAGACTTAAATCAACTTTTATCTGAATAACTTCCTAGAAGAGCCGGAGAAATTCGCATTACAATTTTTAAATTCGTGTTTTTAGAAATGAAATTTTTAATTTTTTCAAAGATTTTTTATAATAAAAGCGCTTAAAAAATTTTTTTGACTACTTTTATTTTCATTGCTTGAAATAACTCTAAAAAATAACACCGAACCTTTAACTTCGTTAAATATTCCACTTTATTAATTAATAACCGTACTTTTAGAAAAGGGACCACTTTGTCGGAAATCCATTATTTTGGCATTGTTAAAAAATGAGGAGGGGGAATTCGAAACGTATTTATTTTCAATCTTAAGGGTGTACTAGACTTAAATCAACTTTTGTCTGAATAACTTCCTAGAAGAGCCGGAGAAATTCGCATTACAATTTTTAAATTCGTGTTTTTAGAAATGAAATTTTTAATTTTTTCAAAGATTTTTTATAATAAAAGCGCTTAAAAAATTTTTTTGTCTACTCTTATTTTCATTGCTTGAAATAACTCTAAAAAATAACACCGAACCTTTAACTTCGTTAAATATTCCACTTTATTAATTAATAACCGTACTTTTAGAAAAGGGACCACTTTGTCGGAAATCCATTATTTTGGCATTGTTAAAAAATGAGGAGGTGGAATTCGAAACCTATTTATTTTCAATCTTAAGGGTGTACTAGACTTAAATCAACTCTTATCTGAATAACTTCCCAGAAGAACTGAAGATATTCATATTACAGGGCTCGAACTAGGTCCGTAAATCCCATAAAAGTCCGAAACTTTGCTTCAAGTCAATGATTTTTAATAGGAATCTATACTATTCTAATACAATTTTCCAAAAGAATTCAATTATTTAAAAAAATCTACTAAAATTCTACACAAACCTTTAATTATTTTCAAAAAATAATAAAAATTTTACAGGAAATTCATTATTTACAAATTTTTTTTATAAATTTCTTCGTAAGATTCAATTATTTTCATAAATAATAAAATTTTTACAGGTATTTAATTTTTTTGGCAAATAATAAAATTCTTATTAGGAATTTAATTATTTTGATAAATAATAAAGCTAATTGCAGAATTTCAATTTTTTTTAATACAATTTTAATCGAATTCCTCGAAAAATGTAATTATTCTTAAAAATTTTATTAAAATTTATCAAAGAAATTTAATTATATTAATAATCTTTGCTACAATTTATTTATTACAATTTAAATATTATTTTTAATAAATTTTTAGTTAAATTTCTTTAAAAAATCTAATTATTGCATTCAGAATTTTTAATGCAATTCTTTGCATAAATTATCTTTATAAATAATAAAATTTTTCTCTAAAATTGAATTATTTTTAAAACATTTAATAAATTTCTTGGCAAAATTTTAATTATTTTCAAAAATTTTCCCTAATTTAATTATTTTTAATATCTACTATTTTAATAAAATTTTGCAAAAGAATCTAAATTATTTGAAAATTCATTGATACAATTCTTTAAAAGAATTCAATTTTAAGAAACATATGTAATTATTCAACAAATTGTTTTTTTTGTATTAAAATAATGAAATTCTCGTAGAATTTTCTGATAAAAATTGATTTAAAAATAATTAAATTTTGAAAAGGTTTCAGATTCAAATCTTTGAAAATTTGAATTTTTAATATTCTTAACTAACAATTCTGTGAAATTAATTTTTTTGAGAAATTTTAATTGCTGATTTTTTTATATTATTTGAAGTTTTTATTTTCTAATACATATTTAATTGAAAAATTTAAAAATAATTGAAATTTCGTAAAATTGAATATTGTAGAGAAATGGATTTGAAAATTGTCAAAGAACTTTTTCGAAAATTATTAAAAATAATCGATTTTAAGAAGAATTTTAGTTAAAAATTCTTGAAAATAATAATTGAATTGATAATGATTTTATCATTCTATCTTTAATTATTATAAAACATGAAGTAATCGATCGCTACGAGTCGAAGACTCGGAGTTATCGATATCTTCATGTTTTTTAAGATAATTAAAAAATCTAATTTATAGTTTTAAGTAAAATGTTCTCTTATATATTTTTGTCAGTAATTGGTCCGTAAATGGTCCGTAATTTTTCATTTTTGGTCCGTAAAGTCCGTATTTTAAATACTTTCACTGGTTCGAGCCCTGTATTACAATCTTTGATTTCGTTTTTCTCGAAATGACGTATTTGATACTCCAAAGTTTCAAATTCTGTAACTTATCGAATTTTTCACCAAAAAGGTTGTAAGACCACTCAAAATTTTCCAAATTTTGTCAGGAATTTGCCCATATAGATAAGTCCAATAGTGCCAAAGTTGTCCCTTTTCATACGGACGTCCACATATAGTTCTTTCACAAAAATATATTATCTTAATACAAGTATAATTAAAAATAAAAATATTTTTAATTTTTTATATATTTAATTTATTATTAATAAAAATTTTATTATTATTATCATTATTAATAATAATATATTAATATAATTATTATTATTATTAATAATAATAAATTAATATAATTATTATTATTATTATTATTATTATTTATATAATAAAAATACCAAAAAATAATAATTAATATTTTATACACATTAAAAAAAATTAATTTAAATTTAGGGCTGAATACAGAATAGGTTAAAAAATTTAGTGGCGAATAGCGTGGAGTGTACGATATCGGGGGCAGTGTCGCGTAGATTTGTGCTTTCATTCGAAAATAGTAACCTCTTAGACAAAAAAAAGAAAATTGTAATCTCAACTTAAAGTTGAGGTGAAAAAGGTTGAACTTAAAGTCAAAAGCCTAAAAAGTATATAAAAACAAAAATGCATTTTACACCAACTCCAACAAAGTGCAAATAATTAAACGTTTCGCTTTTCTTTCATATAGAAACAACTTCACATATAGAAACTAACACAACCTCTTAGCAACGCAAACAAATATTTAAAATTATTATTTTAAAATTAATAATTTGTAGTAAAACAAAAAAATTAATTAGTTTCTCAACTACTAAATGTAAGTAATCAGTTATATTATTTATTATTCTTCATTATTGTTCTTTTTGCATGTTTAAAATTTTCAAATAATTTAAATTAAAAAAAATAATATTTATTATTTCAAAATATTAAAATTTTATGTAAAAAAATGCTTTTTATTAATTCTAATGATTTATTTTTTTTATTTAATAATTGTTCTATATACAAAAATGATGAATTTTTTTTAACTTTGCATTAAAAATTAATTATTATATATAATTTTTTCTGAATTTCAAGTATAACACTTTTATCAAAAAATTTATAATTTATAACTTTTAAAAATTTTGAATTTAATTATTATTTTTTCTTTTAAGAAAAAATGGCGTCCGAAGAACAGAAAAACATAGAATTATTAACAATAGAAAATGAAAAGGAGGAGGATCAAGAAGATGTAGAAATGGAAGATGGTATGTTACTTACCATGTTCCAAGAACATAAAGAAAATAATACAGCAGAGAATAATGATAAAAATAATAATTCAAATCAATCGGGCAGTGAAAACGAGGATGAAGAAGAAGAAAATTTATACACTTCGAATGAAGAAATAAGTTCGATTAAGTGTGGAAGTTGGAGTAGGTAAGCAATATAAACATTAAAATAACTTTTTATTTTTATCTATTATTAAAATAATTTTTTTGGTTAAATAATAATTCATTTAAATTTAATTTTTTAAAATAATAATTTTATAATTGAATTTTTCCTAAAATTAAATTCTCATAGAAATTTATTTTATCAACAATTTTCTAAATAATTGTAAAATCCTTTACAAAATTTCAATAAAATTTATAAGAATGACAATATTTATCAAAGAATTTGATTAAATTTTCAGATAAAATTTATTATCATTTTTTTAAACATAATTAAATTCCTTATAATTGCTTTATTTATAAAAAGAAATAATTAAATTCATGTTAAACATTTTATTATTTAGAAAAATAATTCAATTGCAGCGAAAAGTTTTGCAAATTGATAATTATTAATAAATAAGAAAAAAATTAACAGTTAAAAAGTTAAAAAAAATTAAAAACCACTTTTTTAAATATATAAATGAATAATGAATAATAATTTATAAATAAAATAATGTATTTTGTAATAGTTCTTAAAAAATTCAAAATTTTTTTATGTGCTCCATAAATTTAATATTTTTCAATATACTTTTAATAAAATTCTCTAACTTTTCTCTGATAAATTCTAATTTCCCTGACTTTTCTTTGAGTTCTCTGATTTCTCTAACCTATGACCTACGAATTAAAAAATTTAATAATAATAATAATAACAGTTGCATATTATATAATATTATTAATGATAATAATAATATTTTTTATAATATTATTATATAATAATTATTATAATTTTTACAGTGAAGTCACAGGATTTGTGCACACCATTATAAGTCCGAAAACATGCGGCAACAACGGGCAGTTCCAAAAAATGGTCTTTACTCTTAATAATGTTCAAGGGTCGATTTTACACATCACCGTGTGGCAAGAAGAAATCCCACGAATAGAAAAAAACTTAATTCTAAACAGCGTATGTAAATAATATATAAATTTTATTCTTCATTATACAAAATAAGTAAATTACTATTGTTATTAATTATTTAATTTTTTACATATAATTAAATAACAAAAATTATAAAAAATATATTTTTACATAGAATAATAATTGAATCTTATTTCTTAAAAATAATTAATTAAAACTTTAAAAATAAAAATGATATATATTTTTTATTTTTTTAATAATTAAATTAAATTTTAATTATATTGATATATAATAATAATAAATTATAAATTTAAACATATATAAATATTGCATTCTTTCAAATTTTCAATTTTTTTTTAAGATTGTAAAAATCTCTGGAGCTGAAGTGAGCAATATCAAAGCAGGATATCAAAACAAAGGAAATCAACCTTTTCAACTCACTATCCGAAAAAATACTGTAGTTACCTGCCTACAAAAAGAAAGACCAATGCCGCAGATTCCAAAAGAAGAAGTTCATATTGTGAATATGGAAAATATGAAAAATGCAGAAGGTCGTTTAAGTAAGTTCAATTATTTTTCTGTATATTTTAATTAAATGAACTGATTAATATATTCAATTTAAAAAATAAAAATAAGAATTTAAATTTTATAATACCTATTACATTCATTCAGATTTTCAACTTTTATTACTTTAAAATTTTGTACATTTTTTCATTCAATAATAAAAAATATATTTCTTATTAATTTACAGTAGTGGAAGGATACATTAAATCACCAATACGATTATTGAAATACCGAATTAATAATGAACTTATTCATTATGGCACGGGATCTCTTACAAATGGGAAATTCAAGATAGAAATTAGAGTCAAAAACTTTCCGGAAGATGTTGACGAATTCAACCAAGGTGACCACGTAAGAGTAGAAGGATTAGCAAAATTCACAAGTAAATTAATGATTTATTTAAAACACATAATAATTTTAATTTCATAAATTTTTAAATAATAATAATAAAATGATTAATTCTTTAATATCTGAATATTTTAATAACAAAATTAAAATATTTTTATTATCTTTAAATAAATTGTTTTATTGTAATTAAGAATTAATAATAATAATTAATAGAAGTTGACAAAGATTCAAAAAGCAGGAAAATTTAAAAGAATTTTATAAAAAATACAAAAAATTTTTTTTAATTTTTAAAAATAATGAGAAAAAATTATTATTTTTGGTGACCAGCAAAATTTGTTATTAAATTTTAAAAACATATTTAATTCTTCTTGAATTATGTTTATTTTCTTTAAAATCTTTGAAATTGCCATGAATTGGAACACAAAACCTTAAATTTCATTTTCGACAATAAATAAGTCTACGATAAAATGTGCCTTAGCTCAAAAAAATTAATTTTCATTTTTTATGCTAATCGATAAATTTTTATCTGCCCATTTTCTTGCAAAAAGAAAACAATTTTTATATCAATTACATTTTATGTTATTAACGATCAATAGTCAACAGTTTATTCATAGTTATGCATTCTTGCTTCTTCTTTCCCTTCTCATGTAAAATTTATATTTGAAACAGTTTTCTTAGTTTGAAAGCTAAAACATATTTTTTCGTGAACCCTCACAATAATTTTGAATTTTATAAAACATGAAATTAAAATAAATGTATTTAAAAATATATATTAAATAATAATATTTTAATTGCAGACAAACTTTCATAAAATTATTTTAATTTTACTTACAGCACTTATGCAGTTATGATATTACAATTCGAATAAGACATATGTTCTAAAATAATGACGTTATATTGATTTAAATAAATAACTCTAATAATTAATTAAATTAAATTATTATATGTAATTTTATAATTTTTTATTTATTTGTTTATTATTTATTTATTGATATTACAAAAAATTAATTAAAAAAAAATTATTTATAAATAAAATTTTACATTTTATAGATTGTAGATTACTTTTCATATTAAATTAATTTAATTTAAATTTCTTAATCAAAATATAAAAAAAAATTATTATTGAAATAAATTTTCATTTTTAGAAGAAGAAAAAGTCGTTTATTTGGAACTTTGCAGCACAAAAGAAATTCAAATTCTAGATGAAAAAAAGATGACATTTGATGATAATTTCGAAGTATATATAGTGATCCAAAAAGAAACATGAAGAAGAGTATTTACTTAAGATGCAATAAGTATTGCATCTTTTTTTTACATCAAAATGTATTTTGTTTAATTACCGATTTTACTAATCATTTCAACGTTTAGTGTTATTAATTTCAAAACAATCACTATTATTGATACAGAGAGAAACTGAGAGTACGCACGTAATGCAAAGCGCGCTTTCCTTTGAAAGTCTGCCCCCTCGCGGTCAAAAGTCCTAAGCTTAGGTGGTTGGCTATATATATTACCTAAGTAGGTGAGCTTGCACACATGTGTAAAATGTAATGGCTAAGCCGAATTATAATCGGAACCGCTCGTGATCACTCGTAAAATGCAAGGAACGCGAGGAATAGAACTGAACGAACTCAACTAATCTGATAATAGGCCGAAAAATGATTTTGAGTTCCAAAAGTAAATCTGTCGTGAAGCTGAGAATGAAAAAGAGAAGGGCAGTTAGTTCTTCTATTCATTCTTATACTATTTCGATATCAAAATTATAACAATAATTAATATATTCAATAAGTAGAACAGTAATAATAAAAATTAAAATAACGAAAATAATATAAATTAATTAAACTAAAAACAAAAGTTAAATTAAAATAAATTCCTTTTTTTAAAATAATTATTATTATGAACATTCCAAATAGAAAAATTAATTACTATTTATTAAAATTTATTTTAAATAAAATTTAATTTATTTTTGTTTAGTTTATCTCGAATAAATTTTGATACCGTAAAATTATTAGTAGAAAAAATATAATTTTGTATCATCTATAATTATTTAATTATTATTAACTCCATGTTGATAAACACCAAATAATTCTATAGAATTAAAAATGCAGTTTTTAGAAAAACTATGCTTTTAAATTAAACACTACAAAATTTTTCAAATTAAATTTTTTTAACTTTGAATTACTGAGTAATATTTTGATTTTTTGGTAATATTTTTGGTTTTTTATTTTGGTTTTATTTTTTTTTTAATTCTAAACATTAATTTTGGTTTTTAGTTGGAAAATTCTACTTTTTACAATCTACAACCTTTAAAAAATGTTTCATTTTTTTGGTTTTGTGAAAAAAATTTTTTTCGATTCTCTACTTCGACTCTAATTTCAGAAACCCTTGCAATTTAATTAATAAAATTTTAATTTAATTAATTAATTTTAATTTTAATTTTATTTAATTATTTTAAAAAAAGGAATTTATTTTAATTTAACTTTTGTTTTTAGTTTAATTAATTTATATTATTTTCGTTATTTTAATTTTTATTATTACTGTTCTACTTATTGAATATATTAATTATTGTTATAATTTTGATATCGAAATAGTATAAGAATGAATAGAAGAACTAACTGCCCTTCTCTTTTTCATTCTCAGCTTCACGACAGATTTACTTTTGGAACTCAAAATCATTTTTCGGCCTATTATCAGATTAGTTGAGTTCGTTCAGTTCTATTCCTCGCGTTCCTTGCATTTTACGAGTGATCACGAGCGGTTCCGATTATAATTCGGCTTAGCCATTACATTTTACACATGTGTGCAAGCTCACCTACTTAGGTAATATATATAGCCAACCACCTAAGCTTAGGACTTTTGACCGCGAGGGGGCAGACTTTCAAAGGAAAGCGCGCTTTGCATTACGTGCGTACTCTCAGTTTCTCTCTGATTGATATAAAAAATATGAAATGAATTCGAATCTACAATAGAAACAGCAAGACAAAAATTAATTTATATTTTTTTTTCTTCTCATTATGTTAATTTAAATTTGTTCATTTACATTGTTCATATAATTCTTACAAACGAATAATAATAATAATGTACTATTATACTTTTATTTGTTTTCCTTGAAATATTTCAATTCTATAATTCAATTTTATATAAATAATAATAAAATACAATTGTACCTTTAAAACGTGTAATAATTAATACCATTAATTAAATATAATTATTATGATATCAATCAAATTTTAAATATGATTAAGACAATAAACAAGATTTTTTTAATTATTTATTTACATAATAAACATAGTAATTCAATAATTTCCATAAATTAGGTTCATTAAAATTTTTTATGAATATTTCTCTTTTAAAAACAAAGTATTTTTAAGTCATTCTTAAACAAGAAATAAATATTCTTGATATTTGATCCATCATTTTCAATTTTAATTATCTGATTTTAGATTCTCATTCAGCTACTACAAAAACTTTTTTTTATACAAAGTTAGTTCTTTTATATTATATTTTATAAATTAATACAAAGTTGCTTTAATCCTCCATCCGTCATATGAAGAGGAATTTCCCTCACTCATTTTCTATTTTTAAATTTTATTTATTTATAACTCTTAAATTAAAATACAAACGCAAAGTGAGGAAACTTTTCACCATGCGCGATTGACCACATATTTTTCTATTAAGGAAGTAGAGTATGAAGTTCATGCAAAAGAATTTCGTTTTGTTAAGCATTTACAAATATATATATATATATATATATATATACATAATTATTATTAATTATTTATTTACATTAATAATAAATAATAATAGAAAAGAATAATAAATAATAATTGAAAAAAATTTCTTCATTTAAAATACATTAAATTAAATAGAAAATTTGTATAATAGTTCAGATAAAATTATTATTATTATACATACAATCAATTAAATTATAAAACATAATAATTTTGAAATAATAAACAAAATTTTAAAAATATATTTCTACATATAGTAAATCTAATTTATCAACAATTGAGGGGCTGGATGCTATAATGTGTTACGCGCCATGTTAAATAAATGGCGCGTAACACGTTATAGCATCCAGCCCCTCAATTATTATTATTATTAATTATTATTTCATATTTATAAATTTTATTTTATTTTTAAAGTATAATATTCAAGTAACTTTTTTAAAATTAATAACAAGAATTATTATATTTTCAAAAATCACAAATATTTAATTTTTTTATTAATAATTTTAAATATTAAAATTGTAATAAATTTTTACTAAATAAAAAATTCTAATAAAATTATTTAGGCTGCATCTACAACAGAAAAAATAATATGTAGAAAATTATGTAATACAAAGTGTAATTGCCCCTGACAGTTGTCAATGCCAAAAAAATACACATTACGCTACAAATTACACATTATTTTTTTCTATTGTAAACGCAGCCTTAAGTTTTTTTATAAAAAATACATTTGAATTAAAAATTTAAAACAAATGAAAAACAAAATATGTTTCCATAGAAACGTATCTGTTTTTATATGTAATAATTAAAAAAAACATCTTATTATTTGTGCCTAAGGTGAAAAATAATAAACTTTTTTAAAATTCAAATTAAAACTAATAATTATGGATAAAAACGGTATGTCTTCAAATGAGATGATCAAAAAGATGGTCATACAAGATTCAACAGCGTAAGTATAATTTTATTTATATAAAATATTAATCCAAATAACACAAATAAAAATTTTTTATTTTTATAATTAATATATATATATAATAAATGTACTTAATTTCTCTAATTTTTCCATATTTATAACACATTTTTTCCTTTCAGCGAATTGATTTTATTTATAGAATCAATTACAGCGCCAGAAAAAAGAAGCAATTGGATATTACAGAAATGCTTATTAAGCAATAACAATGGATCCAAAATAGTTCTAAAAATATGGAATGAGCAGATTAAAAGAGTAAAAGATTGCATTAAACTGAATAATGTAAATATATTATATACATACACAAAATATAAATATAAATTTCATTTTTTTAATTAATCATTAAATTTTTAATTTAAAGAACAAAATATAAATTACATAAAAAAATATATTGAAAATAAAATAAAATATCTTAATTATTAAAATGAATAAACTAAAAAATATATTTTTTTTATTAAAAACAGATTCTTCATTTGGATGCTGTTTCTATAAGAAGAGTGCACTCTTACGACAGCAAAAGAGATGGAGGTAACGTTCACTACGAAATTAGCATTCAATCCAATTCCAGGATCAAAGTTAAGGGATCAATAAACCTTAACAAACCGGAAGCAATTGAAGATTTTGAGTTGAAAAATTTAGGAGAAGCCGAATCAAAAAAAATTAGTAAGTAATTATTAATCAATGAAAAGGCATTTAATTTATATATCTAAAAATAACTTCATCTCTTAATCAATTATTTAAAAAATAATAATTACGAAAATTTTATTAAAATTCATTTAATTACAAAACCTCAATTTTTTCTTATAATAATTGTAAATGTCCATATTTTTTTTATTAAATTATTAAGGTTAATATTTTCAAAAAATTATAATAAAAAAACATTTACAATTAATCTTTTTAAAACATTTTTTAAATAATTTTTGAAAAATAATAGTTGTTTAATTATATACAATTGAAAAATGTACAACCAATTAAAATGTGGTAAAATCTTAAAAATTAATTTAATTTTTGTAAAATAAAAAGAAAAATAATTAAATTTTGGAAGAATTTTTTATTATAATTATATGACCATCATTTTTTTTTAAATTAAATAAGTCTGGAAAAGCAAATTTTTTAATTTACTTTAATCAAAGATAATAATTGAATCTTAAAAACTTATGACAAAAGAATTCTAAAAATTTATAAATACTCATTGAATTTTTAAAAATGATTTTCGAACAATTAAAAACAAAATTGCTAATATTAAAATGAATTTTAATTAAAAATTTTGAACATGATTTTTTCTTCCAAAATGTCAAAAATAATTATAATAATACTAAAAAAAAAGAAATTTAAAAAATTATTTTATTAAATGCTAATTATCATTAATTTTCATTTTTAAATTTACATTTGAAGATTTTTCATGAACATTTTTGAAAATTAAATATTTAAAAAATTTGCAATTTTAATATTTCAACAATTGAATTTCAATAATTGTAACAGAATACCGGAAAAAATTAAATATTTTCAATTACATTTTACAATTTTCAATTATTCAATAAAGATTTTTTTACAGACATATTTCAAAATTTTTTATTTTTATTTATCTTAAAATATGATTCAAAAATTGTTGTTGAGATATTTGTTTATAATTATTTTTCATATTATTAAAATCGAAATAAATAGAACATTTTTTAAAATAAAAATTGTGATATTTTGTTACAATATTTGGAAAGAAGTCGCAATTTTTTTTAAAAATAAATCGAAAGAAGTCTACATTTTTTAATTTCCCTGACAAAAAATTTTTTCTGTTATTTCCCTAACTTTATTGATAAAATTTTTGTTTTCTTGACATTATTCTGATGTAAATATAATCACTTCTTTTTTAAGAATAAATAGAAAATATTATTTATTTTTACAGGAACCATTGGATTCTTGAAAACAAAATTTCAAGTTATTTACAATCAAAATGAAGCACCGAAGTTTATTTGTTCATCAATAACCGATGGAGAATTCAAAGTAGAAGTCCATATTTTAGAATTAAACATCGGCAACAAAAATGAAGAATTCGAAATCGGCGATAAAGTGAAATTGATTGGAACAATGAATTTTGGTGGTAAATACAAATATTTTATATAATAAAGTTTAATACGTATAGATTATTATATTAATAATTTTATTTATTAAATATTATTAAATAATATTTTTTAAATTTATCAAATTTACAGCTATAACATTCCTGTCTGTGTCTTCATTCAAAAACATTGAAAAAGTGGACGATTCCAAGATAACAACAAAGAAGTTAAAAAGGGGAATAAAATTAATAAGCAAAGTAGAAAAGGAGAAGAATCAAGATAACAAAAAAAAGAAAATGGAATAAAAGAAAGGAACACGAATTAATTTTTTTTTTGTTAACAGTTAACAGTTATTACTTAATATTATTAATTATTTAATAATTTAAGTATTATTAATTTGAATCAAAATAAATTTAAGAAAATATCAAAAAAGTGAAAATAAAAAAAACCGTTTCCAACTTAAATGATGAATTTTTATTATATAAACACCTTGTTTGCTTATAGAGATTTTCGAAAATAATTTTCCATTTTTTCATAGTTTTGATATATTTATAAAAATGAGATTTTTTAATTCCTGAAATAAAAAAAAAATTTGTAATATGCTAAAAATTCGAATTTGAAATATTCCCGTTAAAAAAATGTCTTTACAAAAATTTGGAAAATTACATTTTCCATAAGTTTTTATTTCTAACTCTAATCGAATTATATTAAAAAATAATATAAATAAATTAACTCACTCACAAAAAACTATATAAATTTTATTCAATTATATATTTTATTTATAATAATAATTATAATGTTAAAAATTAAATAATATGCACTTAAACAAGTACATACAAAGTTTTAAAATTTATTTACTTTTATTTCTCTTTAAAATTAAAAAATTGTTACATTGAACTAATATTTCTTCGATTATTTTCTTCTTTAATAATTAAAAAAATGTATTATCTAATAATGCACCTAAAAATTGCACGCGCGCTTTAGCGCGCGTATCTTATGCTAGTATAATTTATGATTAATAATTAACTACTTACATTAATTTATAAATTTACTTATTTTCTTTTTACTTGAATTGTTACATCGTTTTTTTTGGAATACAAACCGTAAAAAATTATAATGGGGTCAATCCATTTTATTTCAACTAAAGTGGTGACCGACTAATATTAAAAAATTGTAATATTCTTCAGGTATTATACTGATGTTACTAAAATCGCAAAATAAAAAGATTTTTTAAAAATAATTTTATATATTTTCTAAAATATGCATTTTAAATATTAGAAATCCTCATAACTGTCAATTTTTTGGCAGTAGAAAATAATTAAAAGAAACACGATGTAGTACAAAAATTACACAGCCACACAAAAAAAGGACAAGACCGGGAAATGGGACCACAATTTCTTTATGTATTTTGATGCGCTGAACACAAATATGAAGTTCGTTTAGCTCTATCACGTCAGGATTTTGACATAACATCAAAAAACCTAGCTGATTTTAGGTGACAGGAGAAATTTTTTATATAATGACAGATTTGCTTGAATCTTGCTACTCGAAAGGTTTTTGGGGTCGCTAATTACGAATTTAACGTCAGATTTATAAAATTCGAAATGGCGGATCCAATATGGCGGACGAATTTTTAAAAAGTAGTTGGATTTTTACAAAAATTGGTATCTAAGGGTTTTTGGAGTCGCTGATCACGAATTTAACGTCATATTATATTGCAGCACCTGATATAGACTTAAACTCTCATATTTGTAGCAAAAATCGAGACCTTTTTTGTTATATTTGCAGTAAATTCGAGGTAAAGTCTTTGCAGAATAGAATTGACGAAGAAGTACGTAAACTGTAAAATGAAATCTTCGGTTTTGAGATTGATCTAACTTCTAATTGGGTTCCGAACATCATTTGTAATTGTTGCAGAAAGATGATCTTTGGTTGGCAATCTGTTAAAAATAAGGAATTTATCAAATACTCTTATCCAACAGTTTAGAAAAAACCTACATGTGAAGTAGATTGTTACTTTTGTATGAATGAAATTAAAGGTTTCATTGTTAAAAATAAAATTTCGTATGTCACCGTTGCATCAGTGACATCTCCAATTTTAGTTTCATCAGACATGGGTAAAACTAATTTAATTGATGCTGTCATCACAGAAAATGACGAAAACGTAGAATCTGTGGAAAAATCTGACGAATATAGTTCGGATACCAATAATAATAACGAAAATGACACAGTCTACGTCTCATACACAAAGAAAGTGACAGTTCCACCGTCATTAACTTCACAATCTGAATTAAATGATCTTATTCGAAATTACCAAAGACACCAAAGATGGTGCAGAGTATTTAGCCTCATATTTAAGGACTAAACATTGTCTAGAACCAGCCACCAAGGTTTCTTTTTACCGAAAACGAGACAAGGAATTCCGTAAGTATTTCACAAAAGATAAGGTCGGCCAACTAAAAACCACTCCCGTCTTATTCTGGGACATCTAATCCACTTGCGGTACTACCTATTGGTTATACTTCGCAAGTGGAAGTACCCTCTCTTATTCCTCCCTGTTCGTTGTGTTAAACAATTATTTACATTAACCACCAGGGGGATGCTGCGTAAAGGGTGTTTCATCCCAAGCATAAACAAATGGATTTTAAGTAAAACTAAAAATTTGATTCATAGGCAAATGGAAAAAAAGATATACCTGTTTTTTATTTTTAATTTCCATTTGTTTAATAACAATTGTTTAAACAAATTAACAAAAATTTAAAATGTTTTGACATTTGTTAACGCCAATCGATTCTACGTAAAAAAATAAGAATATTTTGTACAGGTCATTTTTTTCCAAGTCGTATTTTGTTTATAAAATTGTTATAAACAAATTAAGCTGCGTAAAGGGTGTTTCATCCCAAGCATAAACAAATGGATTTTAAGTAAAACTAAAAATTGGATTGATAGGCAAATGGAAAAAAAAGATATACCTGTTTTTTGTTTTTAATTTCTAATTGTTTACCAACAATTGTTTAAACAAATTAACAAAAATTAAAAAAATTTTTTAATCTGTTACCGCTAATGGATTATACGTGAAAAAATAAGAATATTTTTCATGGATCATTTTTCTATCCAAGTCGTATTTTGTTTATAAAATTGTTATAAACAAATTAAGCTGGGTAAATAATTTTTGTTAAAAAACTTGAAATTATAAACAAAAAAACAGGTATATCTTCTTTCTATTTGTCTACGAATCAAATTTTTAGTTTAACTTAAAATCCATTTGTTTATGCTTGGGATGAAACACCCTTTACGCAGCATAATTTGTTTATAACAATTTTATAAACAATTTACGACTTAGAGAGAAAAATTATCCATTCAAAATATTTTTATTTTTACACGTAGAATTGATTGGCGGTAACAGATTTCAAAACATGTTAAATTTTTGTTAATTTGTTTAAACAATTGTTGTTAAACAAATGGAAATTAAAAACAAAAAACAGGTATATCTTTTTTCTATTTGCCTATGAATCTAATTTTTAGTCTTACTTAAAATCCATTTGTTTATGCTTGGGATGAAACACCCTTTACGCAGCATAATTTGTTTATAACAATTTTATAAAAAATACGATTTGGAGAGAAAAATTACCTATACAAAATAGTCTTATTTTTTACGTATATTCGATTGGCGTTAACATTTAAAAAAATTTTAATTTTTGTTAATTTGTTTAAACAATTGTTGGTAAACAATTTGAAATTAAAAACAAAAAAACATTTATATCTTTTTTTCCATTTCCCTATGAATCTAATTGTTAGTTTTTTAATACAATAACTGGTTTCTTCATGGCACTTAAAGGGTTAAATTTATATTTCATACAGTACAATTAAAAATATATGTAAAATAATAATGCCACTTTGCCCATTTTCACGATTTTCAAGTGAAAATCTAGAGATCTAGAGATCTAGATCTAGAGAAAATCGGGAACATTTAGGATTTTCAGGAATAATCAAATTTTTACCTAATTAAACGCAAACTATAACTTTTTCTTTGGTCTCGGGCTTTGTTTAGAAATTATAAATTTTTTAAAAATAATACATTTTTAAAGGTTAATGAATGTATTTTTTACTAAGTTGAAGTTGGTTTATTATTATTGTCAATGCTACTATAAGTTGAATTTAATAAATAATACATTTATTAACATTTAAAAACGTACTATTTTTAAACAATTTATAGTTTCTAAACTGGGCCCGGGACCAAAGAAAAAGTTATAGTTTGAGTTTAATTAGGTAAAAATTTAACTATTCCTGAAAATCCAGTATTTTTCCGATTTTCTTAAAAGAAGTTAGACGCACTTGAAAATCGTGATAATGGGCAAGGTGGCAAAATTATTTTACATATATTTTTAATTTTACAAAAAAATGGAAGAAAACTTTTATCAACAACATAAAGTTAATCACAAATTCTAAATGTTACGTAAGTCTTTACATAATTTTATAATACTATTTCCCCATTATTTGTTAATAAAAAACCCAAAAATAGGTTACTTTAATGATGAACTTTGGAATAATATTTTAATTATTATTTTATATTTTTAAATCAAATTGTAAAAATAAATTTGAACATTCTTAACAAATGACAATAATTTTTGTTATATTTTTGTACCAAATTGGGTTTCTTTTAATTATTTTCTACTGCCAGAAAACTGCCAGTTTTCAGCATTTCTAATATTTAAAATTCATATTTTGCAAAAGATATAAAATTATTTTTAAAAAATCTTTTTATTTTGTGATTTTAGTAACATCAGTATTATTCCTGTAGAATATTACAATTTTTTAAAACTAGTCGGCGACCACTTTAGTTGAAATGAAATGGATTGACCCAAGAATACAATAATGATTCTATCACTCTATCACTTCAAATTAATTATGTGTTGAAGTTAAATATTACTCCGAGATATAATTTTTCACTTATAGAATATTTTGAATTATGAAGATTTCGACTATATCAGCACATAGTGACATCTATTACATGTTAATTGAATTCATTGGTTTAGAGTTAGGTGATATATATGATAATTACTTCGATATGGTTGTCGATAAGTACTTATCCATTTTTAAAATTAATTTTGATTTCAAAAAATAAGCTGCGTGAACGAATGCACTGTGCATCTGTGAGGACGCGAACCCCAGTTCAAAGCTGCCTGTCGCGGGACTTGATTTTCCTAGATCTGAAAAAATAAATAACAAGTATAGTTATTATTTTTTTATTTGGTTTATTCGCCTGTCTTTAGCCTTACAAAAGAATGTGCGCATTCAAATTGTAAAATTATATTAGAAAAAATTATTATTAAAGGTCTAGTGTAACAACTTTAAGTGTAAAATTTAAGGGCGAAATAGAAAAATACGTATCTATTGTGATACTTAAGTTTAAAGAAAATAAAATCAAAGAAATAATTCTTTGGATTTTGGAAGTTTATAACATACTTTTTTGTGAAATTCCAACTTAAATTTAAAGAAAATAAATTTTTGTTCTAATGTCTAATTCCAACGTAACCCTGTCAACGTTGCAGAGTATACAAAAAAGTTGATTTTATTACATTGTCACAAGAATAATATTAAGCTGGCATTTAAATCATGTATCCATTACCTTCGCTAAACTCGGTCCCCTTACACTGACAATTCTAAAACAGAATTATAAATAAAATATAATATATTAAAAATTGTAGAAGTTCCACTTTTTAGGTTAAAATTTTGCAAATATTGCATTAAAAACGCTCTTTTTACCGATTATTTTTTATTTCTCATCTTCTAAAGAATCACTTCCAATGTTTATTGTCTCTTGATTTGAACTGTACTGTTCTTATGTATTTACTTACTCTGGATATTCAACAGCTTATGCTTTTTAATAGACCAAAGATATATGATCATCTACACTGAAAAAAAATTATTTGATTCAAATAGCCGATTGTTTGACTATTATCAAATAAATATTTTCTTAAATCAAATAATTTTTATTTCAATCAATTAAATAATATTTGCTTCAAATACAGTTTATTTAATTCAAATAAAAACTATTTGATTGAAATAAATATTTATTTGATAATAGTCAAATAATCGGTTATTTGAATCAAACAAATTTTTTTTCCAGTGTAGTGTATATGATATAAATTGATTTCATGGAATAATTTTAAATATTCGAGAAACTTTTTTTTTAAAGACTTTTTAGAATTATATAAATAGTGTCAAATTTCAGTACACCCTAAAAAAATAATCTTATAGTTAGAGGAAAAATCCTCTTCTAATATCCTCTCACGTTTTCCTCTCAAAACAAAAGCATTCAACTTGAATGTATATTATTATATGATATTATCACTCGGTTGTTTTAAATAGTTACTAAACACTGAATTTAACGATCATTCCGAGTCAGGTGTTTAAAAAGAAACAACAAATGTTGTTTAACGTTTCGACAGCGCGGCTGCCCTCTTCAGAAACTATAATTTATTTAACAAAAAATAATAATTAAATTAAATTACATTATTAAAAAAACATAAAACTAATAGTTATAAAAACAGTTTTTTACCGAAAAATAAAATAAAATTTGAAAAACGTTCCAAAGGAACGTCTTTGTCGTGGCGATTACAATTGGACACTGGCGAATAAAATGTATATAATTTTCGAAGTATATCTAACTGACGTGAGGTGAATGACCGTGACAGTAAACAATATTCAGGAAATGTCAGGGTAAATCAATATAGATTAAGAATATTTCATTTAGTTTATAAAGTGATTATAGCAATTATTGAGACTCTGTACATCTTCCTTTTTATTAACCGGATTTTTTTGTAAATTAATATGGATCATTTCTGATATTAAACGTTTTTTTGTAGTTTGTTTCTGTATCTAGTATGATAAAATTTTCCCAATCAAATGTGTGTCTAAAAAAGTCATTATGGGTAGCGATTACATTAGAAATAGAATTTTTATGTTCTTTAATACGAACACCCACCATTCTTTTTGATTGTCCCACATAACATGCAGAGCAGTTCTCGCAATTAATTTTATAAACAGTATTAATGTTTTTAGATTTTATATTTTTATCCTTGCCTTTTTTGACAAAATTATACATAAAAATTCTATTTCTAATGTAATCGCTACCCATAATGACTTATTTAGACACACATTTGATTGGGAAAATTTTATCATACTAGATACAGAAACAAACTACAAAAAACGTTTAATATCAGAAATGATCCATATTAATTTACAAAAAAATCCAGTTAATAAAAAGGAAGATGTACAGAGTCTCAATAATTGCTATAATCACTTTATAAACTAAATGAAATATTCTTAATCTATATTGATTTACCCTGACATTTCCTGAATATTGTTTACTGTCACGGTCATTCACCTCACGTCAGTTAGATATACTTCGAAAATTATATACATTTTATTCGCCAGTGTCCAATTGTAATCGCCACGACAAAGACGTTCCTTTGGAACGTTTTTCAAATTTTATTTTATTTTTCGGTAAAAAACTGTTTTTATAACTATTAGTTTTATGTTTTTTTAATAATGTAATTTAATTTAATTATTATTTTTTGTTAAATAAATTATAGTTTCTGAAGAGGGCAGCCGCGCTGTCGAAACGTTAAACAACATTTGTTGTTTCTTTTTAAACACCTGACTCGGAATGATCGTTAAATTCAGTGTTTAGTAACTATTGAATGTATATTATTTTTATTCTTTGATGGTTAATAATAAAACAAAACAGTTTCGTAAGAACCGTTGTCAGAGTAAGACGTGTCTCGCTCTCTAATTTTATCAAACGAATATTTTGCTTATAATTTTATAATAAGTTTGGTCTTATGGAATTGTGTGACTCTTTTGTGGTTTTTAAGGTGTTGTTTGTGAACCAAATACTTGTACAGTAAATTTTAGCCTGTCACCTCGTGTGTCTCATATTGCTTTTTAACTTTTTGATTTTTATCCTCGTGTGAAAGTTTTATGTGAATCATGTCGGAGGATCTTAATCATTTAAAGAGTTCGATGGATCAACTCCTTGCAAGTATGAACGCGCTCACTGAGTCGCATAGTGTTTTACTCAAGGAGGTGCATGAATTGAAGGAGACTCACAGGGATTACTCCACAGAGTCTTTACAGTGCAAGGTTAAAATTAATACACTTGAGAGTAGATTGAACTTCTTTGAAAGACAGTATAGAAACAAGAATTTGATTGTTTACAATTTGCCTGACACAGAGGATATTAATAGAGACCTTGAAATGTCAATTGAACAGGTTTTCCTTAAAATTAACTTGAAAATACCTAAGTATTCAATTGACGGAACTTTTAGACTCGGCGCCACTAGAGGTAAACGACCAATTTTGGTAAAATTCAACTCAGCTCGATGGGTCAAGGAGGCTTTCTCAAAGGTATTGGAGTTTCGTAAACTAAATCTCAGTATCTCTAATGATAAAAGCAAAGAGGAAAGAGAGGAATATAAAACTCTTCTAAATTATAAAAGGGATCTGAAAAGTAATGGAATGGAGGTTCAAATTAAGTGGAATAAAATTGTTTATAATAATAAAATTCTATCCGTAAATGATATCAACTCTTTGATCGATAAGGAAAGAGTTAATATAACAACCCAAATAATCAACCCTGCTTCTCCCCCCGTTTCATCTGATTCTCAAACAACTCCTGCACGAGATCTTAAGCGCAAACGTAAAGGAGGTCTGAAAAAGGATGCAGATATGAGGAATCATGGTGACACTCGTCTGAACGATTTTCTTATCAACTACGGAACCCCCAGAAAATCTGCTCGTATCGCGATGCCTTTGGATGCCACACCTACTCAATCGAGGGAGGTGGAAAAGGTTCCCCACTCTGAAGAAGCTCGATGCCTACAATAGCAACCACACACTTATTTAGAAGTGGGATGTGCTGACTTGTCTACTGGAGGGGTTTGCTTCTGGAACTCACACGGATTTTCTAATGTGTCTGATTTGGAGAAAATTGTGAATGATAGTGATGTACTGTGTATATGTGAAACGTGGCTAATGTCAACTAACATTGTTCTGCCTAGCTTTTTGCACAATTTCAACTACATTTGCAGTCCGGCTTCAAGGATTGCCTCTCATGGTAGAGCGAGTGGTGGTCTCCTGATTTGCTACAATATTAACCAATGCAGAGTGGAATCTATTTTTTCAACTAGTAATTATATGTTTGTTAAAATGTTTATTAAGAATTCCCTTCTTATTATATGTTTGGTATATATTCCTCCCCATATGAAGATAGATAAATTTTTGTTGGAATTTAATGATCATCTAATGTTAATATTGCAAGATTTTCCAAATGTACCATTGGTAGTGGGCGGGGATTTTAATTGTAGAATGCATAATTTAAATCAATTGGATCCCCATATAGTTCATAACAGCTTATTGTTTGCTACACGGAAATCTTTGGACACAGAAGCCGATAAGAGGGGAAAATTGCTCGCGGATTTCATGGAGCTAAATGAACTTATATTGTTGAATGGTCGCACACCTGGAGATCTTATGGGAACATATACTTATGAAGGTCCTTTTGGCTCCAGTATTTTAGATTTGGTTTGGTGCTCTTACTGTGGACTGTCTATGCTGAAAAGCCTCAAAATATATCACATAGTTACTCTCTCAGACCATTATCCGGTTTTTATCTCATTTAATATAAATTCTCATTGCTGTGATGTAAATAGAATTAAAACTAACAATCATAATTATAAATTTATTTTTGACTTATCTAAATCTAGTTACTTTTGTTCTCAAATGTCTAATAGAATTGAATCCCAAATAGTATCTGAGGATGTAAATCAATTAAGTTCGGTAATAATAAACACAATAATAAAGGTGGCTAGTGGTTTGGGAATGAGGCATCGCTGTGGGAGTGATAGAGTGAGCAAGAAGGCATGGTTTGACAAGGATTGTATTGATGCCAAAAGACTTGTGGAGTCTGCCTTAGTGGTGCATAAACAGTGCAGTTTTTCAAATCCCACGCGCTCATTTTATATTGAAATGAAGAAAAGTTACAGACATATTTTGAAATTAAAAAAGAAAGCATTTGAATTGACTATTATTGAAACTATTGCAAACACCCGTAATTCTAGAGATTTTTGGAGTATGATTAATAAATTTCGTTCTAAGGCGTGTCATTCCAATGTCATTGATATGGCCACTGGGCATCAGTATCTTCTTGGTATGTATAATGTTACTATTGGTGATTATTTTGATTGTTGTAGTGTGTTTGACTCTGATCTTGATGGTGAAATTGTTCTAAGCGAGATTAGTCATAGTATAAATAAATGTAAGGATGGAAAGGCCTCAGGTATAAAAAAAAAAATAAATTATAATTTTTATAAGAGATTGACAGATAACTGGATTAATTACCTACAAACGCTTTATAATAGAGTGATAGTAACTGAAAGAATGCCTAAATCCTGGGGATCCTTATCGATGAGCATGCTTTTTAAAAAGGGTGACCGTGATGACCCGTCTAATTATAGGCCCATAACTTTAGTCAACTGTATTGTTAAGATTTTCACACAAATATTGAATAACAGATTGTCTAAATGGGTTGTAGATCATGATGTGCTGCCAGAATCTCAATCTGGATTTAGACCATCACGAAGTTGCGCCGATAATCTGTTTACACTAATCTCTCTTATTCAAATTCATCTTAACAATCGGAATGGCAGAGTTTATGTTGCGTTTGTTGACTTTAAGGGCGCTTTTAATACGGTGATTCACGATCTTCTTTGGCGAAAACTCTTTGAGGTGGGAATAAGCTCTAAAATTATAAATATTTTACGAAATTTTTATGAATCTGCTACAGTCTCAGTTAAGGTTGGAAATAGTGCAACCGACTCAGTTAAAGTTACTCGAGGCGTTTTACAGGGGGAGGTTTTGAGCTCCTTACTATTTATTTTTTTTGTAAGTGATTTTAGTACATTTCTTAAAGAGCATGGATGCCGTGGCCTCTCCATCGACAACAAAACGGAGGTCCTTTCCTTGGAATATGCAGATGATTTTGCGTTACTGGCGAGTACTCCTTTGGAACTCAATGAAAAGCTTAAGTCTCTTAAATTATACTGCGAGCAGAAAGGGCTTACTATAAATGTAGATAAAACTAAAATCGTTATTTTCAAGAGAAATAAAAAAAAGAAACCTTTTTTTAAATATTTTAAATTTGGAGATGAAAAAATTGAAGTAGTCAATGAATTTCTGTACCTCGGGTTACCTTTGTCTAACTCATTGTCATTTAGCGAAACATCTAAATATTTTATAAGCTCAGCGAATACGGCAGTTGGTACAATACTTAGAATAATTCATACTAGTAAAATAGATTCTTGGAAAGCGTACTTGAGATTGTTTGAGAGCCTTTGTCTGAGTGTACTTTTTATCAGGTGCAGCAGTGGGGTGTCACCCAGCTTGATTCGATTGAGGGAGTGCAATTGAGCTTCTTTAAGAGTCTACTTAATTTGCCTAATAATACCCCTGGTTATGCTGTTAGAAGGGAAGTTGGGAGTTTACCTCTTGCTAATCGAGTTTTTCATTTGGTCCCCTCTTGGTTGATTAAGCTATTGAATATGAATAACTCTCGATACCCTAAGCTCTGCCTAGCTAGGCTAAAAGATCTTGCTGATTCAAATCCAACCAATACTAAATTCAATTGGTATTTACAGATCAAGCATTTTTTTGTTGATATTGATGAGGTGAATAGTTGGTGCACTCTCTCATTCGGATCGGGTGGTGAACATTTAAACAAGAAATATAAAGAATTTTTGTCTCAACGCGATTTCCATAGCTGCGGCAAATCTAAAAGTCTTTTAATTTACCCCAATTTGACACTTACTGACAATACTAATTGTAAGAACTTTCTATACCAACGTAGCCCTCTCTTTTTTAAACGTATATTTTCTCAAATTAAACTTTTGAATAGACACGTAACATATATTTATATAAGAAAGACAAAGTTAAAACTGTCAAATGGTCCCGCTACATGTTACACTTGTGGAATTGTTGGGGATGAATTTTATCACATTTTGGCTGAATGCCCATTATATAATTGGTATCGGATAAAGTATTTCACAATCCCTTCAAATGTAGACCTCGTAACATTTTGGATCTCCGTTTTGTCATCGAATGACCCAACTATTGTTAAAAAATTGATTTTTATGATAGATGAAATTTTAAATTTTAAGGACTATTATTGTTATCAGCCGTCTGGAGTTTAATTGTGTATGTATCTTATTCTTAATTTGAATTTTGTTTGATACAATTTTGTATTGTCTGCGTTATATTTGAAACTCTACTTGTATAGACTTAAAAAAGTCTCTTATCAAGTGTATCCTCGTTTTTTTTTTATTTAAATTGAATAAACGACATATATATAATAAAACAAAACAATTTTTTGAGGTTTAAACGTCAAAAACGTTGAATTTAAATGAAATAAACAAGGGGAAAAATACATTAGTTAATGTAAGTAATTAGAAAATATCTTTTCTTTATTATCTCATAACCAATATTAGCAAATAATATTGGAGATAAAAATCCTCTAAGGCAAAGTATATTACTTTTGATACCATATATAAGAGGAAAATATGCATTCAGTTTAGAAGAATCCACATCAAATCAAGATTAATTTTTTTAGGTAAAATATTTGCAAATTAGAACCAAACGTAAAGCTACTATAAGGTAACGCCAGATCAACAAAATTAAAGTTTTTTTTAAAGAAGATCCCCGTGAATAAAAAAAAG
Organism: Leptopilina drosophilae; assembly: GCA_032873175.1. NCBI lineage: Eukaryota > Metazoa > Arthropoda > Insecta > Hymenoptera > Figitidae > Leptopilina > Leptopilina drosophilae. The sequence continues at coordinate 29,192,746 of CM065482.1, read as the reverse complement.
TATTTTCATGACTTAGTAAACATTCGATGGAGTAAAAAGGAAGCTTCTAATCTACATAACGATTTCGATGATTCAAGTGATAGTCATTCCAATCAGTTACCCGAGATAAATAAAAGAATACAAAACAAAATTGATTTATTGTCGGATGATGTCCGTACAAATGATTCTGAGTTAGAATATGCTTTTATCGATATTTCGTAGCTCAATCCCCTGTTAACAAATGTAAAATGTAATGATTGCAACGGAACTGCATTCAAGTTCAATTTGGATTACATTGGTAATGGATTTGCTTGCTAAATCAATTTGCAATGTGAAGATTGCGAAAGAAGTGGATTAGATCAAATTCTAGCTTCAATATACCATGCTGTATCCACTGACAAAAACCCCCAACATTCAAAGTGTCCTGAAGGTGAATCTTGCTGGTGCTTTTTCAATGCAGCATTAGCAAGAGGAAAAATTCCCGGAAACCACAAGACCAATTTTCATACACCGCTAAATAAAAAATGTTTTAAAAAGGCGCTTCCTGTGTACGATAGATTGACAGAAGAAACATTATTAATAAGGTGCTCTATATGTTTGACGCAAAAGGCAAACGAAAGCTTGCATAGCGTAATATGGAGCAAATATTCTAAAGAAAATTTTGTTTCTAAGCGAAGAGTCCAACTTGCAGTGTCCTTAGCTATTTGCAAGTACAATTTTGGTAGCACAAAAACTGTACAAGCAGTTATGAATCAAATGAATATGTCTCTAGATAATTCCACCCTAAGAATTACAGAGCGCAGAGATATGAAACGATTGGAAGCAGGTTTAAATAAAACAACAGAAAAATATAAAAAATCGCAGCGCATTATAGTTCAAGTTAAAAGCAATAGAGAGCAATTGTTAATCGAAGCTGAAGGTGTAACGTACTCAGCGAGAATGTTTTGAAAACTCAACATGTATGAATTCAAAACATGTATGTATTCAAACGTAGATACATAGTTACATACGTAACTATGTACCTACGTTTGAATGTATCTAAGTATAAGTACTAAGGTATACACCTTAGTATCTATGTAGGTATGTGTGTGAATATCTATGTAAGTATCTACGTATGTGTGTATCTATGTATTTGAGTGTGTATGTATGTATGTATGTGTTTATGCATGTATTATGTGTGTATGTGTTTTTGCGTATTTTGAGTAAATAATAAAATATAATAGGTAAAAAGAGCGTTTTTAATGCAATATTTGCAAAATTTTAACCTAAAAAGTGGAACTACTTCTACAATTTTTAATATTTTTCAACGAAATTTTTTAAAACCTTTTCAGATGTCCCCCAACAAATAATCGTATCGATTTTGAAAAATTCAAATTCAAATTTTTTTTTAAATTTGGCACCAAATTATAATTTTGCATATAAAATGATGCTAAAAAATTTGGCACCTCTCAGCGATGGATATTTTGATTGGTTCAAATTTCGCCGGTCTCTCCTCTTGAAGGAGAGCGCTATCACGAAACCGCTTTTTCCCCTAACTGCCCTTAAAGAAGATAAAATTATAAAAACTAAAGGTTACAGGCCACTAAAACATCATGAAACTGAAATTCACCAAAAAATATCTGAACAGAAGGTTAAAGAAATGATAATTGAATCCGATTCACCGTTTAACCCTTTAACGCCGGGAAGGACACATATTTTACTCAACTTTTAGAGCCATTGTTCTTAACGATTTCGTAAGTTAAAAATTTGGTAGGTATCCATCCCTATAGAGTTTTTATCGCTCTTTCAGAATCTGAAGATCAAATTTAAAAAAAAAATTAATTTGAGAAAGTTGTGAACATTTTTTCGACAAAAAACTGAAAAATTTTTACTTTTTTTTAAAAAAATGAATTTTTTTTAAGGTAGCAAGTAAGAATGCATGCGTAAAAACTACAAATATCGCGTCCACAAAAACCAACCTTCAATATGGCGAAATGGACGTTTAAAAATTTCAAAATGGCGGCTTCAAAATGGCGATAGAAGACATTTTTTTAAATAAACATCAAAGTCTAGTGTACGAATTTTAAAAAAAATTTGAACAATCTTGTCACTTTGTATTTAGGGGTTTTTGAGGTTGCTGATTACGAATGTGATATTAGTTTTTCAAAATTCAAAATGGCGGATCCAATATGGCGATCGTAAAATAAAAAATCGTTAGATTCTTTTGAAATTTGTTACTTGGGGGTTTTTGTGGTTGCTGATCACGAATCTGATATTAGTTTTTCAAAATTCAATATGGCGGATCCAATATGGCGGAATATATTTTTTAAATTTGACTAAATATGTTTGAAACCTCCTACTCAGGGGTTTTCGGCGTCGCTGAATACGAAACTGATATTAGTTTTCCAAAATTCAAAATGGAGGATCCAATATGCCAATCGTAAATTTTAAAAATCGTTGGATTTTGTTGAAATTAGTAACTTAAAATCTGGTGTGAAATATTATAAATTTAAAATAGTAGAATTAATATGACAGGCAAAACTTGGTTTTTAGTAAAATCTATAATTGATAGGATTGTCTTAAAAGTAAAAGTTTCCAAATTTTGTATATTATTTTTGTTTCAAAAACATATAAAAAAATATCACCTTCTTAATCCACAAAAAAATGTTAATGTTTTTTAACGACGTAATTCAATCGCCATATTGGATCCGACATTTTGTATTTTGAAAAACTAATATCAGATTCGTAATGAGCAACGGCAAAAACCCTTAAGTAACAAATTACAACAGAATCTAATGATTTTTTAATTTTACGATCGCCATATTGCATCCGCCATTTTGAATTTCGAAAAACTAATATTAGATTCGTGATCAACAACCGCAAAAACCCCCAAGTAACAAATTTCAAAAGAATATAACGATTTTTTAATTTTTACGATCGCCATTTTGGATCCGCCATTTTGAATTTTGAAAAACTAATATCACATTCGTAATCAGCAACCTCAAAAACCCCTAAATACAAAATGACAAGATTGTTCAAATTTTTCTTAAAATTCGTACACTAGACTTTGATGTTTATTTAAAAAATGTCTTCTATCGCCATTTGGAAGCCGCCATTTTGAAATTTTTAAACGTCCATTTCGCCATATTGAAGGTTGGTTTTTGCGGACGCGATATTTGTAGTTTTTACGCATGCATTCTTACTTGCTACCTTAAAAAAAATTCATTTTTTTAAAAAAAAAGTAAAAATTTTTCAGTTTTTTGTCGAAAAAATGTTCACAACTTTCTCAAATTAAAGTTTTTTTAAATTTGATCTTCAAATTCTGAAAGAGCGATAAAAACTCTATAGGGATGGATACCTACCAAATTTTTAACTTACGAAATCGTTAAGAACGATGGCTCTAAAAGTTGAGTAAAATATGTGTCCTTCCCGGCGTTAAAGGGTTAACTCTCCTATCTGGATTGTGCTGAAAAAATACATGCTTCTAGATAGAAGAAGAAGCGAATAGTGATTGACTTCCGTAGTCTTAATCTGTATACAGATCAAGACTCATTTATATACATTACCATGGAAGTATTACCATAGACGTAAAGGGGAACTAATGTATAGCGGCCATATTGGTTGGAGAAATTTTCTAAGGCTTGTGATTGGTTGATATTGAAATCATCGAATGTGCAATGTATTCGATTAACTGCCTTGCTTAATAACCAATCAACAACTGAACCAATTACAAATCGGACAACGTTCCCCGACAAATATGCCCGACTACCATTTCCCTCCCCTCCACATAGTTTGTCCCCCGCACCATAATTTGCAAGATCGTACTCCGTTCAGACATTCCTACGTCCCTGTGCATTACCTGTTATCGACGAAATTATTTCGAATCTTGGTCAAGCAAAATTTTTCTCAGCTTTTGACCTCAGTTTAGAGTTCCAAAAAATTCCCACGGTTCTAGATAGCCAAAAATATACAAATTTTTCTACACCAGATGGACACTTTGAGTATCCAAGAATGTCTTTTGCATTGAAAAACGCACCTAACACGTTTTAACGAATGGTGGATAACGCTCTTTGCGGACTGATTGACAAAATCTGTTTTGCATTTTTGGATAATATTATAGTCTTTGGATTTACCATGCTAAAACATAACACTAATGTTGTAATAGTTTTTGAAAGGCTCTGTAAAACTGGCTTAAAATTATAACCAGAAAAATGCGAGTATATAAGACCTTAATTTGAATATCTCCGACATGTGATAACCTCTGACAGAGTAAAGCCTAATAGCAATAAAATTAAAGCAGCGCATGGATTTAAGACATTAAGAGCTGTTACGGACGTGAAAAGCTTTCTTGGATTATCGGGTAATTATAGGAAATTCATTGATAATTACAACACTATAGCTAAACTTTTAACCGAATTAACAAAAAAAGGAATCAAATTAGAATGGAACAGCAATTGTGATAATGCCTTTGAAGAATTAAAGCGTTTATTATGTACAGCACCTGTTTCAAAATTCCCAGATTTCTCAAAAGAAGTAACACTTACTCCGGGCGCTTCTAATGTAGGACTCAGAGCCATATTATCTCAAGATGAATTGAATTACACTACAACGGAAAAAGAACTTCTTGATATAGTATGGGCAGTAAAAAGACTTAGGCAATATTTACTGGAAAAGACATTCAAAACCCTTACCGACCATCAAGCATTAAAATTGTTATTTTATGTTAAAGATGCTTCATCTAAACTAATTAGGTGAAGATTATGGTTAGAGGAATTTGAATATAAAATCAAGTATAAAAATGGTTTAGAAAATCAAGCATCAAATCACTTAAAGAAGAAAATTGACGACTTAGAAGCCAGCTTGATAGACATATAAGTTCTCAAAGGAAATGGAACAAAATGTTATCAGTTTAGGAGATTACCACGAAACAAAATGGTTAAATACTATTAACAAGATTGTTTTATAAGCTTTCGAATGAAAATAAGGAATCTTACGTTTACATTTTAATAATCCTACTATCACCAGTATAGAAACAATAAAATCACACATACACTTGTTCTTTTTATCAGCCACAAGTATCCACAATTAAAAATCTATACATGCTATGGATCTAAACTTGTTTAGAACTTTAAAAAATTTGTTTAGGATTACACACATTAAAACAACAGCATTCCATCCACAGTCAAACGGAGCTTTAGAAAGAACACACTCAACTGTTAAGGATTTAATAAAAACAGCAATGTCAGACCTACATACATAAATGGACGATACCTTAAATTATTTTGCATGGATTATAATAGTATGAGCCACGAAGAAACGGGCTTTAGTCCCTTTCAACTACATTTTGGTCGAGATGCTAATATACCTTCAACATTTGCAACTATGCCGAGCCTAAAATACTCAAAATTAGTTGGACTTTGGCAAAGAAGGCATTAAATGTATATGAATGCAAAAACAATTATCGCGAGAAATAAAGAGAGGTATAAAAGCGACAATAGGACTTCTGTAAAGTATTACCCCAAAAACTCTCTGTACCGGGTGATTTGGTTAAAATAATTAACTCTAAAGAAAACAAACTTAGCCCAGACTGGAAAGGCCCGGCTACAGTTATCAAAATTCACCCTAACAATAACTATGCAATAGTATTTAATAACGAACATACAGTTGTTCATGTAAACTGCCTTAAAAAACAATTTTAAATGGTACAGATGATATCTATTTTATATATTATATTCGCCGCAACCTGTAATGCAAAGCTAACAATAGAGCCGTTAGATAAAGTAACAATATTTACCGAAAAAATTAACATAATTGACAGTGAAAATGTATACATCCGACTAACCCAGATCTATTCAGGTTTGGAATACCCAAGAAAACAATGCAGAAGTAAATGCTACGAGAAGAGGGAAATAGAATTACTTTCAAGAAGGTTGGATAGACTAAAAACCCTTCACACTATTCATGATCATGTTTTGAGATATTCACGTGAACGAAGAGGATAGATCAACTGGAAAGGGACTATTGCTAAGACACTTTTCGGAACACTAGATGAAGCTGACATCAACTTAATAAATGACAACATGGAATAACTTTTTGAGAATAATTTCAAACTTTCAAAGAGCATTGAAAATCAAACAATTATTATACGTGCTTTACTTAATTCTGACTCCCATAATATAAACTTAGTAAACTCAGAAACAGTAAAGAACATTAATAACTTATTAAACAGGACAAACGTTCAACAACAAAATTTACATTTAACCGAACATCTACTCAACCTTTCTGTCACCATAGAAGAAATTTAGTGAAGACATCAATCTTATTCTAGACGCAAGAAATGATGGCAAGTTTGGAATTGTTCATCCACAACTTCTTACCCCAAAAACTTTAATAACTGAATAAAAAAACTTCGTGATAATATTCTAATAGATTGTTATAAATATGCAGGTAATAATACCATTGTACGCCTATAATCAATATATTTTACTTCTAGAAGTTCCAATAGAAATTAATAAAATATTTTTCAATTTTTGGAAGATTTTGAAAGATGAAAGAAAACACACTAACTCTCACTTTTTTAATAAAATTGACAACTTTTCGGTGGTCAGATTCGACACTATCGTCAGGTCACTAGTTAAAATCAACAAACAAACATCACGTCACTAAATTATGACTAATCACTCGTCTTACCTTCTTTGTAATTTGTAAATTAAAATTTTTATTTAATTATTTATTTATTTTAATATAATATACTGACGTCATGTTTGTTTATTGTTTTGAACTAGTGACCTGATTATGGTGGCGAATCTGACTATCTATACGTTGTGAATTTTATTAAAAAAGTGATAGTTAGTTTCTTTTCTTTTACCTTTAAACATCTTCCATAAATCGAAAAATATTTCGCCTGAAATATAAATAAATATAACATTATAACATAATAAAATAAAAGAAATTAGAACAACTTTGGACAACTTTTAATCATCGATTCAAAAAGTAAGAAGCCATAGACTTAAACACTCGTGGATAGAAACCAGTAGTGATATATTGCGATATGTAGCATATACCTCGATAGGAATTGTACTTTTTTATACTAGATATTGTATAGGTATCTTCAAATGTCTATCTTCCAACTGCTCCTGTTCAAGCATAGTACATTGTGATTCCAGAAGAAAAAACAATAATATCGAGAAATCTCCGACTTAAAATTAGCGACTAATTTTAATCTAGCAAAAGGGGTGTAACGCTGGGCGTTATTATTTTAGAAAGTTTTCTAAAAATAGTACAAACCTGTTTTCACTCTACATAGAATCCTCATTTAACTTGAGACCCTTAAGGTCCCGTGCGTTTTTCTTATACACTGTTAACTCAGTGTATAACTGCGTCTAAGCTGTGGCGAATCTTTTTTGTAACAGAACGACAACATTTTGTTCGATTGTAATAACTTTTAAATAAAATTAATAATATCAGTGTCAAAGTTAATAAAGATATTAATTCTCTTATGATTTATTTAATAGACCTGTTACACATCCTAAAAAAGTAATCTTGATTTGATGTGGATTTCTCTAAACTAAATTCATATTTTCCTTTCATATTTGGTATCAAAAATAATATACATCACTTAACCCATTTAGTCCCAAATGTCAGTTTTTTTAGTACAAATCGAACTTCCCGTTCTACGAGTTCCGGTTTTAAAAAAATCGGGACAAAGGTTTTCTTATGAATTTGAGTGTCCTCTTTCAGAATCTGAAAAAAAATTTCAATTTCGACTTAATGATAAAAAGTTATAATTGTTTAAACAAAAAAAACACGTTTTTTTAGTGTTTTTTTTCTTTAAGTGCAGATTATTTAATTGAAATCGGCTTGGGAAAAATCTGGAACATCAAAATATCGCGTCCAAAATGTTAGGACTATCAAATAAACTAAACTTCTTTTTCTATGAAAATTGTTTATAAAAATTGTTTATATCATTTTTAAATATTGCTAAATAATGTTAAATGAAAGTTTATTCCTTATGCAACATTTTGATAACCAAAGAGCATAATAAAATTAAAAAAATAAAATTTCTACCATTCTATTTCATTTTTTGCAAAATTGTTTATAAAAATTGTTTATAACATTTTTAAATATTGCTAAATAATGTTAAATGAAAGTTTATTCCTTATGCAACATTTTGATAACCAGAGAGCATAATAAAATTAAAAAAATAAAATTTCTACCATTCTATTTCATTTTTTGCAAAATTGTTTATAAAAATTGTTTATAACATTTTTAAATATTGCTAAATAATGTTAAATGAAAGTTTATTCCTTATGCAACATTTTGATAACCAGAGAGCATAATAAAATTTAAAAAATAAAATTTCTACAATTCTATTTCATTTTTTGCAAAATTGTTTATAACAATTGTTTATAACATTCTTAAACATTGCAAAATAATTTTGAATTAAATTGTTTATTTTCAATATCCATTTTTACCTTCCCCAAAAAAGAGAATTGATGAAAATAAATTTTTTACATCCACTTTGGCTCATAGTTTTCAAATTGTTTATAATAATTGTTTATAATATTCTTAAATAACATTAAATAATAATATTTTTTATTGAAGCAGCATTATTTTATTTAAATGAAGCATAAAAGTAAAAAAATGTAGAGTTAAAATTTTTTAAAATTATTTCTGCAAATTTGCATATTTTGGCGGCCATTATTGAGGCGCCATTTTGAAATTTTTAAAAATTGTTTTTAGCAGTATGTCTATTTGATAGTCCTAACATTTTGGACGCGATATTTTGATGATCCAGATTTTTCCCAAGCCGATTTCAATTAAATAATCTGCATTTAAAGAAAAAAACACTAAAAAACGTGTTTTTTTTGTTTAAACAATTATAACTTTTTATCATTAAGTCGAAATTGAAATTTTTTTCAGATTCTGAAAGAGGACACTCAAATTCATAAGAAAACCTTTGTCCCGATTTTTTTTAAAACCGGAACTTGTAGAACGGGAAGCTCGAACTTATACTAAAAAAACGGACATTTGGGACTAAATGGGTTAAGAGGATTTTCCTCTTCAATATTATTTGCTACTTATGGTTATGAGCTAATAAAGAAAAGCTATTTTGATCTACTAAATGAATCGTTTTTAATTAAATAATTTTTTTAAATTTTAATTTACTTGAATTGAATTAAATTTTTTTGACATTTAAACCTTAAAAAATTGTTTTGTTTTATTATTAAAGTTATTAAAATCTGTTTTTCTTTGAATAGAAAATAATATGGAAGAAAATCTTAAATCTAAAAAATTTAATTCTTTTTTTCATTTACAATGAAAATTAAATTTTCATTATTCCTTTATCGTTTCTTATTTAAACATGAATCAAAAAATATTATTTTTTAAACATTTTTTCTCTCGTGTCAAAATGAATTTGAGTGTGAATTTTTTTCCAATTTGTCATTAAATTTGTGTAAGAATCATTTTATGTTCTAGTAAATCAACTATCTGTGTTGCGTTAGAGAGAAAAAATTGTCATCTTAATACAGACGTGAAAAAAAATTTTCCTTTATTTGCGATAAGAAATCGTCACACTGGGATGACACTCATCTCCGAAAGAATAATGGTTTTTATACATGTGCAGCTTTGAGTTATGAATACAACTTGTTACCAAGATTGAAAGCACATTGCATTTCACCATAATTCAAGAGAGATATACTTGACAGAGCGATGAAATATCTATGTTTCAAATGGAAACATCGAAATTCCGAATATAAAAATAGTATTTATTCTTTAAACCATCATCCATTGTTATTGTAATATATATAATTCGTGAAAAATTCAGAATGAACTAATCAAATTTTATTAATTGTCAAATTATAGTATTTACAAATGTACTTAACCTTGTTAATTCATTTAATTAAAATATGATTCATTGTTTAAAATGTATAATTAATCATTTATTCCGTCTCCTATTATACGAATCAGTGTTTATTAATGAACAAGGTGTGAGTATAGAAGAGCAGTTATGATAGATAGGGGTGCATTTTGTCAATATTTCTGTATGTCAAAGCACCACTTTATCATCCATTTCCACGGATCGTTCATCATTCGCAATCACTTTCCCGCGCGCTTCACAACTAATTCAAAAACTTCCATCAATCTGATTAATATTTCGTTTCATTTCATCAAAAACTTATCTCAAACATCAAATTTGAATAATTTCAAGGCCATATAAAAGAGTACATCCTTTTTATAATACAGGTAGTCAGTATAATCCAAATAGTACGCTCACTGTAATGTTACATGTAATATTATCATTTCATGTTACTGCAATATGATGCAAAATAATATTTTTTAATATTTAAAATTGTCAAAAAAAATATTTTAGAAAGTAAATAAAAATAAAAAAAGAAATAAATTTTTAAGGATGTAAAATATCAATTTTCAAGATGTATGTTGTGAAAATCTCAATTAAAAAGCAAGTTTTGGTTCTGACAGCGTGAATTCAAATTTTTATTGAGTACAAAGTGTATGTCGCCTCGCGTAAAGTATAGCAGCTCTTTATTCAATTTCAGAATTGGGGGGCATTATTTACAGCTGAATTTTGTTTTCTTCCCTTATGAAAAAAAGTATTGGAATAAGTATTTAATTAAGTACTGGGAAAAGTTCTGGAAAAAGTATTGGTACAAGTACTGGATTAAATATAAGTTTAAGTACTGAATGAAGTACTGGAAACCAAGTACTAAATTCACCATTGTTTATTAAAAATTATAATTGATGCGCACTAAATTTCTATGACTGGTACGCCTGCGCAGTTTTTTTTCTCCAAGTTTCAGGATTACTAAATTCATATTAAACATAAAAATTACAATTTAATAATAAGTATAATGAATTGAAAAATGTACTAATAATACTTAATCCAGTACTTATTGGCGAATTTAGTACTTGGTTTACAGTAATTAAAGTAATACTTAATCCAGTACTTGTACAAATACTTTTTCTAGTACTTTTCACAGTACTCAATTTAATACTTATTCCAATACTTTTTTCATAAGGGTTTTTTGAATTTTATATTATTTTAATAAATGATATATTATGCCACCCAGGCCATATTCATATAACTGCAAGCAGGAGAACAACAAAGAAAGGACGAGCAAATCTGAAAGACTGGGCATTATGGTCGCAGTATAGTAAATTTAGGACAGAAAGCAAACCGATTACATATCTACTTAGGATATAACTCAATAATGCACAGGACTTGCGATAAAGAAATTACAGGTTGGTAGACGTGGCCTTTAACCTGTAATAGCACTTTATGGAAACCCGAATGCCTGAAAACTGACCCCCCTTTGGCTATTCTCAAAAGAGATCTAAACGATAATCCAAACCTCCTGGACAATACAGGACTAAAAGATGAATACAGTTATTGTACAAAAATACTATTATAAAGTCAACTCCTTGCAAACTGTTAAAGAATATTTACTATCTGAAATCACGCTTAAGGAGGAACTCTACTAACATGAATTGTCGGCTTAGTGGAAAACTACTGTTTCAGGAATTCCTTATAAACTGGGTAGCTCCATGGCTAAAAAATCAAAGTTGTACCATAGTTCTTCGATTTTGGTGAAACTTCGAAATTTTAAAGTGGAATACATGCCAGTAAAAAGCCTTAATTCAATTTTGAAAAATTTTGGATGTACGAGGTTTTTAAAATTTTTTTTGAAATTTTGAAAATGTATATCTCTAAGGAAAATAAATGAAATTTAATGAAATTTTCAAGGAATGCTTATTGTTTACAGACAATTTAAGAAAATGTTTTAGAAAAAAAAATTTTTTTAAACAAATTATTAAAAAAATAATTTTTAAGTAAACAATTTTTTGAAAAGTATCATTTTTATTTTTTTTTAATAATAATGATTCGATTCCCACTTATTTCACGAATATTTTACAGAAAAAAATCAATGGAGGGTCCGAAACTTTAGGAGATATTGAATTTTGTGTCCTTGCGCGCAACCGTAAAAAGCGCATTTTCCGGCTATACTCTACATATAAACTAATGTGTCACTTATAAGTCGTAAATTTTAACCGAATTCAATTTTTATTTTTGCAGAATGTCATGCTATAAATTCGTAAGAATACTGTGTAATTTTTAAATTTTTATTTGCTTTAAGAACTAATTATTATTTTTTTTATTTACTAACTTTTTACATATTGTACCTAGAGAGGTGTTTCTTTTTAAACTTTTGCAATTTACCGGACCTAATATTAATATTGATGCAAATTTAAAACATAATTATTCTTGTTTAAGCAAGATTTAAACAAATTATTATTGTTAATTACTAACTATTTACAGAATAGTATTGTTAAAAGATACAGTTTTTTCTAATCATGCACATTTACCAAACTTTTTTGATAAGCAGATTTACATTAAAAATAAAATTATATTTTTTTCGTCGGATTCGTCGTTCGGCAACATATAAAACATAAACATAAATACAGTAGTATACACATGTATACTCTCACATATACACTAAACACATACACATGTATACTCACACATATACACTAAACACATACACATGTATACTCACACATAGGGGAGGGTAGGCTACATTGAACCGGGTATTTTCTAAAGTCCAAGAACTAATTAAATTTTACAAATTTTGATCAGGTTTTTGTATCAACATTAAGCTGAAGTACTCCTTTAGTTAATATACACGTTACAAACACAAATTATTATGATTAAATAATTAAATTTAATTTCTTTCTAACAAGTTACACTTTTCTTATTTTGAAGAATCTGTGTCTACATTGAACCACCTTTAATAAAACACTACAATTTACTTCAACTTACATTTAATTTCCACTTACACATTGTAAAAAATATTATTTTTCATTGAAAAAAATAGAAAATTGTTGTTAAAGAGTTATTATTTGTTAATATAGGAGATTAATATATTTTGATGTCAGGTTAGGTAGGTAAAGTGACAGTTTGAGTTTATCTCGTTCACAATTGTGATGAAAGCATGTCTTCTAGTATTTTTCTTACTAATTAGTAGAGCAGACAACTTTACCACTCTTAAAATTGAAAATTCTTTGCTTTTTCGGGTGGTTCAATGATGTCGCACTCACTGCATTCACATGACATTCACAACAAAAATTGTTTATAATAAATTTATGTAATTCTTTATCACATCGGAATATTGAAGTTGACACCCTAAGCGACATAAATCACAAGTTTACTAATTTTTAAAACTTCCTATTTCAATAAAAAAAATTCATTATATTTCCACAAAATTTTTTGTTTTGTACGTGAAAAACAGTTTTTTTCGTTTTTCTTTGTAAATAATAAACCTACGTGCTCGAAATTTTTGGACGTAGTCGCTTTGGGTAATACTAATTTATATAGTAAATAAGAAAAAATTTCACTCAGTCATTTCTTAGAATATTAAAGTGGTTCACTGTTGACGCTGGTTCAATGTAGCCTACTCTCCCCTATACAATAAACACAAACACATGTATACTCACACATATACACTCAATACATACACATGTATACTCACACACATACACATGTATACTCACACATATACACACAATACATACACATGTATATTCACACATAATAATAATAATAATAATAATAATAATAATAATAATAATAATAATAATAATAAATAATAATAATTCCGTGCCCGGCTGGAATTTCGGTTTCACCGGGGCGCATGGAACTTGTTCTATGCGTGGGGTTGCTGGTCCTCTATCGGACGCGTGCCAGGTCGCGGATAGGTAAACGCTTCCTATTTCTTTCGAGGAATAGGTGGTATCGAGGAAATCAAATACTCGACGCGGACCAAAACCAGCAAAAAAGGAAACATCCATCATGAGCGATTGTAAAAACATGGAAGAGTACCTGCGGGGTAATGCTTCGGCTAAATCCCTCACTGGTTCCGATCGTCAAGCGCTTTCGAGCGTGCGGGCGGTGGGCAGTGGCCCAAGGATGCAGGAGGGCAACAATGCATTGGAGGTGCCACAGATCATCGTGGACAAGGTGGAGAGAAGAGGAAGCACGAGCAGCGTGACCAGTCAAGCCAGCTGCATTTCTGTCTTCAGTAATGCTTCTGCGATTGACATTGCTAGCTGCAATGAAGATCGGGATGAATGCATTAAGCTGCGGAAAGAAGAGGCAGCAAGCATTCAAAAAATGGAGGAAGAGATCAGCATGATGCTGAAATCCTGTGAGGTCCAGAAGAATGTCAACATGACGATCAAGGATGGACTGAGAAGTCTGACGTCGCTCATACGGGATGTGAAGGAAAAGCACGCAGCAGCCGCCAGAAAAGATGAGAAATTCTACCAAGGATTAACTTGGTCAGAAGAAGCACGGCAAGACCGAAGGACGAGACGTGACCGTTTCAACGCAGCAATGCTAAGAAACGTTGTCTTGGATGCTCAGAAGCGGAAGAGAAGCGATCCTGAGCTTACGAAGGATTCAAAAAGGAAGAAGGAGGAGAGACCTCCCAAAAAGACTGCAGGCAAGGGGACCAAAACGGTACCAAAGCCAGTTCCAGAAAAGAAGGGAAGAGCCACAGTCATCGTCAAAGTGTTCGAAGGAAATACTTTCGCTGATGTGCTGGCGAAAGTTCGAAGAGAAGCTGACCTGGAGGCCAGCCAGATAAGGGTTGTGGGAGCTTTACCCACAAAAAAGGGAGACCTTCTCATTAAAATTGAAAGGTCTTTAAACAAGAAGCTGTTCACCGAGGAGGTGACTAAGGTGATCGGTGACCTGGGTAAGGTGCAGATGGCGGACCGGCAAACTACGCTGGAAATCCGCGATATGGACAGCCTTACTGAGACAGAAGACGTCTTGGGTGCCTTGGAGCAAGTTTCTACGGTACCAGCAGGAAGCAGGAAGGTGACGGTCCTCGGACCAAATAAGCGAGGTATGAAACTCGCTGTCGTGGTCACCACCCAGGAGGACGCTGTCAGATTGGAGAAGATGGGGCACATTAAAATTGTGATAGTCACAAGGTGTCACAAGTGCCTTGGCTTTGGCCATATAGGCAGAGACTGCCAAGGATTAGATAGGTCAGCTGCGTGCTTCAAGTGCGGAGAAGCTGGCCATAAAGCAGCAGATTGTAAGAAGAGCTCATGCTGCTTCTTATGCCAGGCGAAGTTCGGCGAGAAGGAGGACATCCAACACGTCGCCGGATCAGGTCGGTGCAGGGTCTTCAGGACTGCCTTAGAGGAAGCTAAGAAGACTCTGTCAAGAACAAGAAGGAAATAGGCCAGAAAAAGAGCGGCACGGAAGAGTCGCGTCAGCGACTAAACGGGACCTCCATCTACGAAGTCTGAAGCCACTAGGTAGTTCCGTAGGTGGGCAGAAGGTTCGAAACCCAGGGGAAGCAAGAAGAGGTTTTAGTCGGTATTGTGACTGCCGTAAAAAGCAGGTATGTGAGGTTTCTTTTTTTTCCTTGCATTTTGTGCGAGCCCGACATACCCCAGGCAAGTGGGATCTTCCTGGGCATGCGTAAATGCATTTCCTCTTCACCCCCGTGAATAAAAAAAAAATAATAATAATAATTATTATTATTATTATTATTATTATTATTATTATTATTATTATTATTTAACAAATTTGATAAAAACAAATTTTTTTAAATTATCTACGCCTTTGAAAAATTTGATAAAAATTTCAACATAATTGAAACTATTAGAAATCAAAATGTATAGTGCAACAAAACTATACTTAGTTTTTAATCAATTTTATGGTTACATAAATGTTAACTGGAGAGTATTTTGTTTATTTCGTAGATGCAAACAATGTTTTAATTCAGAAAAACATCAAACTCGCATCTCCGCTGCAATATAATTTTGATTGTAATTTTTCAAAAATTGTTCCTCGAATAAATCTTTTTAACGAATTTTGATTTTTTATAGTTTTAATTTTATATTGTAATTTTTAAAAAAATTTAAAAGACGCAGAACATTAAAAAAAATTATTTTTTTAATAAAATTAAATAATTATTCAAAAATAAACTCTTTAAGAAGTCTCTAATTCGAAACGAAAGTATAATTATTTTATCCCCTTTATTATATGCCCGCTGATTCATTAAAATGGGTTCATTCATCTAAGAGAAATAAAATTTTGTTTAAAAACTTGCAAAAAATTCAATTTGCCGTAACTTTTATAAAAAAATATTTTTATTCCTGTTTTTTGGTAAACATATTTTGAAGTTAAATTAAATTATTTTTTCAGCATTTCGATTTAAAAAATAAACTTTTTATTTTTAGGGAAAATTTCACGAATTCTGATCAAAGTAATTCGAATTTGCTAAATATAGTGCTAAATATTTCATACTAGAAATTGATTTTTTCTAAAACTTTTTGAGAAAAAAGCATATTGGGCCAAAATTTTCTTTATTTTCTTCATTCAATTGTTGAACTACCCAACTATTGCAATTTTTTGTAGTGAAAAATACTAATAGTAAATATTGCAGTATTCACTTTCAAAAATTGCATTAAGAATTTTAATTTTTACATCGTCATTGTAATTTTCATTAAATTTTGTAATATTTTTTACATTCAGAATGTTGTAAATATTACTTGTAGAAATTTTAAAGTTTTACTTTTTAACTTTTTGCTCGAAAAAGTAGTAATCCGTATCGCTACCACGCACACCTGAGTGTGTGATCACGTCACTACTGTCATGCGCAGCGATCGTAATATATTAAGGTTATAATTTGTTATAATAATCATTTATGCTAATACTTCCAAAGTTCTATATTTCAAAATGTGCAATTTTAGTTTTACATTAAATTATTTATAACATTTATTGAAATAATTCTTTTTTATTTTGTACAAAATCAGAATAAGAAATGTAAGAATAATAATTTAATAATTAAAATAAATAATTTTGAATTAAATATACTGTCCCTTATTATTATTATTTTTCAATTCACGGGGGAGAAGAGAAAAAAATGCATTTGTGCATGTCCAGGAAGTTCCCGCTGGCGCTGGGGTATGTCGGGCTCACGCACAAAATGCAAGGATAAAAATATAAACCTTGCGTACCTGCTTTAGGCAGTCACGGAGACCGACTAAAAAAACTTCTTGATCCCCTGGGTTTCGAACCTATTATCCATCTACGGAACTACCTAGTGGCTTCAGACTTCGTAGATGAATGGTCCCATGTAGTCGCGGGCGCGACTCTCCCGTGCCGCTCTTGTTCTGGCCTTATTTCTTCCTTGTCCTCGACAAAGTCTTCTTTGCTTCCTGGAGGGCAGTTCTGAAGACCTTGCACCGACCTGATCCGGCGACGTGTTGGATGTCCTCCTTTTCGCCGTACTTCGCCTGGCATAAGAAGCAGCATGAGCTCTTCTTACAATCTGCTGCTTTATGGCCAGCTTTACCGCACTTGAAGCATGCAGCCGACCTGTCTACCGCTTTGCAATCTCTACCTATGTGGCCGTAGCCAAGGCACCTATGGCACCTTGTGACCGTAGCTCTTCTTCTCACCTGTCAGGACACGAACCCAATTTTAATGTGTCCTATTTTCTCCAGCCTATCTGCATCCTCTTGGCTGGTGACAACGACAACGAGCTTTACTCCTCGCTTGTTTGGTCCAAGGACCGTCACCTTTCTGCTCCCTGCTGGCACCGTAGAGATTTTCTCCAGGGCGTCCAAAACGTCTTCCTTTTCAGTAAGGGTGTCCATGTCACGGATTTCCAGCGTAGTTTGCCGGACCGCCATCTGCACCCTACCCAGATCACCGATCACCCTCGTCACTTCCTCGGTGAACGACTTCTCGTTTGAAGATCCTCCAATTTTAACGAGGAGATCTCCCCTTTTCGTGGGTAAAGCTCCCACAACCCTTGTCTGACTGGAATCCAGCCTCTTCTCGAACCTTCTTCAGCACGTTGGCGAATGTTGTTCCTTCTGACACTTTAACGATAACTGTTGTTCGTCTTCGTGGTTGTCTTCTTTCCTTATCTAAATTTGACTTTGGTGCCGGTTTGGTACCCTTGACTTCAGTTTTTTTAGGAGGTCCCTCCTCCTTCTTCTTTGTGTCCTTTTGAAGCTCAGAATCACTTCTCTTTCGCTTTTGACCCTCCAAACAACGTTTTTAAGCACCACTGCGTTAAAACGGTCACGTCTCAGCTTTCGGTCCTGGCGTGCTTCTTCACACCAAGTTAAACCCTGGTACAATCTTTCGTCTTTTTCTGTCGCTGCTGCGTGCTTCTCCTTGACCTCATGTATAAGCGATGTTAAGCTTTTTAGTCCATCTTTGATTGTCATGTTGACATTCTTCTGGACTTCACAAGCCCTCAGCATCTTGCTGACCTCTTTCTCCATTTTTTGAATGCTCGCCTCCTCTTCTTCGCGTAGCTTAATGCATTCATCACGATCTTGATTGCAGCTGGCAATGTCAATCGCAGAAGCATTACTGAAGACAGAAATGCAGCTGGCTTGACTGGTGACGCTGCTCGTACTCCCTCGTCTCTCCACCTTGTCCACGATGATCTGTGGTACTTCCAATGCGTTGTTGCCCTCCTGCATCCTTGGGCCACTGGCCACCGCCCGCACGCTCGAAAGCGCTTGACGATCGGAACCAGGGAGGGATTTAGCCGTAGCATTACCCCGCAGGTACTCTTTCTTTTTTTACAATCGCTCATACTGGGTGTTTGTCCCGTATCGAGGGACAGTCGGGCCTTAACAGGGTACTACCATCTGGCCAGGATGGGCCCTGAACCGCCTCCGTTAGTTACATAGACGTTATAGCATTGCCGAAGCATTGATGCGACGCCTATGGTATCCAGTATCAGGTGAGCTACGAAACTCGGACATTGAAGGTCGGTGTATCTCTTCCATGGACCAGAAGTAAACTTCGGGCCATGATCGCTGAGTAGACACTATTATTATTATTATTATTATTATTATTATTATTATTATTATTATTATTATTATTATTATTATTATTATTATTATTATTTTTCATTATTATTATTGTTATTACAGTAATATTATTGTAATATTTTAGTATAAAATTACAGTAATCTTACAGTAAATTTTTTCAAAGCAAAATTAATTTAACATTCCAGTACTATTACTCGAGCATGTAAGGTAGTTTTACGTTTTTCTATTATGGTAATATTATAGAGTAATGTTAAGATAAAATTAGAATAATTTTATAATTTAGAAAATAACATTTCACCAAGCTGGACTCGAACCCTGAACCTTATGTACAGCAAGCAAGAGTCTTACCAGTGAGCCAATCTTACTTGAACTTATTGAACACAAGGTTCATGGTTCGAGTCCAGACTTGGTGAAATGTTTTATTTCTAAAATATAAAATTATTCTAATTTTAACTGTATATTATATTAACATTACAATAAGATCACAGTGTAATATTACCTTTATATTGTGAGGTAATATTACCTTAATATTCCCATTAATTTACCGTAATTGTACAACATAATATTACCTCCAGGCGGACATTTTGATATTCCAGTAATATCACTGTAATATTACAGTGCAGATTACGAATCTCCAGTGTAATATTACAGTGATGTCACTATAACCTTACGTGAACTGTTTTGCAATTTTTCTATAAGCGTGTAATATTAAAGTAATGTTACTGTCATGTTACAGTAATATTAATGGATAATATTACCCATCAGACAGTAAAAAAAGTATTAAAATTTTTTTTAAATGTAAATACAATAGTAAAATTTAACATGACCATAATATTACTCTAATGTTACGTTTATATAAGAAAGGGATATATGCGTGTAACTGATATTTTGTTTCATAGCGTTTGCTTTTTCGAGTAAAAACTATAAATCTATACAAAGTAGTAATAATTGCTCTGATATATAATAAAAATTGCTTTGCTAAAATATTAATTGCTCGCGACATTTTAAATATTACTAGCGCGTGTCGTTCGAGCGTCCGACCGGTTCTTAAATTGGAAGCCTTAATTGTAGACCTATATTCAGTAGCTTATAAGTCCGAAAATATTGAGTTTAGGAAAAAGTTGTCAAAGAATGAAAGTTTTGGATTTATTTCGACTTTTAAGAAATGTAAACAACATTTTTTTATAAAAAAATTAAGTTTTCCTTTTAAAGTAAACGTTTATTTTTAGATTCCAGTACTGCACATGTTCTAAATCAGTTTATACTAATATAATATAATCTACAATTAAAGAAACTTAATTTGTTTATTAAAAAAAATTTTCTTTTACAATTCTTAAAAGTCAAAATATAACTAAAACTATCATTCATTGCCAACTTTTTCTTAAATTCAATATTTTCTGACTTACAAAATATATGGAATGTATATGATGCATTCCATGTCAAGTGACCCAGGTGTCTTACGGTGTAATGCTTATTTCAATAATTTTTTACTCTTAAACTATTAAACATGAAAATTCGGCAAGGTACATTTTGGAAATGTTTTTTCATGCTCTTTCGATTAAAAATAGGCATTAAAAAAAAATTTTTTTGGACAAAAAAAACCAAAATTAAAAATATATTTTAATTTTTTGGAAAAAGGGCAGCTTTTTTTTGTTTTTAAACGAAAGCTGAGGTTTTTTCCTAAAAGGACTGTAAATGAAAAATGTAGGACAAGAATGTTTAAACATTGAAAAACAGGTTTCTACTCACCGGGGCGCTCTAAACCCGGTTTTCCAAAAAATTAAAATTTATTTTCAATTTCGATTTTTTTGGGCCAAAAAAAAATTTTTTTTAAATGCCTATTTTCAATCGAAAGAGCATGAAAAAACCTTTCTAAAATGTACCTTGCCAAATTTTCATGTTTAATAGTTTAAGAGTAAAAAATTATTGAAATAAGCATTGTACTGAAAATCCCAAAAATTTAACCCCCTCCCCCTCGGAAAAAATTGGACTAGGTAGAAAAATATTTTCACGAAAAATTACTATCTATTAGTACTACAAAAGCCCCAAGTTTTGTTACGATTGGAGAAAAATTTTTCTCCACCTGGATCACTTGACATGGAATGCCTCATATATATCGACGGTTTAGAGTGCAAACCTGCTAACTCCACTTTTAATCGATTTTGAGAATTTTTTTGCATTTGATAGATAAGGAGGCGATACATCAGCTAAGAAAAACAGTTTAACGAAATTATGTCTGTAAATTGCTAAAAAAGTGTTATGAGCAAAACAGCTAACTCCATACCTGTGAAACAGCACTGCTAACTCCACGTAATATATATGTCACTTTGTAAACTGTCTTTTCTGCTAGTGCAGTTTTGCGATACGTTTCTCCGCGATACGTTTCTTAATAATTGTATTGAAATATTTCTGTTGTTTTAAGTGAATGAGACATCAATTAAAATATATTTTTGAAGTAAGTATTTGTTATTAATAAGTAGCAGCGCGATATTCTATTAATAAAACTCACATGTATACTGAAAGTTTTATTCTGAAAGAATATAACCTAAAAATGCTCAATCATAGAGTATTTCTACAGACAAATAATGTTTTTTCTAAAAAAAATTTAGTAGTTTTTTATTTTAACTCTACCTTTTATAAACTTTTAACTGTTTTTTATTAAACTTTTTCTACTGATTCAATAAATTATTAAAATTAATAGTAACTTTTAACATTCAAACAACACACGAAAATGTTATTATTATTAATTACAGATGGCTTATTGAGAATATTTTTCTATCGAAATTCATTCTGCTATCGTCGAAAAATATAGTACTTGGATTTTATTATATATGCAAATGGGATAATGGACAATAATAACGTTATTGATACAATAAAAGACCCGATATCAGATGAAAGTGATCGAGGTGGATTAGTTCCGTATGGTTTTCATTCTGACACTGAGTCTGATTATGAATATCCGAAGAAAAGTAATAAGAGAAAAAAGGGAACAAGTTCAAAAATGTGACTGGTTTGCTGAGAAAAATAGGAAGCTAAGAGAAACTGGAAAAAAATATTACGGAAAAAAGAAAGAAGAAACATGGGATTATGAAGTTCAAAAACAAGCAAGAACCTTAAAAATGAGATGTAAATGTGAGAAAACTGCAAATGGATCACTACAGTGTTCAAATTTTACTGAAGAAGATAGAATGAATATTTTTCAAAGTTTCTGGAATATGAGTTGGAGTGAAAAAAAGGTTTACGTTGATGTTCTCGTGACATCTTTACCTATTAAGCGACCACGAGGAAGAAAAGAAGAGAAAGATTCTAGGAGAAGTCAGTCTTTGATTTACCACTTGAAAAAATAGGATCAGCTTGTTAAAGTCTGCAGGACTATGTTTCTAAATACTCTTGTAATTGGCAGATGGACTGTACAAAAGTGGAAAAACAAACAAATAAATCCTATCAAAGATAGTAATGACTCTAATATCATCGCAGAATCTACCTCTAAACCTTTTGTTAAAGAACGTCAAGAGCTTGAAAATTTTTTTGATTCTTTGCCCGCCATGGAATCACATTACTGTCGTTCTCAAACCACGAAGAAATATTTATTGACAGAGTGGACAACGAAACAAGCTCTTTACGAATTTTATAAAAGCGATGGGTGTAAATCGCAAAACGTTCAACCTCTGGCTATTGCAGTTTTTTCTGAAGTTTTTAATTGCAAAAATCTTGGTCTGTTCTATCCTAAAAAAGATCAGTGTGAAAAATGCGCTTTATTTAAAGTTGGCAATCTATCTCAAGACACTTATACAGAGCATCAAATGAAGAAAGAAGAAGCAAGAGCTGAAAAGAATAAAGATAAAAATGAAGAAAGCTTCGTTTTTACAGTTGATTTACAATCTTTACTGATGGCATCTAAGTCAAACATCAGTAGCTTATATTACAGAACAAAACTCCAAATGCATAATCTTACGTTTTATAATTTGGAGAACAAAGACGGATTCTGTTATTTGTGGAACGAGACCGAAGGTGGATTAACCTCGGAAGAATTTTCCAGTGTATGGGTTGATTTACTTGAAAAAAGATTCTTTCTCAAATCACACCAGCAGAAACAGGGCCAACCATCCAACAAAAAGTAATCTTTTATAGTGATGGGTGCACATATCAAAATAGAAACTGTGTGTTGTTAAAATGCTTTGTTGTGCACAGCAATGAATCATAATATAATCATTGAACAAAAGTTTCTCGAAGTCGGGCACACACAAATGGAAGCTGATTCTATCCACACCACAATTGAGCGGTCTCTCAAACATAAAACTATTAATGTTCCTGCGGAGTATATAGGAATTTGCAAAGTTGCTCGAAAGAAACCAAAACCTTACAAAGTAACGTACTTAAACTTCAAATTTTTCAAGACATTTGATGAAGTTCAGTTTTATAAAAGTATTCGCCCTGGTCGTGGTAAAGGTGATGCAAAAGTAACCGATATACGAACTTTGCGCTACACTCCAAATGGTGAAATATTTTTCAAATTGAAATTCACTCATGAGTGGCAAATGATACCTCAAAGAAGATCGAAAACGACGATTCCGTTGCCAATCAGTCGCCTAAAGAATCTGTATCAAAACAGAAGGAAAATTACAGCTAGAAAGTTTGAAGACCTGCAATGTATAAAAAGCACTTTACCTGAAGATTATCACAAATATTATGAAGATTTACCTCATGACTGAAATGTTGAGACTGAAAACAATAATTTTATTTTCATGTACTTACTTTAATTAATTTAAAAGAGTTTTAATTAAAATTTAAAATGAAATTTGTTTAAGTAAATTCGTGAGACTGAAAACAATAGTTTTATTTTCATGTACTAATTTTAATTAATTTAAAAGAGTTTTAATTAAAATTTAAAATGAAATTTGTTTAACTGAAATCTTGAGACTGAAAAAAATAATTTTATTTTCATGTACTTATTTTAATTAATTTAAAAGAGTTTTAATTAAAATTTAAAATGAAATTTGTTTAAAAAATATAAATAATTTAAATAATGCTGTATTCATTGTGTTAAATTGTATCAATAAATAAAATATTTATATTGATAGAAAAGTAATCTATGTTTTTTAAATAAACAAACAACTTTTTTTTAGTTTAAAAGTCAAAATACTGTATTTATTGTGAATTAATTTTCTTTTTCTTTTCCTTTTTGTAAAAATAATTGATATTATTCTGATAATTCACTCGGAATTAAGTACACTGCTGTTATGCGAAAACCTGCTAAGTCCATTATCATATGTTGATTCCATTATAAAATACCTGCTAAATCCCAAAAAAGCTTTTTTTGAAGAAAGTACTACTTTATGTTTCGTTTTTTATAGTTGGTATGAAAAAATATGACAAAATAAGACACCTAAACTTTACATTTTTGTTTTACACCAATAAGATTTCCTTTGAGAAGTTTTTTCCTTCTCCTGAAAAATTTCATAATTGTGAGTTAGCAGGTTTGCACTCTAAACTGTCAATATATATATAAGTAGAAATATTTTTATTTTATAATTAGAAAATTAATACTTTAAAATTACACAGAAAAAAAGGGTGGTAATATTATGAATGGTAATGGGTAAAAATGACTTAAATAAAGGGTAAAAATTACAACGGGTAATATTACAGAGTGTAAAACACTTACCTGAATATGTCACTAAAACAAATTAAAAGATTTTTTTCTTCTAATTATATTAGGAAGGTTAAATATTAAATTATTTTGATTAGAACTAGTTTGAATTAATCACAACTTAATAATTTTTTTACCTAAATTAATAAACAATTATATTTTCTAATTTGAATTGTTAAATTAATCACTTTTAAACTCACCATTTTATGGTTATGACTTTGTAAACAAACAAGAGTTATAAAACAATATAATAAAATGTCACGCAAAGCAGTACATTTTTAATATAAATTTTTATATTATTAAAAAATTTTTTTCTTTTCTATAAAAAATGTATAATTGTAAATCATAATACATAATTATGATAAATAAATTTTATGTCTTTCAAACTCATAATTTATAAATAATTATAATGAAAAAGCAAATATTTATCTTATTGTTTTGTTTGCTTGTTCAAGTGTTGAAGTAACTAATGTTAACTAATTTATTTAAAACTAAAAAACTAAAACATCTTTAATTTCTAAAATTTACTTAAAATATTATAATGGTGTAATTTACAAAAAAATAAGTTTCTAAATTAAAAACAAGAATTGTTTTAAAGAAATGTGATTAATAATTACGCATTAACCAAAATTTTCTTCCTTATTAAAAAAAATTTTCAAGGAAATAATTTGATATCATATTATTACAGAAATATTTTTATTATAGTTTAAAACCAAATATTTTTTAGAAACAAATATTTATTACACCATTTTCTTTCCATTGAATATAAATGAAATATTTTTAAAAATGTATAATTCGAAAATTTCCTATGAGAAAATTTATTCTTTTTAAAAAAAATTATAAATTTTACAAAAAAATGCGACTGGAACATAAATATTATATTTTTTTCCATCTTTACTTGAAAAAAATAAGAATTCTTTAACAAGCTTATGATTAAAAATAAAATATTTAACAATTATTTCTTTGCTTAAAAAAACATTAGAAATTGGTTTAAAAAATCATAATTTTTACAATTAATTATGACTGAAATACAAATATTTTGCTTATATTATTCTTAATAACAATTAAATTTAAAAAAAACATTCTATTATTCAATAAATTAATTACTTTTGTAGTTAAATAATTTTGAAATGGTTTCAGATTAAAATATTGTTGAAAAATTTGAATTTTCTATACTTTTAACTGGTAATTTTGAAAAATTATTGTTTTGAAAAAGTTTAATTTAATTTTTTTAAAATAATTTAAAGTTACGTGCAGTTACGTGGAAATTTTTTCAAATTGTATTTTTCCTGTATTCCTGTTTGTTTTTCCTGTATTTTCATGAAGAAATTTTCGTAAACGTTTAAGAGATTTTTTTCAAACTTTTCGTAATTCATAGAAAGTTTTCGATAATTTTTTATAGAAAACTCTCTTATCTATGTTAATAAATTTTAAAACAAATGTATGTGGAAATTCTTAAAGAACTTTTTAAAAAATTATTGAAAATATTTATTGAAATAATAAAAATAATTTTTTGAATTTGACATATTTAAACCTTTTAATTCCTGTGGAAAAAAATAAAAAAAAATTTCTTTTTATACAAATATTCAATTTTTTTATAAATTAAAATTTGCAATTAACAAATAATGTTTATTTATATTTCCTTTCTTTATTTATGAAAAACTTAAAATTTTATTAGAACTATTATAAGTAATAATAACATTTATGTGAAAAAAATCTCCTTTTAATAAAAAAAAATAAAAAAACGCAATAAGTATTTGCTTCATTATAATTATAAATTATAATTAAAAAAAGTAAAATTTGCTTAACATATTTATGTATTATTTATTAAAATTAGACATTTTTTAAATAAAGGAAAAAACTCGTTAACTAAAATAATAATTTATATTAAAAATTTTCTGCCTTTCGTGACTTTTTGTTATATTATTTTCCAACTCTTGTTTGTTTACAAAGTCATAACCATAAAATGGTGAGTTTAAAAGTGATTAATTTAACAATTCAAATTGGAAAATATAATTGTTTATTAATTTAGGTAAAAAAATTATTAAGTTGTGATTAATTCAAGCTAGTTCTAATCAAAATAATTTAATATTTAACCTTCCTAATATAATTAGAAGAAAAAAAACTTTTAATTTGTTTTAGTGACATATTCAGGTAAGTGTTTTACGCTCTGTAATATTACCCGTCGTAATTTTTACCCTTTATTTAAGTCATTTTTACCCATTACCATTCATAATATTACCATCCTTTTTTCTGTGATAACTACAAGTAGGTAAAAATAAAATGTCAATATTTAAAATAATTAAATCTTAATTTATGAACAAATATAAATGTTGAATAACAAATATCTTAAAGCAAACAAATAATTTTTAAAAAGAAAATAAAAATAGTATATTTCGTAACGAGTGCGAGTAGTTGCCAATTTTTGAATGAGTACATTTTTTGGAACAAACTGTAGGCGAAGCTTCGCTACAGTTTGTTCCAAAAAAAGTACTCATTCAAAAATTGGCAACTGCTAGCACAAGTTACGAACGATATTTTTCATAACAAGGTGCAAAAAAGTGCCCTTTTTTGCACCGCGTTCTGAAAAAATTATTATTTACATACACATGTATATTCACACATAAATTCACAACACATACATATGTATATATTTAAATACTAGGGGGGCTCCGCCCCCCTGCGCGCCAAACCCCAGATTTTATATTTACTTCTATTTATGGATAATATACATATTGTAAAATGCGATCTTATGATATTAGCCATTCTCAAATTTTCAATCGTTGTCATCAATTTTGAAGTAACATACCAGCCTGCAAGTAAAAAAAAATTTTTGGATAGGCTTTGACGTCCTATTTCGCGCTTCTATTTGAGGGGGCAAGCTCTGACCTGTTGGTAAAACACAGATTAAATTGTAACGTAATGTGAAGGCTCACATTAAGGCCCCTTTTAAAACCCGTAGCTCAAAAAAATTGGTAAAATTAAACATGCATTTTTATTCGTTATTTATCCTCTTTTTGACATAGGTCAAAAAATAGGTCAATTTTGACATATGTTTTGATTTATGTTTTTGCCCTATAGGTAAAAAAATAGGTCAAATTAGACACAGGTTTTGAGGTAATGTGAGGCCGTTATTTATCCTCTTTATGACCTATAGGTCAAAAAATAGGTCAAATTAGACATAGATTTTTACCCAATGTGAGGCCGTTATTTATCCTCCTTTTAAACCTATAGGTCAAAAAATTGGTCAATTTTGACATAAGTTTTGAGGTAATGTGAGGCCGTTATTTGTCCTCTTTTTGACCTAATGGTCAAAAAATAGATCAAATTAGAAATAGATTTTGACGTAATGTGAGGCCTTTATTTATTCTCTTTTGAACCTATAGGTCAAAAAATATGTCAATTTTGACATATATTTTAACGTAATGTGAGGCCGTTATTTATGCTCTTTTTGACCTATAGGTAAAAAAATAGGTCAATTTTGACATAGATTTTAATGTAATGTTAGGCCGTCATTTATCCTCCTTTTGACCTATAGGTCAAAAAATAGGTCAATTTTGACATAGATTTTAACGTAATGTGAGGCCGTTATTTATCCTCTTTTTGACCTATAGGTGAAAAAATAGGTCAATTTTGACATAATTTTAACGTAATGTTAGGCCGTCATTTATCCTCCTTTTGACCTATAGGTAAAAAAATAGGTCAATTTTGACATAGATTTTAACGTAATGTGAGGCCGTCATTTATCCTCTTTTTGACCTATTGGTCAAAAAATAGGTCAATTTTGACATAAGTTTTGACGGCCCCTTTGGGATAGGGCGCCCTTACAGAATCTTGAAACAGCGGCGGCGGCGGCGGCGATATCTTTTTGTAATATAGGTAGATAATATATTACATTATAAGGGCAGAAAGTTCGAAATTCCTGCACTGCGCGAAATGATGTCCGAGGCGAAGTCGAGGGCATCATCGCGTAGTTTAGGGCTTTCGAATTTCTGCCCGTGTAATGTATACTATTTTTTTTATATACGGTCGAAAGTACGCTGGTTAATTTATTTTTTAAGAAAAATTGCAATCGTGTTTCACTTGACAGCCGGCCATCTTTATTTACTTTTGCTCCTCGCTTCAACGCCTCTAGCGGACACTCGTGCGAAGCTCTGGTTTATTCTCTGTCTCTCTCTCTTGCAAACAACATTCGCCTGTCCCGACATTTGATGCACGAGCGAAGCGTGTGCTTCTGGTCGGGGGCAGGCACGAAAAAAATGTGAAAGATAAATTAATATTATATTTTCAAAAGAACTCTTCTGTTGATTCAAAATTAATTTTATGTTTCTGAAATTCTAAACGTTATAATGAACAAAATTCCATTATTTCTTCAAATTATTAAAATTTTATTACAACATTTTGGTACGTATTAAAAAACAAATCATAAAATTTTTAATTATTTTATTTTAGTTTCTAATGTTTATTAAAATAATTCTTCAAAATAATTTTATCAGCAAAAGATTTCGTTCATTTTAATATTCAGAGCTTGTGGATAATAAATTTATAAAGTATAAAAAGTATTATTGATAATTTTTTTTCTCATTTTGTATTGCAATAACAATTACTCGTTAAATGGCCATGGAAGTTGAAATTTTCTTATTTACCGACAGCGGTATTTTTACCGACAGAGAATTCTTTTACTCTCGCTCTAATAGAGGTTGGGTATGAAAATCAACCAAAGTACAAATGTTTGACTTTCTGCTGCGAAATCGCAGCGGGAAGTACGTACTTTCGACCGAGGTATGAAGAAAAAACTTTTTTCATGTATATATTATCAATGGAGATGCTATTTAATAAATTTATATAAGTGGAAATAAACAAGTAAAATGTCTTCCGAGCGAGGACAACGACGCTAGTTAATATAAAATATAATTGTCGATAACAATATTATTTAAACAATTTGTTAACTAAGTTTATTTTTTTGAATTTTTTTTTAGTAATTACAAAATTTAAATTTTTTGGAAGAATAATAATATATTTAGGGGAAATTTTACCAACCCTAATTAAAAGTTAATTAATAATTAAATAAATTATTATTAGGGAGAGTGGGGAAAACCAAACTGGTGGGTAAACCGGACACCCTCAATATTTCCGAAATGGCGAAATTGTCAAAAGTGCTATTTAGAAATTTGAAACAACCATGTGTAGTATACCTTCTTTTTTCAATTTGACATTTTCTACTTTTGTTTGTGCGATGCTGGGAGCAAAAGTTTCTTTTTTAGTTTTTTTCTACACTTTAATGATTTTTTTCTTAAGAAAATTCTAAGGAAATCGTGTAATATTTTCAAATATTAGGTCTTGCGTTTTAAACGTACACACCTCAGGAATATTTACCACCAAAAACTTTGATGAATTTGCAAAGCGTTTCTTTTTGACAAACATTTATTCTCAAAATGTGCCTGTGGGGCAAACCGGCCATAGGATATTTCCATTGGATTAAAGTTTCATAAAAATTATTTTTAAATAAAATGTTTCCTTCATCAAAATATTTACTTACAATGAAAAATAATTGTCTTTCTATGAGAATTGGACCCTTTAATATTGTTTCTCTGATAATGACAAACATTTTTATTTTTTTATTAAAAAAATATTTATTTAATTAAAATTCAATCCCGAATTATTATTTTTATTATTACAACCATTGTTTACATGATTCTTTATGATTTTTATTATTGTAGATTATGTAAATGAAATATTATAAATAAAAAACCAAACGGTCCGGTTTACCCCAGGGGGTGGGGCAAATCGGACCGTTTGCAAAATTTTTTTAAGTTAACACAGCATCTAAACAATAAAAGATGAAGTATAAGTGTCTCTGGGAAAAAGTTGCGCAATTAAATGATCTTTTAAACAAGCCCTCAAAAAATGAAATCGGTTGATTCGTTTAGTCACAAGAGTCAAAAAACCGTTAGGGGATCCGGTTTGCCCCACTCTCCCCTATTCTTATGTTTGTTTAAATTATAATTTTATTTTTAATGTAAATCTGCATATCAAAAAGATTGTTAAATTTGCATGTTTAGAAAAAACTGCATCTTTTAAGTAAACCATTCTGTAAATAGTTAGTAATTAACAATAATAATTTGTTTAAATCTTGCTTAAAAAATAATTATGTTTTAAATTTGCATCAATATTAATGTTAGGTCTGGTAAATTTCAAAAGTTTAAAAAGAAACACCTCTCTAGGTGCAATATGTAAAAAGTTAGTAAATAAAAAAAATAATAATTATTTCTTTAAACAAATAAAAATTTAAAAATTACACAGTATTCTTACGAATTTATAGCATGACATTCTCCAAAAATAAAAATTGAATTCGGTTAAAATTTACGACTTATAAGTGACTTTGAACATTAGTTTATATGTAGAGTATAGCCGGAAAATGCGCTTTTTACGGTGTCGCGTAAGGACAAGAAATTCAATATCTCCTAAAGCTTTAGACCCTCCATCGATTTTTTCTGGAAAATATTTGTGAAATTTGTCGACACTATTGCTAGACATAAAATAGTTTTGGATTTATTAAAAAAAAGTTTCTTAAGAACACTCTTATCCACCTTATTAATGTATATTTACTCAAACTTTCTAATGATTTAAATATATTGTTTGTTAATCATTAATAATTATTTTGTGTGACACTTTTGTAGACCTTTATCGAAATGGTATGTTTCATAACAAGCTTTTAAAATAGTATTGTTTAAAACAAATTCTTGAAATGGTATAGTTGTCCATCAATTCGACGAAATATTGACCTCACTAAGCGTTTCGAGATTCATAAAAAGTAATCGAGACATAATTTAAATGTTAAACTTAGCCGACAATTTATTTTCAATTAGTTATTTTTAGATTATATATTATTATGAATTTTTTTCCATGATAAAAATAATAATAGAATGCAATCTTTTTTACTGTTTTAAATTTAGTCGAACAATTTGCACAAACACTGTTATTTTATAGTTTCTTCAGTTTCCTTTGAAAAGAAAAAACTTGTGTCCAAAGAAAGCAGAAAAGTTGAACGGAACTGAAAGAATTAAATTTAAGGAATAAGCAGCTTGTCTCGGCAGTTTTTGCACATCCTTTTCAAAGTTATTATACAATTCATGAATTTCAGTTGAACAGAAGATTGTCTTTTAAGACATAAAAATCAAAATGAGATTTAAAAGAAATAAGAATCAAAAATTGA
Source organism: Leptopilina drosophilae (assembly GCA_032873175.1). NCBI lineage: Eukaryota > Metazoa > Arthropoda > Insecta > Hymenoptera > Figitidae > Leptopilina > Leptopilina drosophilae. The sequence goes on along the minus strand of CM065482.1, from coordinate 29,161,022 downwards.
AAAGAATTTTTAATATTGTGAATTAAAATTTTTTGAATAGCATAAATTTAATAATTTCATGCGAGAGACAATTCAAAATCTGATTAGAATATTAATAAGCAGTTATGATTTGATGGAAAACTATTTTTGAGGGTAGGAAATATAGAGATAATGGAGTTTAAGTCTGTAGGGGAAGTTAATGTGGATAATTATACTATTTATAGAGATGAAACGGACAAGAGAACTTGATTGATACTCCGCAGAGGATTCTAGTTTGCATGATTCACGTACGGAGAACTGTTTTAGTCACAGTCGAGTAACAGAACACATTATTCTCTAGTACACTAGGAATAGAGATAGAGTTTTATAAAAATTTTCAAAATGACATAAAAATATGTTTATGTAAATACTAGCGACATATTCCTCACTCGCTCAGTTGACATTTTACTTTTTTTATTTCTACTTATTAGGGTTAGATAAGGTAAATAAAAACAAGAGGTAAATCGAAGCAGTAAATATTTCAGTTAAATAACAATTTGTAAAAATAATTAGGGCCTTAAAAAACTTTAACCTTCGATCACCCCCAACAGGTTGTAAGTATTTTCTTTTTGTCAATTAGGAGCAGTATATACAAAAATATTTCTTACTGCAAAAAAAATTGAAAATCAAAAAAGACACTATTTCACTTTTTTGAGTCTCATTTCGAAAAAAATAAAGTAAAAAATCATACTAACATTTATAATTATCTCTTATTAACCCTCCATCCGTCGCATCTTTTTTTGTAACGCGATCAGTCGCAAGGTGAGGAAACTTCTCACCCATCGTAAATTAATCGAAAATTGTTATAAAATGCCTTTTTTGGAATGTGTTCATTATAATTTTCAAACAACCTATTGCAAGTAAAATTAACTTTCATTTTCTGTTAATTATTTAAATAAAAAATTAATGACAAATGAAATCAAGTATACGCGGTCAGTCGCACCGTGAGAAGTTTCCTCACTTTGCGTAAAAAATTCTTGACATTTTCTGCTTAAAAATTCAATCACAAAAAAATAAAATAAATAAAAACACAAAAATTGTTTTAAAATAAAGAAGAAAAGTTGAGCCTCATTAATAGCTCGAATAATTTCGAGTACTTAATTGAATTTGAGCTTCTAAATTACTAAGAAAATTATTAATATGTAGAAAATTTCGAATTTAAGGTATTTACTGATCGTAAAAAATCGTTAGGTGTTACAATAATTAACTTACTAACTAACGTAAAATAAGTAGTCCGTTAAACGAAGTATTTAATATATTATCACTATTATGTTAATTATGTAAATTCCTATATTTTCCAATTTATTTGTGAATGAATAATTTCGGATTTAAAATTAAAAAATTTAACTGTAATAAATTTCTACACAAATATTCATTTTTAAATTTGATAAAACTTTTTGCATGAGATACAATTATTTTTCAATATGGTTTCAATCATTCTTCTATAAAATTCAATTCATTCGAAATTTAATTAGAATTTTAATAAAATTATTCAAACAAATTCGATTATCTTTACTACATTTCTATAGGAAATTCTTTGAAATTTTTTTTAAAAAGTTGCAACTTTCAAAAATCTCTAGTTATGAGACGGGTTTTATTTTTGACCCGTAAATTGTAAACGAGTAAACGAAATTGTAAATAAAATACACCGTTCGAGAGGTAACAGAAATACGTAACTTTTATTAAAAGAAAGTATAGTGTTTCGATGAACTCAAGAACTTTTACGATACATTTTTGGAGCACGCTTTTTTCGCTTTTTTAAAAAAAAATGTCTCCAGTTGTGAGACACTCATTAAAAATTGCTAAACTTTAATAAGTTTGATATAAAACGTTATATTTAGTGGAAATTATTAAGTATATTAATAATATATATTATTATATACTATAAAATAATATTTATTCGCCAAAATATGACTATCAAATAAACACAATTAAATAGCTTCAACAAGAGCAATAAAATTGATTTCTTCTGAATCAATTGACTTCTTTCCACTTGACATGTCCAAAAATACTAGAAAAGAAATCAAAAAAATATTTAAATAGTATGCCTGCAAAGTCGTATTTTTTATGCTGCCCAAATGGCTGTCGAGACTGTCTCACAACTGGTGATATGCTGTGTCTCACACCCAGAAATTGGCGCTATTTTGAAAAAGAAAAATTAAATTATTTTCAACCATAGATTGAAACAATGCAATATTGATTTACAAAATAGATGGAAAACACTAAAAAAATGCATTATATTTACCTTTTCCAATTAATTAACATGTAAAAAAAGTATTTTGCATTTATTGAAAAAACGCTTTTTTGTCGATTATCACACCCAGTGTTGGTATTTAACAAAAACAGTTTATATATCCGTTTCGGCGTACACGAAAAAGTTAGCTCATATATAAAAAGAAATGTTTTTATATAAACTAATCGGCTTTTTAATATTGCATGTTAAAAAAAATTGACTGTCTCACAACTGGAGACTCTCCCCTACTTCAATCAAGAGGGTTGCCACGCAACTTAGAAACCTGGAAAAGTCCGGGAATTTCATTAAAAGTACTAGAAAAATATTCAATTTCTAGAAATTGAAAAAAAATTCTGAATGTTGGTGTATGTTTTGTTTCACCGATAAAGTATTGATTTATGTATTTATTATTAATTATAGAGTTTAAAATTAATAAAACTTTCAAAGAGTGGCGTGTACAATTTTCATAAATAGATGAATATTTGAATTTTATAAAACTTCCATTTTCAAAAAAAAAGATAATTATTACAATAAAAATAATTTAGGTTTATGAAAAACTTTAATAATTCAAGTACTTATAAAATTTGTTATATTTATTAATATGTATTTCATTCGTTATTAAAAATAATAATGGATTTATGGATAAACTTTACTTAAAACACTAAAAAATTTAATTTTTGAAAAATTATAAATGATTGTAAAAACTTAATAAAATTTTTTTTTAATATTCTCATCGAAATTTAAATTATTTAAAAAATTTATAGAAAGTGAATTTATCATTCGGCAGTTAAATATTAAAGGTGAAAGAAGGTATCAATTTTCCGAATCAATTTTACAAATAATTAAATATATTTTAAACAAATCTCTATAAAATCATGGGCTTCATTTGTATCTACAACACAGCTGCCCTAATACAGAAACCTGATTAATAAATAATAATATAAAGTGTTAACTAAATTTTTGGCAAAATTCAATTATTTTATAATGGTTTAATAAAATTCTTGGCTGATACTCAATTATTTTTAAAAATTTACCTAAATTTCATATGAATTCTATTATTTACAAATTTTTTATAAATTTCTTTCTTTATAAAAATGTTATTAAAAATTGTCAAACGAAATAAATTCTTTCGTATTATTCATGTGATAAAAAATAAATGTTATTTTAAAAACCTGGAAAATATCCATTTTTTAAACTGAAAATATCAGGAACTTTTAAATGAACAAATGCGTGATAACCGTGATCAAGTGTTTAATAAATTTCTTAAGTAAAACAAATAATAAAATAAAAATAGTTCTGTCCATAAATCAGAATAAGATTAATCGTTATATATTTAAATTATTTGAAAATAACTGAAAGTATTGTGGTGGACAGACTGGACAGAATAAATGAATAAATACAACGATTATTATAGTTAATAATTATTAATTAATAATTTATCTCTACAACAAAAATTAACTTTGATTTTCTTATTTTGAAAACTTTAATTAAAAATGGGAGACTGTTTTTACTCAACTTGCAGTTCAATTAACTAAAATTGTGTACTTTTTGATTCAAATGGCCATTTGGTCAGACAAATTCTCAGTTTCCTGGTATGCATTTAAAAAAAATTTATGATTTTATACTTGAGGTGTCGTAGAACCTTATTCCCTGTTGACCAATAGGGGAAACCGAGAAGGAAAGTAACAAAAATCAGTTTTTTATGTTATCTTTCAAACTATTTAACGAATAATTTTTGTTAATGTGTTAATTGAAGCTTGAACTTTTACCTGATAAATAGAATTGGAATTAAATAATTTTTTAACGTTAAAAAAACATGCTAGGAACATAATAGACTTTCATAATAACATTTTCTCAAAATTTAATCATTCCTTAACAAATAGTTAAATTTTTGAAGAGGCATTTTTTATGTCTTTGAGAAATTTTTTTGAATTTTGAACTACGATTTTTCGTGTGTTGTGCAAACTAAACAGTGCCTGTAACAATGTATTTTTAAAGATGATATAACCTTTACTCTCACCCAGGGGTTGCTCCATGCCTAAAAAATCAAAGTTGTACCCTTGTTCTTCGATTTTGTTAAAACTTCGAAATTTTGAAGTGGAATACATGCTTGTAAAGAGCCTTAATTCGATTTTTAAAAATTTTGGATTTACGAGGTTTTTAAATTTTTTTTGAAATTTTGAAAATGGTATATCTCTAAGGAAAATGAATGAAATTTAATTAATTTTTCAGGAAATGCTTATTGTTTACAGACAATTTAAGAAAATATTTTAGAAAAAAAATTTTTTTTTTCAAACAAATTGTTACGTCCGTAACTTGTTCCCATATACTTAATTTAACTATAATATTTACATGTTTAATTCCTTCTAATTTTGCCTATATATTATATTGTTGTATTTGAAATACTCTTTCGTATTATTGCATTATATTCAGTATATCTTATAAATATGGTTATTATTATATATTTTATATGTATCTAAACAAATTTATCAATTATAACATACTAAAGAAAGAAGAGTAATATTTTAAACAATGTAAAAAGAATAACGATCGCGCATCAAGCCACACGACCTACCACAAGTTTCACTACACGAAAGAAGAAAAGTAATGTGGAATCACGTAATCAAAATAATAATTGTGCATCAGTTCAACGATCTTCAACAACCTTCGACACGTGGAAGAAAAGCAAAATGTGTATAACATACATGTTCTATAAATTAAGTCGAAACAGCAGTAACAAAACTGGAATGAAGACCATGTTGCACCAGGAGGAACCAAGGACATTTAAACATTTATCGGTGGAACAAGCGACAACGACGACGCATGAAAAAGCATGACTAATGAAGGAAGTTCTAACTGGAAAAACAGCCAATTTTTGATATAAAAAGGGGTACCTTTTCTGATTAGAACAGAGAGTAATTTGTTGGAAATCAACAGTATACATCAGATCGTCTACAAGTGAACACAAAGTATATCTTTAAAAGTGAACAGTACATCCCCAAGTATTATTTTTAAAACATACACCTTTAAAAGTGAACTATTCCCCAAGTATTGAATTTGAAGTGAATCGACCTCTTATAATTCGTCAATTTTCAAAGTATACATTTTAACTATTTCCAAAAAAAATATAAATTTGGAAATAAACTCAACTATCAACGAAAGTCTAATATTAAAACAACACATTCCAAATTTCGAACCATCGAAATTTGCTCAGGAGGCGACAACCGTCTGAAAAGAAAGCAGATATTTTCACAATACAATACACTATCTCATTAGTGTAAATAAGAGGACTAATACCAAACCATTAAGGACAACAATTCTAAGGCCCCCTTTACGCCTACTGCTCACCACCATTGAGATTCGACTACCAGATAAGCATCACACCACCAGTAATCGTTATTCTTTAAGTAAGATCTATAATTTTAATTATACTCATTGTATTTTTGTCAACTCTTTTCTTTCTTGTTGGTTTTTAAATAAATTATTCTCTCAAAACATTTAGTAGGCTCATTGACTTATCCTCATCCCAAATTAGATTCATTTATGAAACTAATTTAAAACGAGGAATGTTAGGTATATTTTAAATAGGTTTCTTGTTTTGACGTAACAAAATTATTAAAAAAATAATTTTTAAATAAACAATTTTTTGAAAAGTGTCATTTTTATTTTTTTTAATAATAATGATTCGATTCCCACTTATTTCACGAATATTTAAAAAAAAAATTGATGGAGGGTCTGAAACTTTAGGAGATATTGAATTTTTTGTCCTTGCGCGAAACAGTAAAAAGCGCTTTTTCCGGCTATACTCTACATACAAACTAACGTTCAAAGTCACCTCTAAGTCGAAACTTTTAAACGAATTCGATTTTTCTTTTTGGAGAATGTCATGCTGTAAATTCGTAAGAATACTGTGTAATTTTTAAATTTTTATTTGTTTAAAGAAATAATTATTTTTTTTATTTACTAACTTTTTACATATTGTACCTAGAGAGGTATATTTATTCAAATTTTGCAATTTACAGGACCTAACATAAATACCAAAGCAAATTTAAAACATAATTAATTTTTGTTTAAGCAAGATTTAAACAAATTATTATTGTTAATTACTAACTATTTACAGAATAGTATTGTTAAAAGATACAGTTTTTTCTAAACATGCAAATTTACCAAACTTTTTTGATATGCAGATTTACATTAAAAATAAAATTATATTTTATACAAAAATAAGAATAATTTATTTAAAAATTGTTTAAATTATAATTGTGCTTTTAATTTTAGTCTGGGTAGCTTCATGCCAAAAAAATTAAAGTTGTTTCCTAATTCTTCGATTGAGAAACTGTCACAGAACACATGCAAATGAAAATTGTGAAAACGACTTTATATTTATTGTTAATCATGGTTATAAATATTAAATAAAAAACAAATTACCTGTATTCAAAGTTTTTGAAATTTAAATATTTTTTGAGATATTAAAAATAAGAGCACTTTATTGAGTTTACAAAATTAAGTGAAATAAAGTTTTAGAAAGGAGAGTAACACAATTAATATTAAATATAATTGTTGTTAACAATATTATTTTCTTCATATCTCGGTCGAAAGTACGTACTTCCCGCTGCGATCTCGCAGCAGAAAGTCAAAGATTTGTGCTTTGGTTGATTTTCATACCCAACCTCTATTACAGCGGGAGTAAAAGAATTCTCTGTCGGTAAAAATACCGCTGTCGGTAAATAAGAAAATTTCAACTTCCATGGCCATTTAACGAGTAATTGTTATTGCAATACAAAATGAGGAAAAAAATTATCAATAATACTTTTTATACTTTATAAATTTATTATCCACTAGCTCTGAATATTAAAATGAAAGAAATCTTTTGCTGATATAATTATTTTGAAAAATTATTTTAATAAACATTAGAAACTAAAATAAAATAATTGAAAATTTTGTGATTTGTTTTTTAATACGTGCCAAAATGTTATAATAAAATTTTAATAATTTGAAGAAATAATGGAATTTTGTTCATTATAACGTTTAGAATTTCAGAAACATAAAATTAATTTTGAATCAACAGAAGAGTTTTTTTTGAAAATATAATATTAATTTATCTTTCACATTTTTTTTCGTGCCTGCCCCCGACCAGAAGCACTCGCTTCGCTCGTGCATCAAATGTCGGGGCAGGCGAATGTTGTTTGCAAGAGAGAGACAGAGAATAAACCAGAGCTTCGCACGAGTGTCCGCTAGAGGCGTTGAAGCGAGGAGCAAAAGTAAATAAAGATGGCCGGCTGTCAAGTGAAACACGATTGCAATTTTCTTAAAAAATAAATTAACCAGCGTACTTTCGATCGTATGTAAAGAAAAATAGTATACATTACACGGGCAGAAATTCGAAATTCCTGCCCTTATAATGTAATATACTATTAAACAATTTTTTACCTAAGTTATTTAAAAAAAATTTTTTTTATTAATTAGGGGAGGGTAGGCTACATTGAACCGGGTATTTTCTAAAGTCCAAGAACTAATTAAATTTTACAAATTTTGATCAGGTTTTTGTATCAACATTAAGCTCAAGTACTCCTTTAGTTAATATACACGTTGCAAACACAAATTATTATGATTAAATAATTAAATTTAATTTTTTTCTAACAAGTTACACTTTTCTTATTTTGAAGAATCTGTGTCTACATTGAACCACCTTTAATAAAACACTACAATTTACTTCAACTTACATTTAATTTCCACTTACACATTGTAAAAAATATTATTTTTCATTGAAAAAAATAGAAAATTGTTGTTAAAGAGTTATTATTTGTTAATATAGGAGATTAATATATTTTGATGTCAGGTTAGGTAGGTAAAGTGACAGTTTGAGTTTATCTCGTTCACAATTGTGATGAAAGCATGTCTTCTAGTATTTTTCTAACTAATTAGTAGAGCAGACAACTTTACCACTCTTAAAATTGAAAATTCTTTGCTTTTTCGGGTGGTTCAATGATGCCGCACTCACTGCATTCACATGACATTCACAACAAAAATTGTTTATAATATGTAAGGCTTAAAATTCTTTATCACATCGGAATATTCAAGTTGACACCCTAAGCGACATAAATCACAAGTTTACTAATTTTTAAAACTTCCTATTTCAATAAAAAAAATTCATTATATTTCCACAAAATTTTTTGTTTTGTACGTGAAAAACAGTTTTTTTCGTTTTTCTTTGTAAATAATAAACCTACGTACTCGAAATTTTTGGACGTAGTCGCTTTCGGTAATACTAATTTATATATTAAATAAGAAAAAATTCCACTCAGTCATTTCTTAGAAAATTAAAGTGGTTCACTGTTGACGCTGGTTCAATGTAGCCTACTCTCCCCTACAAAAATTTAACTTTTTTGGAAGAAGAACAATATAATTAGGGAAAAAATTACCTACCCTAATTAAAAGTTAATTAATTTTTAAATAAATTATTATTTTATTTTTTGTTTAAAATATACTTTTATTTTTAATGTAAATCTGCATATCAAAAAAATTTGGTAAATTGGCATGTTTAGAAAAAACTGCATCTTTTAAGTATACTATTCTGAAAATAGTTAGTAATTAACAATAATAATTTGTTTAAATCTTGCTAAGCCTTCTATGTTTAAAACTACTGCATCACTTAAGTAAGCACCATCTTTTACTTGTAAGCTTGGAATAATTTAAAATCTTTAAATGAATGTTACAGATGGACATTGGTGGTGTTGTTAACTAATTTTTTAAATAATTACACGTTATACTTAAATTTATATTTGCAAAATTTGTTGCAGTGTTATTTCGTGGTTTTTGAGAAAAGTTGTGTTAGAAAAAATTTTGTTTTTATTTCATATTCTAAATTGATTTTGTGATGTGTTTTTTAATTGCTTTTGAAACTGATTTTGTTGAGGATTTTTGTAAAAGTTTTCACCTTGAAATCAATTCAATATTGGATTTCGATTGTTGAATTGATTTTGTCTTTGATTTGAAAATGTTTGTCGTGGCCTTGGATAAAAAGAGTTTTCTCTTCTTGGTGCAAACAATTTATTAAATTGAAAACAATTTCTTGAAAATGGCCACTTTTTCACAAACTAACCAATTTACTACATAATCTTGAGTGATATTAATTTTTGTTTTTAGCAAATTCTTTATTATTTTTAGGATGAGAATTACACTCGTTGTATGCTTACTCTTCTTAGTTCCCGGTGTGAACAATTTTCTTTCTATTTCTACTGCTTTATTAACTATCTTTTGAAATGTATCTGCTGTTCTAATTTTCAATATCTGGTCTAAATCCTCGAGAAAAACAATAAACAGTTGTTTGATCTAAACTTGTTTTAAATGCTATACCCACTCTGTTTTTATTACTAATTGTGTGCATGTCAAATATTTGTTCTGCTGCCTCTGCGATTCTTGAATCTTAAGAAATTACATTTTCGTGTTTCCACATATTTATTGCTCCTACCCGAGTCGAAATTTAGAATTGGTTTAAGATCTAATAGAGCCTAGTAACTTCTTTATAAGTACGTTTAGATTCTATAAAGTCTACTTAAAGTCTACTAAGGCCTAGTAAAGGATATTTAAACACTTTTAAACTCTGCTGTGTCCAAGAACATATTTAGAATTAGTTCTCTCTAAAATCTAACAAGTCCTGAAACAGCATTTTACATTCTTTTAGATATTTTTAAGATTTTTTTCATATTCTGCATTCGTCAGTTGAGTCTTGCGTCTGCGCTTTTAGTTCAAAGTAATACTTAGGAATTATTTGTTGAATGTTAGACTTGAGTTAATTTTAAAACTACAAACATATTTTTTATAATAGATAGTTTGAAAATTTATAAATACAAAAGCAAACAGTTATATTTACTTCTATAATTAATTTTTTAATCAATTTTAACTAGACAAATTGACATTAAATCAATGAAAAAATTTATTTCTTGTGTAAAACAATTCTTTGTTCTTGTTTCTTATTATAATATCTTATATTTTTAAGTATACATTAAAATTAAGATGTTTTCAGTGAATTTAAAAAACATTAGATTTTAGTGTTTATAATAAAGTTTTAAATTAATTTAATGATTTGAATATTGCATTATGTTTATTATAATATAATATATTAAAATATAATGAAGTATTATATTTATAATATTGCGATTTTTATATTTATTTAAAAGTTTAAATTAGAAATATACAGTAAAACTATATTCTTAGAAAAATTATTTTGTGTACAGTAAAATATTTTCATTCTTAAGGAAGAACTTTAGAAATATTTTCTCGTTTTGAAAAGTTTGGCACATCTGGTTTCACTTAGGTTGACCAGCCATAACGGTTTCTCGTCTATTTTGTGCATTTTTCTGTACAAGTTTTTTTTATATATATACTTAGTAAGAAAGAAATTTACAAACATTTCTATGGGAAATATTTAGGAATTTTTTGAATTTTTAGGGAAATTTTCAAAGAAATGCCTCGAAGCGTCAGTTGCTTTTTAGCATTTGAGAGATGTATACACTTAAACCACGCTCGCGAGAACAATAATGTTTAAAATTCTAATAAATAAACAATGGTTTATCTTTTTCATTTTAAATATTCTTTGTGCTTATTGTAGTGTTAAAAAATATTGTTTTTCTTTTATTTAAAAAACAAAAATTCTTGTCTTTATCTTGTGTTCTGAGTTGTATTCTTGTGTTTAAGTGAAATGTTACAGAAAGTGCGGTTTGAATGTGTTTAAAAAATTTGATATATATATATATATATATATATATAGTAAAAACTTTTAGTGTAATTATTAGTTCAGTGTTAATAATTATTTATTTATACATTTATAAAATTATATTTGTATACATATGTGTATTATAAAATAAATATATATTTTTGATTCAAGTTCAGTGTTATTTTATTGTTTTTGTTGTGTTGTACTAGTTATTAATAAGAAAATCAGGTAGCGTATATTAACCATAGCATTTTATTAAAAAAAGGAATTTTTTATGCTGAATTAATAACCCAATTTCGTTGTTATGATTATTTTTTGTTGGCCTGGCAATTAATTTTGTTATAAAATTAAGATTCAACAAAATTTTGTGTTTATAAAACACTCTAATTGTCAAAAGAACAAAAAATGTAATAAAACCAATTGGATTCTTTGTTCAATATTAACAGTACTGTTTTCTTGTTGGCGCAAGCGCGAATTCTAAACGCTATAGTCAGTAGTGGTTAATATGCTCTTAATAGGCCTTAAATTAAGACCTCTTTAACGCCTTTTAGACAGCAAAAACGATCTTATGTAGACCCTATACGATCTAAAATCGAACCTATAACAACATAACTAAAACCTCTTTAGGTTCTTCTAGATTCTTCTTAAAGTAGGTCTTAGCAGACTTTGATTCGACTCTAAATTTCGACTCGGGTAGTTTTCCTTGTAACTGATATACAAATTTCGCTAGCGTGTAAATTTGTTGTGATCTTTCTGTCAACTGCTGTAATTGTAAAAATATCAATCTTGTTTCTTGAATATAAAATGCACTTTTTTCTTTTACAGTAAATATTTTTACTATCATAAGTTAAGAGGGCTCGATCCTCTATTTATTAAAACAGAATTAAATTAATAAATACACCATACACATTTAAAAAAATGTATAAGTTAAGAGGACTCGAATTTCTATTTATCGATTCCAATATAAATGTATATTTATGAATGCACCTTGCGACTGAAATCTTGTATAATATTAATAGTTAGCATAAAATGTACTAAATTAAATGCAAATATTTTATTTTATTAATTGTTACAGATTATTTTTTATTGTATGTTGATATTGCTTGTTATTATCATTTATTACTTTAGAAAAATATCCTTTTTTACTACAATTAATATCTTATTGATTTATTTATTTTTATTAAATTTTTTTATTAATTAAAAAATTATAGGGGAGGGTGGTCCCATACCGACCCTCTAAAGTACAAAGCCTAAAAATGTGTTTCAAAATGTGTTTCTTTGATTTCGTCAAAATTTTTTTTAATAAAGGAACTATTTTTCAATGTTTTCTGACGGTTGCCGCGGTTTCTGATTGTCATTAATGAAAGATCTAAAGAAAAAGCAAAAATTTACGTTCTTAACTTTTCCAAAATGGGTGGTCTAAAAACCGACCCCCTTTTTTGGGGGGAAATCTCAAGAAAAATTAAGATATCAAATTCTGATAGTAATTAAAATAAAATTCATCAGTCTGTAATGATCTGTTAAATTATTTTGACTCAATTTGAATACATTTTTGGACCTTCTTCTGAACAAAAAGGTAAATAAATGAATTATTAGTACCTTTACTCTGAAATTATTTATGTCTATAAGTTATGTTGACATAGTTAAACTTCAATTAATATTATTACTTTATTTAAATAAATTTTAAGGCCTTCTTTGAAATCATAATAAATATAAATTGTTAAACAGTGTCTAAATTTCCAATATAATAGCAGCAATGGCTTTGCCTGTTTTAATTTTCGCCCTATTTTTAGTAAAATATTATTGAGATTATAAATTTAGATTAAGATTTATTTTTAGGATTATATTTTGAATGTAGTTTGAAAAAAAACTTAAACGTGCCAAAATCTAAGTGTAGAAGATTATAAATGTTTTTCTAGGCAAAGTTTTCGATAGGTGGTTATGGATGTCTCAGGTAAAATGAGTGTAATTGCGAAAAAACCCTCGTCAGGTCTGAGTTAGTAGACTACAAGCAGTAATTCTGTATACTTCTAAACATTGCTCTGTCTTGCTTTTACTATTAAATTAAATATACTTGTTATTTATTTTTTCTGCGGAAATCATCCGGAAATCTTCCGAAAAATTTCCGAAATTTTTTATTACGGAATTCATGCGGAAATCTTCCGGAAATTTATTTTTTTTATGGAAATCATCCGAAAAATTTCCGGAAATATATTTTTTTAAGGAAATCATCAAGAAAATTTTAGGAAATTTATTTTTACGGAAATCATCCGGAACATTTTCGGAAATTAATTATTTTTACGGAAACTTTCCGGAAATTTATTTTTTTTACGGAAATCATCCGGAAATATATTTTTTTTACTGAAATCATCAGGAAAATTTTGGAAAATTTTTTATTACGGAAATCATCCGGAACATTTTCGGAAATTAATTATTTTTACGGAAATCATCCGGAAATTTATTTTCTTACGGAAATCATCCGGAAAGTATCCGAAAAATTTCCAGAAATTTTTTTTTACGGAAATCTTCCGGAAAATTTCGGGAAATTTTTTTTTACGGAAATCATCCGGAACATTTTCGGAAATTAATTATTTTTACGGAAATCATCTAGAAAATTTCCGAATATTTTTTTAACGGAAATTATTCGGAACATTTTCGTAAATTAATTATTTTTATGGAAATCTTCCGGAAACTTTCCGGAAATTTATTTTTTACGCAAATCATCCGGAAAATTTCCGGAAATCTATTTTTACGGAAATCATCCAGAAATCTTCCGGAAATTAATTTTTTTTCGGAAATCATCCGGAAAAATTCCGGAAATCTATTTTTTACGAAAATCATCCGGAAAATTTTCGGAAATTATTTTTTTAACGGAAATCATCCAGAATCTTTTTGCAAAATTAATTTTATTTTTCGGAAAACATCAGGAATTTTCCCGGAAATCAGTCGGATGTCAGTGACACTTGTTAATATTATTTAATATTCATGAATTTTATTATATTGCGAACATTAAACTCAAGTGATAAAATTTTGTAAATTAATTAAACTCATTGTGGAAATTGATTCTTAAAGGCAGCTTTAAATATATTAATCATCATTTCTAAAGGTATGTAAATCATTTACTATTGTTAACCATTACAAGAAATTCATATAAATATTTCACCGATTTTAAAAATAATAGTTAAATATTCTGGAATATTACAAAATTTTTAAAAATTGGATTTTTTCCGAGCATGGAAAAAATATGACGATCTACGGAAATAGTTATTTTTTATTTTAAAGTAATTATTTTAAGATAATTTAACCTTTAATTTAACCTTTGAATGTTACTTTTGTAAAGTATCAACAAAGATTTAAGGATTGTTTTTCTTAACTATTACTTAGAAACAAATAAATAACTTAAAGTAATTGGGAATACGTGCGCAATATTTCAGGATTTGTAGTTTGAGGGCTTGTCTTAGAAATTCCTAATTTTAATTCTGAGCCTTTTTTCCACCGGCAGACATAAGAATATGTTAAGTTCTATATATTTCAGTTCATTCTTCGAAATAAACGGAATTGAAAGGAATTTAACATTAAAAAATTATGAAGGAAAAAAAAGTAGGGGAATAGGTTCGGTTGTGGGCATAGTTTCGTTTTTGACTCATAATTTGTGTCCTTGTAGATATTAAGCAAACACATGTATATTTATTTAAAGCTAGGGACCTTAGCTAATTACTCGTGAAGAAAATAAATTGATTCCATTGACTAGAAAAATTTTATTAAAAATTCAATAAATTGGTCATTTTTCTAACAAAAAAAATTTTGGTTCGGTTGTGGGCACTCTTGAAAAATCTATTAAAAATGCAAAAAAATTAATTAAGTAACCATTCATTAACTACATAAGAATGATTTCTTTAAATTTTGATAATACATGCTCCCTATGTAAGGGCATATTAGATTTCTTACACTGAACATGAACTGCCTAGTTACTACAATTACTATAACTGCGAACGACGCACGGACATCAAAGTCTCATTATATTAATTTCCGTGCTGAACCACTAAAGTCTTAAAATTCATAAAACACTATTAAATATTGTAAGGAATTACTTATGATTATATGAACAACGATATTTCACGATTTATCAAAAATAAGAGTGGTGTCCACAACCGAATCAATTTAGATGCCCACAACCAAACTTGACGATCATTTTAAAACATCATGAAAAAAATTGTACTTGTGGACATTTTTGTGATGGTTGGTATTGGATTATAAAATATAACACATTTGCTGTGTAAATACGCTTTGAACTTATCATTTTAATTAATTCACTTCGATTTGTTGAACATTTAACAATGTTTAAAAATACGTTTTTGTTACATTCAACGTCCCTGCTGGAAGTAAAGAGATAGAAACCTTTTCTCTTTTAATCCCTTTCTATTGCTAAGATAGAAAGAGATATGAATATTGTATAACTTTTAATCTCTTACCTATACTTCTTTATAGCTTTCTATTCCTACCTTTATCAACTTGCTCAGATATCTCTTTTAATCACCTTTTTTGAATAACTTTTAATAGCCATGTTAAACCCTTCTATCTCTTTTTATATACAATCTTATTAAAATTCTTCGCTATCCTTTTTAATCACCTTTTTTCTACTACTTTTAAAATCCTGTCTATTTCCTTGTATCTCTTTTAATGTACGACTTTATGAACATTATTCTTTATACCTATTAATAACCTATTGTCAATACCTTTTAATAACCTGTCTATTTCCTTGTATCTCCTTTATTGTACGACTTTATAAACTTTTTTTAGTTATTCTTTATACCTATTAATAACCTATTCTCAATACTTTTTAATAACCTGTCTATTTCTTTGAATCTCTTTTAATGTACGACTTTATAAAAATTATTCTTTACACCTATTAATAACCTATCCTCAATACCTTTTAATAACCTGTCTATTTCCTTGTATCTCTTTTAATGTACGACTTTATAAACTTTTTTTAATTATTCTTTATACATATTAATAACCTATTCTCAATACCTTTTAATAACCTGTCTATTTCTTTAAAACTCTTTTAATGTACGAATTTATAAACATTATTCTTTATACCTATTAATAACCTATTGTCAATACCTTTTAATAACCTGTCTATTTCCTTGTATCTCCTTTATTGTACGACTTTATGAACATTATTCTTTATACCTATTAATAACCTATTGTCAATACCTTTTAATAACCTGTCTATTTCCTTGTATCTCCTTTATTGTACGACTTTATAAACTTTTTTTAGTTATTCTTTATACCTATTAATAACCTATTCTCAATACTTTTTAATAACCTGTCTATTTCTTTGAATCTCTTTTAATGTACGACTTTATAAAAATTATTCTTTACACCTATTAATAACCTATCCTCAATACCTTTTAATAACCTGTCTATTTCCTTGTATCTCTTTTAATGTACGACTTTATAAACTTTTTTTAATTATTCTTTATACATATTAATAACCTATTCTCAATACCTTTTAATAACCTGTCTATTTCTTTAAAACTCTTTTAATGTACGAATTTATAAACATTATTCTTTATACCTATTAATAACCTATTGTCAATACCTTTTAATAACCTGTCTATTTCCTTGTATCTCCTTTATTGTACGACTTTATAAACTTTTTTTAATTATTCTTTATACCTATTAATAACCTATTCTCAATACCTTTTAATAACCTGTCTATTTCTTTGAATCTCTTTTAATGTACGACTTTATAAACATTATTCTTTATACCTATTAATAACCTATTGTCAATACTTTTTAATAACCTGTCTATTTCCTTGTATCTCTTTTAATGTACGACTTTATAAACTTTTTTCTAATTATTCTTTATACCTATTAATAACCTATTCTCAATACCTTTTAATAACCTGTCTATTTCTTTGAATCTCTTTTAATGTACGACTTTATAAACATTATTCTTTATACCTATTAATAACCTATTGTCAATACCTTTTAATAACCTGTCTATTTCCTTGTATCTCTTTTAATGTACGACTTTATAAACTTTTTTCTAATTATTCTTTATACCTATTAATAACCTATTCTCAATACCTTTTAATAACCTGTCTATTTCTTTGAATCTCTTTTAATGTACGACTTTATAAACATTATTCTTTATAACTATTAATAACCTATTGTCAATACCTTTTAATAACCTGTCTATTTCCTTGTATCTCTTTTAATGTACGACTTTATAAACTTTTTTCTAATTATTCTTTATACCTATTAATAACCTATTCTCAATACCTTTTAATAACCTGTCTATTTCTTTGAATCTCTTTTAATGTACGACTTTATAAACATTATTCTTTATACCTATTAATAACCTATTGTCAATACCTTTTAATAACCTGTCTATTTCCTTGTATCTCTTTTAATGTACGACTTTATAAACTTTTTTCTAATTATTCTTTATACCTATTAATAACCTATTCTCAATACCTTTTAATAACCTGTCTATTTCTTTGAATCTCCTTTATTGTACGACTTTATAAATTTTTTTTTAATTATTCTTTATACCTATTAATAACCTATTCTCAATACCTTTTAATAACCTGTCTATTTCCTTGTATCTCTTTTAACTTACAACTTTATAAACTTTTTTTTAATTATTCTTTATACCTATTAATAACCTATTCTCAACTATATTAATATGCTATTTATACCCTTGTATCGCTTTTTATATCTTAGCATCTTATTGACACTTCTTTATTCCCATTATTCACCTTCTCTCAGTAACTTTAAATGAACTTCTCTATACCTTTCTATCGCCTTATATGGATAATCTTATTGATACTTTTCATTATCTTCTCTAATCACCTTTTCTCAATAACTTTTTAAATTTTCTCTATACTGACATACTTTTTTACTCTATGCTTTGGTATAATATGAAAGCTATTATGTAAAATACTATTATGAGTTACTAATAACTACTAGTATTCTTGATTATTTAATATTTTATAACCAAGACAGTTCCGGATTTTATTGGAAAGGAAGGCTATAATGAATAAAAAATAAGGTTTTATTAGGAAGACATCATTCTTTTAATTTTACAAGTTTTTGATCAATATTTTTTAGAAAATTCTTTTATTATTTCGTATTAAATATTTTCATTGTATTTCTACTGTATTCGGCATTTTTGACATGTAAGAAACATTATCAACCTGCATATACATTAACTTTTCTTGAATAAATTCTATTGGAACTTTAATGATTGAAGTAGTACGTTGAACTTTTTTAATATGAGAAACTGGTATTCTATTATCAGGAACTGTGCTGAATACATTCAATTCTATATAAGTATTGTCATTAACAAGCTTAATATCAACTATTTCACCAATTTCTTTAGAAATTAACATTACGAACATATCATTAGTTTTAGTAGGTCTTTCATATTTTATACTATGTAACATTTTTGATTTGTATATACAACGTTTAAACAGTTTCTCACCTAGTTCATTTTCTCCTATTGCATCCAAAAGTACAATTCCATTGCTTGCCTTGATAGCATTCTGACATTCGGAGGGATAGAAAAGATTTTCGCAAAAATTTACACACTTTTCAGACGTTGCAAGTTTTTTAAGGGTATAATCGAAACTAAGCTTTAATAAAGTTCTTTTTGCTATCTGTTCAAAAACACCTTTTGGTCCAGTTATTGCTCGTTTAAGGTAGAAAATGGCACCTTCGAAAGGAAATGTTGATGTAGCCCACAAAGGTCCAGTTCTTCTCACTGTTTCAACTAAATGTAGAAGACTATGTATGTTAAAAGTCATAACGCTGTAGTTAAACATCTCTTGCAATCTAGTCACGAAAATGAGTAATTTTTCTTCACATACTTTTAATTCTTCTTCAGTTATAGAATCTTGTAATAAAATATATATACTTTCCACAAGTAAAGCATAATGATTTAATACGTCCGTTGGCACTATCTCTCTTAAACATATGACGGAGTAAAACAATAGAAACGATCGCCATTCAGAAGCCTTCCATTTCGCTCTCTCATTCAACGGTCTTGGTTGACGATGAATTTCTTGTGGAGGAGTAATTTGAAGAAGTTTTTCATTTAACTGCTTAAGTTTTCCTGATGTGATAATATTTGTTTCAATCCAAATGTTAAATATGTATTTTACTACGCCTAGCAGCACTGCATGTAAGTAATCGACGGGAAACCCCCATACTATGTCAAAAGTTAATAGAGAAAGCAATACTGAGTTACCTTTCACTCCGTGTATTGTTGGTTTCTTAGATTTTTTTTTAGCCTTACAGTCTTTTTTATGACTTTTTTGGGTTCTCAACATTGCATCTTTCTTTTTCACAGGATAACGTATCGCGTTACAATCGTAAACACCTTTTGCATAGCACCAACTACATCCACAATAAGCATTGTACTGTAATCTATTTTGCAGAATGGGTCTCGCAACAGAATCAACACATGAACATAAGGGGAAAACTTTTAAATTCATTGGTTTTCCATTTTCATCTGTTATTTCAATACCATTTTTAGATAAAAGTTCCATTTGTTTTACAAAAAGTTGCATGTAAGAATTCATAAATTCTGGGGTCGGTTCTTTTTTGTTTATACTTAATGATAGAACGTCCAACGTCCTTCCGGCAGGACCAAAAAGACTCAGGTGAGTCCGTCCGAAATCGCTAAATAAAACTAACATGAATAGACATAAACAAAAAGTAATATATATGGTTGGAAAGGTGATGAAACAAGCTTTCAGCGCATGTAAATGTCGAGCTTGTAAGTTCAAACCGAAGAGCAGGGTAGCTTAAAGAAGTTGAATTTTCCAAAAATTCATATAATTTTTAGTCACAAAATGATGGAACCCGGTCCTGCCGGCAGGATGCTTTTCGCTTTGTTTAAAAGGCTACCAAGCCTAGGCATATAAATTTAGAAACTTGATATTTACATCATTGGAAAGCTTGTTTCATTACCTTTCCAACGATATATTCGTTTTTGTTTTTATCTGCTTCCATATTCATTTTATAAAGAAAATTTGAAGAGAGTTTTTATTCAATTGGCCGCAATTTTGCTGATTAACATTAAAAATGAAATTTTTTTAAATTAAACAAATAGGTTTCATTCTTTGAACGTTTCTGAAGAAAAAGAGACTAGACCGGCCAAAATATATTGATTTTTGTGGGTTTTACATTAAATTTACGGAAAAATGTTTTTTTTTACTTTTTATTAGCAGCAAGTTTGAGGGCTATGAAAAATGGTTTAATATTATTATTTTAAAAAGTCAAATATATGGATTTTTTCGTCTTTTCATCTACTTTAATCCCAAGAAGTTCCGAAAAAGAAAAATTGAATTCTCTTTTTTTAAAAGCCTTATTTTCGGAACATCCTTCCGGCAGGACGGGCGCTTGGACGTTCTATCATTAAACCAGTCAAAATAGGATGTTTGAACCGAAGTTTAGGTGGCAATTCATTAATGATTATTTGTAGAGGCCAAAATGATTTTTTTGCACTATTACACAAAGGAGCACCATCCGTATTAAAATTTAAAGTTATGAAATTCAAATTAGGATGTTTTTTTCGCAATTTTTTATATAATAACCCATCGTAAACATCCTTTATTTTGCCAGATTTATTTTTACGTAAGTTTATTTTACGAATATTCTCTAGTAACGCAGTTTTTATTTCTTCATCTTTAAAAAGTAATTCCAGCTGATATTTTAAATCCAGGGCAATGACATAATTTGAAGATTCAGTCGTCAAGTTATATTCTTTCCCGCAAATACATTTGACGTTACATTTTTTAAAACTTTTTTTTGTCACTGGTGGAATTAATGAATTAAAACATTCTTCACAAAAAAAACATAATGTGATAACTTCATCAGGTGGATCATACAATTGATTTATTACAAACTTACTGGTGTTCCAATTTTGAAACTCATCACCAGCAAATTGCTTACTCATTTCAAATAATGCATCTCTTGCTTCATATGTACAATGAAACCGTATACTATAAGCCATTATCATCAAAGACACATCACGAATGGACAATTCAGCTTTTGGAAACATCATAACGTGGCTCATCTTTTTATACTGATCTATAACAGACTCATTTTGTATATTACTTTCCTTGTCACAATCACAATTATCTTGACAATCTTCATAATCACTCCAATCATCATCTCCTGAATCACTTGAAGAACTAGACATATATCCTTGACGCCTTGTTTGACCATAAGAAGTAGTCGGGAAATTTAACGAACAGTTGTCACAATCTTTAAAATCGCTCCAATCATCTTCGCTGTTATCATTACTGGAAGAATTGAAAACTAAGTCTTGTCGTTCTTGAATAGTGTATTCATAATTTTGTGCCATACATTCTTGACTTGGTGAAGATATTATTTTTGGCATATTAGAAGTCTTCTGAAAATCTTGTGAACAACTAGCTGTAGAATTCTTTGAGGATATCATATTAACCTCATCATGCGTATATGATTTTGAAGAAACAGGAATTACTCCTTCTGCTGCTTTCATTTGATTTGATGTTTTAAATTCTACAAATAAAAACATTAATGTAAGTAAAAATGAAAAATATGACATCGTGATATAAAATCATGTAATTATTATAGTAATTACATGTTATATTAGTTACAATCTGAATCGGTATCGCGTTATCAAAGAAATTTTTTATGTATACAGTACCGGTCAAAATTGTGAGTATATCCATTTTCAAGAGAATAAAAAGAATTTTTAAACATAAAATTTATGAATACTAACATTTATTTCGGTATCTGTTTTGAACGATGATAAAATTTTAAAAATAATAACACCTTACAGAAGTAATTTGTCCAGTATTTTATTTAGATATTTTTAAAAAATCGTAATTTTCAATGTTTTACAAAAATATGAATAACTTCGTAAAGTAATAAATATACTTTTTAATGATCTTATAAGCTTATTTTAAAGGTTATTTTCTACAGAATAAGGATTACATATATTTAGACCAAAAAATTCAAAAAATTTGAAATAATTTTTTTGTACAACAACTATTCTAGAAAATACATAAAACATGATATGGTGTAGATTTTTCAAGACAATTTAATAAAAAAATATGTTTGAATTTTAAAAATTATTTTTCTGTTAAAAAGATTGTTTTAAATTTTTTAAATATTTTTGTTTAACTTTGACGACCTACATTTTCAAAGAAAAAAATTACACGTTAATGACTATAAATAATCCTCATTCTGTAAAAAATAAGCTTGCGTTCATTACTTTAGAAGTTATTCAAATTTTTGTTAAACATTGAAAAGTACTATTTTTTAAAAATATCTAAATGTACAGGTACAGGATTTTATTTTGAAACTGTCAACACACTACAGATCTTATAATAAAAATTTTAAAAAAATATTTTGCATTTTATATTAATCTATTTCAAATACACATTTTGCATTTTTCATTTTAAAGAAGAAACAAAAAATCATTTTCCATTTTAAATAGGTTTTATGAACCTATTTGGCATTTTGTATTTTAAATAGATATAAAGAACTATTTCACCCAGCTCTGGAAAATAGTAATAAAATTATTATTAATTGGCAATAATAATAATTTCTAATTGAGCCATGTTAAAATTTCCCAATGAAACAGAATTGTTTGACTAAAATTAAGTTTTAAAACTACAGTGCTTTACGCTAAATGAGTTTCAAAGAAAGATTAGTTTACATTTCTAGAGGAAGCGAAGGAGCATTGCATTGTTATCTGCATAATATAAACGAAACGATCGAATAACAAAGAAATTTCATTTACGCCTAAATTTGTAGACGTTTACTTTTGATATAATATCTTTAATAAGCTCAACAAAAAATTTTCAAAAATGACATTGGTATATAATTAAATGCATATTGTAAATTTTTGTCATATTTGCAGTTAAATTGTTAGGGTGGTCACAAGTTTTAGATATGGATTTTACTGACATTTCGCCCACAATTTATTAACATTAAAATTAATTTTTAGGGAAAAATTCCTTTTACAGTAAAGTATGAAAGTTTACGAAAAATGAGTATTTATAAATTTTAATAGTTTCTAAAAATTAAACTTATACCCTTATCTGCATTTAATTTTTTTCTACAATTTTTATCTAAACTTTATCTCTAAATCAATTATTTTACAATTTGAAATAATTTTCCGAAAGTTCTTCTAGAATTAAATTATTTAATTACAAAACCTCAATTTTTATAATAATTGTAACTGTTCATGTCTTTTCCTTAAATTATTAAGGTATAATATTTTCAAAAAATTATAATAAAGAAATTTCTACGATTAATTTTTTAATATCATTTTAAAATAATTCCTAAAAGGTAATATTTTTTTTAATTATATACAATTGAAAAATTTACAAACCATTTAAATTTGATAAAATCTTATAAAATTGATTGATTGTTTGAAAAGTACAAGAAAATAATCAATATTTCGTATTCTGAGAAGAATCAATTGTAAAAATTAGTTTTTAAAAATGTTTTAACGTTATTTTTCGAAAATAATTGAATTTCATAAAAGAGTTTTTGTACAATTTAAATAATAAGACTAATTTTTTAATGTTTCAATTTTCTTTGTCAAAATTTTTTTTTCCTTTCATTTCTCTGACTTTACTGAAAAAATTTTGTTTTTTTTTATATTTCCCTGACTTTACTGACATGTAGACATTCTGATTGTCAATCAGAATTAAAATGCGTACGAAATTAAAAAGAATATAAATGAAGTCTACAATTGAAGAGTGATCGTCTCTAGGCCACACACTACTACCTGACTGGTAGTATCCCTTATTGTAACCGCACGGCAGGTGAATTCTTCGATTCGACTGACAATGCAATATGGCAATATTATATATACATATAAAATCCAAATATGACCAAAATTTACAATGCCTTTAATTCTATACTAATGTCATTTTTGAAATTTTGTACAAACATTTCAGGGATCATCAATAAGTAACCTTACACTGATTTTGGGATTTTTTAACCCCCACCCCCTTCGATGCATTTGGTTGCAAATTACCAACCCCCCCCCTAAATATTACGTTGCAAAAGTGACTTATACCCCTGATAATGATTTACACAACAATAATAATTTATAATAGTGTTAAGAAACATTTTGTTAATGTATAAATTATTAATTTTATAAGAGCATATAAGTGCGCAACGTCACATTTCAAAATCACCCACCTACCCCCTTGTTGCAATCAGTTGCATTTTTCTACCCCCCCTCCCCTAATCGTATAACGTTATTTGTGGATGCTCCCTCAGAATATTTTGATTCTATATCTTTTATTGCAGTGTTCTCTACCAGAACATATTTTTTATATTTGTTCAATTGAACAAAAGTTTTGTCATTATTTATAAAAAAGAAAAACTATATAAACTTATATTTTCTCGAGCATATGAGTTATTTTAAATTTTAAATATTTTACTGTAAGTTTTTACCTGCATTAATATTATTCCGCAAGCACAACTTCTTTCGCCATCTCCAACGAGTTGTTGGGTGTACATCTTTCGGGTCATAGTCAGCATCAACGAACCTTTTATTCCTTCGTGACAAGAGCTTATTATTTTCACTATCCATTTTTTAGAATTTCATATTCTAAATGAAAATGTTTTTAAAAACTAAAAAATTGCACTTTCATTTATTTATGAAATTTCAATTGATTGTAAATTTTAATATTAAACATTTTTAAATATCACTTTTTAAGACCCACGCATTTTACGAGATGTTTCTCTTTCAAAAAATCAAGACTTACTGAATTGAGTGTGTCTTGACAAATTCAACAATACAACTTATGGTTCCAGGCTTAAATGTTTCGCATGCCAGTTTTCAAACACTCTTTCGGTTTATTTTCACTCGACACATTTTATAAAATTCTTTTACCTAAATAAGTAATATAAAAAAGGGCACTAGAAAAGTCATAAAATAGAGGGAAGTAGAAACCTTAATAGCTGGTTGTCTTTTAAGCCGT
The DNA here is from genome assembly GCA_032873175.1 of Leptopilina drosophilae. Lineage (NCBI taxonomy): Eukaryota > Metazoa > Arthropoda > Insecta > Hymenoptera > Figitidae > Leptopilina > Leptopilina drosophilae. The sequence goes on along the minus strand of CM065482.1, from coordinate 29,136,040 downwards.
TACAGATGTGACAAATTTTACACGCAAAAAAAGTAAAAAAAATATAGTAGAGAAATTCTATACAATATTTGTAAAAAAAAAATTTTTTTTTTAAATACAATTTTGCTCTTTTTGTATTGTAACGGAGTAAGAGATAGAACATCATATGTTTACTCTCTAAATCTGAATTAGCGATATTTCACTAATTTTCCAGCGATAAGTATACCACTGATTGAATTACACTAAACAAAAATATTCTTAATTTAAGAATATATACTATTTTTATAAGCTAAAAAAACGTATTTATTTTAAATTAAAAATGCAAAGAAAATATAGTTAAACTTTATGAATCGCACTGAAAATAGTCTTATTTTTTGTCCCCCAGAAAGACCTAAAATTTAAAAGGAAAATTTTCTTTTGAAATTTTGATTTATTTACTCTATAATTGTTTTAAAGATATTGTTAAATGAACAGATGTTTCATTAACTACATTACCTTGTTTTAATCGTACTTTAACTTATCTATTACTTAACACCTATCAGAAAGTAGTTTTAACAGGGCTCGAGCCAGTGGAACTATTTAAAAATACGTACTTTACGGACCAATTACTTACAAAAATATTACCAGTCCGAGTCAAATAAGAGAACATTTTACTTAAAACTATAAATTAAATTTTTCATAACTAGAAAACATGAAGATATCGATAACTCCAAATCTTCGGCTCGGAGTAATCGATTTCTTCATGTTTTATAATAATTAAAAATGGCAAATTGATAAAATCATTTACAATTAAATTATTATTTGCAATAATTTTTAACTAACATTCTTCTTTAAATTGATTATTTTTAATAATTTTCAAAAAGTTCTTTGACAATTTTCAAATCTATTTGATTACAAAATGCAATTTTACGAAACTTAAATTATTCGTAAATTCTTCAATTAAATAATTAAGTATAAAAAACAATATTAAAAAAATTCAATTAAACTTTTTCAAAAAAATTATTAAATAATTGACTGTTTCTTGAAATTGAATTTCCATAAACAATTTTATTAACAAATTTTTAAATAATTGAATTCTTTCAACGAATTTTAATAAAATTTTTAAGAATTATTACACTTTTCGAGGAATTCGATTAAAATAATTGGATTATAAAAATAATTGAAATTCTGCTCTGAGTTTTATTATTTATGAAAATAATTGAAATCCTAAAAAAAATTTCATGCTTTATGAAAATAATTGAAATCTTGTTAAGAACCCACACAGCACCGAAACTTTCCTAAAAATTTATTAAAAATTTACTTGAAAACTTCGAAGTATTTACTTGAAAAGTTTAGTGAAAATTTTGTAAAGATTTAAATGTCCCACTTCAATAAATGTTTAGCGTGAAACTTTCCTGAAAATTTAAAAAAAAATTTCGCCTACTGTATATAGGCAAAAATTTAATTTAAATTTTCAGGAAAGTTTTAAGTTACATTTTCGCTTATAAGAGATAAGTCGAAAATTTAATTTAAATGTTCAGGAAAGTTTTAAGTTAAATTTTTTGGAAAATTTGACTATAAACATTTATTTAAGTGGGACATTTGAATCTTTACACAATTTCCACTAAACTTTGCAAGTAAATTTTTCGAAGTTTGCAAGTAAATCTTTATCTTTGGTACTGTGTGGGAAGTTTATAAAAAATTTGTAAATAATAGAATTATTGTGAAACTTTTATTATTCATAAAAATAATTAAATATTATTTGTGCAAAATTTTATAATAATACAATAATATATGAATTTTATTACTTTTGAATAATATTTAATTTTTGCGAAGAATATTATTACTCTTGAAAGTAATTGAATTTTAGCAATAATTTTTAATTTTTTCAAAATTAAATTTGAAACATCTTCTATAAATCTATTATTTTTAGTAATTTTTGAAAATGTTCTATAAGAATTTTCAAATTTATTTGTTTACAATTCAATTTTACAAAATTTCAATTATTCATAAATTCTTCAATAAAATAAAAATTATTAACAACGAAATAAGAAACATTTCTGCATCTTGCATATCTGCATTTGCGCAGCAGTGATGGAAGGGGAACAATCCCAGGACCCAAATCTTCGTCTGTAGGTATATGCCGGGCTATTAGTATAGTTGCAATATACCATACAATATAGCAAGTTTAAGCGGGACGATCTTCAGTGTTAAATAATTACTCAATATAGTTTTGAAATTTTTAATGTGTTCAAAGTGAATTTAAATACAAGTTAGTGTTTTTTTACAAAATTAAAAGGACTATGTTTGCTGGTGTGAAGTATTCTCGCTCTTGTCTAGGCCACGAAGATATTGATGTTATAAATATAAGTGAAATAAAGAGTAAATTTAATCCAGCAAATTTTGATAGTAATAAACTATTTCATATTAAGTGTTCTGTGAAGGGAAAATGTCCTGCATTCGTAATGTTTATAACAAGTAAGTAATGTTTTATATATTTATTTTTTGGTTTATAAATAAGAAAATGTACATAATAATAATATAATTATAATTTTATAAAATTTCATTATCAGAATTTCCTTTATATCGATTTTCTTTTTTCAATTTTCATTTATTTGACTGTAAATTGTCAAAATTATCTATTCATAAAATCTTCAGTTCTGTAAATAATTTTTATTACGAAATGTTACTTGACATAAAGTCTTAGAAATTTGAATTTCCTTCGATCGAGTCCACGTCTCGACTAAATCAGGGTTGCTATAAAAAATTAATTTTGTTGTTCCTAGAGAAATGGAATTATTTTCTTAAATTTTTTGCAACAATTGAATTACATTTCACAAATATAATGAAATTCTTCGTTAAAATTCAAATATTTTCAGAATTGAATTTAAATAAAATGATTTATGAAAATAATTAAATTATTGCGAAGAAATTTATAAAAAAAATTGTAAATAGTTGAACTTCTGTGAAATTTTTATTGTTTATGAAAATATTTTAATATTTGCTTAGAATGTTATGAATATTTTTTTATAAATATTTCAATTCTTTTAAAAAATTTTATTAAAATATTAGATATTGAATTTTATTAAAATTTTTGAAAATATTTGAATTTCTGTGAAGAATTTTATTACTTTTGAAAATAATTGAATTTCTGCAATCGTTCGTAACTTCTCGAAAATTTAATTTCTTCCAGGACTTTAATAATAACAAAAGAATAATATAATAATTATAATAATTAAATTAATTAATTTATATAATAATTTAAGTAATAATAATTTTAATTAATTATTAAATAATTAATTCAGATCTGATATTTTACAATTTTTATTATATAAAAATTAAAAATAATTTTAATTTTTTTTAAATATAAATAATTTTTATTATATTTTTCATTTCTACAATGACAAAATATGCTATTGAATCAAAGTGGAAAAAGATTTTTAATTTTGTGTATAAAAAGTATTGAATAGAAAAAGAATAATTATACAGTATATGAGATATTAATCAAAGTAGTAAAATATATACACCTCTTTGATAAATATATAATTATTAAGAACAGTGTGATTTAAAATAATCGAGACAAAAAATTATTTTGCATAAATAAATTATTATTAAAAGATATATAATAATAATATCAAATTCTTAAAAAATGGGGTTTCCCAAATATTACGTTTTAGTTTCCCTTTTACTTTCAATCTCAAATTTCCTTTTACAACCACTCCACGGGAGGGACACCGGCCTTTTTATATATACTCTAAACTGTCTAAGTGTATCATAAATTCACAAACTTTTCGTTTCTTGTTTATCTATTCAAACATAAACACATGCTGGACAAATTCTTTGTACAAAATAAATGCAAGTGGGTTTTTGAAATAGAAAATTTATTTTAAAAGTATTAGTTACTGTTTATTATTCATATATTTTTTTCTTAATCTGTATAGAAAATATGAAATACGTATTTTTCCATTTTTGTTTAATTCACATTGGGATTTTTTTACAATTAACTTTTCAAAAATGTCTACAGCCTTCAATTTTAATTGGATTTTAGTGTTTTTTGTTTAAAATTAAAAGGATCATTTCTCAAAATATCCCTCTATGTAAACCTGAGAAAATATAATTGTTTATAATTCTTTTTTTAAATTAAAGTTATAAATTAATTGTGCACTTTCCTTTAAGGGAACGTTGATAAACTATGTAGCACGTCTAGGGGGGGGTCAAGCAATTGTCAAATAAAAATGGCGCTAATACATGTAATTGCGTCTGCGTTGGGGGAGGGGGGGGGGGTTTAAATTTACTTAAATTACTACGCATGTCTTAAATCAGTTTAAATTACATAATACTGTGATCTCTACATAAATAGCAGCAGATCATATCATAATTTATGTAAACTGTTATAAACAATATTAGTTAACAAATAATTTATTTTGGTTCCTCTCCATTAAATACTTTATTCTTTCATAATTATATTGTACTTTAGGTTCATTTAATGAATATATCTCCTTTTTATTAAAAAATTGTTTTAATTTGTTATAAACAATAATAGTTAACAAATTTTAGTTAACAAGCAAGAAGCTTGCATGTGATTTTTGAAAAAATTTTCAAAATTTTTGTTATAAACTTTGGTTAACCAAAGTTGATTATTTGTTAACTATTACTGTTTATAACAAATTAAAAAAAATTTAATAAAAAGGAGATATATTCAATAAATGAACTTAAAGTACACTTTGTCGGGTTAGCGAATTTGAATTTGAAAGGTTACATAGATAAATCTCACGTGGAAGCCCATATATTATTCAGGAAAATGATTATTTTAATGTAATTGTTATTTCTTTATAAAGTATATCATTTCTAATTAATTTATATTTTAAGTTTTGAATTTTGTCAAAAAGGCTTTGGCTATGAATAGCATATGAATGAAAGTCTTCTTCTTTATTACAAATTCGTTAACTACATATTTTATTTTTCTGTGTATTTTGTAAGTATTTATAACTTTTTCATTTTGAAAACATACTTTTCAGATACAAAAAAAGAAGCCTTGGAGAAAATAAAAAGTGATAGACCAAAATATCCTCCAATCAGTAAATCAATTCCACCATCATCTGAATCTGAGACTGAAAAATCAAATAAAAAGGAAATGCATGGAAAAAGTTTAAAGCGTGTCTTCAATAGACCGTCAGAAGAAATATCACCAATGCTTCAACTAAAAATTGAGAAACTTCAAGGAAAATATCTGAAAGTAAGGGAAGAGACAACGTCTACGACTGAGAAACACACCAATAGCTTTAATGATAACAATGAGGATACAAATATTAGTAATAGTGATTATACCGATGATAATGATGATGATGATGATAATGGTGGTACTACTGGAGATGATACCTTTGAAAATGATAACAATGGCATCGATCGCATTTTGGAAGAAAACAGTATTGTATGTTATTGTTTCATATAAATATTTAAAATATTGAATATTATATATAAAGTATATGCGTGTAAAATGTATGATATTCTATATTTAATAAATAGTTATTAAAGTAACGTAAAATATAAAAGTATTAACATTAATGCATGGATTAATTAAATAATTCTGATTTTTCAGACACAGGACAAATTGAGAATAACTAATATCAAACGAGTCAATGTTGATAATATAATCACAGCAGACGGAAAAAAGGTAATGAAATAAAAATTCTTTATAGAGAATTCATATTTTCATATTCATTCATTTTATACAATGATATTCTATACAACATTTTATAGAATTTGTCAAAAAAAATATTTTTAGTGAATATTTGCACGAATTCTATAAAATTTGACTAGAAATATTTCATAGAATTCGCTTAGAAATTAAAAAAAATTTCAGATAAATTTTACAAAATATTCTATAGAATACTCTATAGAATATTTTTGACTCAAAATAACTACACATGCCTTTCTAACATTCAAAGTCTTAAATGATTTTTAATAAGTAATAAAAGTAAAAGCTGTCTCCTTTTGTTTTCTCACAATTTTGTTTTTTTTACTTTCACATTTACGTGTATGTTTGAAAAATTTATATACATTTTTTTAATTGTAGAGAAAACTATCGAACTACCAAGATTATGAAAATTATGATTTATCACCAACTGAAGTTGGAAGATTAAAAGAAGAAGTAGCATTGTTAAAAAATCAAATTACAATGAAGAACAAACAAATAGCAGAAATGAGAAAGGACTTGGATGAAAAGAATACCGACATACAGGATTTGAGACGTCGAAATGCTGGTCTACAAGATAAATTACTGTCAATACTAAATGAATTAGACAGTATGTATTTGTAAATTGTATTATGTATTGTAATATATTTTGTAAAATTATGAATCCACCAAATAAAAAAATACCACAATAGTTTTATAGAAATGCTTCATTAGAAACAAAATGATATATTATTATCATTCTTTTTGTTCACAGAAAATATTGAAGACATTGAAGTAGATAGTGCTAATGCCGTTGGAAAACGTACGTTCGACAAAGTGGGGTCAATTAAAGAAAATAAGGTATTTTATAGTTTGCCTTCTATTTACTCTATGCACATAAATTGTTTTTAACTTTTTAATAAGGAATTAACAAACAGTATTGTGCAGTAACTTAATTTAAGTCAATGTTTTTATTACAGGTGCATTTAGGAAATGATATTTGGTTGGAACAAAGTAAATATGATGTCGTTGCAATTACATCCAGGACACCAAAAATTTTTATAAATAAATTAGCTGAGGCGTGCTTTGGGTTTCAAATACTTATAAATAGCAGCGTTACAGGGAAAGCATCGAACAGAACTCGGAAAATTAACTCAATTGCACGTCCGCGCCTTGATCCCCAAAAAATATGTGCTATTCAAGGTAAATTATGTAAAATAATAATTACATGCACCTATAGTATATAAAGAAAATAATTTTATATTGAATATACAATTTATTTTTCAGAATCATTCGAAAATTGGGCCAAAAAATGCACTCCTCCGTATGATAAGTCAACAATAAATGTTTTTAAAAATGATGTGCCAATTATTTTAAGCCAATACATAACAAAACTCCGGCAAAGGCACTGCAAAAGAATTGCCAACAGTAAGTATAATTACTGTAATAAGTTAATTCAATTAATTATAAGTAAATATAATATTTCAAATTAAGAGTATGACTTATAAAGTTAATAATTTTTTATAGACGGTCAAAATGCAGTAAACCCGACAAACATTCAGAACCAGCAGGATAATACTGAAGAAACTGAAAAAGAAGTTCACCAATTGAATGAAAACTCAATGGTAAAATAATTGTATAAATTTAAATTACTTTTTAATTATTATATAAAAGTTTGAGTATTCCATTTTTGTCGTACACAGTTATTAAATTTCTTCACAATCTTTATTCGAAACATTAAAATGTTAATGAATTAATTTCATAATAATTTTATTTTTTATAGAAGGATGATTCAGACGTAGTGGATATGGAATTGGAAAAAATACCTGAGCATACAACATGAAGAAATATTATTTTTTTAAATATATTAACTTTGATTTTAACTTTCGTATTTCACTGTAATTTTTTTTGTTAATTACAATTTTATGTCAATAAATAAAAATAATTATAAAAAACCTTTATTTTTACATAAAAACACGTCTTTTAAAGTATTTAATTTAATTTGTGACATTTTTTAAAAAATTAGAATATTTTTTTATTATATCACTTTTGATAATTAGACTTTTCTCATTTAAAAATTAATTTTAGAGACATAAGTAAAAAATGTCCTTCTAAATGTCCACAAAGAAGTTAGTAAAATATTCTTCCTATAGATGACTGCAGAAATTAAAAAAATATTACCAACTTAATAAAAATTAATAACATTCGCTTAAAGCGGTAGTGAAGTTCTTTGTTTCCATCTTTTTCATTTTTTTATTAGAAATGCAAAAGAGATATAAGTTGAGATAGAAAAAGATAGGAAAAGTTAAGAATATATGGAGATTTGAGGAGATATAATAAGTTTATCTCTTCTAATCTAATAGTATATCTCTTTCTATATCTCTTTTTTGTCTTTATTTAGATTAGAAGAGATATGAAAATGGATACAGAGAGAGATAGAAATGTAGGAATAGAAAGAGATAGAAAAGTTCTATCTACTTCAATTCACCACTTTGCATCCCTAATTTTTTATCTCTTTCTATATCTAAAACTACATATAAAGAGATTAGAAGGGATAGAAAGATATATAAATAAGGTAATAGGAAGAGATACACAATATGTATCTCCTTTAAGTATCCATTTTGCATCTCCAAACTATTATACCTTCTAATCTTTTTTTATCCCCTTTTTTCTATCTCTTTGTATCTCTTTACTTAAAGCAATTTTTCTATATACTTCTATATCTAAAACTACATATAAAGATATTAGAAGGGATAAAAAGAGATGTAAATAAGGTAATAGAAAGAGATAAACAATATGTATCTCCTTTAAGTATCCATTTTGCATCTCCAAACTATTATACCTTCTAATCTTTTTTTATACCCTTTTTTCTATCTCTTTGTATCTCTTTACTTCCAGCAGGGGTGTCGAAAAATTAATTTATATACAGTAAAAAAGCGGAGATGTCTAATCATTTTTGTATTCGCATAGAAAACTACGTTAGGTTATAACATATAAGTGATATTTGACAAACTAGACAAATCTCATTTCTGTCAAAAGTTCTGCGTGGGTGCCCACAACCGAACTATGCCCACAACCGAACCTCTTCCCCTATTATTAAACATTTTTTAGGAATTATTTTTTGTTCATTTACACGGAGAGAAAATTCAAGCGTTTAAGCAGCAGTTGTTTAAACAGCATATAAACAGCACGGTGCTGTTTATATACTCGATTTGTAGAAATCTATGCTAAAAAAGTATAGATTTCTACTCTTTCAGCATATATTTTTGTGAACGGAATGCGGAAACTTTCCGGAAAATTTCTATACCAAAAAAAATTTCCGGAAAGCCTTCCACATGGGGGGATGTGATACCTTAAGGGCAAAAACGAAAGAGGCTACCGATCTTTCCCATATTATGCATAATGTGTTATATAGGTGATTCTCCACTAAGATGTAACTTTTAGCTACGGTAGCGTTTATCTAAAAATCTTAATTTTCTTTTAAATTTTCTAAACACGGAAAAAAAGTACAACTGCATTTAAGAATCTTTTCGTCATATCAGTTAAACAATTCGTCAAAAACGAGTCACGGATATTGGCATTATCAGCAGAATCGCGATATTCAATTTTATTTAAAAGACAACCTAACCATATAGTGACAGACACTATTAAAATTGTGTGAAAAGTAAAATTAAATGCGCATTTTAAATTTTTTCCAATCATATGTTTCAAATTACAACCATTTGAAAGTAAATTATTGAAATTAATACAGTTTTAACACTGAAAAAATACAAAGTTCACTTTCACTGAATTGGCTAAACATTCAGCTAATGTAGTGAAGCTTAATTCACAACGTTGGTTATGTCGTCTTTTATTTTAATTATATTCTTAAAATTGCTCGTTAGCGTCATACAATTTTACTCAAACCCGTTATTTATATGTTGGAGGTTAATAACATTTTTCATAAAAAACAAAACATTTTTATCACGCGAATTAAAATTAAGCACCGGAGTTTACAAAGCAAAAAAAAATATATTAAAGCTATAAAAATAAATAAAATGAAACAATATTTTTAGAATATTAAAGAGATTTGATTACATTAAATCACTGTCATTTTTATTTTTTTATTGGTTAAGAATTCAGTAATTGTCGCGGAATTAGAGTTTACATATTATTAAAATACGCCCTAAAATATTAGTAATTTTTGATAGTTTTAAGTATAAAAATGATATTTCTTTATCAAAATTTAACATAAATACAACGTTTAAATTTAATTGTATAAATTGGAAGAAAAATCGAAATAAGAATGTGAATATAGAAAAATTGAAAACACATTATTCATAACGTGTTTTTTTTTTTTTTTATTTGGTATTTGAGTTTACATGTTCAAATGTATACTCCAATTCCAAATAAAAAAATAGTGGGGAAAGTATTAAAAAAATATTTTTACACAAATTTATTAACGAAAATTCTGTGGAAGAAATGCATAACAGCATAACTGACATTTTTATCAAATTTGAGATAACATATATATATATATATATATATATTTGTATATCATATTTGTATATATTTAATATTGCTCTTCAAAGTTCAATAGCTGAAAAATCATTAAAATGGTTATTAATGTAGAAAATAATGGAAAACATAATCGCATAATTGCGTTTTTGACAAAAGGAGACCAACATAATAACATAACTGCATTCAGTTTAAAAACATTTGACATAATTAAAAATAAAAATAACCTTTAAGAATAAAAACAATAAGAATTTTGTAATGAAATATTTTTAGTAAAATTCATTTTTTGTACTTTAAATTAAATATATTTATTTTAATAAAACTGGAACAAATTTTTTATAACACAAATTGTGCATTAATTATGTACCTACTTATTTCTAAGACTATTTCTATTCTAAAAAAATTTTGGTAATTTTTTCAAAAATAAAGTGACAAATTCTTCAAGTTGAACAATAAAGTACATTTCTTTTCTCGTTTTAATAAATTAAAAACATTTTATAAAAAAATAAACTCTTATAACTAAATAAACTCTTATAATTTTTTCTAACGAATTAATAGTTTAATTTGTGTTTGTGTGAACAAATCTTATTATTATGATAACTCAAACCAAAATAAATTGTGACATTAAAAGTGTCTGAAGATGGACTCATATACAAACTGAACTTGCATAACCGCATAAGTGCAATAAAATTCATGATTCCGATGAAAAATTATCAAAATTTATACCAAATCGTGTGTTTTATTAAATTTTATAAACAAATTTTGAAAATATATTAAATAATAATACTAAATGCAAAAGACCGAACAAATCTGTTGATTTTCTGAATTGACAGAAGTGAGAGAACATTAAAATTAATTTATCTCGAAATCATGACAAATGCAGTTATGCTGTTATGCCTTTCTTCCACAGAATTAGGAAACAACACAAAAAAAGTTACTATTTAAGATGAACTTTCAAATGAATGAAATAAAAACTAGATTAAAATAGATTAAAAAAACTTTGTGTAAAATATACCATATTCAACTTTATGACTTCTTTGTGTAGAATCGAGAAAAGTGCACTTTTCTGTAATTTCCAATTAAATTATAACAAATACTATATTATCTTTATTGATTGGACCACCAAAGACTTTACCTTCAAGGTGTGAATATTTTATTTGTTTTTTTTAATTGATGGCAATAAATTAATTATCACTATATCAAATATTTATTTAAAGTGTCGTCAATAGCAAAATAATTTGGTTATTAATTTGTTTCCGGAAAATTGCAGCTAATCCTTCCACATGTGAATGAATAAAGTATTTAACCAAAAGAAAATTAAAGTTAAGTAATATGTGCTCGATTGTTAGTAAAATATTTTTATTAATTCCTAAAAAATGAAAGTAAATATGCAAAACATATCCTCACTTCATGAAATGAATGAGAAAGAGGAGAATAAACAATTACAATGCAAAAATATGGGGGTCGGGTTGGGACCACCCCATGAGAGTCGGTTTCGGACCACCCTCACTATTTTCACAAAATGTTTTGTCAATCACTTACATCAATGGAATCAATTTAATTTGAATGTTGTGCGTTGAAGTTAAGATCATACACAATCAAAATTAATTCCGTAAAAATTTTTCTGTATTCAAAAAACACTGTTATCTTGAATTCCGTATAGGTCAAAAATTAATTTAACCAATGCTTAAATCTAATATTTCTTGAATACTTGGGAATATACTGTTCACTTTTAAAGATATACTTTAAGTTCAGTTGTAGATGATATGATGGGAACTGGTTGACTTCTAACAAATTACTCTCCGTTATAAACAGAAATGGTACCCCTTTTTATAGCAAACTTTCTTCTTTAGGCCAACACTACTTGATTTTTCATCTCTGTTGCGAGTTCCATCGCTTGAACGATCATAGATTTTTTATGCACGGCAGGCTTCCGCAATCGACGTTTGTTGAGTTTCCTTACTGCTCTATGATTTAATTTATATAACATGCATGTTAATATATATTTTGCTATTTTTCATTCTTCTACGTGTCGGAGGTTGTCGAAGATCGTTTATCTGATGCACAATTATTATTCTGATATCGTGATTCTACATTAATTTTCTTCTTTGATGTAGTGAAGCTTGTGGTCTGTCATCTAGCTGATGCACGATCGTTATTTTTTACATGTTTCAAAATATTACTCTTCTTTTTTTAACCCATTTAGTCCCAAATGTCCGTTTTTTAATATAAGTTCGAGCTTCCCGTTCTACAAGTTCCGGTTTTAAAAGAAATCGGGACAAAGGTTTTCTTATGAATTTGAGTGTCCTCTTTCAGAATCTGGAAAAAAATTTCAATTTCGACTTAATGATAAAAAGTTATAATTGTTTAAACAAAAAAAACCCGTTTTTTAGTGTTTTTTTCTTTAAATGCAGATTATTTAATTGAAATTTAATTGAAATAAAAAAAAATAATGCTGCTTCAATAAAAAATATTATTATTTGATGTTATTTAAGAATATTATAAACAATTATTATAAACAATTTGAAAACTATGAGCCAAAGTGGATGTAAAAAATTTATTTTCATCAATTCTCTTTTTTAGGGAAGGTAAAAATGGATATTGAAAGTAAACAATTTAATTCAAAATTATTTTGCAATGTTTAAGAATGTTATAAACAATTTTTATAAACAATTTTGCAAAAATGAAATAGAATGGTAGAAATTTTATTTTTTTATTTTTATTATGCTCTCTGGTTATCAAAATGTTGCATAAGGAATAAACTTTCATTTAACATTATTTAGCAATATTTAAAAATGTTATAAACAATTTTTATAAACAATTTTGCAAAAAATGAAATAGAATGGTAGAAATTTTATTTTTTTAAATTTTATTATGCTCTCTGGTTATCAAAATGTTGCATAAGGATTAAACTTTCATTTAACATTATTTAGCAATATTTAAAAATGTTATAAACAATTTTTATAACAATTTTCATAGAAAAAGAAGTTTATAGTGAAAAGAAATATTTTTTTTCACTATTCACTTGGTTTGTCATTAGAATAGATATTTAAAAGACAAATCTTTGTCTGTAATTATTTAAGATTTTTTTACAATGTTATAAACCATTTTTATAAAAAAAGATGTTCAGAGTGGACAAAAATATTCTTTTCTTCACTACTAACTTTCCTTTGTCATTAAAAGTGGAAACTAAAGTATCTATTGTTTATAAAAAATTTGTAAACAATGTATAAAAATGTTGTAAACAATTCTTATAAACAATTTGCTAAATATGAAGTACCATCATGGAAAAAAAGCATTTTTTTATTATATAATACCTTCTTGTAATCAAATTCTTTGTTATAGATATAATCTTTCATTTAACATTTTTCAGCAATTTTTAACAATGTTATAAACAATTTTTATAAACAATTTTAAAAATTAAAGAAAGTGAATTTATCATTCGGTAGTATTAATATTAAAGGTGAAAGAATTTAACAATTATTCCGAATCAAATCTCTCGAAAATAAATTTCTTGAGTAAGCACTAGATTTCGTTATGAAAATACAATATATTTTTTATATGTATCGACAGCGCAGCTGTCCTAATACAGAAACCTGCTTTTTCTGAAAATCATTTTTTCGAAATTAATTAATAATTTCAAAATTATCAAAGAACTCAGAAAAAATTGGTTAGCATGGTGGGATACGAAATAAGGCTTTACCATCTTCAAGAAACTCCCTACATTATCATGAAATAATGCAGGGAGGTATAGTATATATCAAGGAACTCGGAGGATCTTGGGGTGCATGTAGCTCAGTGGTCAGAGCAGTCTACCGGCAATAGAAAGGTCGTGGGCTCGTATCCCACCATGCTAACCAATTTTTTCTGAGTTCTTTGATAATTTTGAAATTATTAATTAATTTCGAAAAAATGATTTTCAGAAAAAGCAGGTTTCTGTATTAGGACAGCTGCGCTGTCGATACATATGAAAAATATATTGTATTTTCATAACGAAATCTAGTGCTTACTCAAGAAATTTATTTTCGAGAGATTTGATTCGGAATAATTGTTAAATTCTTTCACCTTTAAAATTTTAAAAATTGTTTATAAATTTTGTATAAACGGTTGAATCATCAGTTTTTATTTTCATGTTAGAATAAGTTAGTAGTAAAGAAAAAATTTGTTTCTTCTCTGAACATCTTTTTTTATAAAAATTGTTTATAACATTGTAAAATTTTTTTAAATAATTACAGACAAAGATTTGTCTTTTAAATATCTATTCTAATGAGAAACAAACAAATAAAGAAAATCAAAATTTTTTTCCACCCTAAACTGATTTTTCTATGACAATTGTTTATAAAAATTGTTTAGTTTCCACTTTTAATGACAAAGGAAAGTTAGTAGTAAAGAAAAGAATAATTTTGTCCACTCTGAACATCTTTTTATATAAAAATTCTTTATAACATTGTGAAAAAATTTAAATAATTACAGACATAGATTTGTCTTTTAAATATCTATTCTAATGACAAACCAAGTGAATAGTGAAAAAAAATATTTCTTTTTACTCTAAACTTCTTTTTCAATGAAAATTGTTTATGAAAATTGTTTGTAACATTTTTAAATATTGCTAAATAATGTTAAATGAAAGTTTACTCCTTATGCAACATTTTGATAACCACAGAGCACAATAAAATTAAAAAAATAAAATTTCTACCATTCTATTTCATTTTTTGCAAAATTGTTTATAACATTTTTAAATATTGCTAAATAATGTTAAATGAAAGTTTAATCCTTATGCAACATTTTGATAACCACAGAGCATAATAAAATTAAAAAAAAAAATTTCTACCATTCTATTTCATTTTTTGCAAAATTGTTTATAACATTTTTAAATATTGCTAAATAATGTTAAATGAAAGTTTATTCCTTATGCAACATTTTAATAACCAGAGAGCATAATAAAATTAAAAAAATAAAATTTCTACCATTCTATTTCACTTTTTGCAAAATTATTTATAAAAATTGTTTATAACATTCTTAAACATTGCAAAATAATTTTGAATTAAATTGTTTACTTTCAATATCCATTTTTACCTTCCCCAAAAAAGAGAATTGATGAAAATAAATTTTTTACATCCACTTTGGCTCATAGTTTTCAAATTGTTTATAATAATTGTTTATAATATTGTTAAATAATATCAAATAACAATATTTTTATTGAAGCAGCATTATTTTATTTAAATAAAGCATAAAAGTAAAAAATGTAGAGTTAAAATTTTTTAAAATTATTTTTCCAAATTGGCATATTTTGGCGGCCATTATTGAGGCGCCATTTTGAAATTTTTTAAAAATTGTTTTTGGCAGTATGTTTATTATCAAATAGTCCTAACATTTTGGACGCGATATTTTGATGTTCCAGATTTTTCCAAAGCCGATTTCAATTAAATAATCTGCATTTAAAGAAAAAAACACTAAAAACGGTTTTTTTTTGTTTAAACAATTATAACTTTTTATCATTAAGTCGAAATTGAAATTTTTTCCAGATTCTGAAAGAGGACACTCAAATTCATAAGAAAACCTTAGTCTCGATTTTTTTTAAAACCGGCACTCGTAGAACGGGAAGTTCGAACTTGTATTAAAAAAACGGACATTTGGGACTAAATGGGTTAATTTGATATAATTTATTTTTAAATTACAAAAACTTAAATTTTTATTGTGATAATCTTGTTCTCTGATGTCTAAGCTATAGAAATATTCCTTTAAAACAGTTAAATGTGAAAATGGTATTTTATTTAATTGGAAAGAGTAATTCTTTCTTTATGAAAGAACATAAAAAACCTTTTAGAAATATATGCAACAAAATTTTCCCCATTACAAGGAAGGTATAGGTAAAATTGAAAAAGTAAATGACTTTTAGCAAAAAATGTTTTCTTTAAACCGACTTTAAATTCATGTATATATTCGTTTTGTGTATTTATGTGAGAATATATGTGAATATGTTGTATGTATATGTGTGAGTATACATGTGTATGTATGTATATAAAAAATAAAGATAAATAATATTTTTATAAATTATATAAATATTATATAATTATACTAGCTGTCGTACCCGTCTTCGACGGATTTTAGTTTCTTCAAATGCATTCAGTAGTGTGTCTACCAGTCTCGAATGATGGGAAATGGTGGGGAATTTAATTTGACAGAAAAAAATAATAATTAGCTACCTTTAACTATTTCATTAAAAAAATATTACTATATTAAATCAGTGATTGACTTTTATCATCAACTAATTTTTTTTTAATTAATTAAAATGCAGAAAAAAATATTTGTCAATTATATGTAGAAATTTAATTATAGTATTATAAGCTAATCTAAAATTTACACTAATTTTTGGACTTATAGTAAAGTCGAATTCGAACTAATTGTATCATAATTGCTGAAATCTAAAATAAGACCAATATTGCAAGCTGAATTTACAGTTTTCCCGATTAAATTAAATTGCTGCATATTTACCGTTTTTCCAGTTGGTGGAACCCCTGTTGAGGGTATTGGTAAGAATAAAAACCGTCGAAGAGTATTTTTATAAAATAAGTGAATTTTTGTAGCCATTTGTAGTTTTATTTATCGTTAATACTTATAAAGAAAATTTATATTTGACGAGAGTTTTGCAATTAAAATTTTTTAGATTAATTACATAAACAAATAATTCTAGATTCCATTATTTTCACGTCAAAAGTTTATCAAAGACCCCAAAAATACTACTGAATTAAGCTTGATAGTAATTGGTCTGTCAATTATAATTTTTTAATTTTTTGATATTAAAAACATTTTTATACTTACTTCCATCTTATAGATATAGTTATAGGACAGTATTTTTTCAAAATTATGCTAAAATATGATTAAATAACATGTAATATTTAATTACAGAAAGTTTAAAAGTTATACATTCAAGAATATAAAAGTCTGGTATAATTTTTAAATTTTTTTAAAAAATTTAATATCTCCCGTTCTAATTAATATGTTAAAAAATCTGTAAATTTATTGTTTATATATATATATATATATATATATATATATATATATATATATATATATATATATATATATATATATATATATATATATATATATATATATATATATATATTACAAAAGTAATAACTAAGTAACTAATTAATTTATTGCAGTCTGTCAAAATTAAAAAAATAAATTTTTTTTGGAAAAATTCATTATCTTTTCATATTAGTATTATTTAAAAAAAATTTGTTTATTATTATATGTATATTATATATCTTTAAAATCATTTATATTATTAATAAATTAAGAAATTTATCCCAATCTGAAAAAATTGAAAAAAAATTGTTTGAACTTTTTGAAAAAATTCATATCTTTTGTTCAGCTCAATATTTTTTCGTCAAATATAGCTACTATTTTAAGTTAGACCAATACCTAAAAGATTGCCAAATTTTACTTCATTCGGTAAAGATGTTTTCAAGTTATAAGCGAACAAAATTTTGCAGACATACATACATACTGTTACGTCAAAACGAGAAACCTTTATAAATATACCTAACGTTCCTCGTTTTAAATTAGTTTCAAATAAATTGAATCTAATTTGGGATGAGAATAAGTCAATGAGCCTACTAAATGTTGTGAGAGAATAATTTATTTAAAAACCAACAAGAATGAAAAGTATTGACAAAAATACAATGAATATAATTATAATTTACAAATGTTACTTTAAGAATAACGATTACTGGTGATCAATGAGCTGGTGATAATAATCTGTTAATCCTATTTTGAAAGGGCACTTCACAAAAATGGGCCTCCGACAGTTGTCCTTATTGTGGGATTTTATCACTGTTGTTTGCACTAAGGTGATAGTGTTTTGTATTTTGAAATTATTTGCTTCCTTCCAGACGGTTGTCGGTAGTTGAGCAAATTTCGATGGTTCGAAATTTGGAATGTCTTGTTTCAATATAGATTTTATCGAAACTTGAATCTATTTCTCAAATGATAATTTTTGAGAATTATTTAAAGTTCTATTTTAAGAATTGGGGAAAAAGTCTAAAAGCGATGTTCGTTTTAACTTAAACACTTGGAAAAATACTTGTGTTCACTTCAAATTATATTTGTTTGGAAATTAATACTTGTTGATAGACTTGGGTTGATTTTTAAACACTTGGGAGTTCACTTTTAACTTTGTACTGTTAGTTCACTTGTAGACGATGTGTTCAACTCGCTGGTTAGATGACTATAACTTGGTGTTTCAAAAAATTACTCTCTGAATGTAACAGAGCTAGTGCCCTTTATTTATAAAACTTCTCCCATAAGTTTAGCGCCTTTGATGCTACTGCAATTGTGGAGAGATGGTTATTCCTTATTATGGTTTTTCCAATTTTATGCGTGAAAAGTTGTGCCTTCGCATAATTTTAAGTGGGGTACGTGCCTTTGGTGCTAATGGAATTGTGGAGAGATGGTTATTACTTATGGTTTGTCTAATTTTATGTGTGCCTCTTGAATTATCGCATGGATTATAAGTGGGGATATGTGCCGCTGGTTCAATTAGCTGTTCCTCACAGGTTAATTCACTGCTTGAGTGGGACTATGGGGAAGTAACTTAATAGATTATTTTTTGTTCGTTCGTTGATTTCCTTGCTTATAGGAAGGTCGTTGAAATGATGCTTAATCGTTATTCTGATTATATTATTCAAGGGTAATATTGTCTGTGGCAAAGGTTTTTACATACTTCTAAATATTACTCTTCTTTCTTGTATTTGACACAATTTATATATTCGCTGTAAAACATATATATAACAATGACCATAAAAATACTGAATATAATGCAACAATATGTAGAGATTGTATTAATACAATAACAAGCATTTTAATAACAATAATAATATCTTACAATATATAGGTAAGATTCAATATTTAAAAAGAGAATAAACACGTAATTATTATAAGTAATTGTAGTATATTCGGAATAAGTTACGGACGTAACAATACATACACACATACATACATACATACAGGAAATTTTCTATTACCATTTTTGGCATCTCCGTTGCTCAAATAAATAAATTATGTTAAAAAAATTAATTTCGTGCAATGTTCTGAAGTTCTGTGTTATATTTTGTAGTCAATTTTGGTTGTCGTACCATATTTTAGCGCAGCCTTTAAAATCCTACCCATGGCCAACTCTACAAGACAAATGTTAGTGTCTCCTTATTCTTTTTGTATATCGAGTAGAGCGGAATAAAGATCAGGATGATCTTTTCCCATCGAACGGCGGAACCTATTGTGCCAGCCTTCGCTGACATTATTTCGCTTGCTGGGTGTAAAAACATGATACATCGGATTGGCGTTGAAAAACATGATACCTCGAATTTGACTTAAAAAACATGACATATCGCCGTTTGAGTTGAAGAACATGACACATCGAAAAAAAATTTTCTTTTCAATTTTCAGTTGATACCACTGACCGCTAATTTTAAAATGTGCCAAATCTTTGAAACTTTTATGAAACAAATGCTTTCGCTTCATAATATGCCAATTCAAAGAAGAAATAGATTGAATAATTTTGTATACAGTTTATATTGATTTGAAACATTTTAAGATTCGCGGTCAGTGGTACCCGTATAGAAATCACCATGCTATGCCTAAAATGGTTATTGGCCCTAGCTTGAACCTAACTTGGCAACCCCTTTTTATATATCCTAGGCTGGTCCTAACTTGGTACTAACTAGGAGATCCAGTTGTGACTTAGAAAATTTTTTAGGAAAATAAAGTGTCAAAATTGACACAGGAAAAACATGTAATAATTTATAAATATTATTCTCAATTAATATTTATAAAATTAATTACTAATCATATTTTTTTAAACAATTTATTGTTTGACATAAATCAGAAAATTATACAAATATTATAAAATAAAGTTAATTTATTAATTTATTAATTCAGCAATTGTTTAAAACTTTAAACAAATAATTGTTATTTACTAAATTTTCACACAATCAACCCAGAAACTAGTAGTTTTTTCTAATTTTGCAATAAGTTAATACTCAGATTAGTTAATTGCAAAATTTTAAAAGACTACAAGTGTCTAGATGCTTTATTGTCTCAAGAGTTAATAAATAACAACAATTTTTTGTTTAAACAAATGCTGAATTGTTAAAATTATAAAATATCTCTATTTCATACTTTTTAAATTAGTTTATTGCAAAATTAGGAAAAACTGCAAGTTTCTAGGTACTTTGTATCAAGAGTTAATAAATAACAACATTTATTTGTTTAAACAAATAACTGAATTGTTTAAATGATAAATTATCTTCATATTTTACTAATCGAGAAATTAGAAAAAAAACTGCAAATTTCTAAGTAATTTGTAACAAAAGTTAATAAAACAGTATCATTTATTTATTAAAACAGATACAGACTGCAATATAATTATAATTAGTAAAATATATTTTTAATTTCGTTTGCAGATTTTAAGTTTCGTTTAAGTTGGTGCTAAACACTAAAAGATATTGCAGTTTGAATGTGGGCTGACCCACCCAGGTTTAACCCAGGACCTACCTAGACTTCCTAGTTTCATTAGCAAAAATTTCTAAGTCCAAATTTAAAAAATTTTTTGCAACAAAAAATTAATGTTTAAAATGATTTGGAATCTATGAAAAACGTGTTTTTAACATACATTTTTTGAAATTTTTTTAAAAAGTGGATCACCCACTTAATTAATTAGCAAAAATTTCCAAGTCCAAAAGACAAATATTTTTTAGACCAACAAATTAATGTTAAAAATGATTGAGAACAATGAAAAACCTGTCTTTAACGAAAATGTATAGATATTTTTTTCTTGATATAATTTAAAAATATTAATTTTTGAATTTTTATATTTGAATATTATTTTATTATTATTGTTGTTGTTAAACTATTTTTTTATTTATTATGGTGTATTAGTGTCAATAAATACTATATTGAATCATCAAAAGCAAGTCAACAAGTCACTAACAATAAAAATTTTAATCTCAACTAGTTTCATTAGCATAGTGGTTAGGGCGTTAGTCTCGTAGTCTGTAGGTCATAGGATCGATTCCTGCGTGCGTTAGATTTTACTTGCTTCTTAGGTTTGCGTTTATTCCGATTTTTTTGCATTATATTCGTATAAGTATGCAATTTAAAGATTATATATAATGTAAAATAACTTAATTAACAAATTTCTTATTTTTTTATAATTCTTAATGTATATATTAGAGGAATATATATTAATCTCTGCATATAAGTACTAACATTATTTATGAATTCGCTTTTGGTCATCATTTAATTGAAAAAAATAATAATTAATTAAAACTAATACTTATTATTATAAATTTAGGTTATTTCTTTAACAAATATTATAAACTAATTAAAATTATAATGAAATAGAAAATATTGTCTGAGGTGATCCTTTCTAGGTCCAAAAATGGACCCACAAACTGGTCCTAACTAGGCTCCCAAGTTAGGACCAGGCTAAAATCGCGTCACCAGCCATTGTTGGTCCAAACTACACTGCCTACTTAGGTTGCCTACACCAAGTTTTTTCTGTGATGATAACAATACATTTCTAATATTAAAAAAATAATAGATCAATTACGACTAATTTCATATGAACACTGAGTGAAAAAGTTTGAGAATCTTAGGTTAAATTTTCGCTATTAATAATTTATTAAAAAGAAGAAATTACGCAACGAACCGTGTTTATAATATGAGAGTTTAGAAAAAGCAACTTCTCACGATTACTTCTATCACATGATATCAATCATCATTGTGGTCTCATGTCTTTTTTTCACTCCATTAGCAGTTACATCCAGCACATTAATTGTACTTTACAACGACGTAGAGTCGTGTTTACCATTAGTTCTCCAACACTTAACAGTCCACAAAAAATATAATCCAGTCTCAAAAGGTTATGTTTATAAACTGACATAGCGCATTCAAGTGCGTAAACATAATAATTCTTGGACGATAGTCTGAACGACCGAAAAAAGACACAGCTGTTAGCAGTAATTTCATCAAATATCCACAAACTTGGCAATAAATGTCAACCGGGCGAAAGAGAACATTTTAAAAATAAGGACATACAGACATAGTTTGCAAATCTTGGGAGTAACTTGGTAAAATGCATTTCAAAAAAGATGTTTTATTTTAAATTTAATCTGCTTTGATGTAAATAAATCTTTGAACAAAAGATTTCTGCTAAGAGAACTTATTTTAAAATTCAAATTAAAAAAAGGTTTGATTAGCAATAAAAGTTATCAGATCATATAATTGGTGGTAGCCATTTTTACTTTTTCCATAGCGCCAATTTTAATAAAATAATTTTATACAACTCAGGCTTTTTTTAAAATTAATCTTTTGCCTTGGTGACATTCATGTTTATGGCTTTTGATGTGCTGAACACGAATCCGATGTCAAATAGAAGTTTTGACAGCTTCCAACTATCAAAAAAGCTTAAAACGATAGTTTTTGAAAGAATTTAGACAGTTTTTGTGTTTAATTTATTAAATCAAACCAAATTTTCCTCATATAAAAATATGTTAATAGCTCATTTTTTTCACATTCTAAAGCAAATTCTGCCCGGCGACCTAAGAAATTCCAACTTTTTCAAAATAACGGCCACCCTAGCCTTTATTGTTGCATAATATATTATTACACCGAAAAAAAATTAAATGGTATTATCAAAGAAGAGCCTATAGTCAATACCAACCTAGTAACATTAGTAAGGATTCTTCACCAATTCAAACCTGTATCCTTATCAATATGACCCTGAATTTCATAGTCCAATCAACTACAGATTAGGTCATTAGGACTATTTATGATTCATATCAACTTACACTTTCACAAAGGATTCTTTAATAAAATCTCATGATTAAAATGTTCACAACTTTTAATGAAAAATATTTAAATTGACTTTTATTTTTTGTAAATATATTTGAATCTTATACATGCCCAATAGATATTTATAATTCAATTTGTAAATTTAGCTTAAACATCTACTGTTTACATTTACCCCTTGTTTAAACTTACCACAAATGACCCAACTTTACTTCAATGTTAATTAACAATATATTATTAATAATAATTTTAAAATTAAAAATTAATAATTATTAAAATAATAAAATACGGTTAATTTTTAAAACTATAATAGAATATTATATTATATACTTTGAAAACTATTCTAGTGTCATTAAAAAATTCAGTTCTCGACTGCGAGTGTTAGTATAGTGATTAGAGTTCCAGATTTTAAATATGCGTATACGTTAGAGGTAGGTGTTAGCGCTCCGTCTTCATTAAGGATTGTCCTAGGAGTAGCGAGGGGCAAGGGGACTATTTCCATTACTTCATTGTAAAATCTTGCATGCTTGCAATCTCAAAAAAATTTCAATTTCATAATTTTAATAAAAAAATCAATATATTTATTTTATTAGAAAAACACTGAAAAAATATGTAAAAATTAATGTTAAATTTTTTTTAATAATTATCTGTCTATCTTATAAAAAGATATCGCCTCCGCCGCTGTTTCAAGATTCAAAGGTCAATGGTCAAACATAACCTTAAAACCCCTTCCTACTCACAGGTCACTTGGCAAACATAACCTCAAAACCGCCTTCCTACTCACAGGTTCCTTGGCAAACATAACCTCAACCCCCCCCCCTATTCATAGGTCACAGGGAAAACATAACCTTATAACCCCCTTCCCACTCACAGGTTACAGGGCAAACATAACCTCAAAACCTCCTCACTACTCATAGGTCACAGGGAAAACAGATCCTCATAACCCCCTTCCCACTCACAGGTCACAGGGCAAACATAACTTCAAAATCCCCTTCCCACTCACAGGTCACTTGGCAAACATAATCTCAAAACCCCTTTCCTACTCACAGGTCCCTTAGCAAACAATATATTACAAAATATATTAATATATTAATATATCCCTATATTACAAAAATATATCGCTGTCGCCGCTGTTTCAAGATTCTACAGTATATTTAACATAACTTCCTTCAATGACGGCCTGACATTACGTCAAAGTCTATGTCTAATTCGACCTATTTTTTGACCTATAGGTCAAAAAGAGGATAAATAACGGCCTCACATTATCTCAAAACTTACGTCAAAATTCACCTGTTTTTTGACCTATAGGTTTAAAAGAGAATAAATAACGGCCTCACATTACGTCAAAATCTATGTCTAATTTGACCTATTTTTTGACCTATAGGTCAAGAATATAAATAAAACATATGTCAAAATTGACCTATTTTTTGACCTCAGTCAAAAAAAGGATAAATAACGAATATAAATACATGTTTAATTTTACCTATTTTTTGAGCTACGGTTTTTAAAAGGGGCCTTAATGTGGGTCTTCACATTACGTAAAAATTTGATCTGTGTTTTACCAACAGGTCAGAGCTTGTCCCCTCAAATAGAAGCGTAAAATAGGACGTCGAAGCCTATGCAAAAGAAAATTTTTTTACTTGCAGTCTGGTATGTTACTTCAAAATTGATGACAAAAATTAAAAATTTGAGAATATATATATATATATATATATATGCAGAAACAATGTTTGTCAATTATTTGTAGAAATTTAATTATAGTATTATAAGTTAATTCAAAATTTCCACTAATTTTTGGAGTTAAAGTAAAGTCAAATTCGAACTAATTGTATCATAATTGCTAAAATCTAAAATAAGACCTATATTGCAAGCTGAATTCACAATTTTTCCCGATTAAGGTATTTATCGCGTCGATTCATTTTTGTCAGATTTTTTTGAAAATTTTACTTATTTATTCTTTGGATATTTATCTACAAAATAAGGCCTATTAAAATAAAATTGACCGTCTGTTAGTCTCAAAAAGTGAAATCAAAGTTTCGATCTTTAACATGTACGGTATAGAGAAAGCATGAGTTTATTACAGATTTTTAATTTTTGCACTTATACTAATCGTTAGATTTAAAAAAAACTAAAGTGTTATTTATTAAACTAAAATGAGCTTTTATAAAAAACATAAAAAATTTTGACCATTCCATTTAAAAGATATTTAATGTCAAATTTAAAAAATTATTAAAACATTTATTTTAAAGGAGAGGCGGATTCGTAAACGTGACAACAACGCTGGTTAAATACTACGGCTCGGCTGCTATTTTTGTGTGTGAAACTCGTAATACTGTAAGTGCGTAAAAGTTTTTTAGAAACTCGCATTCAAAATCATTTCATAAATATGGTCATCTGATACAAACTTTTAAGACTGACCAGTTACGCGACAAATACCTTAAATTAAATTCCTGCATGTTTTCCGTTTTCTTCCAGTTGGTAGAACCCATGTTAAAAGTATTAGTAAAAACAAAAACCCTTCGAAGAGTATTTTCATAAAATAAGTGAATTTTTGTAGCCATTTGTAGTTTTATTTATCGTTAATACTTATTAAGAAAATTTATATTTGACGAGAAAAGATACACCTGGAAAAATTTGGACAAAGCTGGGAAAAACCGGATAGTTCGTTAAACAAAAAAAAATAGACACCCTGTTTAACTTTTGCCTTTACGATGCTCAAAACATCCCTAAAAGTTAAATCTATAGAATAAAAATAACAAAACTTTTTACTATCTAAGTTTTTTCTCAGTAGCATAATGCAAGTATCGTATCACAAGTAGAGGTGATCCAGGCGTAATGGATCACTTTTCACTTTTTGTTGCATAACTTCGTCATTCTTGCTTCAATAAAAATTTCATTATGTGGAAAATTTAGTCTAACATCTCATCTTTCAATTAAAAAAAGTACGCCCTAATATCATTTATACTTTTTTTCTAGAACAATGTTTTCGGAGAAATGCAAGGTGAGGAATTTCACCTCGGGCCGGAGCATAATAGATCAGCAATGAAATTATAATTAAGATTATCAAATATTATTACGGTATTGACAATTTTGGTTTTTATTGTATATTTATAACAAAAAATATTGAAAATGGAACATATTTAATTAAAACTTTAAACATTTTCATACAATTTTTAAATTTAAAAATGATGTAGCGAAATGCAAAATCCGTTTCCTTAAAAAGTCTATTCTCCAGTTATTTTTTTTTATAAAAGGTTATCATTGGTACTTATTAATATATAAATTACAAGAAATTATAGTTGACAGGATTATTTTCTTAATATTTAAAATATAATAGGTTTTTCTTAATGAAATAAGCAAAGTGATCTATTACGCCCCGGAAGTGTTTGTTGAAAATTTTGTTATTTTTTATCAATACCGAAAATTGTCAATTGTTCTTTAAGAACAAATGTTTAATGCTTAAATCCTGATATGGTGGAAATCACATCAAAAATTCACCCAAAAAAATTTTTTGGTTCAATTCTTTCCAAATTTTTTTTATGATATGCCCTATAGGTTAGTACTTTGTTAGACAAATATTTTTGAATTTGATTAAAATTTGTCCGAGGGGGAGGGGGATAAAGTTTTGAACTTTTGCGTGACACGCTTAACTTTGATAATTTATTATACTTAAACGGAAAAATTTTTAAAAAAAGTTAGACATGGTTTTTCTAGGTTTTTTCATCAGCTTTCGAATGGCGTAGTTTATTTTAATAAAAAAAATTTTTTGGCACGAATTTTGAAAAAATAAAAATGTTTTTTCACTTTTCTCATCTTTGGATACTTTTTTTTCTGATCGTTTGTTCTGTTGATAGTTTTAAGTTGTGATTTGATTTATTTTCTTCTTTTATTTTAGAAGATAGGGTAAACCAGACAGTAGTCGGCCAATTTTCAAGTTTGAATAGCTATAAAACTGTACGAGATAAAAATATGTTCAAAGTTACTAATCATTTCTAAGGTGATCGTAAACAAATGTAAACATTTGTAATAGAAAAAAAAATTTTTTTGACGGTTTTTGAAAGCTTTTAAAAGTGGTCGATTACTGTTGGATTCTTACTTGTTTATTTACTAAATTTTTTTGACGAATAAAAAATTTTTTTCATAAACATGATTGGTTTAATAGTTTTGTGTGATCGTATGGAACAACATCACATAAAAGAATTCGAAAAAAATATAAATTGCTCTTTTAAAACAGCGTTAATTAAAAAGATTGCTTTTAGGTGGCCGACTACTTTCGGATTCTAACCTTTTTTGTGAATTTTTTTAACGAATAAGAAAATTTTTTTTGTAAACATGATTGGTATACTAGTTTTGTAGGAGCATTAGGAACAATTACTCCTAAAAGAAATTATCCAAAAATTTTAATTGTAATTTTTAAACAACATTCATTAAAAAGATTTTCTTAAGTGACCGACTACTGTCTGGTTTACCCTAAGTGTAATATTATTTTAGCGGCTTTTTCTTTTCGTTTGTTTTGTTTATAGTTTTAAGGTTTGGTTTTACTTCTATTAACCGTTTGATTCGAAACGAAAAGTAATAATGGATTGTGAAGAAAAAGTGTTTAGATATAAGTATATTAATACATTTAAAAAAGAGAAACAACTTAGAAGAACAAGTTCAAAAATAAATTCTTCATTATCTGATGGGAGGGGAATTTCCTTATCTATTGATTGAAAAGAAATTTGTTTAAAATAATTTCTTATCCTTCCGTATATTGTTAATAAATAATATTTGTTCGATTCAAGGAAGAAATAATTAAATGAAACAATAAATATTCATTTTGTTGACAACGTTTCGATGGACTAGTTCGCCATTATCATCAGGTCACTTAAATAAACAAATTTACAAGTCACATAAAATAATTTACAAAAATAATATAAAAATATAAGTTTAAACAAATTCGAAGTTATTTACCTATTTGTAAAATTACATAAACTTTTGGTCAAACTCAAAATAATTATAAAAATAAATAAAAAGGACTAGACGGAAAAATAAAATTTTAAAATTAAAAATCACGAACATTTTTCAATGAGTGATTAGTCAGACTGACTGCTTAAAACGACAATCTTCATATTATATACAGGTGACGAGTTCAGTGACCGCGAGTCGAAATATTATGAAAATGATCACTCTTTCAATTTATTCAGTAAAAGAAATTATGCATTACTAAGAAATTGTGTATCTTCCTTCTTGTTAATAGTAAAATCATTACATTTAATGTGAATCATTTCCGAAACTAATCTTTTTTTATAAGAAGTTTCATTGTCTAAAATTTGCACGTCATCAAAATTGAAAGAATGACCATAATCATTCTTGTGCTTATTCACAGCTGAATCCAAATTTTTATTCTTTTTGTGTTCGTCGATTCGCTTTTTTAAAGTACGTTTCGATTCACCAATATATGTTGCATTGCAATCATTACAATTGAACTTGTAGACAATACCAGATCTATCCCACTTATCTGTAAGGTCTTTTCCTAATTTTACAACAGAAGTTAAAGTTTTTTGAACAATCGGAATCGATAATAAGTTATATTTTTTCAAGATATTAGATAACTTGAAGTAATTGTTATTATAAGGAATACAAATTTTTGGTAATCGACGATAAATCGAAGAAGTATTGTTTGATTGTATGTTATTTGATATTCTTTTTTGTACTATGAAAGACCGCACTTTTATATGTTTTTTGATAAATTCTGATGGATAATTATTGTTTTTTAAAAAAGCATTAACTTTACTAATATTTTCCTTATGAAAAGATTCGTGAGATAACAAAATAGCCCTGACATACAAATTGTACACGATGTTCTTTTTTTGTTGGATTGGATGATTGGAGTCGTAATTTATTATTCTGTTCGATGAAGTTGGTTTTTGGTACCAATTAGTAATGAGATGATTATTATTTTTAATTAAAGTCATGTCTAAGAAATTAATTTTATTATTATCTTCTAATTCATAAGTAAAATTAAGATGAGTATTAAAGGAATTAAAAGTATCAATAACAAGTTGAACATGATCTTTGTGAACACATAAGAGAGTGTCATCAACATATCTAAAGTAAAAATGAGGAATACAATTAAAATTGTTCTTTAATAAATATTAACAATCTGACTCCATATCATCCATTACAATGTCTGCAAAAAATGGTGATATTGGTGAAC
Organism: Leptopilina drosophilae; assembly: GCA_032873175.1. NCBI lineage: Eukaryota > Metazoa > Arthropoda > Insecta > Hymenoptera > Figitidae > Leptopilina > Leptopilina drosophilae. Next base: position 29,106,854 of record CM065482.1, on the reverse strand, counting down.
CCATAGGTGTACCTTCTATTTGTTGATAAATTTTTTTGTTAAATGAAAAAAAATGTGTTATTAAAAAGAAACTTCGTACAATGGACAATATCATTAAAAGGAATTTTACAATTATTTTTTATAGTGTTATATCTTCTATCTAGACTTTGAACAACCAAATCGCAAGTAACATTAGTAAAAAGCGAAGTTACATCGAGAGAAAGCAAAACAGAATCGTTTGGTAAAATAAAATTTTTTAATTTCTCTCTCAATTCAAAACTATTGTTTACATGAGATTTAGGGAGAGAAATTATCGGTTTAAGTTCATCATATATAATCCTTGCTAAAAAATGAGTAGGACTATTTATGAGTGAAATAATAGGTCTATGTGGTACATTGTCCTTGTGAATTTTCGGTAAATCGTAAAATTTTGCTAATGAAGTATTTGTCATAGTTAATTGGTTGTTATGATATTTAAACTTAAGAAAATCATTGTCATTAAGATCTTTGAGAATTTTATGAGTGTCAGATTGCAATTTTGATAAGACACTCTTTTTGGAGACTTCTCTATAAGTACGTTGGTCAGAAAGCAGGTCATTAGCTTTGTTATAATTGAATATTTATTGTTTCATTTAATTATTTCTTCCTTGAATCGAACAAATATTATTTATTAGAAATTTTTTTATTTGTAAATTGAATATCACCTTTTTTGACATATTTGAGAATTCAAATTGACTAGTTTTGCAAATTTTTTAACTTTTGGATAATTCAGGATACTTATATCTTAAAATCAGAGAAACAGAAGACAAACTTGTTTTTCTAATTGTAAAATGTTTTTCTTTTTTCAATGGATTTATACACTTATATCTAAACAATTTTTCTTCACAATCCATTACTACCTTTCGTCTCGAATCAAACAGTTAATAGAAGTCAAACCAAACCTTAAAACTATAAACAAAACAAACGATAAGAAAAAGTCGCTAAAATAATAGTACACTTACCTTCTAAAATGAAAGAAAAAATAAATCAAATCACAACTTAAAACTATCAACAGAACAAACGATCAGAAAAAGGCACTAAAATAAGAAAACACTTACTATCCAAGTCAAAAGAAAAAAGTAAATGAAACTAAACCTTGAATCTTTCAATATAAAAAATGAATTTCCATAATAGCTTTTAAATGCGCAATACTCGATTTGCTTATAATCCTGTATAAGCATGAAAAATATGCACACGCAACGACACACCGCGAAAGGTGTTTTCATCGGAAAAAATCTCAGCTTTCATTTAAAAATAAAAAAAAGGAAAAAAAGTATCCAAAGATGAGAAAAGTGAAAAAACATTTTTATTTTTTTAAAATTCGTGCCAAAAAATTTTTTTATTAAAATAAACTACGCCAATCGAAAGCTGATGAAAAAAACTAGAAAAACCATGTCCAACTTTTTTTAAAACATTTTCCGTTTAAGTATAATAAATTATCAAAGTTAAGCGAGTCACGCAAAAGTTCAAAACTTTAACCCCCTCCCCTTCGGACAAATTTTTATAAAATTCAAAATTATTTGTCTGACAAAGTACTAACCTATAGGGCATATCATAAAAAATTTAGAAAGAATTGAACCAAAAAATTTTGTTGGGTGGATTTTTGATATTATTATAATTGCAAAATAATTTTAATGATAGAACTTTTAACGTCGTTCCGGCAGGACCAAAGAGACTCAGGTGAGTCCGTCCGAAATCGCTAAATAAAACTAACATGGATTGCCATAAACAAAAAGCAATATATATCGTTGAAGCAAGATTTCAGCGCATGTAAATGTCGAGCTTGTAAGTTCAAACCGAAGAGCAAGGTAGCTTAAAGAAGTTGAATTTTCCAAAAATTCATATAATTTTTAGTCACAAAATGATGAAACCCGGTCTTGCCGGCAGGACGCTTTTCGCTTTGTTTAAAAGTAGTCACGAGATTTCTCGTTCTTTTCGAGCGATTTCTCGCTCGAAAGCAACACTATTTAAATGGCTACCAAGCCTAGGCATGTAAATTTAGAAACTTGATATTTACGTCATTGGAAAGCTTGTTTAATTACCTTTCCGACGATATGTTTGTTTTTGTACTTATCTTCTCCCATATTAATTTTATAAAGCAAATTTAAAGAGAGTTTTTACTCAATTAGCCGCAATTTTGCTGATTAACATTAAAAATGAAATTTTTTTAATTAAACAAATAGGTTTCATTCTTTGAACATTTCTAAAGAAAAAGAGACTATACCGGCCAAAATATATTGATTCTTGTTGATTTTACATTAAATTTACGAAAAAATGTTTTTTTGCTTTTTAGAAACAGCAAGTTTGAGGGCTTTGAAAAATGGTTTAACCCATTAACGCCTGAATGCACTAAATTTTTACTCTGGCTTTAAACTGAAATATTTTCTAACAAACTTATTATTTTCTCTTCGACAAATAATTTTTTTTTGCATTAAAGTGTCCTCTATCCAAATCTGATATTAGAAAATTAATGAAAAATTGTATAACAATATTTTCTGCATATAATTAAAAAATTGCACGTTTTTTTAAGGTTTTTTATTTCAAATTCTTAAATTTTAAAATCAAAAATTTTTTTGGCAACTAATATTACCATAAATCGTGCACACGACTGTTATGCTTTCAAAAAATATATTGACTTTTTGAATTTAAACATTTGATTTTTCAAAATGGCGCCTAAAAACTAAATTTTTTTTTTAAATTTGAAATTTGATGCTCGATATACATTGTTTTAAACTTTGGCTTAAAAATGTTTACTCGGGGGTTTTCGGGGTCGCTATATACGAATCTGATATTAGTTTTCCAAAGTTCAAAATGGCGGATCCAATATGACGGACGAAAATTTCAAATATCGGTTGGATTCTCTTACAAATCCGTACTAGGGGTTTTTTAGGGTCGCCGATTACGAATCTGATATTAGTTTTCCAAATTCAAAATGGCGGATCAAATATAGCGGATGAAAATTTTAAAAATTGGTTGGATTTTTTGAAAATCCTTACTCAGGGATTTTTCGGGGTCGCTGATTATAAAAAGGATTTTAGTTTTTTAAAAATCAAAATGGCGAATCTAATATTATGCAATTATTATGTTAATAATAATAATTACATTTTATTATATTGATTTAATAAATCATTTAAATTATAAAAAAATAATGAAAAAATTATAAAAGTGAATATAATACTAAAAATTAATAATTAATTATTAGTAACAAGAATTTATTAATATCACAGCCACTCAAAAAAAAAAAAGTGTCCGGGTTGGGAGATCAGAGTACCCTATCCCCATGTATTTTGGACCGCTGAACACGAATCTGAAGTCCGTTTTGGTCCTGCCCGTGTACGTTTCTTCCTAACCTCAAAAAAAGTTTTACATTTTTGGAGGTATGCGACTTTTTTTTTAATTTATTGGATTTTCATGAAACTGGGTACCTAGAGGTTTTTGGGGTCACTGATTACGAATCTGAAGTCAGATTTTCAAACTTCAATATGGCGGATCCAATATGGCGGACGAATTTTCAAAAAATTCGTGGATTTTCATGAAACTGGGTACCCAGGGGTTTTTGGGGTCGCTGATTACGAATCTGGAGTCTCAACCGCCGATACTGGGGTTCCGAGTCCCTGCATCGTATCACGTTTCTTACGTGTGTCTGCCATGACGGCATCAAAGCCATTATCTAGGGACTCAGCCGAATAGCGGGCATCTTCGTTGCCCACCGTCACCGCGTGGAGGTGCCCTGGATGCAGACACAGGTAATGTATGAAGTTGCTTCTATAACAAGTTACATTAGGACATTGCTTTTGAACCAGGCCATGAGCTTAATTCAAGAGCAATATCGAAATGTAACTTTTTACAGAAGCATCCTCAGGAATAGGGGATCGTCCTGTTGAATTTTGAAAATCTGACTCCAGATTCGTAATCAGCGACCCCAAAAACCCCTGGGTACCCAGATTCATGAAAATCCACGAATTTTTTGAAAATTCGTCCGCCATATTGGATCCGCCATATTGAATTTGGAAAATCTGACTTTAGATTCGTAATCAGCGACCCCAAAAACCCCTAGGTACCCAGTTTCATGAAAATCCAAAAATTTTTCAAAAATTCGTCCGCCATATTGGATCCGCCATATTGAATTTTGAAAATCTGACTTCAAATTCGTAATCAGCGACCCCAAAAACCCCTGGGTACCCAGTTTCATGAAAATCCAATAAATTAAAAAAAAAGTCGCATACCTCCAAAAATGTAAAACTTTTTTTGAGGTTAGGAAGAAACGTACACGTGCAGGACCAAAACGGACTTCAGATTCGTGTTCAGCGGTCCAAAATACATGGGGATAGGGTACTCTGATCTCCCAACCCGGACACTTTTTTTTGTGTGGCTGTGTATTTAATGACGACAAATTAATTGTTTGATATTAATGAAATTTTTTTGAAATATATAAGAGTAGGAATCTTTTGTTATTCAAATAATATGAATTTTTCGTTTTTTCAAAAGTAAGTAGAATTTTCTCTTATTTCTTCAGTTTTATAAAATGTAATAATTATTATTAGCATAATAATTGCGTAATATTAGATCCACCATTTTGATTTTTAAAAAGCTAATATCCTATTCATAATCAGCGACCCCAAAAAATCCCTAAGTACCTAAGGATTTAAAAATTTTTTTTAAATTTTGTTCGCCATATTACATTTGCTATTTTGAATTTTGGAAAACTACTATCAGATTAGTGATTATCGACCCCACAAACCCCCGTGTACGGATTTGTAAAAGAATCCAACCAATTTTTGAAATATCGACCGCCATATTGGATTACCCATTTTGAATTTTGGAAGAATATTATCAGATTCGTTATCAGCAACCACCAAAAACCCCCGAGTATGGACTCGTAAGAGAATCCAACCAATTTTTGAAATTTTCGTCCGCCATATTGGATCCGCCATTTTGAATTTTAAAAAACTAATATCAGATTCGTAATTAGCGACCCCGAAAACCCCCGAGTAAACATTTTAAAGTTAAAGTTTAAAACAATGTATATCGAGCATTAAATTTCAAATTTTCAAAAAAATTTTAGTTTTTAGGCGCCATTTTGGAAAATCAAATGTTTAAATTCAAAAAGTCAATATATTTTTGGAAAGTATAACAATGGAGTGCACAATTTATGGTAATATTCAAAAAAGTTGTCAAAAAAATTTTTTGACTTTAAAATTTATGAATTTGTAATAAAAAACCTTAAAAAATCGTGCAATTTTTTAATTTTATAGGGGAGACTGGGGTAAACCCTCGCACAGGGTAAACCCGCTCACTAGTGATTTGACGCTATAAACTCAACTTAAGATGAAGATATTTGTACTGTGAATAGTACTTAACATCCAACTAATGTTTAACGAACTTTCGTTTAGTTTCATAAATTCGTCATAGAATCTGAGGCGGTATATTGTTTTTAGAAGTGCAAAAAGAGAAAAATGATTTTCGGATTTTTAAGTTTTTAAATTATTATTTTTGAGACTTAATTTATTCGACAATTTTTTTATGCTATTAGATATACTTTTTCGAAATATATGTGTAGTTTTTTTTTATTTCAAAAAGATTTATTTAAATTTATTCTGAAATTTGAGAAATGTGTAGGAAGACGAATCAGTATAAACAGAATTTCCTTTTTTTGGCAATCTTAAAATTTTTAATATTAAAAATATTTATTAAAAGATAAATAATATTCATTTTCTAACAGTATTATTGAATTATTGGGTAATTAGTTGAATATTTAACATTTTGAATGTCTTGCATTTCGCGATTTGTGGCGTTTTTTTCAATAGATGGCGCCGAACTATCAATATTTGTTGGCAACATTGAGCGGAATCATGTCTATATAAGTCATTATTAGGTTATAATGGTTATAACAAACAACGCAAACAAATAATTCTCCGATCTCATCTACTGATACCTCGCTTCATTCCTTATCTTCCCACAATTCCTTTCCTTCACAATCTACACTGGACAACTCGTCGACTGTAGTTGAAAACATCTTAGAACCCAACCCCTACACCTCCTTTCATGAGGAAGCGACAGGGAAGGAGATCGACAAAAATCAAACCGTAACCACACCCACGTCACAGACGGACTCTCAGAGCATAACCAACAATAATAATAATAATAATAACGAATCTCTTCTACAATCTGACTCTGCTCCAATTACTTACGCCCTTTTGTGGACAAACAATAAATTCTTAAATGAAGTCAGATTTTTAGAAAATTCTCCTCCCCCGTATACAATATTGGTCGAATCCACTATTCAAGGCAAAAAAATCGGCAAATATAATAGAATTGCGTTCGCGGACTTTTTGGAAACGGTAGTTAGCGATCCAGACAGAACCATAGTTCCTAATGGCCTCAACCAATTAAGAATTACTTCTTCCAACGGGCACATTGCAAATGAGTTACTAGACGCTGAGTCTTTCAGTATCAAGGGATACAAATCCTTCATCCCAACATCGCTGGTTAGCCGTAAAGCGTTAGCACACGACGTGAATCTCAATTTATCCCCACTCCTTATCAGCACAAAAATACACCCTGACACTCTCTCTGATATCATATCTATTCGTAGAAGAACCAAGAATGAAACGGAGATTTCCGGCTTTATTGAATTCGTTTTTTCCGGTCTTACCATCCCAGATTCAATTTTGATATCCAGAGCTGGCTTTAACTTGACATTAATAGTCACTCCGCCAAAAAGGTGCCATAAGTGTCAACGGTTCAGACATTTCTCTAACCAATGTCGTTCTACGCATTTCACGTGCGAGTTTTGTTCTGAGTCGCATTTTAAGGCGGATTGCCCCAATCCAAATCGGTCCTCCGTTTGTTCCAACTGCTCGGGACAACACGCAGCCTCTTCGAAAAAATGTGTATTCTACAAATCTGAATTCACGGTAACGAAATGCCGTTTAGAGCTGAACTTAGGATATAAGGATTCAGAAGCTTATGGGTAAGACTCCGTCAGAAAATATGCGATTTGCATGGGGTCTTTGGATTAGGCTGTAATTTGATGAAATTGTATTATTGGATACTAGAAACAAGTGAGCCAAAAATTTTTTGAAAATTTTGAAATTTGTTGAAGTTACGCCATTTAGAATTTTTTTGTTATAATTTTTTTAAATCTTAATATTTCCGAAAGTTTTCGATGAAATTTAATAAAATTTGGAAGGCTTATACTTAACATCATGTTTCTTCTGATTATCACATAAAAAAAACAAAAAAAAATTTTTGCCCAATAAAAGTCAAAAAAAAATTTTTGAAACCGTTTTGCCCGAGCGGGACCGATTTTTGAGATTTTTTGTCAATTAATAAAATATTCCTTATAATTTCACCTTTCATTTAAAAAAAGAAAATCGATGGAGACTCAAATAGTTTTCGAGATATGGCAATTTTTGTGGAAGCGCGATCAGGTTTTAGTGTCAGCGATGTGTGAGTGCCCGAGAATCCTAATTCTTACACTTTCCTGTTCAAAATTCTCTAGAACCTACAAATTTTATCCAATTTTAATGTTCTTGGACTTAAATGAAAGGAGATAAATTTTCTAAGAGTTTTCCCGAAACTATTTTTTCAATTATTAATTGTTTATTTATTTTTTTGTTACTCAAAGTAAACAATTTACAAGAATTTTGAAAAAAATCGTGTTTATTTTTTATTTTTCTATTCCTCATGAACGAAATCATTTTAAATTAGTCTAGTATGACCACCCGATAAATAATAATGCATAATTCAATTTATTTAAATAATTTTGTTAATTAACAAATTGATAACTCTGGTCCTTCTTAAAAAAATTGTATTTTTTACAGATAAATTTATGTTTATTTAAGTAAATTATGTCTATTGTATTACAAAATAATTTTAAAGTTAATAATTATCATTGTTATTAAAAATTATTAAAAAAATTGTATCTTTTAGAGACAAATTAATGCTTATATAAATAAAGATATAAGTAAGTAATAAAAAATTGATGAATTAATTTTTAATTTAAACATTTTATATAAATGTAATTTTTAATAACAATGATAATTATTAACTTTAAAATTATTTTGTAATACAATAGACATAAATTACTTAAATAAACATAAATTTATTTGTAAAAAATACAATTTTTTTTAAGAAGGACCAGAGTTATCTATTTGTTAATTAACAAAATTATTTAAATAAATTGAATTATGCATTATTATTTATCGGGTGGTCATACTAGACTAATTTAAAATGATTTCGATCATGAGGAATGGAAAAATAAAAAATAAACACGATTTTTTTTTAAATTCTTGTAAATTGTTTACTTTGAGTAACAAAAAAATAAATAAACAATTAATAATTGAAACAATAGTTTCGGGAAAACTCTTAGAAAATTTATCTCCTTTCATTTAAGTCCAAGAATATTAAAATCGGATAAAATTTGTAGGTTCTAGAGAATTTTGAACAGGAAAGTGTAAGAATTAGGATTCTCGGGCACTCACACATCGCTGACACTAAAACCTGATCGCGCTTCCACAAAAATTGCCATATCTCGAAAACTATTTGAGTCTCCATCGATTTTCTTTTTTTAAATGAAAGGTGAAATTATAAGGAATATTTTATTAATTGACAAGAAAACTCAAAAATCGGTCCCGCTCGGGCAAAACGGTTTCAAAAATTTTTTTTTGACTTTTTTTGGACAAAAAAATTTTTTTTCTTTTTTTTATGTGATAGTCAGAAGAAACATGATGTTAAGTATAAGCCTTCCAAATTTTATTAAATTTCATCGAAAACTTTCGGAAATATTAAGATTTAAAAAAATTATAACAAAAAAATTCTAAATGGCGTAACTTCAACAAATTTCAAAATTTTCAAAAAATTTTTGGCTCACTTGTTTCTAGTATCCAATAATACAATTTCATCAAATTACAGCCTAATCCAAAGACCCCATGCAAATCGCATATTTTCTGACGGAGTCTTACCCTTATCTTCTCTCACATGGTCACACACGCCCCGGCTATGACATCATCTGGGAACAGGAGTTTAATTCTCCCGCTTTACAAATTCAAGAAATGATTTTACCAATAAATCACAACAACATACCTCTAGCCATTTCTCCACCTTCACTTTCGATCGTAGAGAGTAATAACGATGATACGTCGGTGGATATTGCTGAACAATAACAAAAAGAATCCCATTTCTTTCACACTAGTTATTAATACAACATTAACCTTCTTATACAACTTTAGCTATTCATTATTTTTATATATTTGACAAATACATAAGGAAACACAAGGAAACACCCAAAGATCTATTTTATCTATCCTTGCTGATCTAACCTGACTTTTACCTATCTTCTACCTAATTGATCGTCGTTTAGTTTAGTTTATTTGATCTCTTACGTGTACTTTATGCGGGATAGTCTTTTGATGAGTCTTTTTTCTTTTATTTTTCCCCTTTTTTATTTTTTTTGCCTTTCTTTTTCGTTCCGATTTGTTTGGTATTTGTTTCGTTTGCTTGGTCTTGCCTGGTTGTTTTTTTTTCTTGTTTCTCTTATCTCTTTTTTTCTTCTTTCCTGGTTTTAACTTGCTAACTTTTCCATCTAAAAGATGAATTTAACAACATCCACACACAAGTCTCTTACTCTTGTTCTCTGGAACTCCAGAAGCATCCTTTTTAAACGTCCTGAACTGGAGATCCTTAAGTGGCAACTCAATCCGGATATCGTTTGTATAACAGAATCTTGGTTAACCTCAGACACCTTTTTTGAACTCCCTAAGTACATCTCTATTAGACTGGACCGTCCTAACGGTAGAGGAGGGGGTGTCTTACTTTTAGTACGCAAAGAGATTAGTTTCCACATCACAAACTCTTTTACACATATGGTCAACAACCTCCAGATAGATGTCGCATCGATCACAGTCCAAAACCTCTTTGGCAAAACTCAGATAACAACTTTATATGCCCCTCCTGGCGGCGATATTCCTCCAAATGAATGGAAGACAATTTTCGGGTTCCTTCCTAATCAGGTTAACCACATATTTTGTGGTGATTTCAACGCACACCACACCAGCTGGGGGGATAAATCCACTAACCTTAGAGGTTTCTCTCTAGAAACCTTTATACTTGATTCCGATTTGTTCGTGACTAATGATTCCACCCCAACCAGATTTCGTGATGCCAATGTGACTGGTAGTAACCTGGATCTGATTTTTTTTTCTCCCACCATCTTACAAAATTCATCCATTAATTTATTCCAAGATAACTATAACTCTGATCACTTGCCAGTCCTTCTAAATGCCGACATAATTCCTAACATATCCCTTCCACCTAGTAATAGATTTTGTCTCAAGAGTATCAATTGGGCAAACTATCGTTCTGATATGGATCATTTTTCGCTTGAGATCACCACTCAATTCTCTTCTGAAACTCCTCCCGCCAACATATATGAAACATTTATAGAATATCTAAAACAATGCCTCCTTAACAACGGAGCATTTATACCTAAAAACAACTCTCTTAAATCCATTTCAAAACCTTTATGGTGGAACACTAAATGTGATGAGGCTTTGAATCTTAGGAGGGAAAACAATAGATTGTATCAGGCTTACCAATCCCTGACCAACAGAGAGGAGTTCAAACGTAAGGATGCAGAAATTAAGAAAACCCTCAGAGAGGGCTAAATGATGCATTTAGAAGTTTCTGTGAGAACATGTCCCCTTATAGGGGCATGTCCTCACTATGGAGAACAGTCAGGGCCCTATCTTCAAGATCTGACCAACGTAACACCAACATATCAACAGATCTGACCACTCAAGAGCATACAAAATTCCGTGAAGATCTTATTAGGGAGGATATTCAACCAGCAGATATACCGTTTTTACCCACTCCAGTCCAACTCGGAGATGATTTCCCACCTTTTTCTATGAACGAATTTCAGTATGCCCTCTCCACTACCAAATCAAAGTCGGCTGCAGGCTTGGATGGAGTAACAGCTGACATGATAAAATTTATTGGTTCATTGGCACAGGAGGTTCTCTTGATTCTCTTTAATAGAATGCTTCTACAGTCATCCTTTCCCACCTCCTGGTTGTACACGAGAGTCTTGGCCCTCCCAAAACCTGGAGGTAAGGGGTTTCGCCCAATAGCCCTCACTTCAGTAGTCTCTAAATTGTTCGAAAAACTAATCCAATGTCAAATGGAACACGAGGTGGAGAGGAGGGAAACCTTCCAGTTTGGCTTTAGAAGACAGAGATCCGCGGTTGACTGTGTTGCCTCCTTTGTTACTGACACCCAGATCGGATTCATGGATGTAAAAAATACCCTAGCTATCTCAATTGACATCAAGGGCGTCTTTAATAATGTCCATCCTCTTATTTTGAACACGATGCTGAAACAATTAAAATTTCATCCATGCCTGATCAACTTCATTAACCATATGACCAGGAAAAGATTCGTCTCCTTTCAAGCGGACGGATCAGATCCGAAAGTCTGTGGTGTGGGGGTTCCTCGGGGCGGAGTTCTGTCACCTCTATTATTCAACCTCTACTTAAGGGACCTTGAATTATACCTAGCACCCAATATGAGGGCGGTCATGTATGCGGACGACCTTTTAATTTATATCAAATTTACTACCACTGAAAATCTTGGAACAGACACATCAGCCGCATTAGAGAGCCTTTCCATCTGGCTCAAATCCCTCGGTATGGACTTTGCCCCTCATAAGACAATTTGTTGTGTTCTTTAAAAATCGCGGTCCTCTTTCGAAGACATCACTATAAAACTAGGTGCTACAACAATTTCTTGTGAAAATACTATGAAACACCTCGGTATACTCCTGGATCGTAGACTTACTTGGATACCACATATAAAAATGCTTGCCAATAAAGCCACGAAAGCTCTTGGCATACTGAGAATTATTTCACGTGTTACACGGGGTACCAACCCCATATTGTCTCTGTTGGTATACAGAAATCTCATTAGAGCAATATTGGATTGGGGTTCTCCTTTGTTTAGAGGTTCCTCACCCACCTCCCTGAAATGCCTGGACAGGGCTCAGTCGGCAGCCCTCAGGACGGCTTTGGGATGCATGAGATCGACACCCATACCCGTCCTCTTGGCGGAAGCGGCAGAGCCTCCTCTTGGCCTTAGGCGAATATCCCTAGACAATTCTTTTATTATGCGCAACTATTCTTGGAAGGAGAACCCTCTTGTTCCTCTCCTATATACACTCAATAGAAAATCCAAACTTAATCCACTTTCCAAAACATTTAACAAACTTCCACTCCTCTCTACCTTCATACAGATCACCCCTCTTTTAAATTTAACTTACAGAACCTCAAAACCATCATACTTCGATTGGATTATTTAAATTCACAGTTGCAATTCATGAAACCTAGACTTATTATTTAATAATAATAAGCTTTCAAATTATATAAATTAACTTGAATTTAGAGAATAATTTCCTAGGTTTTTATCGTTCTGAAGAAAAGTGAGCGGGTTTACCCCAGTCTCCCCTACATAAAAATATTGTTTAACATAATTTTTTATTAATTTTCTAATATCATATTTGGATAGAGGACACTTTAATGCAAAAAAAAATATTTGTCGAAGAGACAATAATAACTTTATTAAAAAACATTTAAGTTTGAAGTCAGACTAAAAATTCAGTGCATTTAGGCGTTAATGGGTTAATATTATTATTTTAAAAAGTCAAATATATGGATTTTTTCGTCTTTTCGTCTACTTTAATCCCAAAGAGTTCCGGAAAAGAAAAATTGAATTCCCTTTTTTTAAAAGTCTTATTTTCGGAACATCCTTCTGTCAGGACGGGCGCTTGGACGTTCTATCATTAATGCTATGAATTAATATTTTTTAATATCATTTACCATTTTTAATATTTTCAAAGTTTTGCAATTAAAAAATTTTTAAATAATTGGATAAACAAATAATTCTAGACTCCATTATTTTGACATCAAAAATTTATCAGAGACCCCAAAAATACTACTGAATTAAGCTTGATAGTAATTGGTCTGTCAATTATAATTTTTCAATTTTTTTATATTAAAAACATTTTTTTACTTACTTCTATCTTATAGATAGTTATAGGGTTGTATTTTTTCAAAATTATGCTAAAATATGACTAAATAACATGTAATATTTTATTACAAAAAGTTTAAAAGATATACATTCAAAAATATAAAAGACAATTTTCCATTTTTTAAACAAATTTAAAATTTTTTTTTTTAAATTAAATACCTTCCGTTCTAATTAATATGTTTAAAAACTGTAAATTTATTATTTATATATATCTTAAAAAAGTAATAACTGCTTAATTTACAGTAATCAATCAAAATTTAAAAAATAATTTGATTTTTTAGAAATTTCATAATTTTTTAATATTAGGTATGAGTCACTACGGTAGGGTCACTTTTTGACTAGTGCCGATAACTTCCGTTCTAGGCCGAATTTTACGTTTTCTGACATATGGTTGGAAAGATCTTCTAAAGTGGAATGTTTCTTCTGAACATTAGAAAATGTCTGGACAAAAATTGGAAAAGTTATAAACATTTTTAAAAAATGTCGTTACGGTCGGGTCACCGTAGAAAATCAATGTGATATGAAGGAATGTTTCTAAAAATTAGCCGTAAATTACAGAAGAATGCTGAAATGTACTTAAAAATAGAAAAAGGAAATATAACATTCATATAAAAATTAACCTAAAACGTTCTCAGTACACGAAACGTTTTCTAAACGTTATCGAAGAAGATATGAAATGAGACTTTTAAAATATTTTACGAACGTTTTTCGAACATGAATATATTTTTTTCGCTGTAAAATGACGTTCTTCACACACCTCTACTTTAAACAAATGAATTCCGATGTCAGAACGTACCATAATTGTAAAATTATGTGTCCCAACCTGCACGATATAAAGTGACCCGACTGTCAGTTTCGCGTCGTTTTCATTTTTTTACTACACAGACATAAACGCACGATATAAAAACCAAATAACATACCAAAGTATTAAATCACTCTCTAATGAATAAATTTCATCATCTTACTTTATTGTTTGCATCTTCCCTTTTGTTTAATTAATCTTTCTCGACACTAAGTAAAAGTTTTGCTTCACAAATTCACCACACATTTACTTTTCATGTTTGTACTGCTCGCATACTTCATTGGAACCTAATGAAAATGACGTGTAAAGGTTTATACCATCACTAACAAGTATTTACATGCAATGATACATGGCACCATTTTGTTACAACTAAGAAAGCCGAGGTGGCCCGACCGTAGTGACTCTCCCCTGGTATTATTTTTCAAGTTAATTTATTATTATATATCTTTAAAATCATTTATATTATTAATAAATTAAAAAATTTATGCCAATCTGAAAAAATTGAAAAACATTTTTTTTTAATTATTTGAAAAATTTATAACTTTTGTTTAGCTCAATATTTTTTCATCAAATATAGCTAATATTTTAAGTTAGACCAACACTTTAAGGATTGCCAAATTTTAGTTCAATCGGTCAAGACGTTTTCAAGTTATGTACAAAAAATGGTAATAGAAAATTTACTGTATGTATACGTATGTCTGTATATTTGTATGTAGGTATACAAAAAAAAAATTTTTTCGGAAATTTTCTATTAGCATTTTTTAATTCTCTGTTGTTTAAATAAATAAATTATGCTAGAAAAAATTATTTTCATGCAGTGTACAGACAAAAGTCTAATTTTATTAATATAGATTAATTAAAAATATTAATTTGATATTAATTGAAATAAACAATTATAATTTTTTCGTTTTTTTTAATTGAAAATATTTTTATACCTACATCTTAGTCATACTGTTTTTTTGTAAAATTATGCCAAAATGTGACTAAATAACTTGTATTATTCAATTATAGATCATTTAAAAGCAATTCATTAAAAAATGTAAACTTTGAAAATTTGCAATTTTTAAATTTTTTGAAAACATTTTTATACTTAAATCTTAGTTACAGGACACTATTTTTTGCAAAATTATGCTAAAATGTGACTAAATAACATGTAATACTTAATTATAGATAGTTTTAAAGCAGTTCATTAAAGAATATAAAATTTGAATATTTGTGACTTTTTGAATTTTTTTAAAATCATGTTTATACTTACATCATAGTTATAGGACAATTTTTTGTCAAATCTATTCTAGAATGTGACTAAATAACATGTTATACTCAATTATACAAAGTTTGAAAGCATTTTTTAATCCTCGGAGAACACACCTCTTTTTTAGGCTATTTTTCAAAGCTCAACCAATTTTAAACTTCTCATCTAATCAAACTAAATATTTTTTTTAAATATAGTCTAAACTCTTTAGAATAAGTCTGTTTACTTGAATATCCTTATTAAAAATATTAAAGAAAGATAAAAAGCTTTTCGTAAAAAAGCGTGTGGTCCCAAAGACCCCATGTGTTCTCTAAAGGTTAAAAAAATGTAAAATTTTGAAAATTTTTGATTTTTTTTATTGAATATCTCCCGTTCTAATTAATATTTTTCAAATCTGTAAATTCATTAACCTTCCTTAGCCCAAGGTCAAACATTCTGCCAAATTTGGTTTCAAACGGTTAAGCCGTTTTTATGTGATTCGTGAATAAAGATTCTGTGACATATAGACATACAAACTCGAAATTTTTTGTCATGTTTGGAATCTTGGATGCTTAAAAGGAATAATTATATGGGAAAGTTGAATTTTCTGGGCAATGTACAGACAAAAGTCTCTCTCATTTCCTTAATTTACTGGTGACAATCCTTAAATATTTATTTATTAGTTTGCATTAATTGTAAGCTATTTGTGTAGTAAATGTGTTATGTATCTTCAGTCGTAGTTCGTGAGAGTAATTAATTAATATTCTTGAATTTAAATTAATATTGTACTTTTTTGTTTTTTAATAGAAAACCTTAAAGTTTTGAACCACAAATGACTAGAATCGTTATTATATCAACCAGGATTATAAGTGACATTAACTAAATTACAAAGTCACTTTAACTAGGTTTCCTTAGTCACTTTAACTAATTTCACGATCACTTTAACTATCCTTGAATTTTATTTCCTTCACCAATATTCTATGGTGGGTTCCTCTCGTAACTAGGAAATTTAGTCAATTTCTGGTAAACGAGTTCTAGGATTTTGTGGATTTAACATTAAATTTACAAAAAAATGTTTTTTTTACTTTTTAGAAACAGCAAGTTTGAGGGCTTTGAAAAATGGTTTAACCCATGAACGCCTGAATGCACTAAATTTTTACTCTGGCTTCAAACTGAAATATTTTCTAACAAACTTATTATTTTCTCTTCGACAAATAATTTTTTTTTGCATTAAAGTGTCCTCTATCCGAATCTGATATTATAAAATTAATAAAAAAATGTTTAACAATACTTTTTTGCATATAATTAAAAAATTGCACGATTTTTTCAAGGTTTTGTATTGCGAATCTGATATTAGTTTTTTAAAATTCAAAATGGCGGATCTAATATGACGGACGAAAATTTCAAAAATTGGTTGGATTCTCTTACAAATCCGTACATGGGGGTTTGTGGGGTCGCTTATCAGCGACCCCACAATCAGATTGGTTATCACCAATCTTATATTAGTATTCCAAAATTTAAAATAGCGGATGTAATATGGCGGTCAAAATTTTCAGAATTCAGTTGGATTTTTTTGAAAATCCTTCCTCAGCGACTTTCCGGGGTCGCTGGTTATGAATAGGATTTTAACTTTTTAAAAATCAAATGGCGGATCTAATATCATGCAATTATTATGCTAATAATTATTATATTTTAAAAAACTGAAAAAATAAGAGAAAAATTCCACTCACCATTAAAAAAACGAAAAAATTCGTATTATTTGAAGAACAAAAGGTTCCTACTATTATATGTTTCTCAACGCATTTACGTAGTGGGAGAAATACAACTTTACCATCTGGCGGACAAAAAGAGAATTATAATGAAAAACGCGCGAATTTTTCAAAATGATAAAAACTTTACATGTAAAAAAGTGCAAAAAATTTAATTAATATTAAACAATTAATTTGTCATCATTAATATTAATAAATTCTTGTTACTAATTAATAATTATTAATTTTTATTATTATTATATTCACTTTTATAATTTTTCTATTATTTTTTTATAATTCAAATATTTTATTAAATAAATATAATAAAATGTAATTATTATTACCATAATAATAGCATAACATTATATCCGCACATTTTAATTTTTAAAATACTAAAATCCTATTCATAATCAGCGACCCCACAAACCCCCGTGTACGGATTTGTAAAAGAATCCAACCAATTTTTGAAATTTTCGACCGCCATATTGGATTACCCATTTTGAATTTTGGAATAATAATATCAGATTCGTTATCAGCAACCACCAAAAACCCTCGAGTACGGATTTGTAAGAGAATCCTACCAATTTTTGAAATTTTCGTCCGCCATATTGGATCTGCCATTTTGAATTTTGGAAAATTAATATCAGATTCGTAATCAACGACCTCGAAAATCTCCGAGTAAACATTTTCAAGCCAAAGTTTAAAAAAAATGTATATCGAGCATCAAATTTCAAATTTTCAAAAAATTTTGAGTTTTTAGGTGCCATTTTGAAAAATCAAATGTTTAAATTCAAAAAGTCAATATATTTTTTGAAAGTATAACAATCGAGTGCACGATTTATGGTAATATTAGCTGTCAAAAAAATTTTTGACTTTAAAATTTAAGAATTTGTAATAAAAATCTTTTAAAAAATCGTGCAATTTTTTAATTATATGCAAAAAAGTATTGTTAAACAAGTTTTTATTAATTTTTAAATATCAGATTCGGATAGAGGACACTTTAATGCAAAAAAAATTATTTGTCGATAAGAAAATAATATGTTTATTAGAAAATATTTAAGTTTGAATTCAGACTAAAAATTCAGTGCATTCAGGCATTAATGCACTGAAAAAAATGATAGTGTTAATTTTGACATACAAGTATGGTTAAGATGTATAGCTGAAACAGCAATACCGTATTGCTGTTCTTAAAATACAGTATTCGTGTTCTCCGCATACATATTATTGTCTCTTAAATACATATTGCTGTTCTACACTGCGTATGGATGAAACAGCAATACATAAAAACGTGTTTTTTTTTTCGTAAC
Source organism: Leptopilina drosophilae (assembly GCA_032873175.1). Taxonomy (NCBI): domain Eukaryota; kingdom Metazoa; phylum Arthropoda; class Insecta; order Hymenoptera; family Figitidae; genus Leptopilina; species Leptopilina drosophilae. The sequence goes on along the minus strand of CM065482.1, from coordinate 29,088,665 downwards.
GTGTTTGCTGATACAGCTGTATGGCAGTATCATATCTACCAATATAATATGTCAGAATTGGCTATATTTATGTCAGTATTTATGACAAATTTCCAAATGTACTTCAAGAGTATTTTTAGAGTAAAATGTTATCTTTATATGTATATATGTTCGGGAATTTATAATTTTAACCACTTCACTGGCAGGGCGTTCCAAATGGCGTTCCACCCGCCGAGGCTCAGACTGGCAAAAACACCGAAATGGCGTTTCTAAAAAAACTCTGTTTTTAAAGAGTGTACACCACATTTAACTTTTGTAAAGGAATATTTCTATTGTTTAGACATCAGAGAACAAGATTATCACAATAAAAATTTAAGTTTTTGTTATTTTCAACGTTTTTCCGAACGTTAAAATCGGCTATTTTTAATATTTTTCGACAAATGGCGTTCCACTTTCTTTCAATTTTTACACAATAAAACTTGTATTTTTATTAAAAAAAGATATTTACATACAATATTATAATATAATAATACAACTATTGATTTTATATATATATATATATATATATATATATATATATATATATATATATATATATATATTTAAATAATATATATATATATATATATATATATATTTAAAATATATAAATAACTATTATTGATTATTATGAATGGTAATATTATACGTATATGTTTTTGCCAGTCTGGGCCTCGGCGGGTGGAACGCCATTTGGAACGCCCTGCCAGTGAAGTGGTTAAGAAAATGATAGCTGTCCAGAATAATTGAAATATAGAGATACTAGACAGAAATGAGTATTATTTTATTCGTAAATTGAAATTTTATCTGTCATTTTACATTAAAGCACGGGATCTGTATTTAGTAGCCACTGTATTTAAACCAAGAAGGCTAGAGACAGGAGGTAAAACAGGAGGTAGTGGGAATGAGTCAGGAGCCTGCTATTAACTAGGCGTTTCGTTTCGAAAAGTCGTCTACGCGATGCTTCTGCACATCACTCACACTTTCAAATTTTTCTACACCGTGTGATTCACACATGATATATGCTTTTAATTTGAGGTTAACTTTGATGTGCAATTGAGACACAACGTGTATCAAAACGGATACATATATTATATATGATTTAAGTGATTAGTGAATTAAGTGCATTAATTTAGTGTTATTGAAATATTTATAAAATGCCGACAACGAGTCAAAAAAAAAGATAAACACAACACTGAAAACCAACGACAATTTTTTCATATTGTATTTGTAGGTTAGGTGTGCAGAAGTCTATTGCGCCGGAGACTTTTTTGAAAGGGGCCGTCCATAAACCACGTAGCCCCATTTTTTGGGAAGTTTGCCCCCCCCTCCCCCATGTAGTACGCTATTACATGTATTACTGCCATTTTTTCCTCTTGTCGTAGTCAATTACTTAACCCCCCTCCCCCTCATAAGGCTACGTGGTTTATGGATGGCCCCAAAGAAAACGCCTGGCCATACAACAGTTGAGCGACACAGCATTGCCATACCCTCACTACCGAAGTTTTACCTCCTGTCTCTAGCTTTCTTGATTTAAACATAGACGTTTGACAGAATGCATACAGATGAGCTTCCTTATCTTGATTCTACGATAATTTACCACTAGCTTCCACAGACAATTTATAAAATTTTTCCCATATTCACTTATATTACTATATTTATTCAAAGAAAGTACGAACTATTTAACAACAATTACTTTTTTACAATCAAAGAAAATCAAAATTAAAGCTTTTATAGTGATGCATTTAGGTTGTAAAAATATAATTTAATCTCAATGAATATAAAAAGTGTATTGTAATTAAAAAGTCCCGACAACTTTGTAACCAATTTTTAGAATCGTATATCAAATTTGGGATTTTCTTCAAAAATTTGGAGCATTTTTATTAGAGAAAAGCTTTTTCGAAACACGGAGGAACTCAGAGTTTTTCTTGACTTTATGTCCAATGCAGAAAAGAATCTTCTGTAAAATTTGAAGCAGTTTTTAGGGACCGTTCAAAAAATACGTAACGCTATTTTTTGTAAATTTGGACCCCCCTCCCCCCACGTAACACAATGTTATTAGCGCCATTTTTTCTCTTTACCGTAACAAATGGCTTGAACCCCCCGTCTCCCCAATACGCGTTACGCAGGGGAAGAGGTACGGTTGTGGGCATGGTTTGGTTGTGGACACCCACGCAGAACTTTTGACAGAAATGAGATGTGTCTAATCTGACAAATATCACGTATGTATTATAACCTAATGTTGGTTTCTATGCGAATACAAGAGTAATTAAACACCTGCGCTTTTTACTATGTATAAATAAATTTTTCGACACGTTGAGTATAACAAAAATGTATTTTTAAGCAATTGTTAAATGTTAAACAAATCGAAGTGAATTAATTAAAATGATAAGTTCAAAGCGTATTTCCGCAGTAAATATGTTATATTTTATGATCCAATACCAAGTATCACAAAAATGTTCACAAGCAAAATTTTTTTCATGATGTTTTAAAATGATCGTCAAGTTTGGTTGTGGGCATCTAAATTGATTCGGTTATGGACACCACTCTTATTTTTTATAAATAGTGAAATATCGTTGTCGATATAATCATAAGTAATTCCTTACAACATTTAATAGTGTTTTATGAATTTTAAGAGTTTCGTGATCCAGCATGGAAATTAATATAATGAGATTTTGATGTCCACACGTCGTTTGCAATTATAGTAATTGTAGTAACTGGGCAGTTTTGGTTCCGTGTGAGAAATCTTATATGCCCTTACATAGGAAGCAGGTTATGTCAAAATTAGAAGAAATCATCCTTATGTAGTTAATGAATGGTTATTTAATTAATTTTTTTTTGCATTTTTAAAAGATTTTTCAAGATACCCACAACCAAACCAAAAATTTCTTTGTTAGAAAAATGACCACTTTATTAAATTTTTAATAAAATTTTTGTATCCAACGGAATCAATTTATTTTCTTCACGAGTAGTTAGCTAAGGTCCCTAGCTTTGAATACATATGCATATGTTTGCTTAATATCTACAAGAACACAAATTATGAGTCAAAAACGAAACTATGCCCACAACCGAACATAATCCCCTATTTTTGAACGGCCCCTTATTAAAGAAGAGCTTTTGTCAAAACATGGATGAAATAAAAAGACTTAAAAAATTTGTTTAAAATTCGAAAAAAATTGTGTTTTAAAAAACAATGCTGGTCTTAACATTTTTTTAAACAATCTTTAGAGTCAAATATAAAATATGGGGCTTTTTTATTAGAGAAGAGCTGTTTCAAAACACGGAGAAAGTTAGAACTTTTTCAGAATTTATTTCCGATTCAAAAAAAATTTGTGTCAGGATAAATGACACTAGTCTTGTAAATTTTTTTAGACAATTTTTGGAGTCAAATATCAAATTTAAGCTTTTTTTCTTCAAATTGATTTTTTTACTATAGGGTCAACGATCATTGATTCAAAATTTGAATTTAAAATAGTACATTTTTTGTAAAAATTGCGACCAGTTTGGCGTTTAAACAAATGAATAAGTTTAAAAAAATTTTGCAGTTTGTTGAAAGGTATTTTTTAACCTGTTTACCTAAAAAAGTTAAAGGCTGATACAATAAAAAAAATGTTGTGTTCCGTTGGAAAGTATTTGAATGAAAATTATAATCAATCTTCAACCACTTCCTTTTTATCTGTAAAGAAATTGTCAGTCCAGGATCAAAAATTTTTAGAGTTAAGAATATGTAGCAATTTGACTGATATATGTAAACATCACGAAAACAGTTATTTACGACGCTATTTGCTTTATTTTGGTGAAAAATATTGCGATCTTTTTTAGATTCATAAGAAAATTATTAAAAAAGCTTTAAAAGTCATAAGTTTGCAATTGGTTGAAGATCACAGTCATTTAAATCTTATTCCTGGCAAAAAATTATGTCTGGCATGCTTAGAACTAATTTCTAAAAAAGAATACGAAACCAAAGAAACCATAAAAGAAGATCGATCATTTATTTTAGACGAAGACAAAATTACACAATCTGATGAATTTATAGAATCATTAGGACTTCAAGGGAATATAGTAAAGAAGAAGAAAATTTATTAAAAATACAATTCATGAGAAATTAGATCAGATTACGTCAGAAGTGAACACATCTTTTGGAGTAGAGTTATGTAATTCGTCAATTGAACAAGAAGAAAAAAAATTAGCACATGATTATCAATTATTAATTGATGAATTTAAAATGAAAATTAAAAATTGAAAAAAACGTCATACAAAATAAAATTTCTAAGTTTAGTACCACAATCATGGACAATATCTCGTATAAGTTATGATTTTGAAGTCAGTGAGTATTTGGTAAAAAAAACTAAAAATTGAGTCAAACAATTTGGAATAATCCCCAAAGTAAATTATAATTATTATTTAGGAATTTTATTAGAAGTAAAAGAAACATTTCAAAAGTTTTACGAAGACGACGAAAATAGTAGGCTATGTCCAGGGATGAAAGATTGTGAATCCATTCGAATTAACGATTCTGAAAAAGAGAGAAAACAAAAAAGATTACTTTTATTTAACATAAAACAATCACATTGCCATTTCCAGGAAATTTGTTCTCATTTAGAAATAGGACTGTCAAAATTTGCAGAACTCCTACCTTAGTGGTGCATTGTGGCGCACTCATCTGGCACTCATTCCGTTTGCGTTTGCAAAACTCACGAAAATATTCGTTTATTGTTCCAACCATTACAAATCAATCATTCAATAGAAGATTTTCTAAATATCTCAGTTTGTGATACAAGTAATGAAAAGTGTATGTTAAATAAGTGTTTAGAATGTCCTGGATTTAAGGAAATTAAAAATTTATTACTCGATTGTATTAAAGAGGATTTGAGTGTTATTTACAAACAGTGGTCATCTGTAGACAGATGTGATTTCATCACGATTAGTCAAGAACGAAACGATTTTATAGAACTGTTCATTGAGAAACTGAAAGAGTTAAAGGAGCACCATTTTGTCGCAAAATTTCAAAGCATTTACCTGAAAAGCAAAAAAGAAAATTTAAAAAATCCGTTGTATGTATAATTCAGGCCGACTTCGCTCAAAATTATCAATTTATTTTTCAAGACTCTATTTAAAGTCAATATTAGATAAATAATCAAGCAACTCTTTATCCATATGTTGTTTACTACAAAAACGAGAATGATAAAATTTGTTTAAAAAGTTTTTGTGTTCTCTCTGACACTAAACAGCATAACGCAACAACCGTTTATGCTTTTCAAAAAAAGTTTTATAAAGGACTACATAACTTTTTGCCAAATCTTGAAAAAGTTTACTATTTCACAGATGGAGCTCCATCTCAATATAAAATTAAAAATCATTTTATTAATATAGCGTATCACGAAACAGATTTTAAAATGAAAGTTGGATGGAATTTTTTCGCAACATCGCATGGGAAAAGTGCTTGCGATGGGACAGTTAAGCGATTGGTACGAAAAGTCTCCTTACAAAGCATTAATGGTAAAGATACAATAAACAGTGTAGATGAAATGTTCACTTTTTGTCAAACTCATATAGGAGGAATAAGTTTTCTAAAAGTTGATAAAAATTATGTTACTGAAATATCATTACAATTATCAGAACGATTTTCCAAAGCTAAGACAATTAAAGGATGCCGAGAAGATCATCGTTTCGTCCCAGAATCGGAATTCAAAATAAAAACCGTTCGAATTTCCAAATCGTTAGAATTTAGAATTGAGGATATTCAGGAATCGACAGATAACCCGAAAACGAAAAGAAAGTATAAAAGAAGAAAAATAGTAGAAGCGAATTGATAACCTTCAGGTATCACCATTTTACATTATTATATTAAAATAAAAATTTTATAAATAAAAAAACCTTTCTACACTGTATAAAAATACTCCTGGAAATCTGTAAAAATTATTTTTACTTTAAATTAAATTAAAAATTTGAATCAATGTTCGTTAAATTGATTGAAAGCGGAGCAAAGTGAAATTGGTCAGTTAACTTCACGTCCCATAAATAACCTTTTTCAATAAAAATTTTAATATTTATTATTTCCGAAACGAAGCAAAACACCTCAGCGAAATTTTAATATAAGGTAAATTATTTTATTAAAAATATATTTACAAAACCTAGAATTTTTTGAAGCTCCGACAGAAAGTTATATGTAAAAAAATGTGAAATTTTTTTCCAAAATATATTTTCAATTCATTCTTTAACTGAAAGTAACGAAAATTATATTTCATTTCTTTCATTTTCACGTGCAGATTAAAATTATTGATATTTTTGGTAAGTACCAATACTCAATATAGTTTTTGAATAAAAACGTTGATTAAAAAACTGAAAATTTTAAGGTTACGAAAAGAAATCGTGAACCCTCTACTTTTGATAATTAATATTATTAAAGGAAATAAAATTTCTACTATAATATTATGCTTAACGGACTCATGAAATCATCTAGTTTTACATACATTAATAGCAGATTTTTCAAAAATATTGTCGCAAGAACTTTCAGGCAAAAGTCAGTGGACTGTCACTATATAACTAGAGTTTTTTTTGTTTAGATAGCAAGTTAACCAAGAATTCAAACAAATTATTTAATTTTTTATAAAAAATTACAGTGTAACGTCAAGCTCTTTGTAAATTTTATTAAAATTGCAAGTTAACCAAGAATTTAAACAAATAAGATTTCTTGCTGAATCGTTACCTAAACGATTGCGATGTTTACGAATGTTCAATCCTGCTTTTGAGAACGATCTTTCTGCGGGAACCGAAGTCGCTTGAATTGAAATCAAATCTCTAGCCATTTGGCTTAAATTTAAAAAATCAGCCTTATGCTTTTTCCACCAAACTCCGATATTGACATTTTCAGTTTCTCGTTCTATTGAAAGATATTTATCAATCTCATCTCGACAGTTATTTCTTGACTGATTTTGAGGACTCGATGATGTTTTCTTGTTTTTTCTAAAAAGAGAGTTAATGTTCAATTCATCCTTTATGTCATCTTCAAGAGCATTTTTTATTTGAATTTCTACTCTACTTTTATCTTTCTTTTCATTTAATCCTTCAATTCTTTTTTCAATTTTGTCCAAAAGCATGTTGTAGCCCATAATTACCATTGAAATTGTTATATATTTGTCACCTGACAATGTTTCTGAAAAGGGTTTGAAAAGGCGTAAATACTTTAAAGTATATTCAATCATTTACCATTCTGGCTCTTGCTGTTGATACTTAGATAAATTTAGACTTAAGTAACGTAATACATTTAATGCTCGTTTTAGTTTCAGTGCAACCTTCATCATTTCGCATAAAGAATTTTACCTTGTAGAGACATCAATTTGAGGTGTGATCATTTCTATTTTAACGGTTTTACAGCAGTGCTTAAATTTTTCCCTTAATTTTTCTGAATTTTTAAATTTTTTTATGAGTCTCCTTATTTTTGCCATAACACCAACATTTTCAGATATTTCAGTTTCTTCCTCGTCTTCGTCACTTTCGTTCGCTGATGCTTCATGATTCTCTTCGTCTTTTTCTTCATTCTCAGTGTCTTCAAAACTGGCTTAAATTCTAAGTTCCTTTAAGAAATCAGAAATATAAATCATTAATATCGAATTTGATACCGAAAATAGATTTCATCAATTTGACTATTTCTTGGATGAATTTGGTGTTTACTGCAGGGTTGTCACATGTTATTCCTTGCGATTTATTCTGAAAACCATATTTTATCAACACATCATGGAAAAGCTGCGCAATATCTTCGCCCGTATGGTTTCCGTTCTGTAAGGGTAATTAAAAGCACTCTTATTTATATTTAAATAATTTATACTTTATTAACAAAATAAAAATAAAATATAGGACACAACTTTTATTCTGTTTCTGTCACCTTTTCCCTTTTTGTACTGAACTCGCCCGGTTCCTTATCTCTAATCTCTCCCACTCATTCATCACCTTATTCCCCCACTCTTCACACCCGTAGGCACACGTCATAATTATTTCTTACAGTTTCGGCCTTTCCTGACACATAGTCCGTCCTCGGACACAATCACTCAAATTACCTCTGCAAATCAAAACACTCCTTCTATTTAATTTTCCACAAACGCATATTTCGTGGTTCCCACTCTCCTACATATCGTTTTTGCGTTAGTTGGAATCCACCAATATCAGAGACCACATATCGACTATTCCTGAGAACTTTAGTTATCGAATTTTGGGGGATATTCCCGGAGTTGAGTCAAAATTTCTTAACATTACATAGTCGCCAATTTTATAGGCATATACTTCCTTCCGTCGTTTATTTACATAATTCTCGTTATACGCTTGACTTCGTTCTATGTTCTCAGACGCTTTCATTCGCACTTCTTCCAACCTTTTTTCGCTCACATTTATTTATTGTTCTAAAAACATTTTCACATTATCGTCTACATTACCCCTTTGTTCTACACCAAATAACAATTTACTTGGGATTTTTCCCGTCGATTATTGAACAGAATTATTGACCACATATTCTATTTCCTTTACAATTTTAGGCCATCTATTTGCACATTCCTGACTAGTGAGTTTTCCTAACATTGGTACAATGGTGCGATTGACTCGTTCAACTTGCCCATTGGCTTGCGGTGATGCAGTGACTACCTTTACATGATTTACGTCACATTCTGATAAAAATTCTATAAATTCGACTGATGTAAAGCATGTACCGCGATCTGAAACGATTGTATACGGTTTACTGTAATTGTCGAAATAATTTCTCAAATGTGTTATCGCCTCTGCCGACTTTGTGGTTTTGGTCGGATATAATTTAACAAATTTAGTGAAAGCATCCGTCACTACTAATATGTGTTTTTTATCGCGAACTCGAGAGCCAAAAATATCGAGATGATCAACATGCACTATTTTGAATATCACATTTCCTTTTGGAATCATTTTAATATAACCTTCAACCTTTCCTTGAGGTGAGGCATAGGCGATATACTTACAGCATGTATAAATGTGTTCATTAATTTCCTTTTTTATTTCGGGAAATCAATAATTTTTTGCGATTGTATTAAGAATTTTTCCCGTCCCAATATGACCCATGTTATCGTGATATCTAAAAAGCACACTTTTCTCCATATCCTGTGGTACATAAAACAACAAAAGATTGTCTTTTTTCTTATAAACAATTCCGTTCCGCAATTCAAAGTATTTATCTTCTCGCGATTCTAAATTTTACAAAGCTCTACAATTTTGGGATCTTTTCGCTGAGCTAACGCCAAATTTCGTTCGAATGAATTATCCTCTATCGCTCCTACAAATTCGATTCTACCCAAACCATCGACATGAGTCATTCGTCCAGCTAGTCTGTGTTCTGTTGTATAATCATAAGTCTGCCATTCCATAACCCAACGCTCTATTCGCGGGTTAATATCTTGTTTTTTTAAAGTTTTTAAAGTTTTTTTAAAGTTAGGGAATTGCAGTATATAACAATCTTAAATTGGATACCCTTTAAATAAATTCTAAATCTTCGAATCGTATAAATTATGGCCAACATTTCCAGCTCAAAGCTGTGATACTTACTCTCGGTTCCATTTGTTCTTTTTGAGAAATGAAATACAGGGTGAAATCCACAATCCCCCTTCCTTAGCATTAATATTACACCGAAACCCATTGAACTGGCATCGCAGTGCAATTCCGTCTCATGATTTGAATTGTAAATAGACAAGATTGGAGCAGATACGATTTTTTCCTTCAAGGTATTAAAAGCCTTTAACTCCGCTACTCCAAATTAGAACTTGACATCTTTACGCATCAAATCATAGAGATCCATATAAACCACAATTTCTCCAGTATCCATCAAATCTTTTAAAGCCATGTTTATAAATCGCTGGAATACACTTGGTGCTATTTTTAAGCCAAATGGCATACATTGAAATTCATAAAGTCCAAGGGGTGTGACGAATATTGTGTATTTTACAAACTCTTCCGCCACTTTAATATGAAAAAATCCACCCCTTAAATTCAACAAACTAAAGATTTTCTTTCCTTCTAAAACATCAATTTGATCTTCAATTAGTGGCAAAGGATAATTTATTCAAAACACGATAGTCTACACACATTCGCCATCTTTTTCAATTCAATTTTTTCAGTGAAAGATAGACGACGAGGGGAGAATTGAAATACTTTATGTTCCGATAGTATAATTTTTAACTCAATATCCGTTTTTGGATCGCCTGGCCTTTCAGGTTCTAAATAGTATTTTTAAAACAATTCTTCTAATTTATTCCGCGTGATTGCATCTACGCTTTTGTCAATATTAATATCAACCTCCTTTTCGTCATTATCTTTTATCACGTCTATATTAAGAATTTCATTAACTGCTTCATTATACTCCTCCTCACCTTCCATAAATTTAAGTTTAAAATTTTTAAAAACATCCCGTCCCAAGAGAATTGGAGCTTTAGTCGTATTATTATCTACTACCAAGAAATCAACATTTCGAGTCATGCCTCTTATTCGTACCATTACATTTATTTTTCCTTTCATATTCAATAAAGAACCATTGATCCCGCTATGTTTAGTACTACCCAAATTAACATATTTTATCATTTTTTTATTTATTGCTGCGTACTAGAATCTTCCAGCGGCCTTGGTTAACTTATGATGGATTGGGTGGGGGTAGAACTGCCAGGTCGTCCAGCAAGCGAAACTTTTTCAAACGTCATCAACAACTTTATTTGCTAGAATGGTTTTATCGTGGATGTAATCAAAAAAGGATTCTCCTTTTTTCCAGAGTCTATCTTCGAATTGTTTCCTTAGGTAAACTCTACTAAGACGCTGATTGAACATTTTTTTAATTCAGCCAGTAATTTATCCGATGACATGCTTATATGCTCCGGCTTGGAATGAAACCAGGAGAGCGCACGTCCCTTCAGTTTGAAACCCACCAGAACCTTCACCATCTTATCTTCCAGTTGATAAGCTTCTTTAAGTAGTTGAACTTGCTTTTCCCAGCTCTTGCTATCGCCAGTTGTTCCATCGAATGTACAGAGAATTTCTCCTACCGCTGATATATTAACTTTCTGAACCCTACCAAGTCCCCTTTGACTTAACTGTCTATTTTGCGAAAACACTTCGTCTTCTCCCAACGACAACCTATAGTTTCCCTGATTGTGATGATGAACACCTTCCGATGTCGTCTCATCACGTGATCCACCGTCTAATTGAATTATTTCTTTTCCGATTTGGGTAGCCCCTCGAATATGCGTCTCATGACCAGGTTTACTTGTCTCCGTCATGGCTGCTATTTGCTTTCTAGCCTCAATTATTTCACGATTTAAAGCTTCGCGTTGAGCATGTGCTTCCATCAGAGAATTTCTTCTTTCGTCTTCCTGATTTTTCTTTCGCATAAAATCTTGCAGTTCCCTAATGAGACGTCTTGTTTCTGCTAATTCTACGAGTAATGCATTATTTTCCTCTCTTGTTTTTTGCAATTCGTCTGACGCTTGCGGCAAAGAAGAACCTTTCTCCAAAAATTCCAGGTCCTCTTCGTATCACCCATTGTCCAAGAGGATCTGCCTCCAAAATACGGGATATTAATTCGGCTTTATTTCCAGTCGTGTTGAGTCCATAACTTATCAACAATTTTTTCAAATCTGCGACTGTTCGAGATTGTAAATCTGGTTGTGTCTCGTGTCCTTCAGTGTTGGTTGCCATCTTGTTAGACGCTTCTTTCAATTCACGGATATTTCGGCGACTTTATCTCCCAAGTCACACTTTAATCACTTCACCAGAACCCTGAGTATTACACTTGATACTCGGCACCAAACACCATTAACCACGAGAACAAATATTCATATTACTTTCTCTTATATACTATTCTGCACTGCGTATAGCTGAAACAGCAACGTTGTATGTATGTTCCGAATCCACTAATGTAATATGTGAGAATTAGATGTATTTATGACAGTATCCAAAATATATTTTTTGAGTGTAACCTTTAATTTAATTCATTATTTGATACTTAAATATTCACTTAAATTTAACTAAAATATTTTAAGAAATAAATGAGATTGTCTTTAACATATTTACGAGTAGTAAAAATGATTATTATCATTGTCAGTCTCTATTAATAAAACGTTTTTCGTTGATGACAGAGAAAGTTTATTTACCATAAGTGTAGAGAATGAGCGAAGAAACAAAAGTAGATAATTGTTATATTTAATGATGTAGCAGATTTATTATTTTTAAATACATCAAAAATATTATATGAACAGCAAGATGAGGAAATATTTCATTAACTCGAAACGAAGAAAGTAAGAGCATTTCGACATCAAGCAGAGAACGTTTAGTGGTTTCTTGGAATAAACGGTAGGTTAGGTAGTTATCGAGTAAGTTTAGAAAGAAAGGGTGACTGAGTATATATTTCGGTTCGTCACTAACGATGTGTCGCGAGATATATGAAGCTGTTTGTAGCTGAGTTCAAAAATAGGACTCACTCTACACTCACTTCATTAATCGTGACAGCACACGACGACAACGAACCATTAGTTAAGCGTTGTAAAGCTCCTATGAGATTAACCTTACCGCAATGGGTCACGTCGTTCAACTATTTCACGATCCAAAATCAGAATCCCTTTCAATTTAGTTCAACACATTTTTTAAAATTCAAAAAATAGCATAATATTTTAATAGAAAAATTAAAACGTTTCTAAAAATTATTCCTAATTTGCAGCTAAATTAGTATTTTCATATCATTTTTAGGAGAAAAGGTACAGTTTAATTTTATACTACCGACATATATCTCCCTCGCTAACGCTCGCTCGGTTGAAATTTAACTTATTTTTTTTTAATAATTTATTTGCATTTTAACGTCAGTATTCGTATTTTATTATTTTATTTATTTTAACATATTATATTTTCTGTATTTGTATTTTGTTATTATTTTTATTATTATGTATTATTAGTATTATGTACACTACCGTCCGAAATTGTGCGAACGCTAACATCTCGAGCTATTAAAAAACACACCCGCACAGAAACAGTAATAACTCGGTTAAAAATGAAGCTAGATGCTTTTTTTAAATTGCATTGGAAAGCTTATTAAATTTCCAATGAAATGCCACTATTTTAAGATGTATTGTATAAATAGGAAGCGAGATATCATGTTATGAAGACAAAAAAATAATTCTATTTTTTTCGGAATTTCTTACTCTGACTTTGACTCTTGGCACAGTTTAGCAAAGTTTATGAAAAAAATTGTTACTTTTTCAGACTATTCCTTGTAACCTAAGCTTTAAATAGAGACCAAGAACAGCAAAAAATATTTACGGGTTCCCGAGATATTACAAAAAGAGCCGGACCGTGCCAAGCAGAATTTTCAATCATCGATTTCTCTAATTCGCCGTTGAGTCAATTACTTGTCTGTGAAAAAAGTGTCGAAAATTAATTTTACCAAGTACATTCTTACCGGGATTAACTTTTTAAATATCGATATATAATAAATTAAATTAAAAAGTGGATCCCAGTAAGAATGTACTTGGTAAAATTAATTTTCGACACTTTTTTCACAGACAAGTAATTGACTCAACGGCGAATTAGAGAAATCGATGATTGAAAATTCTGCTTGGCACGGTCCGACTCTTTTTGTAATATCTCGGGAACCCGTAAATATTTTTTGCTGTTCTTGGTCTCTAGTTAAAGCTTAGGTTACAAGGAATAGTCTGAAAAAGTAACAATTTTTTTCATAAACTTTGCTAAACTGTGCCAAGAGTCAAAGTCAGAGTAAGAAATTCCAAAAAAAATAGAATTATTTTTTTGTCTTCATAACATGATATCTCGCTTCCTATTTATACAATACATCTTAAAATAGTGTCATTTCATTGAAAATTTAATAAGCTTTCCAATGCAATTTAAAAAAAGCATCTAGCTTCATTTTTAACCGAGTTATTACTGTTTCTGTGCGGGTGTGTTTTTTAATAGCTCGAGATGTTAGCGTTCGCACAATTTCGGACGGTAGTGTATTATAATTATCAATAAAAAGTATGAAAATCATAAGATATATTCTTCTATTATTTAAGTCAGTTTTTGAAACTGATTATAGCAATACAGGTTACTTAAAATATGTAGAAACAGTTATGTTAGTGTTATAGATTAAAAAACGTTTTTTTAAATGAGGTAAATATATTTGTTCTTCCTCGTAGAAGAAGCTTTGTAGACCATTAATTTACAAAGATTTTAAAAATCTTTGAAACAAATGTTCTCCATATAGGACTATATTACTTAAGTCCCCAAGCAATTGAGGGCTCGGATCAAAGAACCGACGCTTGTAAACGAACAGAACATTGCGAAGCGTCGGTTCTTCGATCCGAGCCCTCAATTGTGCGGATGTATGTAATTTTGTATGTGTGTGTGTGGATCTCGTTTTTGTGAACACGATAACTTCAAAACATTTCAACAAATTTATTTAAATATTGCTAGATATATTTATCATAATAATATCTGAAAACGAATTGATAGAATTTAAAAAATCCTCAAAAGATAAATTGGTATATATTAACATTACATTGCTTTTGTATTTTTAGAATTAATCTCAATAAAGAAAAGTTTAAACAAAATTTTAACTTTTATTAAAAATATTTTACTTTTTTAAAATTATGTTGTTGGTAGGCGGTCACTTTTCCCAAAACATCGCATTCCCAAAGAAGTGTCATTCCCAAAGTACTTTTTTCCCAAATTTTTTTTTCTTAAAATCATATTTTTCTAAAATAAATTGTTCATTAGTTATAATGTAAATCATTTTTTATTATGTCCAGTGTATAAATATAAATAAAACAATTATAAAATAATAACGAATAAATATAATTTCAATAATAGGTATATATAAAATTGTGAATATACGAAGAATTTAGTATTGTATGTTGTAATAATATATTACTTACCACTGAAAGATATAAACTCTTTAATATATATTTTTGTATACACATATATATTTATTAAATTTGTTTTTTTCAATTTATTAATAATATTCCTGAAAGGCACAACAATCACAAACATTAAACATAACCTTCTCAACTTGTAGATTGTTATGATTTTCTCAGTCGTCTGGGTTAGTAAGAAAGATAGAGACAAATATATTACATGTGCGCATGCGCGAAAACTATAATTTTCGTTCTTACATATAGTTTCAATGTGACGAATGGTTTCACCCAACTGAGCTAAACAGGCGAATTAAATACCTCAGCATTAAATAAATCAAAAAGGCACACAAGTCTTACTGGCTGTGAGACTTGTTGAGACTGGTGCGCACTGCATTTCTGCGCACAGGATTGACGAAACTTTCAGAAACAGTTGCGGCCAGTGCCATGAACTTTACATGAGAAAGTAAAGAAAAAAGACTATTGGGCTATTTATAGCTTTTTCTAATACAGTTCCCGAATTTCTGACAAACATTCATTGATTACCATTGAATGTTCGTTGCTAATTCAGTGTTGTTACACCGCATCCAAGAATTAGGAAATAATTCCTGAAATATCTGGTAACTTTTTTTTCCGTGTACTGTTAGGGTCGGTCGGTCGGTCGTTCTTCAACTTAATATAATAGGGAAAATATCTGGTAACTTTTTTTTCCGTGTACTGTTAGGGTCGGTCGGTCGGTCGTTCTTCAACTTAATATAATAGGGGATCTTTAAAAAGTAAGTAAATAGCAAAAAGACTGCTGTTGCTGGAATGATAAAAGTGACTTTTTGACTTTGAAAAATTCTTTATTAATACATTTCAAAGAGATTACATAGTGTTGATGTAATATACATTATTATTTTTTTTCTCAGGTATCTTGTTCCATTTGGGAACTCAAGTGTCTTTAGTGTCAATGTTTATAAAATTTATGTAATATTGTTAAGTTATTATGTTTCGTATAGGTTAAAAATTAGAAATAAAACCCTTATCGTTTGTTTTTCTTAAAAGCTAACCAATATAATAATTATAAAATCTTTTTTTTAATTTAATTTAAATAACGACATTGTGATGCTGAGACATTTTATTTTTAATCTTTTTTAAAAAGAGCCTGAAGTGGCATTTTATATTTAGTTTTGAATGGCAGTAGTGCTTCGTCAATAATTTTTGCCTCCTGGAGTTCGTCAAGGTCCATTTAATTCGTAAAAAAGTTTTTCGTTAGTTTATAAATTTGGTCCCAAATGCCGGGTAAGTTCAAATATTTATGAAGGACAAGGTTCCTGTCTCTAGGAAGGGTCTTGATTATCTCTCTGATAATTTTATTTTGAAATGTTTGTAATTTAGAGATGTTTGTATAGCAAGTGTTACTTCATAAGGAAGCAGCATAAAGTAAAATAGGTCTTATTATAGATGTATATAGAATATTGAGTTGAAGAACGTAACGCTAAAACCTTAACGAAAATAAAAAGGTGATTATCAGAGTCCGTTCAAATTTGTTCCCATTTTAACTACTACAATTCAAAAGACCATCAAAAGGAGTCAGAAAATATTCTTGTCAGAACATTAAGGGAGGTGGAAAGGGGCATAAAGTACAATTGAATTTGTTACTTTAAGTTTTTCAAAGTTTAACGATCGTTTTACTAGTTTCCAATAAAATTTGTTCCCATTTTAACTACTACAATTCCAAAGAGCGTCGAAAAAGGATTCAGAAAATATTCTTGTCACAACATTAAGGGCGGCGGAAAGGGGCAAAAAATTGAATTTTCAAATATAATTATATTTGAAAATTCAATTTTTTCAATGTTCAACGATTGTTTTACAAGTATCCATTAAAATTTGTTTCCATTTTAAAGAATAAAAAAAAAGAAACCATTCGAAAGAGCGTGTGCCCTCGAGATGGTCATAATCTCACCAGTATTCTTTTCATAGAATATTGGCATTGACTTTGTCTCACCATGAGTCACCCACATTTCTGATGTTTACAAAATTTTTCATAAAATCTTATTTTTCAATTATTAATAAATTAGTAAAAAATTTATAAACCAATAAAGCGAATTGAAATTATAAAATTAATATTAATAGAGTTTGAATTATTAAAAAAAAATTCTTAATTAATTAATTTATGTTAAAAACATTAAAATAGGATTCTTTTTCAGAATATTATTTCATCAAAAATAAAATTTAAAATGAAACGAAAATTAGAAAATAAAATCCTTGAATTATAATACTCTATATCTTGTTTACAAAATTTCGTATACTTATGAGTCATTCGTATATCATTTCTATTGTTCACCAGTTACGTATCCCCATTGAAGTACAAAATATTAAAGAAACTATTTCAAAATTAAAGTTTTATTTAGTCACCCAAGAATAAAACTAAATAAAAATTTCCTCATATTTAATTAAAATTTCTTTCTTTTACATAAACTAAATTATACATTTAATTTTTTTTTATTTTTTGTTTATAGTTTTATAAAAAAAATAGTCAATATTTAAAGGTTAATTTTTCTTTTATTTCATAAAAATAATTTTTAATATTCTTACTCCCCGTTTAGCAAGACGATCAACCTAATTGTTACCATAGTTGCTAGAGTGTGTTGGGAATGCATCCCACTTAACGTTGTCAATTTGTTCCAAATCATTTCAAAATTAAAAGTTTTATTTCGTCACCCAAGAATGAAACGAAACAAAAATTCCCTCATATTTAATTAAAATTATTAGTTCATTAAAATGTTATCGTGTTTATAAAATTGTAAGATATTTATTCTAAAAAAAATTTATTCATTTAATTTGTTAGAAAATTTTCATTTTTCGAACCATCACAAATACTCAATAAAATAAAAATAATATTATAAAATTATTCCACCCTATTACGTTATCGAGTAATTAATGCGACTTCCTAAAAACAAATAATAATTTTTGGTTATAATACGATTTCTCATTTTTCAAAATAGCAGTAATTTAAATATTATTATAGAATTAGAACTCGACTATCTTCCTTTTTTAATTAAATAAATAAAAATGGAGAGTCAAAGGAACTGACTTGAAATAATTTTTTTAGAAATTGAACATGTCCCAAAGAGAGAGATCTTGGATCGACAATCTTAATTCCAGGAAGTTAGAAGTCGAACTTGCAAATAAAGGTTTATTAGTGCCAAGAAATACTGTTGAACAGAGAAGACGGCTTCGTCACTGCGAACGTTTCCGTAATAATCAATCATTCGACACAACAAATACAACACCCGGGACAGACCTTTCTAAAAATGAAACTCGTGATAGTGAATCTACTACTTCTGCCACTAGTGAGATAGTTAATACCGATACTAATGGTCAAAATATCATTCCTCCGCGTAATATCCCGGCAGAGGGTGCTGCTTGTATCATGGAAGATGAACTTAATGTACAACCTAATACTCAAAACAATAGACCAGGCTATACTGGAACTATTCCTCGCGTAATGGGAAATGATAATGTTTTCGATATTAATCAAGACCAGGTAGGCGAAAATAGATCAAACCCACGTCGCGCTCGCGCCGACTCAACTAATGACAACGATGATTATTTTATTAATCGGAGTCAACCATTAGCTGAAGCTCCCCCACCCTATAATAATATACGGTCGGTTACACTCGATACTCGTGACAATCTTGATCATCGTGACATAGTTACTAATGTTAGAGAACAACAATCACAGGGTAGAGCTAATATCTCACACAGGCATGAAAATTACCCTCGAAATGATTATAACGAAACTAGTTACCAAAATGCTTCACGAACAGTACATACTGAAACCCAAAGTATTAACCCTAACATCTCGTATGACCACCAAACTAATCCTAATAATAGACCTATCCTTAATGATGTTACCAATACTTATCGTGCGCATTCCTATAATAAAAATAATTTTGTTAATGAAAGAACCCCTTTACGAAAATTGCCCACGTCTCACTCGAACTTATATTCTAACCAACAATACCAATCCAGACCCACTTCCCAATCACGTAGAGTAGAAAATAATCTAGATTCAAACGATCAATCTCGAGTACGCTTCAACTTAGATAACTTAAATGATAATGATCCATCGAATTATTCATTGCCCAGACAATCCACATCATCGGCTCGCAGAAATTATCCAAACACTGCAGCTCAAGCCTATGATATTATGAGGAAATGGGATATAAAATTTTCTGGGGCGCGTAGAGAAGATCCTGACGTGTTTATAAAAAGAATCCAAAGTGGTAGATCAATGATTTTTGTTAGAGACGAAGATCTCCTTAATTTATTACCTTTTTTTCTAACTGGCATCGCCGCTCGCTGGTATGACGTCCATCGTGATCGATGGTTTACATTTAATGAATTCACAAGGGATTGTAGAAATCGTTTCAGTGACCCCGACATTCAATTTGAATTAATGCAGGACATCCACCGCAGGACTCAGGGAGAATATGAGTCAGTAGCAGATTTTCTCACCTGTATGTTATCCATGTTCGACAGGTTATCTCCACGATTACTCGAATATATGAGAAATTAACTTCGCCCACCGAAACCTGTTACCACGTCTACACTTAATTATTCCTCGAAACTCGATCCGAAATTTTGCCCAATTCGAACAAATAGCCGTAGCCACTGAAAAGTCTTTCAAAGTCGCCAGGTCATACCAACCTCCACCAAAACCTGAAGGCTCGTTGTTACCCGATCTAGCTTATAAAGGCCCTACTTCTCGGTCAATCCCAAGAAAAAGAGAAAGTATTAATCAATTAGACGAAATTAACAGTAGTGAAGCAGATAAACTCGATTCACTCTTGATGGTAAATAATACATCTCATAAAAGAACAAATAATCTAGATGACAAACAAAACAATCAACGAAAAACAACATATAATTCAAATCACCAAGTAAAAAACACTGCTCTCACGAAAACTCGATCCCCTCCTTCTCCTCAAACACATAAAGTCAATCTGAAAAACGAATCAGACGTAGATGAAACACCCAGAAGATCACCCGACCTCACCTGTTGGAATTGCGATAAAAAAGGTCATCGCCACAATGACTGCACTGAGCCCAAAAACATATTATGTTACGGATGCGGCCTTAAAAACGTTACCAAACCCAAATGCCCCAATTGCTAGGGAAAAGAGGATCAGAGCCGTTAAAAGGGGTCCAAACGACTCTGAACCCCCTATTGAGACCCCAATTAACGGAAAATATTACCCTCAATAATTCTGTACAATTACCCAATTTTGACTCAAAAACTTCATTTCAAAATTCCAATTTTTCACTATTACAAAAGGAATTCAATTCACTAAAACATCCAACTATAGAAACACCTGTAAGTAAAGTTAATTCTCCTTTTAATCAGGAATCAATTCATAATTCAAAACAAAATAAAGAACCGAAAAGGAATAAGATCCTACCAACAATGATAGAAATTGAATGTCTCGATTTAGAAACTGATATCTCGGAAATTAATGGTATTTACAGTCCCAAAGATCTCAATATTTTTATATTCTGTGAATCTAACAAATATTTTGTTAACGAGAAAGAAATAGACAAAATAAAAGATAACAAAAATTTCGTCATAAAAAATAAATCCACCAAATCTAATAGTCAAGAAATTAATTCTTACCCTAAACTACAACCTATTGACAAAGTAAACACCTCTAGTACTAACCATATTAAAACTACACTCGATAAAAATAATAAACCGTCTCTAGAAATGAAACATACTGCTGAAAATTGCATGAAGTTTGTTTCAAAATATCTAATTTATGTTACCCTATGTCAGCTCCATCGAACCCTGAACCCTTGCTATATGTTATATACCCTTGCACCCGTTAAACAAAGATGTTATATAATCTCCCCGAAAGTTCTGGAAGCTACCATCACAGAATTAGAGCAAATGTTGGCAGACGATGTAATAGAACCCTCAGATAGTGATTGGTCAAATCCAATAGTCATGGTAAAGAAACCAAACGGAGAATAAAGGTTTTGTTTAGACTTGAGAAAGTTAATATCCTAACCAAAAAAGATGCATATCCACTTCCCCAGATGGATTCCATTCTTACGAAACTACGAAAGGCCCGTTATATATCCAAGATTGATTTACATAAAGGTTTTTGGCAAATACCTCTGTCAAAAGAAAGTAGAGCAAAAACAGCATTCGCTATCCCTGGTCGCGGCCTTTTTCAATTTAAAAGAATGCCCTTCGGCTTAACTAACGCACCCGCTACTTTTCAGCAGTTAGTTGATCGTTTAATAGGCCCCGAAATGGATCCTTATTGCTTTGCTTATTTAGATGACATAATAATAGTTACTGAAACTTTCGAAGAACATTTGAAATGGCTCGCTGTTGTTTTAGGAAAATTAAAAGATGCTGGTTTAAAAATTAATCTAAATAAATGCGAATTTGTTGTTCCTCAGGTTCGTTACCTTGGATTTATGGTCAATGAAAAAGGTTTGCTAGTAGATCCAGACAAAGTTGCCCCGATACAGAACTATCCCCCTCTTGTTAACGTAAAAGAATTGCGCCGCTTTCTAGGAATGGCTAGTTGGTATCGTCGTTTCATTCCTCATTATGCCACTATCTCGTCACCACTGAACAAACTCCTTTGTAAGAAACAACGATGGCATTGGACAGAACAACAACAACTTGCTTTTGAAGCTATACGAAAAATCCTAGGTGATGCCCCCGTATTGTCAAGACCTGATTTCAATCATCCCTTTGAGTTACAAACAGATGCATGTGATGCAGGTTTAGGCGCAGTATTAACCCAAAGAATAGAAGAAATAGAATATGTTATTTGTTATGCAAGTAGGACTTTGTCAGCAGCAGAACGTCAATAATCGACCAATGAAAAGGAATGTCTGGCCGTCATCTGGTCCATTCAAGAATTTAGAGTCTACCTTGAGGGTTATCACTTCACAGTGATAACAGATCACAGTAGTCTCAAATGGTTACATAATCTTCGAAATCCGACTGGTAGACTAGCTAGATGGTCGTTAGCATTGTTGGAATACGATTTTGAAATTGTACATCGAAAAGGAGCCATGCATCACGTTCCAGACGCTCTTTCTCGTATCTCTCTTACTGTTACCAACGAGTCAATCAAAAATCCTGAAGAAGTCCTATATGAAGTCATAGAAACTGATCAATCCTGGTATAACCGCCGTTTCCTTTCAGTCACTGAATTTCCCGGTCGCTTCCCTAATTGGCAAATTACCGATGGCAAACTTTATTATCATAGACCAGATCCCATCATCTCTACTATTACCGAAGACCTCAATGCCTGGAAATTAGTCCCATCCGAAAAAGATCGAGGAAAGATTCTTAAAGAAGCTCACGACGAACCCCAAGCAGGACACTTAGGTACACAAAAAACATACGTGCAAATAGCAACAAACTACTATTGGCCAGGTTGCTATCGTGAAGTTGCCAAGTTTGTTCGACACTGTTCAACATGTCAATCCTGTAAAGTTGATCAATCAGTACCTCCAGGTCTAATGGGAAAACGCATTGTTGAGCAACCAGCGACCGTCATGGCCACTGATATTATGGGACCGGTCCCACCGAGTCGCGCTAGTTTTAAATACATTTTAGTTATCCAAGATATTTTCACAAAGTGGATTGAAATCAAAGCTCTCAGAAATGCTACAGGTAAATTAGTTACAGAATCCCTTCGAGAATTAATTATCAATCGTTGGGGCACGCCCCTAGTACTCATTACAGATAATGGAACAGAATTTGTTAACAGCGTCATACGTTCCTTTGCTGAAGAATTTGGAATATACCACTCAACCACCCCACCTTACCACCCACAATCAAACCCAGTAGAGAGAGTTAATAGAGTACTAAAAACTATGATCATATCCTTTATTGATCAAGATCATCGTAATTGGGATAAAAATCTAGGAGAATTCAGATTTGCATACAACACAGCACACCACGAAACACTTAAAACATCCCCCGCTTTCCTAAATTTCGGCCGTCATCCTAAAGCTATCAACGAGATTCGTAGTAAACCTAGTAACCATCTCGAAATTGATCCTCAAAACCCCCAGTTGTGGGAAGATAGAATGAAAAAGTTACAAATTATGAAAGATTGGGTGTTAGAAAATATGGATAAAGCTTTCGTAAAACAATCTTATTATTATAATAATAATGGGACGTCACCGTCCCATTAAATATACTGTTGGAGATTTAGTCCTAACACGTTGTCGCACCTTATCCTCCAAACAAAAAAATATTACCTCAAAATTAAATCCTAGGTATGTAGGACCATATAAAATTGTAAAAATCCTCTCTCCTTGTGTTGTCAAATTATGTGACCTGTCTCTTGCCCACTTGGGAAAAGTTCATGTCCAAGATATAAAACCTTTTCTT
Organism: Leptopilina drosophilae; assembly: GCA_032873175.1. Taxonomy (NCBI): domain Eukaryota; kingdom Metazoa; phylum Arthropoda; class Insecta; order Hymenoptera; family Figitidae; genus Leptopilina; species Leptopilina drosophilae. The sequence continues at coordinate 29,065,337 of CM065482.1, read as the reverse complement.
AAAACTAATTTCGATTCCAATTTTATAGATACGGAAGAAAAGTCACCAAAGATGACGGAGGAGGAAGTCACCCAATTACGTTTAGTAATTCAAAACCAGACTCAAATCATCGACAGTCTAGTTAGTCAATTGGCAATAGCGGAGAAAAACGAACAGGAGTATCCTCTCTTCATGAAGAGAGCACGCGAATGCCATAGAGATCAGGAGGTTGAGAATCGGCAGCTCGTCATGAAAGTAGCCGAATTAGAGAAAATCATATCCGATTACCATCAAGTAAAAGAACTCGAAAAGTCCTTGACAGAAGCCGACGAGTCCTTTTCTTTACCTCGATCATCTTGGAAGTTCCTGAAGTCACACGCTAACATTCTGCAGCACATAGAGTCTCTATATCCAGGTTTATATCAAGCCTTCCAAGAAGCTTCCATTTTGGAAGAACAATTTCAAATGACAAATCACAATGTTGTCATAGTCGAGCCGCCTGTCGAGCCCACAGAAAAGCTTGATAATCCCAACGTTTCTTCCCCTTGACCTGTATCACCAACATCTTCTATAATCCAAATAACTATCTCCGATGATGAGATAGAAGATAATCCTACGATTCTTCCCTTACCTCAAGTAACAATTCTATGATACGAAACGAAATAAGTTCCCAAATAACACCAGAAGCGTTGTCAATTCAAACGTCTTCTCCTTTTGCATCACCAATTATAATGATAAACGAATCGTCACGAGACAACGAGATCCCCTCTGAGATTGAATCATCACCCTCAAAAACAACAAACTCTGTGACAGAAAATGGAACCCATGAACCCAATCACACACACACACACAACCCAAGCTTCTTTCGTTCTCGATCAACCCCAAAGATCCTCATCCAATAATCAAAGAAAATTTTGTAAGCCCCGGGAATGCCAAAATCAAACAATTACTCCCTAAACGATCATCTAATAAAAAACGCTCTCGTTCACCCACAGCCCTATTACGAACCAATCAAATCAATCGTCAAATAACTTAGACAATCAATCACCTCAAAGAACATCTCGAACACCCAATCGATCGTCATGGCGTCGTCATCATTCACTCGCCCCGGACCATCAAGACGCACCTATTCACGATGTTGTCGATCATCTCACCGATCACACACACCACAGTATCAGTCGAAATGTTCTAGAGTAAGGACGCAAAAAGTACAACTGAATTTGTAAATTCAAGTTATTCAAAGTTTAACGATCGTTTTACTAGTCTCTATAAAAATTTGTTTTTATTTTAACTATTACTATTCGAAAGAGCATCGAAAAAGGAGTCAGAAAATATTCTTGTCAGAAAATTAAGAGCGGCGGAAAGGGGCATAAAGTTCAATTAAATTTGTAAATTCAATTTTTTGAACGTTTAACTATTGTTTTACAAGTTTCCATTAAAATTTGATCCCATTTTAAGTATTGCCATTCGAAATAGCGTCAAAGAAGGAGTCAGAAAATATTCTTGTCAGAATATTAAGGACGGCGGAAAGGGGCAAAAAGTACAATTGAATTTGTAAATTCAATTTTTGAATGTTTAATGATTGTTTTACTATAGTCTCCAATAAAATTTGTTCCCATTTTAACTATTACCATTCGAAAGAGCGTCGAAAAAGAATTCAGAAAATATTCTTGTCAGAACATTAAGAGCGGCGGAAAGGGGCATAAAGTACAACTAAATTTGTAAATTAAAGTTTTTCAAAGTTTAACGATCGTTTTACTAGTCAACATTAAAATTTGTTTCCATTTTAACTATTACCATTCGAAAGAGCGTCAAGAAAGGAGTCAGAAAATATTCTTGTCACAACATTAAGGGCGGCGGAAAGAGGCAAAAAGTACAATTAAATTAGTAAATTCAATTTTTTGAATGTTTTACGATTGTTTTACAAGTCTCCATTAAAATTTGTTTCCATTTTAACTATTACCAATTTCGAAAGAGCGTCAAAGAAGGAGTCAGAAAATATTCTTGTCACAACATTAAGGGCGGCGGAAAGAGGCAAAAAGTATAATTGAATATATAAATTCAATTTTTTCAATGTTTAACGATTGTTTTACTAGTCTCCATTAAAATTTGTTCCCATTTTAACTATTACCATTCGAAAGAGCGTCAAAGAAGGAGTCAGAAAATATTCTTGTCACAACATTAAGTGCGGCGGAAAGAGGCAAAAGTACAATTAAATTTATAAATTCAATTTTTTCAATGTTTAACGATTGTTTTACAAGTCTCCATTAAAATTTGTTTCCATTTTAACTATTACCAATTTCGAAAGAGCGTCAAAGAAGGAGTCAGAAAATATTCTTGTCACAACATTAAGGGCGGCGGAAAGAGGCAAAAAGTATAATTGAATATATAAATTCAATTTTTTCAATGTTTAACGATTGTTTTACTAGTCTCCATTAAAATTTGTTCCCATTTTAACTATTACCATTCGAAAGAGCGTCAAAGAAGGAGTCAGAAAATATTCTTGTCACAACATTAAGGGCGGCGGAAAGAGGCAAAAAGTATAATTGAATATATAAATTCAATTTTTTCAATGTTTAACGATTGTTTTACTAGTCTCCATTAAAATTTGTTCCCATTTTAACTATTACCATTCGAAAGAGCGTCAAAGAAGGAGTCAGAAAATATTCTTGTCACAACATTAAGGGCGGCGGAAAGAGGCAAAAGTACAATTAAATTTATAAATTCAATTTTTTCAATGTTTAACGATTGTTTTACTAGTCTCCATTAAAATTTGTTCCCATTTTAACTATTACCATTCGAAAGAGCGTCAAAGAAGGAGTCAGAAAATATTCTTGTCACAACATTAAGGGCGGCGGAAAGAGGCAAAAAGTATAATTGAATATATAAATTCAATTTTTTCAATGTTTAACGATTGTTTTACTAGTCTCCATTAAAATTTGTTCCCATTTTAACTATTACCATTCGAAAGAGCGTCAAAGAAGGAGTCAGAAAATATTCTTGTCACAACATTAAGTGCGGCGGAAAGAGGCAAAAGTACAATTAAATTTATAAATTCAATTTTTTCAATGTTTAACGATTGTTTTACAAGTCTCCATTAAAATTTGTTTCCATTTTAACTATTACCAATTTCGAAAGAGCGTCAAAGAAGGAGTCAGAAAATATTCTTGTCACAACATTAAGGGCGGCGGAAAGAGGCAAAAAGTATAATTGAATATATAAATTCAATTTTTTGAATGTTTAACGATTGTTTTACTAGTCTCCATTAAAATTTGTTCCCATTTTAACTATTACCATTCAAAAGAGCGTCGAAAAAGAATTCGGAAAATATTCTTGTCAGAACATTAAGAGCGGCGGAAAGAGGCAAAAGTACAATTAAATTTAAAAATTCAATTTTTTCAATGTTTAACGATTGTTTTACAAGTCTCCATTAAAATTTGTTTCCATTTTAACTATTTCCAATTTCGAAAGAGCGTCAAAGAAGGAGTCAGAAAATATTCTTGTCACAACATTAAGGGCGGCGGAAAGAGGCAAAAAGTATAATTGAATATATAAATTCAATTTTTTCAATGTTTAACGATTGTTTTACTAGTCTCCATTAAAATTTGTTTCCATTTTAACTATTACCAATTTCGAAAGAGCGTCAAAGAAGGAGTCAGAAAATATTCTTGTCACAACATTAAGGGCGGCGGAAAGGGGCAAAAAGTATAATTGAATATATAAATTCAATTTTTTCAATGTTTAACGATTGTTTTACAAGTCTCCATTAAAATTTGTTTCCATTTTAACTATTACCAATTTCGAAAGAGCGTCAAAGAAGGAGTCAGAAAATATTCTTGTCACAACATTAAGGGCGGCGGAAAGAGGCAAAAAGTATAATTGAATATATAAATTCAATTTTTTCAATGTTTAACGATTGTTTTACTAGTCTCCATTAAAATTTGTTTCCATTTTTACTATTACCATTCGAAAGAGCGTCAAGAAAGGAGTCAGAAAATATTCTTGTCACAACATTAAAGGCGGCGGAAAGAGGCAAAAAGTACAATTAAATTAGTAAATTCAATTTTTTGAATGTTTTACGATTGTTTTACAAGTCTCCATTAAAATTTGTTTCCATTTTAACTATTACCAATTTCGAAAGAGCGTCAAAGAAGGAGTCAGAAAATATTCTTGTCACAACATTAAGGGCGGCGGAAAGAGGCAAAAAGTATAATTGAATATATAAATTCAATTTTTTCAATGTTTAACGATTGTTTTACTAGTCTCCATTAAAATTTGTTCCCATTTTAACTATTACCATTCGAAAGAGCGTCAAGAAAGGAGTCAGAAAATATTCTTGTCACAACATTAAGTGCGGCGGAAAGAGGCAAAAGTACAATTAAATTTATAAATTCAATTTTTTCAATGTTTAACGATTGTTTTACAAGTCTCCATTAAAATTTGTTTCCATTTTAACTATTACCAATTTCGAAAGAGCGTCAAAGAAGGAGTCAGAAAATATTCTTGTCACAACATTAAGGGCGGCGGAAAGAGGCAAAAAGTATAATTGAATATATAAATTCAATTTTTTCAATGTTTAACGATTGTTTTACTAGTCTCCATTAAAATTTGTTCCCATTTTAACTATTACCATTCAAAAGAGCGTCGAAAAAGAATTCAGAAAATATTCTTGTCACAACATTAAGTGCGGCGGAAAGAGGCAAAAGTACAATTAAATTTAAAAATTCAATTTTTTCAATGTTTAACGATTGTTTTACAAGTCTCCATTAAAATTTGTTTCCATTTTAACTATTACCAATTTCGAAAGAGCGTCAAAGAAGGAGTCAGAAAATATTCTTGTCACAACATTAAGGGCGGCGGAAAGAGGCAAAAAGTATAATTGAATATATAAATTCAATTTTTTCAATGTTTAACGATTGTTTTACTAGTCTCCATTAAAATTTGTTTCCATTTTTACTATTACCATTCGAAAGAGCGTCAAGAAAGGAGTCAGAAAATATTCTTGTCACAACATTAAGGGCGGCGGAAAGAGGCAGAAAGTATAATTGAATATATAAATTCAATTTTTTCAATGTTTAACGATTGTTTTACTAGTCTCCATTAAAATTTGTTTCCATTTTAACTATTACCATTCGAAAGAGCGTCAAAGAAGGAGTCAGAAAATATTCTTGTCACAACATTAAGTGCGGCGGAAAGAGGCAAAAGTACAATTAAATTTATAAATTCAATTTTTTCAATGTTTAACGATTGTTTTACAAGTCTCCATTAAAATTTGTTTCCATTTTAACTATTACCAATTTCGAAAGAGCGTCAAAGAAGGAGTCAGAAAATATTCTTGTCACAACATTAAGGGCGGCGGAAAGAGGCAGAAAGTATAATTGAATATATAAATTCAATTTTTTCAATGTTTAACGATTGTTTTACTAGTCTCCATTAAAATTTGTTCCCATTTTAACTATTACCATTCGAAAGAGCGTCAAAGAAGGAGTCAGAAAATATTCTTGTCACAACATTAAGGGCGGCGGAAAGAGGCAGAAAGTATAATTGAATTTATAAATTCAATTTTTTCAATGTTTAACGATTGTTTTACAAGTCTCCATTAAAATTTGTTTCCATTTTAACTATTACCAATTTCGAAAGAGCGTCAAAGAAGGAGTCAGAAAATATTCTTGTCACAACATTAAGGGCGGCGGAAAGAGGCAAAAAGTATAATTGAATATATAAATTCAATTTTTTCAATGTTTAACGATTGTTTTACTAGTCTCCATTAAAATTTGTTCCCATTTTAACTATTACCATTCGAAAGAGCGTCAAAGAAGGAGTCAGAAAATATTCTTGTCACAACATTAAGTGCGGCGGAAAGAGGCAAAAGTACAATTAAATTTATAAATTCAATTTTTTCAATGTTTAACGATTGTTTTACAAGTCTCCATTAAAATTTGTTTCCATTTTAACTATTACCAATTTCGAAAGAGCGTCAAAGAAGGAGTCAGAAAATATTCTTGTCACAACATTAAGGGCGGCGGAAAGAGGCAAAAAGTATAATTGAATATATAAATTCAATTTTTTCAATGTTTAACGATTGTTTTACTAGTCTCCATTAAAATTTGTTCCCATTTTAACTATTACCAATTTCGAAAGAGCGTCAAACAAGGAGTCAGAAAATATTCTTGTCACAACATTAAGTGCGGCGGAAAGAGGCAAAAGTACAATTAAATTTATAAATTCAATTTTTTCAATGTTTAACGATTGTTTTACAAGTCTCCATTAAAATTTGTTTCCATTTTAACTATTACCAATTTCGAAAGAGCGTCAAAGAAGGAGTCAGAAAATATTCTTGTCACAACATTAAGGGCGGCGGAAAGAGGCAAAAAGTATAATTGAATATATAAATTCAATTTTTTCAATGTTTAACGATTGTTTTACTAGTCTCCATTAAAATTTGTTTCCATTTTAACTATTACCATTCGAAAGAGCGTCAAAGAAGGAGTCAGAAAATATTCTTGTCACAACATTAAGGGCGGCGGAAAGAGGCAAAAAGTATAATTGAATATATAAATTCAATTTTTTCAATGTTTAACGATTGTTTTACAAGTCTCCATTAAAATTTGTTTCCATTTTAACTATTACCAATTTCGAAAGAGCGTCAAAGAAGGAGTCAGAAAATATTCTTGTCACAACATTAAGGGCGGCGGAAAGAGGCAAAAAGTATAATTGAATATATAAATTCAATTTTTTCAATGTTTAACGATTGTTTTACTAGTCTCCATTAAAATTTGTTTCCATTTTAACTATTACCATTCGAAAGAGCGTCAAAGAAGGAGTCAGAAAATATTCTTGTCACAACATTAAGTGCGGCGGAAAGAGGCAAAAGTACAATTAAATTTATAAATTCAATTTTTTCAATGTTTAACGATTGTTTTACAAGTCTCCATTAAAATTTGTTTCCATTTTAACTATTACCAATTTCGAAAGAGCGTCAAAGAAGGAGTCAGAAAATATTCTTGTCACAACATTAAGGGCGGCGGAAAGAGGCAAAAAGTATAATTGAATATATAAATTCAATTTTTTCAATGTTTAACGATTGTTTTACTAGTCTCCATTAAAATTTGTTCCCATTTTAACTATTACCATTCAAAAGAGCGTCAAAAAAGAATTCAGAAAATATTCTTGTCAGAACATTAAGAGCGGCGGAAAGAGGCAAAAGTACAATTAAATTTATAAATTCAATTTTTTCAATGTTTAACGATTGTTTTACTAGTCTCCATTAAAATTTGTTTCCATTTTTACTATTACCATTCGAAAGAGCGTCAAGAAAGGAGTCAGAAAATATTCTTGTCACAACATTAAGGGCGGCGGAAAGAGGCAAAAAGTATAATTGAATATATAAATTCAATTTTTTCAATGTTTAACGATTGTTTTACAAGTCTCCATTAAAATTTGTTTCCATTTTAACTATTACCAATTTCGAAAGAGCGTCAAAGAAGGAGTCAGAAAATATTCTTGTCACAACATTAAGGGCGGCGGAAAGAGGCAAAAAGTATAATTGAATATATAAATTCAATTTTTTCAATGTTTAACGATTGTTTTACTAGTCTCCATTAAAATTTGTTCCCATTTTAACTATTACCATTCGAAAGAGCGTCAAAGAAGGAGTCAGAAAATATTCTTGTCACAACATTAAGTGCGGCGGAAAGAGGCAAAAGTACAATTAAATTTATAAATTCAATTTTTTCAATGTTTAACGATTGTTTTACAAGTCTCCATTAAAATTTGTTTCCATTTTAACTATTACCAATTTCGAAAGAGCGTCAAAGAAGGAGTCAGAAAATATTCTTGTCACAACATTAAGGGCGGCGGAAAGAGGCAAAAAGTATAATTGAATATATAAATTCAATTTTTTCAATGTTTAACGATTGTTTTACTAGTCTCCATTAAAATTTGTTTCCCATTTTAACTATTACCATTCGAAAGAGCGTCAAAGAAGGAGTCAGAAAATATTCTTGTCACAACATTAAGGGCGGCGGAAAGAGGCAAAAAGTATAATTGAATATATAAATTCAATTTTTTCAATGTTTAACGATTGTTTTACAAGTCTCCATTAAAATTTGTTTCCATTTTAACTATTACCAATTTCGAAAGAGCGTCAAAGAAGGAGTCAGAAAATATTCTTGTCACAACATTAAGGGCGGCGGAAAGAGGCAAAAAGTATAATTGAATATATAAATTCAATTTTTTCAATGTTTAACGATTGTTTTACTAGTCTCCATTAAAATTTGTTCCCATTTTAACTATTACCATTCGAAAGAGCGTCAAAGAAGGAGTCAGAAAATATTCTTGTCACAACATTAAGTGCGGCGGAAAGAGGCAAAAGTACAATTAAATTTATAAATTCAATTTTTTCAATGTTTAACGATTGTTTTACAAGTCTCCATTAAAATTTGTTTCCATTTTAACTATTACCAATTTCGAAAGAGCGTCAAAGAAGGAGTCAGAAAATATTCTTGTCACAACATTAAGGGCGGCGGAAAGAGGCAAAAAGTATAATTGAATATATAAATTCAATTTTTTCAATGTTTAACGATTGTTTTACTAGTCTCCATTAAAATTTGTTCCCATTTTAACTATTACCATTCAAAAGAGCGTCGAAAAAGAATTCAGAAAATATTCTTGTCACAACATTAAGTGCGGCGGAAAGAGGCAAAAGTACAATTAAATTTAAAAATTCAATTTTTTCAATGTTTAACGATTGTTTTACAAGTCTCCATTAAAATTTGTTTCCATTTTAACTATTACCAATTTCGAAAGAGCGTCAAAGAAGGAGTCAGAAAATATTCTTGTCACAACATTAAGGGCGGCGGAAAGAGGCAAAAAGTATAATTGAATATATAAATTCAATTTTTTCAATGTTTAACGATTGTTTTACTAGTCTCCATTAAAATTTGTTTCCATTTTTACTATTACCATTCGAAAGAGCGTCAAGAAAGGAGTCAGAAAATATTCTTGTCACAACATTAAGGGCGGCGGAAAGAGGCAAAAAGTATAATTGAATATATAAATTCAATTTTTTCAATGTTTAACGATTGTTTTACTAGTCTCCATTAAAATTTGTTCCCATTTTAACTATTACCATTCGAAAGAGCGTCAAAGAAGGAGTCAGAAAATATTCTTGTCACAACATTAAGGGCGGCGGAAAGAGGCAAAAAGTATAATTGAATATATAAATTCAATTTTTTCAATGTTTAACGATTGTTTTACAAGTCTCCATTAAAATTTGTTTCCATTTTAACTATTACCAATTTCGAAAGAGCGTCAAAGAAGGAGTCAGAAAATATTCTTGTCACAACATTAAGGGCGGCGGAAAGAGGCAAAAAGTATAATTGAATATATAAATTCAATTTTTTCAATGTTTAACGATTGTTTTACTAGTCTCCATTAAAATTTGTTCCCATTTTAACTATTACCATTCAAAAGAGCGTCGAAAAAGAATTCAGAAAATATTCTTGTCAGAACATTAAGAGCGGCGGAAAGAGGCAAAAAGTACAATTAAATTTATAAATTCAATTTTTTCAATGTTTAACGATTGTTTTACAAGTCTCCATTAAAATTTGTTTCCATTTTAACTATTACCAATTTCGAAAGAGCGTCAAAGAAGGAGTCAGAAAATATTCTTGTCACAACATTAAGGGCGGCGGAAAGAGGCAAAAAGTATAATTGAATATATAAATTCAATTTTTTCAATGTTTAACGATTGTTTTACTAGTCTCCATTAAAATTTGTTCCCATTTTAACTATTACCATTCGAAAGAGCGTCAAAGAAGGAGTCAGAAAATATTCTTGTCACAACATTAAGTGCGGCGGAAAGAGGCAAAAGTACAATTAAATTTATAAATTCAATTTTTTCAATGTTTAACGATTGTTTTACAAGTCTCCATTAAAATTTGTTTCCATTTTAACTATTACCAATTTCGAAAGAGCGTCAAAGAAGGAGTCAGAAAATATTCTTGTCACAACATTAAGGGCGGCGGAAAGAGGCAAAAAGTATAATTGAATATATAAATTCAATTTTTTCAATGTTTAACGATTGTTTTACTAGTCTCCATTAAAATTTGTTCCCATTTTAACTATTACCATTCAAAAGAGCGTCGAAAAAGAATTCAGAAAATATTCTTGTCAGAACATTAAGAGCGGCGGAAAGGGGCATAAAGTACAACTAAATTTGTAAATTAAAGTTTTTCAAAGTTTAACGATCGTTTTACTAGTCTCCATTAAAATTTGTTTCCATTTTTACTATTGCCATTCGAAAGAGCGTCAAGAAAGGAGTCAGAAAATATTCTTGTCACAACATTAAGGGCGGCGGAAAGAGGCAAAAAGTACAATTAAATTAGTAAATTCAATTTTTTGAATGTTTTACGATTGTTTTACAAGTCTCCATTAAAATTTGTTTCCATTTTAACTATTACCAATTTCGAAAGAGCGTCAAAGAAGGAGTCAGAAAATATTCTTGTCACAACATTAAGGGCGGCGGAAAGAGGCAAAAAGTATAATTGAATATATAAATTCAATTTTTTCAATGTTTAACGATTGTTTTACTAGTCTCCATTAAAATTTGTTCCCATTTTAACTATTACCATTCGAAAGAGCGTCAAAGAAGGAGTCAGAAAATATTCTTGTCACAACATTAAGGGCGGCGGAAAGAGGCAAAAAGTATAATTGATTTTATAAATTCAATTTTTTCAATGTTTAACGATTGTTTTACAAGTCTCCATTAAAATTTGTTTCCATTTTAACTATTACCAATTTCGAAAGAGCGTCAAAGAAGGAGTCAGAAAATATTCTTGTCACAACATTAAGGGCGGCGGAAAGAGGCAAAAAGTATAATTGAATATATAAATTCAATTTTTTCAATGTTTAACGATTGTTTTACTAGTCTCCATTAAAATTTGTTCCCATTTTAACTATTACCATTCGAAAAAGCGTCAAAAAAGGAGTCAGAAAATATTCTTGTCACAACATTAAGTGCGGCGGAAAGAGGCAAAAAGTACAATTAAATTTAAAAATTCAATTTTTTCAATGTTTAACGATTGTTTTACAAGTCTCCATTAAAATTTGTTTCCATTTTAACTATTACCAATTTCGAAAGAGCGTCAAAGAAGGAGTCAGAAAATATTCTTGTCACAACATTAAGGGCGGCGGAAAGAGGCAAAAAGTATAATTGAATATATAAATTCAATTTTTTCAATGTTTAACGATTGTTTTACTAGTCTCCATTAAAATTTGTTTCCATTTTTACTATTACCATTCGAAAGAGCGTCAAGAAAGGAGTCAGAAAATATTCTTGTCACAACATTAAGGGCGGCGGAAAGAGGCAAAAGTACAATTAAATTTATAAATTCAATTTTTTCAATGTTTAACGATTGTTTTACTAGTCTCCATTAAAATTTGTTCCCATTTTAACTATTACCATTCGAAAGAGCGTCAAAGAAGGAGTCAGAAAATATTCTTGTCACAACATTAAGGGCGGCGGAAAGAGGCAGAAAGTATAATTGAATTTATAAATTCAATTTTTTCAAAGTTTAACGATCGTTTTACTAGTCTCCATTAAAATTTGTTTCCATTTTAACTATTACCAATTTCGAAAGAGCGTCAAAGAAGGAGTCAGAAAATATTCTTGTCACAACATTAAGGGCGGCGGAAAGAGGCAAAAAGTATAATTGAATATATAAATTCAATTTTTTCAATGTTTAACGATTGTTTTACTAGTCTCCATTAAAATTTGTTCCCATTTTAACTATTACCATTCAAAAGAGCGTCAAAAAAGAATTCAGAAAATATTCTTGTCACAACATTAAGGGCGTCGGAAAGAGGCAAAAAGTACAATTAAATTAGTAAATTCAATTTTTTGAATGTTTTACGATTGTTTTACAAGTCTCCATTAAAATTTGTTTCCATTTTAACTATTACCAATTTCGAAAGAGCGTCAAAGAAGGAGTCAGAAAATATTCTTGTCACAACATTAAGGGCGGCGGAAAGATGCAGAAAGTATAATTGAATTTATAAATTCAATTTTTTCAATGTTTAACGATTGTTTTACAAGTCTCCATTAAAATTTGTTTCCATTTTAACTATTACCAATTTCGAAAGAGCGTCAAAGAAGGAGTCAGAAAATATTCTTGTCACAACATTAAGGGCGGCGGAAAGAGGCAGAAAGTATAATTGAATATATAAATTCAATTTTTTCAATGTTTAACGATTGTTTTACTAGTCTCCATTAAAATTTGTTCCCATTTTAACTATTACCATTCGAAAGAGCGTCAAAGAAGGAGTCAGAAAATATTCTTGTCACAACATTAAGGGCGGCGGAAAGAGGCAGAAAGTATAATTAAATTTATAAATTCAATTTTTTCAATGTTTAACGATTGTTTTACTAGTCTCCATTAAAATTTGTTTCCATTTTAACTATTACCATTCGAAAGAGCGTCAAAGAAGGAGTCAGAAAATATTCTTGTCACAACATTAAGGGCGGCGGAAAGAGGCAGAAAGTATAATTGAATATATAAATTCAATTTTTTCAATGTTTAACGATTGTTTTACTAGTCTCCATTAAAATTTGTTCCCATTTTAACTATTACCAATTTCGAAAGAGCGTCAAAGAAGGAGTCAGAAAATATTCTTGTCACAACATTAAGGACGGCGGAAAGGTGCATAATGTACAACTGAATATATAAATTCATTTTTTTCAATGTTTAACGATTGTTTTACTAGTCTCAATTAAAATTTGTTCCCATTTTAACTATTACCATTCGAAAGAGCGTCAAGAAAGGAGTCAGAAAATATTCTTGTCACAACATTAAGTGCGGCGGAAAGAGGCAAAAGTACAATTAAATTTATAAATTCAATTTTTTCAATGTTTAACGATTGTTTTACTAGTCTCCATTAAAATTTGTTTCCATTTTAACTATTACCATTCGAAAGAGCGTCAAAGAAGGAGTCAGAAAATATTCTTGTCACAACATTAAGGGCGGCGGAAAGAGGCAAAAAGTATAATTGAATATATAAATTCAATTTTTTCAATGTTTAACGATTGTTTTACTAGTCTCCATTAAAATTTGTTTCCATTTTAACTATTACCATTCGAAAGAGCGTCAAAGAAGGAGTCAGAAAATATTCTTGTCACAACATTAAGGGCGGCGGAAAGAGGCAAAAAGTAAAAATAAATATATAAATTCAATTTTTTCAATGTTTAACGATTGTTTTACAAGTCTCCATTAAAATTTGTTTCCATTTTAACTATTACCAATTTCGAAAGAGCGTCAAAGAAGGAGTCAGAAAATATTCTTGTCACAACATTAAGGGCGGCGGAAAGAGGCATAAAGTACAACTAAATTTGTAAATTAAAGTTTTTCAAAGTTTAACGATCGTTTTACTAGTCTCCATTAAAATTTGTTTCCATTTTAACTATTACCAATTTCGAAAGAGCGTCAAAGAAGGAGTCAGAAAATATTCTTGTCACAACATTAAGGGCGGCGGAAAGAGGCAAAAAGTATAATTGAATATATAAATTCAATTTTTTCAATGTTTAACGATTGTTTTACAAGTCTCCATTAAAATTTGTTTCCATTTTAACTATTACCAATTTCGAAAGAGCGTCAAAGAAGGAGTCAGAAAATATTCTTGTCACAACATTAAGGGCGGCGGAAAGAGGCAAAAAGTATAATTGAATATATAAATTCAATTTTTTCAATGTTTAACGATTGTTTTACTAGTCTCCATTAAAATTTGTTCCCATTTTAACTATTACCATTCGAAAGAGCATCGAAAAAGAATTCAGAAAATATTCTTGTCATAACATTAAGTGCGGCGGAAAGAGGCAAAAGTACAATTAAATTTATAACTTCAATTTTTTCAATGTTTAACGATTGTTTTACTAGTCTCCATTAAAATTTGTTTCCATTTTAACTATTACCAATTTCGAAAGAGCGTCAAAGAAGGAGTCAGAAAATATTCTTGTCACAACATTAAGGGCGGCGGAAAGAGGCATAAAGTACAACTAAATTTGTAAATTAAAGTTTTTCAAAGTTTAACGATTGTTTTACTAGTCTCCATTAAAATTTGTTCCCATTTTAACTATTACCATTCGAAAGAGCGTCAAAGAAGGAGTCAGAAAATATTCTTGTCACAACATTAAGGGCGGCGGAAAGAGGCAAAAAGTATAATTGAATATATAAATTCAATTTTTTCAATGTTTAACGATTGTTTTACAAGTCTCCATTAAAATTTGTTTCCATTTTAACTATTACCAATTTCGAAAGAGCGTCAAAGAAGGAGTCAGAAAATATTCTTGTCACAACATTAAGGGCGGCGGAAAGAGGCAAAAAGTATAATTAAATATATAAATTCAATTTTTTCAATGTTTAACGATTGTTTTACTAGTCTCCATTAAAATTTGTTCCCATTTTAACTATTACCATTCAAAAGAGCGTCAAAAAAGAATTCAGAAAATATTCTTGTCAGAACATTAAGAGCGGCGGAAAGGGGCATAAAGTACAACTAAATTTGTAAATTAAAGTTTTTCAATGTTTAACGATTGTTTTACTAGTCTCCATTAAAATTTGTTCCCATTTTAACTATTACCATTCGAAAGAGCGTCAAAGAATGAGTCAGAAAATATTCTTGTCACAACATTAAGGGCGGCGGAAAGAGGCAAAAAGTATAATTGAATATATAAATTCAATTTTTTCAATGTTTAACGATTGTTTTACTAGTCTCCATTAAAATTTGTTCCCATTTTAACTATTACCAATTTCGAAAGAGGGTCAAAAAAGGAGTCAGAAAATATTCTTGTCAGAACATTAAGGACGGCGGAAAGGGGCAAAAAGTACAACTGAATATATAAATTCATTTTTTTCAATGTTTAACGATTGTTTTACTAGTCTCCATTAAAGTTTGTTTCCATTTTAACTATTACCATTCGAAAGAGCGTCAAAGAAGGAGTCAGAAAATATTCTTGTCACAACATTAAGGGCGGCGGAAAGAGGCAGAAAGTATAATTAAATTTATAAATTCAATTTTTTCAATGTTTAACGATTGTTTTACAAGTCTCCATTAAAATTTGTTTCCATTTTAACTATTACCAATTTCGAAAGAGCGTCAAAGAAGGAGTCAGAAAATATTCTTGTCACAACATTAAGGGCGGCGGAAAGAGGCAAAAAGTATAATTGAATATATAAATTCAATTTTTTCAATGTTTAACGATTGTTTTACTAGTCTCCATTAAAATTTGTTCCCATTTTAACTATTACCATTCGAAAGAGCGTCGAAAAAGAATTCAGAAAATATTCTTGTCAGAACATTAAAAGCGGCGGAAAGAGGCATAAAGTACAACTAAATTTGTAAATTAAAGTTTTTCAAAGTTTAACGATCGTTTTACTAGTCTCCATTAAAATTTGTTTCCATTTTTACTATTACCATTCGAAAGAGCGTCAAGAAAGGAGTCAGAAAATATTCTTGTCACAACATTAAGGGCGGCGGAAAGAGGCAAAAAGTATAATTGAATATATAAATTCAATTTTTTCAATGTTTAACGATTGTTTTACTAGTCTCCATTAAAATTTGTTCCCATTTTAACTATTACCATTCGAAAGAGCGTCAAAGAAGGAGTCAGAAAATATTCTTGTCACAACATTAAGGGCGGCGGAAAGAGGCAGAAAGTATAATTGAATATATAAATTCAATTTTTTCAATGTTTAACGATTGTTTTACTAGTCTCCATTAAAATTTGTTCCCATTTTAACTATTACCATTCGAAAGAGCGTCAAAGAAGGAGTCAGAAAATATTCTTGTCACAACATTAAGGGCGGCGGAAAGAGGCAAAAAGTATAATTGAATATATATATTCAATTTTTTCAATGTTTAACGATTGTTTTACTAGTCTCCATTAAAATTTGTTCCCATTTTAACTATTACCATTCAAAAGAGCGTCAAAAAAGAATTCAGAAAATATTCTTGTCACAACATTAAGTGCGGCGGAAAGAGGCAAAAGTACAATTAAATTTATAAATTCAATTTTTTCAATGTTTAACGATTGTTTTACAAGTCTCCATTAAAATTTGTTTCCATTTTAACTATTACCAATTTCGAAAGAGCGTCAAAGAAGGAGTCAGAAAATATTCTTGTCACAACATTAAGTGCGGCGGAAAGAGGCAAAAGTACAATTAAATTTAAAAATTCAATTTTTTCAATGTTTAACGATTGTTTTACAAGTCTCCATTAAAATTTGTTTCCATTTTAACTATTACCATTTGAAAGTGCATCGAAAAAGAATTCAGAAAATATTCTTGTCAGAACATTAAGGGCGGCGGAAAGAGGCAAAAAGTACAATTAAATTTGTAAATTCAATTTTTTGAATGTTTAACGATTGTTTTACTAGTCTCCATTAAAATTTGTTCCCATTTTAACTATTACCATTCGAAAGAGCGTCAAAGAAGGAGTCAGAAAATATTCTTGTCACAACAATAAGGGCGGCGGAAAGAGGCAAAAAGTACAATTGAAATTTGTAAATTAAATTTTTTCAATGTTTAACGATTGTTTTACTAGTCTCCATTAAAATTTGTTCCCATTTTAACTATTACCATTCGAAAGAGCGTCAAAGAAGGAGTCAGAAAATATTCTTGTCACAACATTAAGGGCGGCGGAAAGAGGCAAAAAGTATAATTGAATATATAAATTCAATTTTTTCAATGTTTAACGATTGTTTTACTAGTCTCCATTAAAATTTGTTTCCATTTTAACTATTACCAATTTCGAAAGAGCGTCAAAGAAGGAGTCAGAAAATATTCTTGTCACAACATTAAGGGCGGCGGAAAGAGGCAAAAAGTATAATTGAATATATAAATTCAATTTTTTCAATGTTTAACGATTGTTTTACTAGTCTCCATTAAAATTTGTTCCCATTTTAACTATTACCATTCGAAAGAGCATCGAAAAAGAATTCAGAAAATATTCTTGTCACAACATTAAGAGCGGCGGAAAGAGGCATAAAAGTACAACTAAATTTGTAAATTAAAGTTTTTCAAAGTTTAACGATTGTTTTACTAGTCTCCATTAAAATTTGTTTCCATTTTAACTATTACCTATTCGAAAGAGCGTCAAAGAAGGAGTCATAAAATATTCTTGTCACAACATTAAGGGCGGCGGAAAGAGGCAAAAAGTATAATTGAATATATAAATTCAATTTTTTCAATGTTTAACGATTGTTTTACTAGTCTCCATTAAAATTTGTTCCCATTTTAACTATTACCATTCGAAAGAGCGTCAAAGAAGGAGTCAGAAAATATTCTTGTCACAACATTAAGGGCGGCGGAAAGAGGCAAAAAGTACAATTAAATTAGTAAATTCAATTTTTTGAATGTTTTACGATTGTTTTACAAGTCTCCATTAAAATTTGTTTCCATTTTAACTATTACCATTCGAAAGAGCGTCAAAGAAGGAGTCAGAAAATATTCTTGTCACAACATTAAGTGCGGCGGAAAGAGGCAAAAGTACAATTAAATTTATAAATTCAATTTTTTCAATGTTTAACGATTGTTTTACTAGTCTCCATTAAAATTTGTTCCCATTTTAACTATTACCATTCAAAAGAGCATCGAAAAAGAATTCAGAAAATATTCTTGTCACAACATTAAGGGCGGCGGAAAGAGGCAGAAAGTATAATTGAATTTATAAATTCAATTTTTTCAAAGTTTAACGATCGTTTTACTAGTCTCCATTAAAATTTGTTTCCATTTTAACTATTACCAATTTCGAAAGAGCGTCAAAGAAGGAGTCAGAAAATATTCTTGTCACAACATTAAGGGCGGCGGAAAGAGGCAAAAAGTATAATTGAATATATAAATTCAATTTTTTCAATGTTTAACGATTGTTTTACTAGTCTCCATTAAAATTTGTTCCCATTTTAACTATTACCATTCAAAAGAGCGTCAAAAAAGAATTCAGAAAATATTCTTGTCAGAACATTAAGAGCGGCGGAAAGGGGCTTAAAGTACAACTAAATTTGTAAATTAAAGTTTTTCAATGTTTAACGATTGTTTTACTAGTCTCCATTAAAATTTGTTCCCATTTTAACTATTACCATTCGAAAGAGCGTCAAGAAAGGAGTCAGAAAATATTCTTGTCACAACATTAAAGGCGGCGGAAAGAGGCAAAAAGTACAACTGAATATATAAATTTAATTTTTTCAATGTTTAACGATTGTTTTACTAGTCTCCATTAAAATTTGTTCCCATTTTAACTATTACCATTCGAAAGAGCGTCAAAGAAGGAGTCAGAAAATATTCTTGTCACAACATTAAGTGCGGCGGAAAGAGGCAAAAGTACAATTAAATTTATAAATTCAATTTTTTCAATGTTTAACGATTGTTTTACTAGTCTCCATTAAAATTTGTTCCCATTTTAACTATTACCATTCGAAAGAGCATCGAAAAAGAATTCAGAAAATATTCTTGTCACAACATTAAGGGCGGCGGAAAGAGGCAAAAAGTAAAAATAAATTTGTAAATTCAATTTTTTCAATGTTTAACGATAGTTTTACTAGTCTCCATTAAAATTTGTTTCCATTTTAACTATTACCATTCGAAAGAGCGTCAAAGAAGGAGTCAGAAAATATTCTTGTCACAACATTAAGGGCGGCGGAAAGAAGCAAAAAGTATAATTGAATATATAAATTCAATTTTTTCAATGTTTAACGATTGTTTTACTAGTCTCCATTAAAATTTGTTCCCATTTTAACTATTACCATTCGAAAGAGCATCGAAAAAGAATTCAGAAAATATTCTTGTCAGAACATTAAAAGCGGCGGAAAGAGGCATAAAGTACAACTAAATTTGTAAATTAAAGTTTTTCAAAGTTTAAGGATCGTTTTACTAGTCTCCATTAAAATTTGTTTCCATTTTAAGTATTACCATTCGAAAGAGCGTCAAAGAAGGAGTCAGAAAATACTCTTGTCACAACATTAAGGGCGGCGGAAAGAAGCAAAAAGTATAATTGAATATATAAATTCAATTTTTTCAATGTTTAACGATTGTTTTACTAGTCTCCATTAAAATTTGTTCCCATTTCAACTATTACCATTCGAAAGAGCATCGAAAAAGAATTCAGAAAATATTCTTGTCACAACATTAAGGGCGGCGGAAAGAGGCAAAAAGTACAATTAAATTAGTAAATTCAATTTTTTGAATGTTTAACGATTGTTTTACTAGTCTCCATTAAAATTTGTTCTTATTTTAACTATTACCATTCGAAAGAGCGTCGAAAAAGAATTCAGAAAATATTCTTGTCACAACATTAAGGGCTGCGGAAAGAGTCAAAAAGTACAATTAAATTAGTAAATTCAATTTTTTAAATGTTTAACGATTGTTTTACTAGTCTCCATTAAAATTTGTTCCCATTTTAACTATTACCATTCGAAAGAGCGTCAAAGAAGGAGTCAGAAAATATACTTGTCACAACATTAAGGGCGGCGGAAAGAAGCAAAAAGTAAAATTGACTAGATAAATTCAATTTTTTCAATGTTTAACGATTGTTTTACTAGTCTCCAGTAAAGTTTGTTTCCATTTTAACTATTACCATTCGAAAGAGCATCGAAAAAGAATTCAGAAAATATTCTTGTCACAACATTAAGGGCGGCGGAAAGAGGCAAAAATTACAATTAAATTTGTAAATTCAATTTTTTGAATGTTTAACGATTGTTTTAGTAGTCTCCATTAAAATTTGTTGCCATTTGAACTATTACCATTCGAAAGAGCGTCGAATAAGTAGTCAGAAAATATTCTTGTCACAACATTAAGGGCGGCGGAAAGAGGCAAAAAGTATAATTGAATATATAAATTCAATTCTTTCAATGTTTAACGATTGTTTTACTAGTCTCCATTAAAATTTGTTCCCATTTTAACTATTACCAATTTCGAAAGAGCGTCAAAGAAGGAGTCAGAAAATATTCTTGTCACAACATTAAGGGCGGCGGAAAGAGGCAAAAAGTATAATTGAATATATAAATTCAATTTTTTCAATGTTTAACGATTGTTTTACTAGTCTCCATTAAAATTTGTTCCCATTTTAACTATTACCATTCGAAAGAGCGTCGAAAAAGAATTCAGAAAATATTCTTGTCAGAACATTAAGAGCGGCGGAAAGAGGCAAAAGTACAATTAAATTTATAAATTCAATTTTTTCAATGTTTAACGATTGTTTTACTAGTCTCCATTAAAATTTGTTTCCATTTTAACTATTACCATTCGAAAGAGCGTCAAAGAAGGAGTCAGATAATACTCTTGTCACAACATTAAGGGCGGCGGAAAGAAGCAAAAAGTACAATTAAATTAGTAAATTCAATTTTTAAAATGTTTAACGATTGTTTTACTAGTCTCCATTAAAATTTGTTCCCATTTTAACTATTACCATTCGAAAGAGCGTCAAAGAAGGAGTCAGAAAATATTCTTGTCACAACATTAAGGGCGGCGGAAAGAGGCAGAAAGTATAATTGAATTTATAAATTCAATTTTTTCAATGTTTAACGATTGTTTTACTAGTCTCCATTAAAATTTGTTCCCATTTTAACTATTACCATTCGAAAGAGCGTCAAAGAAGGAGTCAGAAAATATTCTTGTCACAACATTAAGGGCGGCGGAAAGAGGCAAAAAGTACAATTAAATTAGTAAATTCAATTTTTTCAATGTTTAACGATTGTTTTACTAGTCTCCATTAAAATTTGTTCCCATTTTAACTATTACCATTCAAAAGAGCGTCGAAAAGGAATTCAGAAAATATTCTTGTCACAACATTAAGGGCGGCGGAAAGAGGCATAAAGTACAACTAAATTTGTAAATTAAAGTTTTTCAAAGTTTAACGATCGTTTTACTAGTCTCCATTAAAATTTGTTTCCATTTTAACTATTACCAATTTCGAAAGAGCGTCAAAGAAGGAGTCAGAAAATATTCTTGTCACAACATTAAGGGCGGCGGAAAGAGGCAAAAAGTATAATTGAATATATAAATTCAATTTTTTCAATGTTTAACGATTGTTTTACTAGTCTCCATTAAAATTTGTTCCCATTTTAACTATTACCATTCAAAAGAGCGTCGAAAAAGAATTCAGAAAATATTCTTGTCAGAACATTAAGAGCGGCGGAAAGGGGCATAAAGTACAACTAAATTTGTAAATTAAAGTTTTTCAAAGTTTAACAATCGTTTTACTAGTCTCCATTAAAATTTGTTCCCATTTTAACTATTACCATTCAAAAGAGCGTCAAAAAAGAATTCAGAAAATATTCTTGTCACAACATTAAGGGCGGCGGAAAGAGGCAAAAAGTACAATTAAATTAGTAAATTCAATTTTTTCAATGTTTAACGATTGTTTTACTAGTCTCCATTAAAATTTGTTCCCATTTTAACTATTACCATTCGAAAGAGCGTCAAAGAAGGAGTCAGAAAATATTCTTGTCACAACATTAAGTGCGGCGGAAAGAGGCAAAAGTACAATTAAATTTTGTAAATTCAATTTTTTGAATGTTTAACGTTGTTTTACTAGTCTCCAATAAAATTTGTTCCCATTTTAACTATTACCATTCAAAAGAGCATCGAAAAAGAATTCAGAAAATATTCTTGTCACAACATTAAGGACGGCGGAAAGAGGCAAAAAGTACAACTGAATTTGTAAATTCAATTTTTTTAATGTCTAAAGATTGTTTTACTAGTCTCCATTAAAATTTGTTCCCATTTTAACTATTACCATTCGAAACAGGGTCAAAGAAGGAGTCAGAAAATATTCTTGTCACAACATTAAGGACGGCGGAAAGAGGCAAAAAGTATAATTGAATATATAAATTCAATTTTTTCAATGTTTAACGATTGTTTTACTAGTCTCCATTAAAATTTGTTCCCATTTTAACTATTACCATTCAAAAGAGCGTCGAAAAAGAATTCAGAAAATATTCTTGTCAGAACATTAAGAGCGGCGGAAAGGGGCATAAAGTACAACTAAATTTGTAAATTAAAGTTTTTCAAAGTTTAACGATCGTTTTACTAGTCTCCATTAAAATTTGTTTCCATTTTTACTATTACCATTCGAAAGAGCGTCAAAGAAGGAGTCAGAAAATATTCTTGTCACAACATTAAGGGCGGCGGAAAGAGGCAAAAAGTATAATTGAATATATAAATTCAATTTTTTCAATGTTTAACGATTGTTTTACTAGTCTCCATTAAAATTTGTTCCCATTTTAACTATTACCATTCGAAAGAGCGTCAAAGAAGGAGTCAGAAAATATTCTTGTCACAACATTAAGGGCGGCGGAAAGAGGCAAAAAGTACAATTAAATTAGTAAATTCAATTTTTTGAATGTTTAACGATTGTTTTACTAGTCTCCATTAAAATTTGTTCCCATTTTAACTATTACCATTCGAAAGAGCGTCGAATAAGGATTCAGAAATTATTCTTATCACAACATTAAGGGCGGCGGAAAGAGGCAAAAAGTACAATTAAATTAGTAAATTCAATTTTTTCAATGTTTAACGATTGTTTTACTAGTCTCCATTAAAATTTGTTCCCATTTTAACTATTACCATTCGAAAGAGCGTCAAAGAAGGAGTCAGAAAATATTCTTGTCACAACATTAAGGGCGGCGGAAAGAGGCAGAAAGTATAATTGAATATATAAATTCAATTTTTTCAATGTTTAACGATTGTTTTACTAGTCTCCATTAAAATTTGTTTCCATTTTAACTATTACCAATTTCGAAAGAGCGTCGAAAAAGAATTCAGAAAATATTCTTGTCAGAACATTAAGGACGGCGGAAAGGGGCAAAAAGTACAATTAAATTTGTAAATTCAATTTTTTGAATGTTTAAAGATTGTTTTGCTAGTCTCCATTAAAATTTGTTCCCATTTTAACTATTACCATTCGAAAGAGCGTCAAAGAAGGAGTCAGAAAATATTCTTGTCACAACATTAAGGGCGGCGGAAAGAGGCAAAAAGTACAATTAAATTAGTAAATTCAATTTTTAAAATGTTTAACGATTGTTTTACTAGTCTCCATTAAAATTTGTTCCCATTTTAACTATTACCATTCGAAAGAGCGTCAAAGAAGGAGTCAGAAAATATTCTTGTCACAACATTAAGGGCGGCGGAAAGAAGCAAAAAGTATAATTGAATATATAAATTCAATTTTTTCAATGTTTAACGATTGTTTTACTAGTCTCCATTAAAATTTGTTTCCATTTTAACTATTACCATTCGAAAGAGCATCGAAAAAGAATTCAGAAAATATTCTTGTCAGAACATTAAGAGCGGCGGAAAGGGGCAAAAGTACAATTGAATTTATAAATTCAATTTTTTCAATGTTTAACGATTGTTTTACTAGTCTCGATTAAAATTTGTTTCCATTTTAACTATTACCATTCGAAAGAGCGTCAAAGAAGGAGTCAGAAAATATTCTTGTCACAACATTAAGGGCGGCGGAAAGAGGCAAAAAGTACAATTAAATTAGTAAATTCAATTTTTTGAATGTTTAACGATTGTTTTACTAGTCTCCATTAAAATTTGTTCCCATTTTAACTATTACCATTCAAAAGAGCGTCGAAGAAGAATTCAGAAAATATTCTTGTCAGAACATTAAGGACGGCGGAAAGAGGCAAAAAGTACAACTGAATTTGTAAATTCAATTTTTTGAATGTTTAACGATTGTTTTACTAGTCTCCATTAAAATTTGTTCCCATTTTAACTATTACCATTCGAAAGAGCGTCAAAGAAGGAGTCAGAAAATATTCTTGTCACAACATTAAGGACGGCGGAAAGAGGCATAAAGTACAACTAAATTTGTAAATTAAAGTTTTTCAAAGTTTAAGGATCGTTTTACTAGTCTCCATTAAAATTTGTTCCCATTTTAACTATTACCATTCAAAAGAGCGTCGAAAAAGAATTCAGAAAATATTCTTGTCAGGACATTAAGAGCGGCGGAAAGAGGCATAAAGTACAACTAAATTAGTAAATTCAATTTTTTCAATGTTTAACGATTGTTTTACTAGTCTCCATTAAAATTTGTTTCCATTTTAACTATTACCATTCGAAAGAGCGTCAAAGAAGGAGTCAGAAAATATTCTTGTCACAACATTAAGGACGGCGGAAAGAGGCAAAAAGTATAATTGAATATATAAATTCAATTTTTTCAATGTTTAACGATTGTTTTACTAGTCTCCATTAAAATTTGTTCCCATTTTAACTATTACCATTCAAAAGAGCGTCGAAAAAGAATTCAGAAAATATTCTTGTCAGAACATTAAGAGCGGCGGAAAGGGGCAAAAAGTACAACTAAATTTGTAAATTAAAGTTTTTCAATGTTTAACGATTGTTTTGCTAGTCTCCATTAAAATTTGTTCCCATTTTAACTATTACCATTCGAAAGAGCATCGAAAAAGAATTCAGAAAATATTCTTGTCATAACATTAAGTGCGGCGGAAAGAGGCAAAAGTACAATTAAATTTATAAATTCAATTTTTTCAATGTTTAACGATTGTTTTACTAGTCTCCATTAAAATTTGTTCCCATTTTAACTATTACCATTCGAAAGAGCGTCGAAAAAGAATTCAGAAAATATTCTTGTCAGAACATTAAGAGCGGCGGAAAGGGGCATAAAGTACAACTAAATTTGTAAATTAAAGTTTTTCAATGTTTAACGATTGTTTTACTAGTCTCCATTAAAATTTGTTTCCATTTTAACTATTACCATTCGAAAGAGCGTCAAAGAAGGAGTCAGAAAATATTCTTGTCACAACATTAAGGGCGGCGGAAAGAGGCAAAAAGTACAATTAAATTAGTAAATTCAATTTTTTGAATGTTTAACGATTGTTTTACTAGTCTCCATTAAAATTTGTTCCCATTTTAACTATTACTATTCAAAAGAGCGTCGAAAAAGAATTCAGAAAATATTCTTGTCAGGACATTAAGAGCGGCGGAAAGGGGCATAAAGTACAACTAAATTTGTAAATTAAAGTTTTTCAATGTTTAACGATTGTTTTACTAGTCTCCATTAAAATTTGTTCCCATTTTAACTATTACCATTCGAAAGAGCGTCAAAGAAGGAGTCAGAAAATATTCTTGTCAGAACATTAAGAGCGGCGGAAAGGGGCATAAAGTACAACTAAATTTGTAAATTAAAGTTTTTCAAAGTTTAAGGATCGTTTTACTAGTCTCCATTAAAATTTGTTTCCATTTTAACTATTACCATTCGAAAGAGCGTCAAAGAAGGAGTCAGAAAATATTCTTGTCACAACATTAAGTGCGGCGGAAAGAGGCAAAAAGAATAATTGAATATATAAATTCAATTTTTTCAATGTTTAACGATAGTTTTACTAGTCTCCATTAAAATTTGTTCCCATTTTAACTATTACCATTCGAAAGAGCATCGAAAAAGAATTCAGAAAATATTCTTTTTAGAACATTAAGAGCGGCGGAAAGGGGCATAAAGTACAACTAAATTTGTAAATTAAAGTTTTTCAATGTTTAACGATTGTTTTACTAGTCTCCATTAAAATTTGTTCCCATTTTAACTATTACCATTCGAAAGAGCGTCGAAAAAGAATTCAGAAAATATTCTTGTCAGAACATTAAGAGCGGCGGAAAGGGGCAAAAAGTACAATTAAATTTGTAAATTCAATTTTTTGAATGTTTAACGATTGTTTTACTAGTCTCCATTAAAATTTGTTCCCATTTTAACTATTACCATTCGAAAGAGCGTCGAAAAAGAATTCAGAAAATATTCTTGTCAGAACATTAAGAGCGGCGGAAAGGGGCATAAAGTACAACTAAATTTGTAAATTAAAGTTTTTCAATGTTTAACGATTGTTTTACTAGTCTCCATTAAAATTTGTTCCCATTTTAACTATTACCATTCGAAAGAGCGTCAAAGAAGGAGTCAGAAAATATTCTTGTCACAACATTAAGGGCGGCGGAAAGAGGCAAAAAGTATAATTGAATATATAAATTCAATTTTTTCAATGTTTAACGATTGTTTTACTAGTCTCCATTAAAATTTGTTCCCATTTTAACTATTACCATTCGAAAGAGCGTCGAAAAAGAATTCAGAAAATATTCTTGTCAGAACATTAAGAGCGGCGGAAAGGGGCATAAAGTACAACTAAATTTGTAAATTAAAGTTTTTCAAAGTTTAAGGATCGTTTTACTAGTCTCCATTAAAATTTGTTTCCATTTTAACTATTACCATTCGAAAGAGCGTCAAAGAAGGAGTCAGAAAATATTCTTGTCACAACATTAAGGGCGGCGGAAAGAGGCAAAAAGTACAATTAAATTAGTAAATTCAATTGTTTGAATGTTTAATGATTGTTTTACTAGTCTCCATTAAAATTTGTTTCCATTTTAACTATTACCATTCGAAAGAGCGTCAAAGAAGGAGTCAGAAATTATTCTTATCACAACATTAAGGGCGGCGGAAAGAGGCAAAAAGTACAACTGAATATATAAATTCAATTTTTTCAATGTTTAACGATTGTTTTACTAGTCTCCATTAAAATTTGTTTCCATTTTAACTATTACCATTCGAAAGAGCGTCAAAGAAGGAGTCAGAAAATATTCTTGTCACAACATTAAGGGCGGCGGAAAGAAGCAAAAAGTATAATTGAATATATAAATTCAATTTTTTCAATGTTTAACGATTGTTTTACTAGTCTCCATTAAAATTTGTTCCCATTTCAACTATTACCATTCGAAAGAGCATCGAAAAAGAATTCAGAAAATATTCTTGTCAGAATATTAAGGACGGCGGAAAGGGGCAAAAAGTACAACTGAATTTGTAAATTCAATTTTTTGAATGTTTAACGATTGTTTTACTAGTCTCCATTAAAATTTGTTCCCATTTTAACTATTACCATTCGAAAGAGCGTCAAAGAAGGAGTCAGAAAATATTCTTGTCACAACATTAAGTGCGGCGGAAAGAGGCAAAAAGAATAATTGAATATATAAATTCAATTTTTTCAATGTTTAACGATTGTTTTACTAGTCTCCATTAAAATTTGTTCCCATTTTAACTATTACCATTCGAAAGAGCGTCGAAAAAGAATTCAGAAAATATTCTTGTCAGAACATTAAGAGCGGCGGAAAGGGGCATAAAGTACAACTAAATTTGTAAATTAAAGTTTTTCAATGTTTAACGATTGTTTTACTAGTCTCCATTAAAATTTGTTCCCATTTTAACTATTACCATTCGAAAGAGCGTCAAAGAAGGAGTCAGAAAATATTCTTTTCAGAACATTAAGAGCTGCGGAAAGGGGCAAAAAGTACAATTAAATTAGTAAATTCAATTTTTTAAATGTTTAACGATTGTTTTACTAGTCTCCATTAAAATTTGTTCCCATTTTAACTATTACCATTCGAAAGAGCGTCAAAGAAGGAGTCAGAAAATATTCTTGTCAGAACATTAAGAGCGGCGGAAAGGGGCAAAAAGTACAACTAAATTTGTAAATTAAAGTTTTTCAATGTTTAACGATTGTTTTACTAGTCTCCATTAAAATTTGTTCCCATTTTAACTATTACCATTCGAAAGAGCGTCAAAGAAGGAGTCAGAAAATATTCTTGTCACAACATTAAGGGCGGCGGAAAGAGGCAAAATGTACAATTAAATTAGTAAATTCAATTTTTTGAATGTTTAACGATTGTTTTACTAGTCTCCATTAAAATTTGTTCCCATTTTAACTATTACTATTCAAAAGAGCGTCGAAAAAGAATTCAGAAAATATTCTTGTCAGGACATTAAGAGCGGCGGAAAGGGGCATAAAGTACAACTAAATTTGTAAATTAAAGTTTTTCAATGTTTAACGATTGTTTTACTAGTCTCCATTAAAATTTGTTCCCATTTTAACTATTACCATTCGAAAGAGCGTCAAAGAAGGAGTCAGAAAATATTCTTGTCACAACATTAAGGGCGGCGGAAAGAGGCAAAAAGTATAATTGAATATATAAATTCAATTTTTTCAATGTTTAACGATTGTTTTACTAGTCTCCATTAAAATTTGTTCCCATTTTAACTATTACCATTCAAAAGAGCGTCGAAAAAGAATTCAGAAAATATTCTTGTCAGAACATTAAGAGCGGCGGAAAGGGGCATAAAGTACAACTAAATTTGTAAATTAAAGTTTTTCAAAGTTTAACGATCGTTTTACTAGTCTCCATTAAAATTTGTTTCCATTTTAACTATTACCATTCGAAAGAGCGTCAAAGAAGGAGTCAGAAAATATTCTTGTCACAACATTAAGGGCGGCGGAAAGAGGCAAAAAGTACAATTAAATTAGTAAATTCAATTTTTTCAATGTTTAACGATTGTTTTACTAGTCTCCATTAAAATTTGTTTCCATTTTAACTATTACCATTCGAAAGAGCGTCAAAGAAGGAGTCAGAAAATATTCTTGTCACAACATTAAGGGCGGCGGAAAGAGGCAAAAAGTACAATTAAATTAGTAAATTCAATTTTTTCAATGTTTAACGATTGTTTTACTAGTCTCCATTAAAATTTGTTCCCATTTTAACTATTACCATTCGAAAGAGCGTCGAAAAAGAATTCAGAAAATATTCTTGTCAGAACATTAAGAGCGGCGGAAAGGGGCAAAAAGTACAACTAAATTTGTAAATTAAAGTTTTTCAATGTTTAACGATTGTTTTACTAGTCTCCATTAAAATTTGTTCCCATTTTAACTATTACCATTCGAAAGAGCGTCAAAGAAGGAGTCAGAAAATATTCTTGTCACAACATTAAGGGCGGCGGAAAGAGGCAAAAAGTACAACTGAATATATAAATTCAATTTTTTCAATGTTTAACGATTGTTTTACTAGTCTCCATTAAAATTTGTTCCCATTTTAAGTATTACCATTCGAAAGAGCATCGAAAAAGAAATCAGAAAATATTCTTGTCAAAATATTAAGGACGGCGGAAAGGGGCATAAAGTACAATTAAATTTGTAAATTCAATTTTTTGAATGTTTTAACGATTGTTTTACTAGTCTCCATTAAAATTTGTTCCCATTTTAACTATTACCATTCGAAAGAGCGTCGAAAAAGAATTCAGAAAATATTCTTGTCAGAACATTAAGGGCGGCGGAAAGGGGCATAAAGTACAATTAAATTTGTAAATTCAATTTTTTCAATGTTTAACGATTGTTTTACTAGTCTCCATTAAAATTTGTTTCCATTTTAACTATTACCATTCGAAAGAGCGTCAAAGAAGGAGTCAGAAAATACTCTTGTCACAACATTAAGGGCGGCGGAAAGAAGCAAAAAGTATAATTGAATATATAAATTCAATTTTTTCAATGTTTAACGATTGTTTTACTAGTCTCCATTAAAATTTGTTCCCATTTTAACTATCACCATTCGAAAGAGCGTCGAAAAAGAATTCAGAAAATATTCTTGTCAGAACATTAAGAGCGGCGGAAAAGGGCATAAAGTACAACTAAATTTGTAAATTTAATTTTTTAAATGTTTAACGATTGTTTTACTAGTCTCCATTAAAATTTGTTCCCATTTTAACTGTTACAATTTGAAAGAGCGTCAAAGAAAGAGTCAGAAAATATTCTTGTCAGAACATTAAGAGCGGCGGAAAGAGGCAAAAAGTACAACTGAATATATAAATTCAATTTTTTCAATGTTTAACGATTGTTTTACTAGTCTCCATTAAAATTTGTTTCCATTTTAACTATTACCATTCGAAAGAGCGTCAAAGAAGGAGTCAGAAAATATTCTTGTCACAACAATAAGGGCGGCGGGAAGATGCAAAAAGTACAATTAAATTAGTAAAGTCAATTTTTTGAATGTTTAACGATTGTTTTACTAGTCTCCATTAAAATTTGTTCCCATTTTAACTATTACCATTCGAAAGAGAATCGAAAAAGAATTCAGAAAATATTCTTGTCAGAACATTAAGGACGGCGGAAAGAGGCAAAAAGTACAATTAAATTAGTAAATTCAATTTTTTGAATGTTTTAACGATTGTTTTACTAGTCTCCATTAAAATTTGTTCCCATTTTAACAATTACCATTCGAAAGAGCATCGAGAAAAAATTCAGAAAATATTCTTGTCAGAACATTAAGGACGGCGGAAAGGGGCAAAAAGTACAATTAAATTAGTAAATTCAATTTTTTGAATGTTTAACGATTGTTTTACTAGTCTCCATTAAAATTTGTTCCCATTTTAACTATTACCATTCAAAAGAGCGTCGAAAAAGAATTCAGAAAATATTCTTGTCAGAACATTAAGGACGGCGGAATGGGGCAAAAAGTACAACTGAATATATAAATTCATTTTTTTCAATGTTTAACGATTGTTTTACTAGTCTCCATTAAAGTTTGTTCCCATTTTAACTATTACCATTCGAAAGAGCATCGAAAAAGAATTCAGAAAATATTCTTGTCAGAATATTAAGGACGGCGGAAAGGGGCAAAAAGTACAATTAAATTTGTAAATTCAAGTTCTTTAAAGTTTAACGATTGTTTTACTAGTCTCCATTAAAATTTGTTCCCATTTTAACTATTACCATTCAAAAGAGCGTCGAAAAAGAATTCAGAAAATATTCTTGTCAGGACATTAAGAGCGGCGGAAAGGGGCATAAAGTACAACTAAATTTGTAAATTAAAGTTTTTCAATGTTTAACGATTGTTTTACTAGTCTCCATTAAAATTTGTTCCCATTTTAACTATTACCATTCGAAAGAGCGTCAAAGAAGGAGTCAGAAAATATTCTTGTCACAACATTAAGGGCGGCGGAAAGAGGCAAAATGTACAATTAAATTAGTAAATTCAATTTTTTGAATGTTTAACGATTGTTTTACTAGTCTCCATTAAAATTTGTTCATATTTTAACTATTACTATTCAAAAGAGCGTCGAAAAAGAATTCAGAAAATATTCTTGTCAGAACATTAAGAGCGGCGGAAAGGGGCATAAAGTACAACTAAATTTGTAAATTAAAGTTTTTCAATGTTTAACGATTGTTTTACTAGTCTCCATTAAAATTTGTTCCCATTTTAACTATTACCATTCGAAAGAGGGTCAAAGAAGGAGTCAGAAAATATTCTTGTCAGAACATTAAGAGCGGCGGAAAGGGGCAAAAGTACAATTGAATTTATAAATTCAATTTTTTCAATGTTTAACGATTGTTTTACTAGTCTCGATTAAAATTTGTTTCTATTTTAACTATTACCATTCGAAAGAGCGTCGAAAAAGAATTCAGAAAATATTCTTGTCAGAACATTAAGTGCGGCGGAAAGAGGCAAAAGTACAATTAAATTTATCAATTCAATTTTTTCAATGTTTAAAGATTGTTTTACTAGTCTCCATTAAAAATTGTTCACATTTTAACTATTACCATTCTAAAGAGCGTCAAAGAAGGAGTCAGAAAATATTCTTGTCACAACATTAAGGGCGGCGGAAAGGGGCAAAAGTACAATTGAATTTATAAATTCAATTTTTTCAATGTTTAACGATTGTTTTACTAGTCTCGATTAAAATTTGTTTCTATTTTAACTATTACCATTCGAAAGAGCGTCGAAAAAGAATTCAGAAAATATTCTTGTCAGAACATTAAGAGCGGCGGAAAAGGGCATAAAGTACAACTAAATTTGTAAATTAAAGTTTTTCAATGTTTAACGATTGTTTTACTAGTCTCCATTAAAATTTGTTCCCATTTTAACTATTACCATTCGAAAGAGGGTCAAAGAAGGAGTCAGAAAATATTCTTGTCAGAACATTAAGAGCGGCGGAAAGGGGCAAAAGTACAATTGAATTTATAAATTCAATTTTTTCAATGTTTAACGATTGTTTTACTAGTCTCCATTAAAATTTGTTCCCATTTTAACTATTACCATTCGAAAGAGCGTCGAAAAAGAATTCAGAAAATATTCTTGTCAGAACATTAAGAGCGGCGGAAAGGGGCATAAAGTACAACTAAATTTGTAAATTAAAGTTTTTCAATGCTTAACGATTGTTTTACTAGTCTCGATTAAAATTTGTTCTCATTTTAACTATTACCATTCGAAAGAGCGTCGAAAAAGGAGTCAGAAAATATTCTTGTCACAACATTAAGGGCGGCGGAAAGAGGCAAAAAGTACAACTAAATTTGTAAATTAAAGTTTTTCAATGCTTAACGATTGTTTTACTAGTCTCGATTAAAATTTGTTCTCATTTTAACTATTACCATTCGAAAGAGCGTCGAAAAAGAATTCAGAAAATATTCTTGTCAGAACATTAAGAGCGGCGGAAAGGGGCATAAAGTACAACTAAATTTGTAAATTAAAGTTTTTCAAAGTTTAACGATCGTATTACTAGTCTCCATTAAAATTTGTTTCCATTTTAACTATTACCATTCGAAAGAGCGTCAAAGAAGGAGTCAGAAAATATTCTTGTCACAACATTAAGGGCGGCGGAAAGAGTCAAAAAGTACAATTAAATTAGTAAATTCAATTTTTTAAATGTTTAACGATTGTTTTACTAGTCTCCATTAAAATTTGTTCCCATTTTAACTATTACCATTCGAAAGAGCGTCGAAAAAGAATTCAGAAAATATTCTTGTCAGAACATTAAGAGCGGCGGAAAGGGGCAAAAAGTACAACTGAATTTGTAAATTAAAGTTTTTCAATGTTTAACGATTGTTTTACTAGTCTCCATTAAAATTTGTTCCCATTTTAACTATTACCATTCGAAAGAGCGTCAAAGAAGGAGTCAGAAAATATTCTTGTCACAACATTAAGGGCGGCGGAAAGAGGCAAAAAGTACAATTAAATTAGTAAATTCAATTTTTTAAATGTTTAACGATTGTTTTACTAGTCTCCATTAAAATTTGTTCCCATTTTAACTATTGCTATTCGAAAGAGCGTCAAAGAAGGAGTCAGAAAATATTCTTGTCAGAACGTTAAGGACGGCGGAAAGGGGCAAAAAGTACAACTGAATTTGTAAATTCAATTTTTTTAATGTTTAACGATTGTTTTACTAGTCTCCATTAAAATTTGTTCCCATTTTAACTATTACCATTCGAAAGAGCGTCGAAAAAGAATTCAGAAAATATTCTTGTCAGAACATTAAGAGCGGCGGAAAGGGGCAAAAAGTACAACTAAATTTGTAAATTAAAGTTTTTCAATGTTTAACGATTGTTTTACTAGTCTCCATTAAAATTTGTTCCCATTTTAACTATTACCATTCGAAAGAGCGTCAAAGAAGGAGTCAGAAAATATTCTTGTCACAACATTAAGGGCGGCGGAAAGAGGCAAAAAGTACAATTAAATTTATAAATTCAATTTTTTCAATGTTTAACGATTGTTTTACTAGTCTCCATTAAAATTTGTTCCCATTTTAACTATTACCATTCGAAAGAGCATCGAAAAAGAATTCAGAAAATATTCTTGTCAGAACATTAAGGACGGCGGAAAGGGGCAAAAAGTACAATTAAATTTGTAAATTCAATTTTTTGAATGTTTAACGATTGTTTTACTAGTCTCCATTAAAATGTGTTCCCATTTTAACTATTACCATTCGAAAGAGCGTCAAAGAAAGAGTCAGAAACTATTCTTGTCAGAACATTAAGAGCGGTGGAAAGAGGCAAAAAGTACAACTGAATATATAAATTCAATTTTTTCAATGTTTAACGATTGTTTTACTAGTCTCCATTAAAATTTGTTCCCATTTTAACTATTACCATTCAAAAGAGCGTCGAAAAAGAATTCAGAAAATATTCTTGTCAGGACATTAAGAGCGGCGGAAAGGGGCATAAAGTACAACTGAATTTGTAAATTCAATTTTTTGAATGTTTAACGATTGTTTTAATAGTCTCCATTAAAATTTGTTCCCATTTTAACTGTTACAATTTGAAAGAGCGTCAAAGAAAGAGTCAGAAACTATTCTTGTCAGAACATTAAGAGCGGTGGAAAGAGGCAAAAAGTACAACTGAATATATAAATTCAATTTTTTCAATGTTTAACGATTGTTTTACTAGTCTCCATTAAAATTTGTTCCCATTTTAACTATTACCATTCAAAAGAGCGTCGAAAAAGAATTCAGAAAATATTCTTGTCAGGACATTAAGAGCGGCGGAAAGGGGCATAAAGTACAACTAAATTTGTAAATTAAAGTTTTTCAAAGTTTAAGGATCGTTTTACTAGTCTCCATTAAAATTTGTTTCCATTTTAACTATTACCATTCGAAAGAGCGTCAAAGAAGGAGTCAGAAAATATTCTTGTCACAACATTAAGGGCGGCGGAAAGAGGCAAAAAGTACAATTAAATTAGTAAATTCAATTTTTTGAATGTTTAACGATTGTTTTACTAGTCTCCATTAAAATTTGTTCCCATTTTAACTATTACCATTCGAAAGAGCATCGAAAAAGAATTCAGAAAATATTCTTGTCAGAATATTAAGGACGGCGGAAAGGGGCAAAAAGTACAACTGAATTTGTAAATTCAATTTTTTGAATGTTTAACGATTGTTTTACTAGTCTCCATTAAAATTTGTTCCCATTTTAACTATTACCATTCGAAAGAGCGTCAAAGAAGGAGTCAGAAAATATTCTTGTCACAACAATAAGGGCGGCGGAAAGAGGCAAAAAGTACAATTAAATTAGTAAAGTCAATTTTTTGAATGTTTAACGATTGTTTTACTAGTCTCCATTAAAATTTGTTCCCATTTTAACTATTACCATTCGAAAGAGCGTCAAAGAAGGAGTCAGAAAATATTCTTGTCAGAACATTAAGGACGGCGGAAAGGGGCAAAAAGTACAACTGAATATATAAATTCATTTTTTTCAATGTTTAACGATTGTTTTACTAGTCTCCATTAAAGTTTGTTTCCATTTTAACTATTACCATTCGAAAGAGCATCGAAAAAGAATTCAGAAAATATTCTTGTCAGAACATTAAGGACGGCGGAAAGGGGCAAAAAGTACAATTAAATTTGTAAATTCAATTTTTTGAATGTTTAAAGATTGTATTACCAGTCTCCATTAAATATTGTTCCCATTTTAATTATTATCATTCGAAAGAGCATCGAAAAAGAATTTAGAAAATATTCTTGTCACAACATTAAGGACGGCGGAAAGAGGCAAAAAGTACAACTGAATTTGTAAATTCAATTTTTTTAATGTCTAAAGATTGTTTTACTAGTCTCCATTAAAATTTGTTCCCATTTTAACTATTACCATTCGAAAGAGCGTCAAAGAAGGAGTCAGAAAATATTCTTGTCACAACATTAAGGACGGCGGAAAGAGGCAAAAAGTATAATTGAATATATAAATTCAATTTTTTCAATGTTTAACGATTGTTTTACTAGTCTCCATTAAAATTTGTTCCCATTTTAACTATTACCATTCAAAAGAGCGTCGAAAAAGAATTCAGAAAATATTCTTGTCAGGACATTAAGAGCGGCGGAAAGGGGCATAAAGTACAACTAAATTTGTAAATTAAAGTTTTTCAAAGTTTAAGGATCGTTTTACTAGTCTCCATTAAAATTTGTTTCCATTTTAACTATTACCATTCGAAAGAGCGTCAAAGAAGGAGTCAGAAAATATTCTTGTCACAACATTAAGGGCGGCGGAAAGAGGCAAAAAGTACAACTGAATATATAAATTCAATTTTTTCAATGTTTAACGATTGTTTTACTAGTCTCCATTAAAATTTGTTCCCATTTTAACTATTACCATTCGAAAGAGCGTCGAAAAAGAATTCAGAAAATATTCTTGTCAGAACATTAAGAGCGGCGGAAAGGGGCATAAAGTACAACTAAATTTGTAAATTAAAGTTTTTCAAAGTTTAACGATTGTTTTACTAGTCTCCATTAAAATTTGTTTCCATTTTAACTATTACCATTCGAAAGAGCGTCAAAGAAGGAGTCAGAAAATATTCTTGTCACAACATTAAGGGCGGCGGAAAGAGGCAAAAAGTACAACTGAATATATAAATTTAATTTTTTCAATGTTTAACGATTGTTTTACTAGTCTCCATTAAAATTTGTTCCCATTTTAACTATTACTATTCAAAAGAG
This sequence comes from Leptopilina drosophilae, assembly GCA_032873175.1. Lineage (NCBI taxonomy): Eukaryota > Metazoa > Arthropoda > Insecta > Hymenoptera > Figitidae > Leptopilina > Leptopilina drosophilae. The sequence continues at coordinate 29,029,289 of CM065482.1, read as the reverse complement.
CGTCGAAAAAGAATTCAGAAAATATTCTTGTCAGGACATTAAGAGCGGCGGAAAGGGGCATAAAGTACAACTAAATTTGTAAATTAAAGTTTTTCAATGTTTAACGATTGTTTTACTAGTCTCCATTAAAATTTGTTTCCATTTTAACTATTACCATTCGAAAGAGCGTCAAAGAAGGTGTCAGAAAATATTCTTGTCACAACATTAAGGGCGGCGGAAAGAGGCAAAAAGTACAATTAAATTAGTAAATTCAATTGTTTGAATGTTTAATGATTGTTTTACTAGTCTCCATTAAAATTTGTTTCCATTTTAACTATTACCATTCGAAAGAGCGTCAAAGAAGGAGTCAGAAAATATTCTTGTCACAACATTAAGGGCGGCGGAAAGAGGCAAAAAGTACAATTAAATTAGTAAATTCAATTTTTTGAATGTTTAACGATTGTTTTACTAGTCTCCATTAAAATTTGTTCCCATTTTAACTATTACCATTCAAAAGAGCGTCGAAAAAGAATTCAGAAAATATTCTTGTCAGGACATTAAGAGCGGCGGAAAGGGGCATAAAGTACAACTGAAATTTGTAAATTGAATTTTTTGAATGTTTAACGATTGTTTTACTAGTCTCCATTAAAATTTGTTCCCATTTTAACTATTACCATTCGAAAGAGCGTCAAAGAAGGAGTCAGAAAATATTCTTGTCACAACATTAAGGACGGCGGAAAGAGGCAAAAAGTATAATTGAATATATAAATTCAATTTTTTCAATGTTTAGCGATTGTTTTACTAGTCTCCATTAAAATTTGTTCCCATTTTAACTACAACCATTCGAAAGAGAATCGAAAAAGAATTCAGAAAATATTCTTGTCAGAACATTAAGGACGGCGGAAAGAGGCAAAAAGTACAATTAAATTAGTAAATTCAATTTTTTCAATGTTTAGCGATTGTTTTACTAGTCTCCATTAAAATTTGTTCCCATTTTAACTACAACCATTCGAAAGAGAATCGAAAAAGAATTCAGAAAATATTCTTGTCAGAACATTAAGGACGGCGGAAAGAGGCAAAAAGTACAATTAAATTTGTAAATTCAATTTTTTGAATGTTTAACGATTGTTTTACTAGTCTCCATTAAAATTTGTTCCCATTTTAACTATTACCATTCGAAAGAGCATCGAAAAAGAATTCAGAAAATATTCTTGTCAGAACATTAAGGACGGCGGAAAGGGGCAAAAAGTACAACTGAATATATAAATTCAATTTTTTCAATGTTTAACGATTGTTTTACTAGTCTCCATTAAAATTTGTTCCCATTTTAACTATTACCATTCGAAAGAGCGTCGAAAAAGAATTCAGAAAATATTCTTGTCAGAACATTAAGGGCGGCGGAAAGGGGCATAAAGTACAACTAAATTTGTAAATTAAAGTTTTTCAAAGTTTAAGGATCGTTTTACTAGTCTCCATTAAAATTTGTTCCCATTTTAACTATTACCATTCAAAAGAGCGTCGAAAAAGAATTCAGAAAATATTCTTGTCAGGACATTAAGAGCGGCGGAAAGGGGCATAAAGTACAACTAAATTTGTAAATTAAAGTTTTTCAAAGTTTAAGGATCGTTTTACTAGTCTCCATTAAAATTTGTTTCCATTTTAACTATTACCATTCGAAAGAGCGTCAAAGAAGGAGTCAGAAAATATTCTTGTCACAACATTAAGGGCGGCGGAAAGAGGCAAAAAGTACAATTAAATTAGTAAATTCAATTTTTTGAATGTTTAACGATTGTTTTACTAGTCTCCATTAAAATTTGTTCCCATTTCAACTATTACCATTCGAAAGAGCATCGAAAAAGAATTCAGAAAATATTCTTGTCAGAATATTAAGGACGGCGGAAAGGGGCAAAAAGTACAACTGAATTTGTAAATTCAATTTTTTGAATGTTTAACGATTGTTTTACTAGTCTCCATTAAAATTTGTTCCCATTTTAACTATTACCATTCGAAAGAGCGTCAAAGAAGGAGTCAGAAAATATTCTTGTCACAACAATAAGGGCGGCGGAAAGGGGCAAAAATTACAACTGAATATATAAATTCATTTTTTTCAATGTTTAACGATTGTTTTACTAGTCTCCATTAAAGTTTGTTCCCATTTTAACTATTACCATTCGAAAGAGCATCGAAAAAGAATTCAGAAAATATTCTTGTCAGAACATTAAGGACGGCGGAAAGGGGCAAAAAGTACAATTAAATTTGTAAATTCAAGTTTTTCAAAGTTTAACGATTGTTTTACTTGTCTCCATTATAATTTGTTCCCATTTTAACTATTACCATTCAAAAGAGCGTCGAAAAAGAATTCAGAAAATATTCTTGTCAGGACATTAAGAGCGGCGGAAAGGGGCATAAAGTACAATTAAATTAGTAAATTCAATTTTTTCAATGTTTAGCGATTGTTTTACTAGTCTCCATTAAAATTTGTTCCCATTTTAACTATTACCATTCGAAAGAGCGTCAAAGAAGGAGTCAGAAAATATTCTTGTCACAACAATAAGGGCGGCGGAAAGGGGCAAAAATTACAACTGAATATATAAATTCATTTTTTTCAATGTTTAACGATTGTTTTACTAGTCTCCATTAAAATTTGTTCCCATTTTAACTATTACCATTCAAAAGAGCGTCGAAAAAGAATTCAGAAAATATTCTTGTCAGAATATTAAGGACGGCGGAAAGGGGCAAAAAGTACAATTAAATTTGTAAATTCAATTTTTTGAATGTTTAACGATTGTTTTACTAGTCTCCATTAAAATTTGTTCCCATTTTAACTATTACCATTCGAAAGAGCGTCAAAGAAAGAGTCAGAAACTATTCTTGTCAGAACATTAAGAGCGGCGGAAAGAGGCAAAAAGTACAACTGAATATATAAATTCAATTTTTTCAATGTTTAACGATTGTTTTACTAGTCTCCATTAAAATTTGTTTCCATTTTAACTATTACCATTCGAAAGAGCGTCAAAGAAGGAGTCAGAAAATATTCTTGTCACAACAATAAGGGCGGCGGGAAGATGCAAAAAGTACAATTAAATTAGTAAATTCAATTTTTTGAATGTTTAACGATTGTTTTACTAGTCTCCATTAAAATTTGTTCCCATTTTAACTATTACCATTCAAAAGAGCGTCGAAAAAGAATTCAGAAAATATTCTTGTCAGAACATTAAGGACGGCGGAAAGGGGCAAAAAGTACAACTGAATATATAAATTCATTTTTTTCAATGTTTAACGATTGTTTTACTAGTCTCCATTAAAGTTTGTTCCCATTTTAACTATTACCATTCGAAAGAGCATCGAAAAAGAATTCAGAAAATATTCTTGTCAGAATATTAAGGACGGCGGAAAGGGGCAAAAAGTACAATTAAATTTGTAAATTCAATTTTTTGAATGTTTAACGATTGTTTTACTAGTCTCCATTAAAATTTGTTCCCATTTTAACTATTACCATTTGAAACAGAATCGAACAAGAATTCAGAAAATATTCTTGTCAGAACATTAAGGACGGCGGAAAGAGGCAAAAAGTACAACTGAATTTGTAAATTAAAGTTTTTCAAAGTTTAAGAATCGTTTTACTAGTCTCCATTAAAATTTGTTCCCATTTTAACTATTACCATTCGAAAGAGCATCGAAAAAGAATTCAGAAAATATTCTTGTCACAACATTAAGGGCGGCGGAAAGAGGCAAAAAGTACAATTAAATTAGTAAATTCAATTTTTTGAATGTTTAACGATTGTTTTACTAGTCTCCATTAAAATTTGTTCCCATTTTAACTATTACCATTCGAAAGAGCGTCGAAAAAGAATTCAGAAAATATTCTTGTCAGAACATTAAGGGCGGCGGAAAGAGGCAAAAAGTACAATTAAATTAGTAAATTCAATTTTTTGAATGTTTAACGATTGTTTTACTAGTCTCCATTAAAATTTGTTCCCATTTTAACTATTACCATTCGAAAGAGAATCGAACAAGAATTCAGAAAATATTCTTGTCAGAATATTAAGGACGGCGGAAAGGGGCAAAAAGTACAATTAAATTTTGTAAATTCAATTTTTTGAATGTTTAACGTTGTTTTACTAGTCTCCAATAAAATTTGTTCCCATTTTAACTTTTACCATTCGAAAGAGCGTCAAAGAAGGAGTCAGAAAATATTCTTGTCACAACATTAAGGGCGGCGGAAAGAGGCAAAAAGTACAACTGAATTTGTAAATTCAATTTTTTTAATGTCTAAAGATTGTATTACCAGTCTCCATTAAATATTGTTCCCATTTTAATTATTATCATTCGAAAGAGCGTCAACGAAGGAGTCAGAAAATATTCTTGTCACAACATTAAGGACGGCGGAAAGAGGCAAAAAGTATAATTGAATATATAAATTCAATTTTTTCAATGTTTAACGATTGTTTTACTAGTCTCCATTAAAATTTGTCCCCATTTTAACTATTACCATTCAAAAGAGCGTCGAAAAAGAATTCAGAAAATATTCTTGTCAGGACATTAAGAGCGGCGGAAAGGGGCATAAAGTACAACTAAATTTGTAAATTAAAGTTTTTCAAAGTTTAAGGATCGTTTTACTAGTCTCCATTAAAATTTGTTCCCATTTTAACTATTACCATTCGAAAGAGCGTCGAAAAAGAATTCAGAAAATATTCTTGTCAGGACATTAAGAGCGGCGGAAAGGGGCAAAAAGTATAATTGAATATATAAATTCAATTTTTTCAATGTTTAGCGATTGTTTTACTAGTCTCCATTAAAATTTGTTCCCATTTTAACTACAACCATTCGAAAGAGAATCGAAAAAGAATTCAGAAAATATTCTTGTCAGAACATTAAGGACGGCGGAAAGAGGCAAAAAGTACAATTAAATTAGTAAATTCAATTTTTTGAATGTTTTAACGATTGTTTTACTAGTCTCCATTAAAATTTGTTCCCATTTTAACTATTACCATTCGAAAGAGCATCGAAAAAGAATTCAGAAAATATTCTTGTCAGAACATTAAGGACGGCGGAAAGGGGCAAAAAGTACAATTAAATTTGTAAATTCAATTTTTTGAATGTTTAACGATTGTTTTACTAGTCTCCATTAAAATTTGTTCCCATTTTAACTATTACCATTCGAAAGAGCGTCAAAGAAGGAGTCAGAAAATATTCTTGTCACAACATTAAGGACGGCGGAAAGAGGCAAAAAGTACAACTGAATTTGTAAATTCAATTTTTTTAATGTCTAAAGATTGTATTACCAGTCTCCATTAAATATTGTTCCCATTTTAATTATTATCATTCGAAAGAGCGTCAAAGAAGGAGTCAGAAAATATTCTTGTCACAACATTAAGGACGGCGGAAAGAGGCAAAAAGTATAATTGAATATATAAATTCAATTTTTTCAATGTTTAACGATTGTTTTACTAGTCTCCATTAAAATTTGTTCCCATTTTAACTATTACCATTCAAAAGAGCGTCGAAAAAGAATTCAGAAAATATTCTTGTCAGGACATTAAGAGCGGCGGAAAGGGGCATAAAGTACAACTAAATTTGTAAATTAAAGTTTTTCAAAGTTTAAGGATCGTTTTACTAGTCTCCATTAAAATTTGTTTCCATTTTAACTATTACCATTCGAAAGAGCGTCAAAGAAGGAGTCAGAAAATATTCTTGTCACAACATTAAGGACGGCGGAAAGAGGCAAAAAGTATAATTGAATATATAAATTCAATTTTTTCAATGTTTAACGATTGTTTTACTAGTCTCCATTAAAATTTGTTCCCATTTCAACTATTACCATTCGAAAGAGCATCGAAAAAGAATTCAGAAAATATTCTTGTCAGAATATTAAGGACGGCGGAAAGGGGCAAAAAGTACAATTAAATTTGTAAATTCAATTTTTTGAATGTTTAACGATTGTTTTACTAGTCTCCATTAAAATTTGTTCCCATTTTAACTATTACCATTCGAAAGAGCGTCAAAGAAAGAGTCAGAAAATATTCTTGTCAGAACATTAAGAGCGGCGGAAAGAGGCAAAAAGTACAACTGAATATATAAATTCAATTTTTTCAATGTTTAACGATTGTTTTACTAGTCTCCATTAAAATTTGTTTCCATTTTAACTATTACCATTCGAAAGAGCGTCAAAGAAGGAGTCAGAAAATATTCTTGTCACAACATTAAGGGCGGCGGAAAGAGGCAAAAAGTACAATTAAATTAGTAAATTCAATTTTTTGAATGTTTAACGATTGTTTTACTAGTCTCCATTAAAATTTGTTCCCATTTTAACTATTACCATTCGAAAGAGAATCGAAAAAGAATTCAGAAAATATTCTTGTCAGAACATTAAGGACGGCGGAAAGAGGCAAAAAGTACAATTAAATTAGTAAATTCAATTTTTTGAATGTTTTAACGATTGTTTTACTAGTCTCCATTAAAATTTGTTCCCATTTTAACAATTACCATTCGAAAGAGCGTCAAAGAAGGAGTCAGAAAATATTCTTGTCAGAACATTAAGAGCGGCGGAAAGGGGCAAAAAGTACAACTAAATTTGTAAATTAAAGTTTTTCAATGTTTAACGATTGTTTTACTAGTCTCCATTAAAATTTGTTCCCATTTTAACTATTACCATTCGAAAGAGCGTCAAAGAAGGAGTCAGAAAATATTCTTGTCACAACATTAAGGGCGGCGGAAAGAGGCAAAAAGTACAATTAAATTAGTAAATTCAATTTTTTGAATGTTTAACGATTGTTTTACTAGTCTCCATTAAAATTTGTTCCCATTTTAACTATTACCATTCGAAAGAGCGTCAAAGAAGGAGTCAGAAAATATTCTTGTCAGAACATTAAGGACGGCGGAAAGGGGCAAAAAGTACAACTGAATATATAAATTCAATTTTTTCAATGTTTAACGATTGTTTTACTAGTCTCCATTAAAATTTGTTCCCATTTTAACTATTACCATTCGAAAGAGCATCGAAAAAGAATTCAGAAAATATTCTTGTCAGAACATTAAGGACGGCGGAAAGGGGCAAAAAGTACAATTAAATTTGTAAATTCAATTTTTTGAATGTTTAACGATTGTTTTACTAGTCTCCATTAAAATTTGTTCCCATTTTAACTATTACTATTCGAAAGAGCGTCAAAGAAGGAGTCAGAAAATATTCTTATCACAACATTAAGAGCGGCGGAAAGGGGCAAAAAGTACAACTGAATTTGTAAATTCAATTTTTTTAATGTCTAAAGATTGTATTACCAGTCTCCATTAAAATTTGTTCCCATTTTAACAATTACCATTCGAAAGAGCGTCAAAGAAGGAGTCAGAAAATATTCTTGTCACAACAATAAGGGCGGCGGAAAGGGGCAAAAATTACAACTGAATATATAAATTCATTTTTTTCAATGTTTAACGATTGTTTTACTAGTCTCCATTAAAATTTGTTCCCATTTTAACTATTACCATTCGAAAGAGCGTCGAAAAAGAATTCAGAAAATATTCTTGTCAGAACATTAAGAGCGGCGGAAAGGGGCATAAAGTACAACTAAATTTGTAAATTAAAGTTTTTCAATGTTTAACGATTGTTTTACTAGTCTCCATTAAAATTTGTTCCCATTTTAACTATTACCATTCGAAAGAGCGTCAAAGAAGGAGTCAGAAAATATTCTTGTCACAACATTAAGGGCGGCGGAAAGAGGCAAAATGTACAATTAAATTAGTAAATTCAATTTTTTGAATGTTTAACGATTGTTTTACTAGTCTCCATTAAAATTTGTTCATATTTTAACTATTACTATTCAAAAGAGCGTCGAAAAAGGAGTCAGAAAATATTCTTGTCACAACATTAAGGGCGGCGGAAAGAAGCAAAAAGTATAATTGAATATATAAATTCAATTTTTTCAATGTTTAAGGATTGTTTTACTAGTCTCCATTAAAATTTGTTTCCATTTTAACTATTACCATTCGAAAGAGCGTCAAAGAAGGAGTCAGAAAATATTCTTGTCACAACATTAAGTGCGGCGGAAAGGAGCAAAAAGTATAATTAAATTTGTAAATTCAATTTTTTGAATGTTTAACGATTGTTTTACTAGTCTCCATTAAAATTTGTTCCCATTTTAACTATTACCATTCAAAAGAGCGTCGAAAAAGAATTCAGAAAATATTCTTGTCAGAACATTAAGGACGGCGGAAAGGGGCAAAAAGTACAATTAAATTTGTAAATTCATTTTTTTCAATGTTTAACGATTGTTTTACTAGTCTCCATTAAAGTTTGTTTCCATTTTAACTATTACCATTCGAAAGAGCATCGAAAAAGAATTCAGAAAATATTCTTGTCAGAACATTAAGGACGGCGGAAAGGGGCAAAAAGTACAATTAAATTTGTAAATTCAATTTTTTGAATGTTTAAAGATTGTATTACCAGTCTCCATTAAAATTTGTTCCCATTTTAATTATTATCATTCGAAAGAGCATCGAAAAAGAATTTAGAAAATATTCTTGTCACAACATTAAGGACGGCGGAAAGAGGCAAAAAGTACAACTGAATTTGTAAATTCAATTTTTTTAATGTCTAAAGATTGTATTACCAGTCTCCATTAAATATTGTTCCCATTTTAATTATTATCATTCGAAAGAGCGTCAAAGAAGGAGTCAGAAAATATTCTTGTCACAACATTAGGGACGGCGGAAAGAGGCAAAAAGTATAATTGAATATATAAATTCAATTTTTTCAATGTTTAACGATTGTTTTACTAGTCTCCATTAAAATTTGTTCCCATTTTAACTATTACCATTCAAAAGAGCGTCGAAAAAGAATTCAGAAAATATTCTTGTCAGGACATTAAGAGCGGCGGAAAGGGGCATAAAGTACAACTAAATTTGTAAATTAAAGTTTTTCAATGTTTAACGATTGTTTTACTAGTCTCCATTAAAATTTGTTCCCATTTTAACTATTACCATTCGAAAGAGCGTCAAAGAAGGAGTCAGAAAATATTCTTGTCAGAACATTAAGGACGGCGGAAAGGGGCAAAAAGTACAACTGAATATATAAATTCATTTTTTTCAATGTTTAACGATTGTTTTACTAGTCTCCATTAAAGTTTGTTCCCATTTTAACTATTACCATTCGAAAGAGCATCGAAAAAGAATTCAGAAAATATTCTTGTCAGAACATTAAGGACGGCGGAAAGGGGCAAAAAGTACAATTAAATTTGTAAATTCAATTTTTTGAATGTTTAACGATTGTTTTACTAGTCTCCATTAAAATTTGTTCCCATTTTAACTATTAGCATTGGAAAGAGCATCGAAAAAGAATTCAGAAAATATTCTTGTCAGAACATTAAGGACGGCGGAAAGGGGCAAAAAGTACAATTAAATTTGTAAATTCAATTTTTTGAATGTTTAACGATTGTTTTACTAGTCTCCATTAAAATTTGTTCCCATTTTAACTATTACCATTCGAAAGAGCGTCAAAGAAGGAGTCAGAAAATATCCTTGTCACAACATTAAGGGCGGCGGAAAGAGTCAAAAAGTACAACTGAATTTGTAAATTAAAGTTTTTCAATGTTTAACGATTGTTTTACTAGTCTCCATTAAAATTTGTTCCCATTTTAACTATTACCATTCGAAAGAGCGTCAAAGAAGGAGTCAGAAAATATTCTTGTCACAACATTAAGGACGGCGGAAAGAGGCAAAAAGTAAAAATGAATATATAAATTCAATTTTTTAAATGTTTAACGATTGTTTTACTAGTCTCCATTAAAATTTGTTCCCATTTTAACTATTACCATTCGAAAGAGCGTCGAAAAAGAATTCAGAAAATATTCTTGTCAGAACATTAAGAGCGGCGGAAAGGGACAAAAAGTACAACTAAATTTGTAAATTAAAGTTTTTCAATGTTTAACGATTGTTTTACTAGTCTCCATTAAAATTTGTTCCCATTTTAACTATTACCATTCGAAAGAGCGTCAAAGAAGGAGTCAGAAAATATTCTTGTCAGAACATTAAGGACGGCGGAAAGGGGCAAAAAGTACAACTGAATATATAAATTCATTTTTTTCAATGTTTAACGATTGTTTTACTAGTCTCCATTAAAATTTGTTCCCATTTTAACTATTACCATTCGAAAGAGCATCGAAAAAGAATTCAGAAAATATTCTTGTCAGAATATTAAGGACGGCGGAAAGGGGCAAAAAGTACAATTAAATTTGTAAATTCAATTTTTTGAATGTTTAACGATTGTTTTAATAGTCTCCATTAAAATTTGTTCCCATTTTAACTGTTACAATTTGAAAGAGCGTCAAAGAAAGAGTCAGAAAATATTCTTGTCAGAACATTAAGAGCGGCGGAAAGAGGCAAAAAGTACAACTGAATATATAAATTCAATTTTTTCAATGTTTAACGATTGTTTTACTAGTCTCCATTAAAATTTGTTTCCATTTTAACTATTACCATTCGAAAGAGCATCGAAAATGAATTCAGAAAATATTCTTGTCACAACATTAAGGACGGCGGAAAGAGGCAAAAAGTACAACTAATTTTGTAAATTAAAGTTTTTCAATGTTTAACGATTGTTTTACTAGTCTCCATTAAAATTTGTTCCCATTTTAACTATTACCATTCGAAAGAGAATCGAAAAAGAATTCAGAAAATATTCTTGTCAGAACATTAAGGACGGCGGAAAGAGGCAAAAAGTACAATTAAATTAGTAAATTCAATTTTTTGAATGTTTAACGATTGTTTTACTAGTCTCCATTAAAATTTGTTCCCATTTTAACTATTACCATTCGAAAGAGCATCGAAAAAGAATTCAGAAAATATTCTTGTCAGAACATTCAGCGCGGTGGAAAGAGGCAAAAAGTACAACTGAATATCTAAATTCAATTTTTTCAATGTTTAACGATTGTTTTACTAGTCTCCATTAAAATTTGTTCCCATTTTAACTATTACCATTCGAAAGAGCGTCAAAGAAGGAGTCAGAAAATATTCTTGTCACAACAATAAGGGCGGCGGAAAGAGGCAAAAAGTACAATTAAATTAGTAAAGTCAATTTTTTGAATGTTTAACGATTGTTTTACTAGTCTCCATTAAAATTTGTTCCCATTTTAACTATTACCATTCGAAAGAGCGTCAAAGAAGGAGTCAGAAAATATTCTTGTCAGAACATTAAGGACGGCGGAAAGGGGCAAAAAGTACAACTGAATATATAAATTCATTTTTTTCAATGTTTAACGATTGTTTTACTAGTCTCCATTAAAGTTTGTTTCCATTTTAACTATTACCATTCGAAAGAGCATCGAAAAAGAATTCAGAAAATATTCTTGTCAGAACATTAAGGACGGCGGAAAGGGTCAAAAAGTACAATTAAATTTGTCAATTCAATTTTTTGAATGTTTAACGATTGTTTTACTAGTCTCCATTAAAATTTGTTCCCATTTTAACTATTACCATTCGAAAGAGCGTCAAAGAAGGAGTCAGAAAATATTCTTGTCACAACATTAAGGACGGCGGAAAGAGGCAAAAAGTACAACTGAATTTGTAAATTCAATTTTTTTAATGTCTAAAGATTGTATTACCAGTCTCCATTAAATATTGTTCCCATTTTAATTATTATCATTCGAAAGAGCGTCAAAGAAGGAGTCAGAAAATATTCTTGTCAGAACATTAAGGACGGCGGAAAGGGGCAAAAAGTACAACTGAATATATAAATTCATTTTTTTCAATGTTTAACGATTGTTTTACTAGTCTCCATTAAAGTTTGTTCCCATTTTAACTATTACCATTCGAAAGAGCATCGAAAAAGAATTCAGAAAATATTCTTGTCAGAACATTAAGAGCGGCGGAAAGGGGCATAAAGTACAACTAAATTTGTAAATTAAAGTTTTTCAATGTTTAACGATTGTTTTACTAGTCTCCATTAAAATTTGTTCCCATTTTAACTATTACCATTCGAAAGAGCGTCAAAGAAGGAGTCAGAAAATATTCTTGTCACAACATTAAGGGCGGCGGAAAGAGGCAAAAAGTACAATTAAATTAGTAAATTCAATTTTTTGAATGTTTAACGATTGTTTTACTAGTCTCCATTAAAATTTGTTCCCATTTTAACTATTACCATTCAAAAGAGCGTCGAAAAAGAATTCAGAAAATATTCTTGTCAGGACATTAAGAGCGGCGGAAAGGGGCAAAAAGTATAATTGAATATATAAATTCAATTTTTTCAATGTTTAACGATTGTTTTACTAGTCTCCATTAAAATTTGTTCCCATTTTAACTATTACCATTCGAAAGAGCGTCAAAGAAGGAGTCAGAAAATATTCTTGTCAGAACATTAAGAGCGGCGGAAAGGGGCAAAAAGTACAACTGAATTTGTAAATTCAATTTTTTGAATGTTTTAACGATTGTTTTACTAGTCTCCATTTAAATTTGTTCCCATTTTAACAATTACCATTCGAAAGAGCATCGAAAAAAAATTCAGAAAATATTCTTGTCAGAACATTAAGGACGGCGGAAAGGGGCAAAAAGTACAATTAAATTTGTAAATTCATTTTTTTCAATGTTTAACGATTGTTTTACTAGTCTCCATTAAAGTTTGTTCCCATTTTAACTATTACCATTCGAAAGAGCGTCAAAGAAGGAGTCAGAAAATATTCTTGTCAGAACATTAAGGACGGCGGAAAGGGGCAAAAAGTACAATTAAATTTGTAAATTCAATTTTTTGAATGTTTAACGATTGTTTTACTAGTCTCCATTAAAATTTGTTCCCATTTTAACTATTACCATTCGAAAGAGCATCGAAAAAGAATTCAGAAAATATTCTTGTCACAACATTAAGGACGGCGGAAAGGGGCAAAAAGTACAATTAAATTTGTAAATTCAATTTTTTGAATGTTTAACGATTGTTTTACTAGTCTCCATTAAAATTTGTTCCCATTTTAACTATTACCATTCGAAAGAGCGTCAAAGAAGGAGTCAGAAAATATTCTTGTCACAACATTAAGGGCGGCGGAAAGAGGCAAAAAGTACAATTAAATTAGTAAATTCAATTTTTTGAATGTTTAACGATTGTTTTACTAGTCTCCATTAAAATTTGTTCCCATTTTAACTATTACCATTCGAAAGAGCGTCGAAAAAGAATTCAGAAAATATTCTTGTCAGAACATTAAGAGCGGCGGAAAGGGGCAAAAAGTACAACTGAATTTGTAAATTCAATTTTTTTAATGTTTAACGATTGTTTTACTAGTCTCCATTAAAATTTGTTCCCATTTTAACTATAACTATTCGAAAGAGCGTCAAAGAAGGAGTCAGAAAATATTCTTGTCAGAACGTTAAGGACGGCGGAAAGGGGCAAAAAGTACAACTGAATTTGTAAATTCAATTTTTTTAATGTCTAAAGATTGTATTACCAGTCTCCATTAAAATTTGTTCCCATTTTAACAATTACCATTCGAAAGAGCATCGAAAAAAAATTCAGAAAATATTCTTGTCAGAACATTAAGGACGGCGGAAAGGGGCAAAAAGTACAATTAAATTTATAAATTCAATTTTTTGAATGTTTAACGATTGTTTTACTAGTCTCCATTAAAATTTGTTCCCATTTTAACTATTACCATTCGAAAGAGCATCGAAAAAGAATTCAGAAAATATTCTTGTCACAACATTAAGGACGGCGGAAAGAGGCAAAAAGTACAATAAAATTAGTAAATTCCATTTTTTGAATGTTTTAACGATTGTTTTACTAGTCTCCATTTAAATTTGTTCCCATTTTAACAATTACCATTCGAAAGAGCATCGAAAAAAAATTCAGAAAATATTCTTGTCAGAACATTAAGGACGGCGGAAAGGGGCATAAAGTACAATTAAATTAGTAAATTCAATTTTTAAAATGTTTAACGATTGTTTTACTAGTCTCCATTAAAATTTGTTCCCATTTTAACTATTACCATTCGAAAGAGCGTCAAAGAAGGAGTCAGAAAATATTCTTGTCAGAACATTAAGGACGGCGGAAAGGGGCAAAAAGTACAACTGAATTTGTAAATTAAAGTTTTTTAATGTTTAACGATTGTTTTACTAGTCTCCATTAAAATTTGTTCCCATTTTAACTACTACCATTCGAAAGAGCATCGAAAAAGAATTCAGAAAATATTCTTGTCAGAACATTAAGGGCGGCGGAAAGAGGCAAAAAGTACAATTAAATTAGTAAATTCAATTTTTTGAATGTTTAACGATTGTTTTACTAGTCTCCATTAAAATTTGTTCCCATTTTAACTATTACCATTCGAAAGAGCGTCAAAGAAGGAGTCAGAAAATATTCTTGTCACAACATTAAGGGCGGCGGAAAGAGGCAAAAAGTACAATTAAATTAGTAAATTCAATTTTTTGAATATTTTAACGATTGTTTTACTAGTCTCCATTAAAATTTGTTCCCATTTTAACTATTACCATTCGAAAGAGCGTCGAAAAAGAATTCAGAAAATATTCTTGTCAGAACATTAAGAGCGGCGGAAAGGGGCAAAAAGTACAACTGAATTTGTAAATTCAATTTTTTTATTGTCTAAAGATTGTTTTACTAGTCTCCATTAAAATTTGTTCCCATTTTAACTATTACCATTCGAAAGAGCGTCAAAGAAGGAGTCAGAAAATATTCTTGTCAGAACATTAAGGACGGCGGAAAGGGGCAAAAAGTACAACTGAATTTGTAAATTAAAGTTTTTCAATGTTTAACGATTGTTTTACTAGTCTCCATTAAAATTTGTTCCCATTTTAACAATTACCATTCGAAAGAGCATCGAAAAAAAATTCAGAAAATATTCTTGTCAGAACATTAAGGACGGCGGAAAGGGGCAAAAAGTACAATTAAATTTGTAAATTCAATTTTTTGAATGTTTAACGATTGTTTTACTAGTCTCCATTAAAATTTGTTCCCATTTTAACTGTTACAATTTGAAAGAGCGTCAAAGAAGGAGTCAGAAAATATTCTTGTCACAACATTAAGGGCGGCGGAAAGAGGAAAAAAGTACAATTAAATTAGTAAATTCAATTTTTTGAATGTTTAACGATTGTTTTACTAGTCTCCATTAAAATTTGTTCCCATTTTAACTATTACCATTCGAAAGAGCGTCAAAGAAGGAATCAGAAAATATTCTTGTCACAACATTAAGGGCGGCGGAAAGAAGCAAAAAGTATAATTGAATATATAAATTCAATTTTTTCAATGTTTAACGATTGTTTTACTAGTCTCCATTAAAATTTGTTCCCATTTTAACTATTACCATTCGAAAGAGCGTCAAAGAAGGAGTCAGAAAATATTCTTGTCAGAACATTAAGGACGGCGGAAAGAGGCAAAAAGTACAATTAAATTAGTAAATTCAATTTTTTGAATGTTTTAACGATTGTTTTACTAGTCTCCATTTAAATTTGTTCCCATTTTAACAATTACCATTCGAAAGAGCATCGAAAAAAAATTCAGAAAATATTCTTGTCAGAACATTAAGGACGGCGGAAAGGGGCAAAAAGTACAATTAAATTTGTAAATTCAATTTTTTGAATGTTTAACGATTGTTTTACTAGTCTCCATTAAAATTTGTTCCCATTTTAACTATTACCATTCGAAAGAGCGTCAAAGAAGGAGTCAGAAAATATTCTTGTCAGAACATTAAGGACGGCGGAAAGGGGCAAAAAGTACAACTGAATTTGTAAATTAAAGTTTTTCAATGTTTAACGATTGTTTTACTAGTCTCCATTAAAATTTGTTCCCATTTTAACTATTACCATTCGAAAGAGCATCGAAAAAGAATTCAGAAAATATTCTTGTCAGAATATTAAGGACGGCGGAAAGGGGCAAAAAGTACAATTAAATTTGTAAATTCAATTTTTTGAATGTTTAACGATTGTTTTACTAGTCTCCATTAAAATTTGTTCCCATTTTAACTATTACCATTCAAAAGAGCGTCGAAAAAGAATTCAGAAAATATTCTTGTCAGGACATTAAGAGCGGCGGAAAGGGGCATAAAGTACAACTAAATTTGTAAATTAAAGTTTTTCAAAGTTTAAGGATCGTTTTACTAGTCTCCATTAAAATTTGTTTCCATTTTAACTATTACCATTCGAAAGAGCGTCAAAGAAGGAGTCAGAAATTATTCTTATCACAACATTAAGGGCGGCGGAAAGAGGCAAAAAGTACAATTAAATTAGTAAATTTAATTTTTTGAATGTTTAACGATTGTTTTACTAGTCTCCATTAAAATTTGTTCCCATTTTAACTATTACCATTCGAAAGAGCGTCAAAGAAGGAGTCAGAAAATATTCTTGTCACAACATTAAGGGCGGCGGAAAGAAGCAAAAAGTATAATTGAATATATAAATTCAATTTTTTCAATGTTTAACGATTGTTTTACTAGTCTCCATTAAAATTTGTTCCCATTTTAACTGTTATAATTTGAAAGAGCGTCAAAGAAAGAGTCAGAAAATATTCTTGTCAGAACATTAAGGACGGCGGAAAGAGGCAAAAAGTACAATTAAATTAGTAAATTCAATTTTTTGAATGTTTTAACGATTGTTTTACTAGTCTCCATTAAAATTTGTTCCCATTTCAACTATTACCATTCGAAAGAGCATCGAAAAAGAATTCAGAAAATATTCTTGTCAGAATATTAAGGACGGCGGAAAGGGGCAAAAAGTACAACTGAATTTGTAAATTCAATTTTTTGAATGTTTAACGATTGTTTTAATAGTCTCCATTAAAATTTGTTCCCATTTTAACTGTTACAATTTGAAAGAGCGTCAAAGAAAGAGTCAGAAAATATTCTTGTCAGAACATTAAGAGCGGCGGAAAGAGGCAAAAAGTACAACTGAATATATAAATTCAATTTTTTCAATGTTTAACGATTGTTTTACTAGTCTCCATTAAAATTTGTTCCCATTTCAACTATTACCATTCGAAAGAGCATCGAAAAAGAAATCAGAAAATATTCTTGTCAGAATATTAAGGACGGCGGAAAGGGGCAAAAAGTACAACTGAATTTGTAAATTCAATTTTTTGAATGTTTAACGATTGTTTTAATAGTCTCCATTAAAATTTGTTCCCATTTTAACTATTGCTATTCGAAAGAGCGTCAAAGAAGGAGTCAGAAAATATTCTTGTCAGAACGTTAAGGACGGCGGAAAGGGGCAAAAAGTACAACTGAATTTGTAAATTCAATTTTTTTAATGTCTAAAGATTGTTTTACTAGTCTCCATTAAAATTTGTTCCCATTTTAACTATTACCATTCGAAAGAGCGTCGCAATAGGAGTCAGAAAATATTCTTGTCACAACATTAAGGGTGACGGAAAGGGGCAAAAAGTACAACTAAATTTGTAAATTTAATTTTTTCAATGTTTAACGATTGTTTTATTATTCTCCATTAAAATTTGTTCCAATTTTAACTATTAGCATTCGAAAGAGCGTCAAAGAAGGAGTCAGAAACTATTCTTGTCACAACATTAAGGGTGACGGAAAGGGGCAAAAAGTACAACTAAATTTGTAAATTTAATTTTTTCAATGTTTAACGATTGTTTTACTAGTCTCCTTTAAAATTTGTTTCCATTTTAACTATTACCATTCGAAAGAGCGTCAAAGAAGGAATCAGAAACTATTTTTGTCAGAACATTAAAGGCGGCGGAAAGAGGCAAGAAGTACATTGAATTTGTAAATTCGATTTTTTCAATGTTTAACGATTGTTTTACTAGTCTCCATTAAAATTTGTTCCCATTTTAACTGTTACAATTTGAAAGAGCGTCAAAGAAGGAGTCAGAAAATATTCTTGTCACAACATTAAGGGCGGCGGAAAGAGGCAAAAAGTACAATTAAATTAGTAAATTCAATTTTTTGAATGTTTAACGATTGTTTTACTAGTCTCCATTAAAATTTGTTCCCATTTTAACTATTACCATTCAAAAGAGCGTCGAAAAAGAATTCAGAAAATATTTTTGTCAGGACATTAAGAACGGCGGAAAGGGGCATAAAGTACAACTAAATTTGTAAATTAAAGTTTTTCAAAGTTTAAAGATCGTTTTACTAGTCTTCATTAAAATTTGTTCCCATTTTAACTATTACCATTCGAAAGAGCGTCAAAGAAGGAGTCAGAAAATATTCTTATCACAACATTAAGGGCAGCGGAAAGAGGCAAAAAGTACAATTAAATTAGTAAATTTAATTTTTTCAATGTTTAACGATTGTTTTACTAGTCTCCATTAAAATTTGTTCCCATTTTAACAATTACCATTCGAAAGAGCATCGAAAAAAAATTCAGAAAATATTCTTGTCAGAACATTAAGGACGGCGGAAAGGGGCAAAAAGTACAATTAAATTTGTAAATTCAATTTTTTGAATGTTTAACGATTGTTTTACTAGTCTCCATTAAAATTTGTTCCCATTTTAACTGTTACAATTTGAAAGAGCGTCAAAGAAGGAGTCAGAAAATATTCTTGTCACAACATTAAGGGCGGCGGAAAGAGGAAAAAAGTACAATTAAATTAGTAAATTCAATTTTTTGAATGTTTAACGATTGTTTTACTAGTCTCCATTAAAATTTGTTCCCATTTTAACTATTACCATTCAAAAGAGCGTCGAAAAAGAATTCAGAAAATATTTTTGTCAGGACATTAAGAACGGCGGAAAGGGGCATAAAGTACAACTAAATTTGTAAATTAAAGTTTTTCAAAGTTTAAGGATCGTTTTACTAGTCTTCATTAAAATTTGTTCCCATTTTAACTATTACCATTCGAAAGAGCGTCAAAGAAGGAGTCAGAAAATATTCTTATCACAACATTAAGGGCAGCGGAAAGAGGCAAAAAGTACAATTAAATTAGTAAATTTAATTTTTTCAATGTTTAACGATTGTTTTACTAGTCTCCATTAAAATTTGTTCCCATTTTAACAATTACCATTCGAAAGAGCATCGAGAAAAAATTCAGAAAATATTCTTGTCAGAACATTAAGGACGGCGGAAAGGGGCAAAAAGTACAATTAAATTTGTAAATTCAATTTTTTGAATGTTTAACGATTGTTTTACTAGTCTCCATTAAAATTTGTTCCCATTTTAACTGTTACAATTTGAAAGAGCGTCAAAGAAGGAGTCAGAAAATATTCTTGTCAGAACATTAAGAGCGGCGGAAAGAGGCAAAAAGTACAATTAAATTAGTAAATTCAATTTTTTGAATGTTTAACGATTGTTTTACTAGTCTCCATTAAAATTTGTTCCCATTTTAACTATTACCATTCAAAAGAGCGTCGAAAAAGAATTCAGAAAATATTCTTGTCAGGACATTAAGAGCGGCGGAAAGGGGCATAAAGTACAACTAAATTTGTAAATTAAAGTTTTTCAAAGTTTAAGGATCGTTTTACTAGTCTTCATTAAAATTTGTTCCCATTTTAACTATTACCATTCGAAAGAGCGTCAAAGAAGGAGTCAGAAAATATTCTTGTCAGAACATTAAGGACGGCGGAAAGGGGCAAAATGTACAACTGAATATATAAATTCAATTTTTTCAATGTTTAACGATTGTTTTACTAGTCTCCATTAAAATTTGTTCCCATTTTAACTATTACCATTCGAAAGAGCATCGAAAAAGAATTCAGAAAATATTCTTGTCAGAATATTAAGGACGGCGGAAAGGGGCAAAAAGTACAATTAAATTTGTAAATTCAATTTTTTGAATGTTTAAAGATTGTATTACCAGTCTCCATTAAATATTGTTCCCATTTTAATTATTACCATTCGAAAGAGCGTCAAAGAAGGAGTCAGAAAATATTCTTGTCATAACATTAAAGGCGGCGGAAAGAGGCAAAAAATAAAATTGAATTTGTAAATTCAATTTTTTCAAAGTTTAGCGATTGTTTTACTAGTCTCCATTAAAATTTGTTCCCATTTTAACTATTACCATTCGAAAGAGCATCGAAAAAGAATTCAGAAAATATTCTTGTCAGGACATTAAGAGCGGCGGAAAGGGGCATAAAGTACAACTAAATTTGTAAATTCAATTTTTTGAATGTTTAACGATTGTTTTACTAGTCTCCATTAAAATTTGTTCCCATTTTAACTATTACCATTCGAAAGAGCGTCAAAGAAGGAGTCAGAAAATATTCTTGTCAGAACATTAAAGGCGGCGGAAAGAGGCAAAAAAGTACATTGAATTTGTAAATTCAATTTTTTCAAAGTTTAACGATTGTTTTACTAGTCTCCATTAAAATTTGTTCCCATTTTAACTATTACCATTCAAAAGAGAGTCGCAATAGGAGTCAGAAAATATTCTTGTCAGAACATTAAGAGAAGCGGAAAGGGGCATTAAGTTCAATTAAATTTGTAAATTCAATTTTTTGAATATTCAACAGTTGTTTTACAAGTATCAATTAAAATTTGTTCCTATTTTAAGTATTGCCATTCGAAAGAGCGTCAAAGAAGGAGTCAGAAACTAATCTTGTCAGAACATTAAAGGCGGCGGAAAGAGGCAAGAAGTACATTGAATTTGTAAATTCGATTTTTTCAATGTTTAACGATTGTTTTACTAGTCTCCATTAAAATTTGTTCCCATTTTAACTGTTACAATTTGAAAGAGCGTCAAAGAAGGAGTCAGAAAATATTCTTGTCACAACATTAAGGGCGGCGGAAAGAGGCAAAAAGTACAATTAAATTAGTAAATTCAATTTTTTTAATGTTTAACGATTGTTTTACTAGTCTCCATTAAAATTTGTTCCCATTTTAACTATTACCATTCAAAAGAGCGTCGAAAAAGAATTCAGAAAATATTCTTGTCAGGACATTAAGGACGGCGGAAAGGGGCAAAAAGTACAACTGAATATATAAATTCAATTTTTTCAATGTTTAACGATTGTTTTACTAGTCTCCATTAAAATTTGTTCCCATTTTAACTATTACCATTCGAAAGAGCATCGAAAAAGAATTCAGAAAATATTCTTGTCAGAATATTAAGGACGGCGGAAAGGGGCAAAAAGTACAATTAAATTTGTAAATTCAATTTTTTGAATGTTTAAAAATTGTATTACCAGTCTCCATTAATTATTGTTCCCATTTTAATTATTACCATTCGAAAGAGCGTCAAAGAAGGAGTCAGAAAATATTCTTGTCAGAACATTAAAGGCGGCGGAAAGAGGCAAAAAAGTACATTGAATTTGTAAATTCAATTTTTTCAAAGTTTAACGATTGTTTTACTAGTCTCCATTAAAATTTGTTCCCATTTTAACTATTACCATTCAAAAGAGAGTCGCAATAGGAGTCAGAAAATATTCTTGTCAGAACATTGAGAGAAGCGGAAAGGGGCATTAAGTTCAATTAAATTTGTAAATTCAATTTTTTGAATATTCAACAGTTGTTTTACAAGTATCAATTAAAATTTGTTCCTATTTTAAGTATTGCCATTCGAAAGAGCGTCAAAGAAGGAGTCAGAAACTAATCTTGTCAGAACATTAAAGGCGGCGGAAAGAGGCAAGAAGTACATTGAATTTGTAAATTCGATTTTTTCAATGTTTAACGATTATTTTACTAGTCTCCATTAAAATTTGTTCCCATTTTAACTGTTACCATTCGAAAGAGCGTCGAAAAAGAATTCAGAAAATATTCTTGTCAGAACATTAAGGACGGCGGAAAGAGGCAAAAAGTACAACTGAATTTGTAAATTCAATTTTTTTAATGTCTAAAGATTGTATTACCAGTCTCCATTAAATATTGTTCCCATTTTAACTATTACCATTCGAAAGAGCGTCAAAGAAGGAGTCAGAAAATATTCTTGTCAGAACATTAAGGACGGCGGAAAGGGGCAAAAAGTACAACTGAATTTGTAAATTTAATTTGTTCAATGTTTAACGATTGTTTTACTAGTCTCCATTAAAATTTGTTCCCATTTTAACAATTACCATTCGAAAGAGCATCGAAAAAACATTCAGAAAATATTCTTGTCAGAACATTAAGGACGGCGGAAAGGGGCAAAAAGTACAATTAAATTTGTAAATTCAATTTTTTTAATGTTTAACGATTGTTTTACTAGTCTCCATTAAAATTTGTTCCCATTTTAACTGTTACAATTTGAAAGAGCGTCAAAGAAGGAGTCAGAAAATATTCTTGTCACAACATTAAGGGCGGCGGAAAGAGGCAAAAAGTACAATTAAATTAGTAAATTCAATTTTTTGAATATTTTAACGATTGTTTTACTAGTCTCCATTAAAATTTGTTCCCATTTTAACTATTACCATTCGAAAGAGCGTCGAAAAAGAATTCAGAAAATATTCTTGTCAGAACATTAAGAGCGGCGGAAAGGGGCAAAAAGTACAACTGAATTTGTAAATTCAATTTTTTTAATGTCTAAAGATTGTATTACCAGTCTCCATTAAATATTGTTCCCATTTTAACTATTACCATTCGAAAGAGCGTCAAAGAAGGAGTCAGAAAATATTCTTGTCAGAACATTAAGGACGGCGGAAAGGGGCAAAAAGTACAACTGAATTTGTAAATTTAATTTTTTCAATGTTTAACGATTGTTTTACTAGTCTCCATTAAAATTTGTTCCCATTTTAACAATTACCATTCGAAAGAGCATCGAAAAAAAATTCAGAAAATATTCTTGTCAGAACATTAAGGACGGCGGAAAGGGGCAAAAAGTACAATTAAATTTGTAAATTCAATTTTTTGAATGTTTAACGATTGTTTTACTAGTCTCCATTAAAATTTGTTCCCATTTTAACTGTTACAATTTGAAAGAGCGTCAAAGAAGGAGTCAGAAAATATTCTTGTCACAACATTAAGGGCGGCGGAAAGAGGAAAAAAGTACAATTAAATTAGTAAATTCAATTTTTTGAATGTTTAACGATTGTTTTACTAGTCTCCATTAAAATTTGTTCCCATTTTAACTATTACCATTCAAAAGAGCGTCGAAAAAGAATTCAGAAAATATTCTTGTCAGGACATTAAGAGCGGCGGAAAGGGGCATAAAGTACAACTAAATTTGTAAATTAAAGTTTTTCAAAGTTTAAGGATCGTTTTACTAGTCTTCATTAAAATTTGTTCCCATTTTAACTATTACCATTCGAAAGAGCGTCAAAGAAGAAGTCAGAAAATATTCTTATCACAACATTAAGGTCAGCGGAAAGAGGCAAAAAGTACAATTAAATTAGTAAATTTAATTTTTTGAATGTTTAACGATTGTTTTACTAGTCTCCATTAAAATTTGTTCCCATTTTAACTATAACCATTCGAAAGAGCGTCAAAGAAGGAGTCAGAAAATATTCTTGTCACAACATTAAGGGCGGCGGAAAGAAGCAAAAAGTATAATTGAATATATAAATTCAATTTTTTGAATGTTTAACGATTGTTTTACTAGTCTCCATTAAAATTTGTTCCCATTTTAACTGTTATAATTTGAAAGAGCGTCAAAGAAAGAGTCAGAAAATATTCTTGTCAGAACATTAAGAGCGGCGGAAAGAGGCAAAAAGTACAATTAAATTAGTAAATTCAATTTTTTGAATATTTTAACGATTGTTTTACTAGTCTCCATTAAAATTTGTTCCCATTTTAACTATTACCATTCGAAAGAGCGTCGAAAAAGAATTCAGAAAATATTCTTGTCAGAACATTAAGGACGGCGGAAAGGGGCAAAAAGTACAATTAAATTTGTAAATTCAATTTTTTGAATGTTTAACGATTGTTTTACTAGTCTCCATTAAAATTTGTTCCCATTTTAACTGTTACAATTTGAAAGAGCGTCAAAGAAAGAGTCAGAAAATATTCTTGTCAGAACATTAAGGACGGCGGAAAGGGGCAAAAAGTACAACTGAATATATAAATTCAATTTTTTCAATGTTTAACGATTGTTTTACTAGTCTCCAATAAAATTTGTTCTCATTTTAACTATTACCATTCGAAAGAGCATCGAAAAAGAAATCAGAAAATATTCTTGTCAGAATATTAAGGACGGCGGAAAGGGGCAAAAAGTACAATTAAATTTGTAAATTCAATTTTTTGAATGTTTAAAGATTGTATTACCAGTCTCCATTAAATATTGTTCCCATTTTAATTATTGCCATTCGAAAGAGCGTCAAAGAAGGAGTCAGAAAATATTCTTGTCAGAACATTAAGGACGGCGGAAAGGGGCAAAAAGTACAACTGAATTTGTAAATTAAATTTTTTTAATGTCTAAAGATTGTTTTACTAGTCTCCATTAAAATTTGTCCCCATTTTAACTATTACCATTCGAAAGAGCGTCGCAATAGGAGTCAGAAAATATTCTTGTCACAACATTAAGGGTGACGGAAAGGGGCAAAAAGTACAACTAAATTTGTAAATTTAATTTTTTCAATGTTTAACGATTGTTTTATTATTCTCCATTAAAATTTGTTCCAATTTTAACTATTAGCATTCGAAAGAGCGTCAAAGAAGGAGTCAGAAACTATTCTTGTCACAACATTAAGGGTGACGGAAAGGGGCAAAAAGTACAACTAAATTTGTAAATTTAATTTTTTCAATGTTTAACGATTGTTTTACTAGTCTCCTTTAAAATTTGTTTCCATTTTAACTATTACCATTCGAAAGAGCGTCAAAGAAGGAATCAGAAACTATTTTTGTCAGAACATTAAAGGCGGCGGAAAGAGGCAAGAAGTACATTGAATTTGTAAATTCGATTTTTTCAATGTTTAACGATTGTTTTACTAGTCTCCATTAAAATTTGTTCCCATTTTAACTATTACCATTCAAAAGAGCGTCGAAAAAGAATTCAGAAAATATTTTTGTCAGGACATTAAGAACGGCGGAAAGGGGCATAAAGTACAACTAAATTTGTAAATTAAAGTTTTTCAAAGTTTAAGGATCGTTTTACTAGTCTTCATTAAAATTTGTTCCCATTTTAACTATTACCATTCGAAAGAGCGTCAAAGAAGGAGTCAGAAAATATTCTTATCACAACATTAAGGGCAGCGGAAAGAGGCAAAAAGTACAATTAAATTAGTAAATTTAATTTTTTCAATGTTTAACGATTGTTTTACTAGTCTCCATTAAAATTTGTTCCCATTTTAACAATTACCATTCGAAAGAGCATCGAAAAAAAATTCAGAAAATATTCTTGTCAGAACATTAAGGACGGCGGAAAGGGGCAAAAAGTACAATTAAATTTGTAAATTCAATTTTTTGAATGTTTAACGATTGTTTTACTAGTCTCCATTAAAATTTGTTCCCATTTTAACTGTTACAATTTGAAAGAGCGTCAAAGAAGGAGTCAGAAAATATTCTTGTCACAACATTAAGGGCGGCGGAAAGAGGAAAAAAGTACAATTAAATTAGTAAATTCAATTTTTTGAATGTTTAACGATTGTTTTACTAGTCTCCATTAAAATTTGTTCCCATTTTAACTATTACCATTCAAAAGAGCGTCGAAAAAGAATTCAGAAAATATTCTTGTCAGGACATTAAGAGCAGCGGAAAGGGGCATAAAGTACAACTAAATTTGTAAATTAAAGTTTTTCAAAGTTTAAGGATCGTTTTACTAGTCTTCATTAAAATTTGTTCCCATTTTAACTATTACCATTCGAAAGAGCGTCAAAGAAGGAGTCAGAAAATATTCTTGTCAGAACATTAAGGACGGCAGAAAGGGGCAAAATGTACAACTGAATATATAAATTCAATTTTTTCAATGTTTAACAATTGTTTTACTAGTCTCCATTAAAATTTGTTCCCATTTTAACTATTACCATTCGAAAGAGCATCGAAAAAGAATTCAGAAAATATTCTTGTCAGAATATTAAGGACGGCGGAAAGGGGCAAAAAGTACAATTAAATTTGTAAATTCAATTTTTTGAATGTTTAAAGATTGTATTACCAGTCTCCATTAAATATTGTTCCCATTTTAATTATTACCATTCGAAAGAGCGTCAAAGAAGGAGTCAGAAAATATTCTTGTCATAACATTAAAGGCGGCGGAAAGAGGCAAAAAAGTACATTGAATTTGTAAATTCAATTTTTTCAAAGTTTAACGATTGTTTTACTAGTCTCCATTAAAATTTGTTCCCATTTTAACTATTACCATTCGAAAGAGCATCGAAAAAGAATTCAGAAAATATTCTTGTCAGGACATTAAGAGCGGCGGAAAGGGGCATAAAGTACAACTAAATTTGTAAATTCAATTTTTTGAATGTTTAACGATTGTTTTACTAGTCTCCATTAAATATTGTTCCCATTTTAATTATTACCATTCGAAAGAGCGTCAAAGAAGGAGTCAGAAAATATTCTTGTCAGAACATTAAAGGCGGCGGAAAGAGGCAAAAAAGTACATTGAATTTGTAAATTCAATTTTTTCAAAGTTTAACGATTGTTTTACTAGTCTCCATTAAAATTTGTTCCCATTTTAACTATTACCATTCAAAAGAGAGTCGCAATAGGAGTCAGAAAATATTCTTGTCAGAACATTAAGAGAAGCGGAAAGGGGCATTAAGTTCAATTAAATTTGTAAATTCAATTTTTTGAATATTCAACAGTTGTTTTACAAGTATCAATTAAAATTTGTTCCTATTTTAAGTATTGCCATTCGAAAGAGCGTCAAAGAAGGAGTCAGAAACTAATCTTGTCAGAACATTAAAGGCGGCGGAAAGAGGCAAGAAGTACATTGAATTTGTAAATTCGATTTTTTCAATGTTTAACGATTGTTTTACTAGTCTCCATTAAAATTTGTTCCCATTTTAACTGTTACAATTTGAAAGAGCGTCAAAGAAGGAGTCAGAAAATATTCTTGTCACAACATTAAGGGCGGCGGAAAGAGGCAAAAAGTACAATTAAATTAGTAAATTCAATTTTTTTAATGTTTAACGATTGTTTTACTAGTCTCCATTAAAATTTGTTCCCATTTTAACTATTACCATTCAAAAGAGCGTCGAAAAAGAATTCAGAAAATATTCTTGTCAGAACATTAAGGACGGCGGAAAGGGGCAAAAAGTACAACTGAATATATAAATTCAATTTTTTCAATGTTTAACGATTGTTTTACTAGTCTCCATTAAAATTTGTTCCCATTTTAACTATTACCATTCGAAAGAGCATCGAAAAAGAATTCAGAAAATATTCTTGTCAGAATATTAAGGACGGCGGAAAGGGGCAAAAAGTACAATTAAATTTGTAAATTCAATTTTTTGAATGTTTAAAGATTGTATTACCAGTCTCCATTAATTATTGTTCCCATTTTAATTATTACCATTCGAAAGAGCGTCAAAGAAGGAGTCAGAAAATATTCTTGTCAGAACATTAAAGGCGGCGGAAAGAGGCAAAAAAGTACATTGAATTTGTAAATTCAATTTTTTCAAAGTTTAACGATTGTTTTACTAGTCTCCATTAAAATTTGTTCCCATTTTAACTATTACCATTCAAAAGAGAGTCGCAATAGGAGTCAGAAAATATTCTTGTCAGAACATTGAGAGAAGCGGAAAGGGGCATTAAGTTCAATTAAATTTGTAAATTCAATTTTTTGAATATTCAACAGTTGTTTTACAAGTATCAATTAAAATTTGTTCCTATTTTAAGTATTGCCATTCGAAAGAGCGTCAAAGAAGGAGTCAGAAACTAATCTTGTCAGAACATTAAAGGCGGCGGAAAGAGGCAAGAAGTACATTGAATTTGTAAATTCGATTTTTTCAATGTTTAACGATTGTTTTACTAGTCTCCATTAAAATTTGTTCCCATTTTAACTGTTACAATTTGAAAGAGCGTCAAAGAAGGAGTCAGAAAATATTCTTGTCACAACATTAAGGGCGGCGGAAAGAGGCAAAAAGTACAATTAAATTAGTAAATTCAATTTTTTGAATGTTTAACGATTGTTTTACTAGTCTCCATTAAAATTTGTTCCCATTTTAACTATTACCATTCAAAAGAGCGTCGAAAAAGAATTCAGAAAATATTCTTGTCAGGACATTAAGAGCGGCGGAAAGGGGCATAAAGTACAACTAAATTTGTAAATTAAAGTTTTTCAAAGTTTAAGGATCGTTTTACTAGTCTTCATTAAAATTTGTTCCCATTTTAACTATTACCATTCGAAAGAGCGTCAAAGAAGGAGTCAGAAAATATTCTTATCACAACATTAAGGGCAGCGGAAAGAGGCAAAAAGTACAATTAAATTAGTAAATTTAATTTTTTCAATGTTTAACGATTGTTTTACTAGTCTCCATTAAAATATTTTCCCATTTTAACAATTACCATTCGAAAGAGCATCGAAAAAAAATTCAGAAAATATTCTTGTCAGAACATTAAGGACGGCGGAAAGGGGCAAAAAGTACAATTAAATTTGTAAATTCAATTTTTTGAATGTTTAACGATTGTTTTACTAGTCTCCATTAAAATTTGTTCCCATTTTAACTGTTACAATTTGAAAGAGCGTCAAAGAAGGAGTCTGAAAATATTCTTGTCACAACATTAAGGGCGGCGGAAAGAGGAAAAAAGTACAATTAAATTAGTAAATTCAATTTTTTGAATGTTTAACGATTGTTTTACTAGTCTCCATTAAAATTTGTTCCCATTTTAACTATTACCATTCAAAAGAGCGTCGAAAAAGAATTCAGAAAATATTCTTGTCAGGACATTAAGAGCGGCGGAAAGGGGCATAAAGTACAACTAAATTTGGAAATTAAAGTTTTTCAAAGTTTAAGGATCGTTTTACTAGTCTTCATTAAAATTTGTTCCCATTTTAACTATTACCATTCGAAAGAGCGTCAAAGAAGGAGTCAGAAAATATTCTTGTCAGAACATTAAGGACGGCGGAAAGGGGCAAAAAGTACAACTGAATTTGTAAATTAAAGTTTTTCAATGTTTAACGATTGTTTTACTAGTCTCCATTAAAATTTGTTCCCATTTTAACAATTACTATTCGAAAGAGCATCGAAAAAAAATTTAGAAAATATTCTTGTCAGAACATTAAGGACGGCGGAAAGGGGCAAAAAGTACAATTAAATTTGTAAATTCAATTTTTTGAATGTTTAACGATTGTTTTACTAGTCTCCATTAAAATTTGTTCCCATTTTAACTGTTACAATTTGAAAGAGCGTCAAAGAAAGAGTCAGAAAATATTCTTGTCAGAACATTAAGGACGGCGGAAAGGGGCAAAAAGTACAACTGAATATATAAATTCAATTTTTTCAATGTTTAACGATTGTTTTACTAGTCTCCATTAAAATTTGTTCCCATTTTAACTATTACCATTCGAAAGAGCATCGAAAAAGAATTCAGAAAATATTCTTGTCAGAACATTAAGGACGGCGGAAAGGGGCAAAAAGTACAATTAAATTTGTAAATTCAATTTTTTGAATGTTTAAAGATTGTATTACCAGTCTCCATTAAATATTGTTCCCATTTTAATTATTATCATTCGAAAGAGCGTCAAAGAAGGAGTCAGAAAATATTCTTGTCAGAACATTAAAGGCGGCGGAAAGAGGCAAAAAAGTACATTGAATTTGTAAATTCAATTTTTTCAAAGTTTAACGATTGTTTTACTAGTCTCCATTAAAATTTGTTCCCATTTTAACTATTACCATTCAAAAGAGAGTCGCAATAGGAGTCAGAAAATATTCTTGTCAGAACATTAAGAGAAGCGGAAAGGGGCATTAAGTTCAATTAAATTTGTAAATTCAATTTTTTGAATATTCAACAGTTGTTTTACAAGTATCAATTAAAACTTGTTCCTATTTTAAGTATTGCCATTCGAAAGAGCGTCAAAGAAGGAGTCAGAAACTAATCTTGTCAGAACATTAAAGTCGGCGGAAAGGGGCAAAAAGTACATTGAATTTGTAAATTCAATATTTTCAATGTTTAACGATTGTTTTACTAGTCTCCTTTAAAATTTGTTTCCATTTTAACTATTACCATTCGAAAGAGCGTCAAAGAAGGAATCAGAAACTATTTTTGTCAGAACATTAAAGGCGGCGGAAAGAGGCAAGAAGTACATTGAATTTGTAAATTCGATTTTTTCAATGTTTAACGATTGTTTTACTAGTCTCCATTAAAATTTGTTCCCATTTTAACTACTACCATTCGAAAGAGCGTCAAAGAAGGAGTCAGAAACTTGTCTTGTCAGAACATTAAAGTCGGCGGAAAGGGGCAAAAAGTACACTGAATTTGTAAATCCAATATTTTCAATGTTTAACGATTGTTTTACTAGTCTCGATTAAAATTTGTTTCCATTTTAACTATTACCATTCAAAAGAGAGTCGCAATAGGAGTCAGAAAATATTCTTGTCACAACATTAAGGGCGACGGAAAGCGGCAAAAAGTACAACTGAATTTGTAAATTCAATTTTTTTAATGTTTAACGATTGTTTTACTAGTCTCCATTAAAATTTGTTCCTATTTAAACTATTACCATTCGAAAGAGCGTCAAAGAAGGAGTCAGAAACTATTCTTGTCAGAACATTAAAGGCGGCAGAAAGAGGCAAGAAGTACATTGAATTTGTAAATTCGGTTTTTTCAATGTTTAACGATTGTTTTACTAGTCTCCATTAAAATTTGTTTCCATTTTAACTATTACCATTCGAAAGAGCGTCAAAGAAGGAGTCAGAAACTATTCTTGTCAGAACATTAAAGGCGGCGGAAAGAGGCAAGAAGTACATTGAATTTGTAAATTCGATTTTTTCAGTGTTTAACGATTGTTTTACTAGTCTCCATTAAAATTTGTTTCCATTTTAACTACTTCCATTCGAAAGACCGTCGCAATAGGAGTCAGAAAATATTCTTGTCACAACATTAAGGGCGACGGAAAGCGGCAAAAACTACAACTGAATTTGTAAATTCAATTTTTTCAATGTTTAACGATTGTTTGACTATTCTCCATTAAAATTTGATCCCATTTTAACTATTACCATTCGAAAGAGCGTCGCAATAGGAGTCAGAATATATTCTTGTCAGAACATTAAAGTCGGCGGAAAGGGGCATTAAGTTCAATTAAATTTGTAAATTCAATTTTTTGAATATTCAACGGTTGTTTTACAAGTATCAATTAAAATTTGTTCCCATTTTAGGTATTGCCATTCGTAAGAGCGTCAAAGAAGGAGTCAGAAACTATTCTTGTCAGAACATAAAAGGCGGCGGAAAGAGGCAAGAAGTACATTGAATTTGTAAATTCGATTTTTTCAATGTTTAACGATTGTTTTACTAGTCTCCATTAAAATTTGTTCCCATTTTAACTACTACCATTCGAAAGAGCGTCAAAGAAGGAGTCAGAAACTATTCTTGTCAGAACATTAAAGGCGGCGGAAAGAGGCAAGAAGTACATTGAATTTGTAATTTCGATTTTTTCAATGTTTAACGATTGTTTTACTAGTCTCCATTAAAATTTGTTTCCATTTTAACTACTTCCATTCGAATGAGCGTCGCAATAGGAGTCAGAAAATATTCTTGTCACAACATTAAGGGCGACGGAAAGCGGCAAAAACTACAACTGAATTTGTAAATTCAATTTTTTCAATGTTTAACGATTGTTTGACTATTCTCCATTAAAATTTGATCCCATTTTAACTATTACCATTCGAAAGAGCGTCGCAATAGGAGTCAGAATATATTCTTGTCAGAACATTAAGAGCAGCGGAAAGGGGCATTAAGTACAACTGAATTTGTAAATTCAATTTTTTCAATGTTTAACGATTGTTTTACTAGTATCCATTAAAATTTGTTCCCATTTTAACTACTACCATTCGAAAGAGCGTCAAAGAAGGAGTCAGAAACTATTCTTGTCAGAACATTAAAGGCGGCGGAAAGAGGCAAGAAGTACATGAAATTTGTAAATTCAATTTTTTCAATGTTTAACGATTGTTTTACTAGTCTCCATTAAAATCTGTTCCTATTTAAACTATTACCATTCGAAAGAGCGTCAAAGAAGGAGTCAGAAACTATTCTTGTCAGAACATTAAAGGCGGCAGAAAGAGGCAAAAAGTACATGGAATTTGTAAATTCAATTTTTTCAATGTTTAACGATTGTTTTACTAGCATCCATTAAAATTTGTTCCCATTTTAACTATTACCATTCGAAAGAGCGTCAAAGAAGGAGTCAGAAACTATTCTTGTCAGAACATTAAAGGCGGCGGAAAGAGGCAAGAAGTACATTGAATTTGTAAATTCGATTTTTTCAATGTTTAACGATTGTTTTACTAGTCTCCATTAAAATTTCTTCCCATTTTAGGTATTGCCATTCGTAAGAGCGTCAAAGAAGGAGTTAGAAACTAATCTTGTCAGAACATTAAAGTCGGCGAAAAGGGGCAAAAAGTACATTGAATTTGTAAATCCAATTTTTTCAATGTTTAATGATTGTTTTACTAGTCTCTATTAAAATTTGTTTCCATTTTAACTACTACCATTCGAAAGAGCGTCAAAGAAGGAGTCAGAAAATATTCTTGTCAGAACATTAAGAGCCGCGGAAAGGGGCATTAAGTTCAATTAAATTTGTAAATTCAATTTTTTGAATATTCAACGGTTGTTTTACAAGTACCAATTAAAATTTGTTCCCATTTTAGGTATTGCCATTCGTAAGAGCGTCAAAGAAGGAGTCAGAAACTAATCTTGTCAGAACATTAAAGTCTGCGGAAAGGGGCAAAAAGTACATTGAATTTGTAAATCCAATTTTTTCAATGTTTAACGATTGTTTTACTAGTCTCCATTAAAATTTGTTCCCATTTTAACTATTACCATTCGAAAGAGTGTCAAAGAAGGAGTCAGAAAATATTCTTGACAGAACATTAAGAGCAGCGGAATGAGGCAAAAAGTACAATTGAATTTGTAATATCAATGTTTTTCAATGTTTAACGATTGTTTTACTAGTCTCCATTAAAATTTGTTCCCATTTTAACTATTACCATTGGAAAGAGCGTCGCAATAGGAGTCAGAAAATATTCTTGTCACAACATTAAAGGCGACAGAAAGGGGAAAAAAGTACAACTGAATTTGTAAATTTAATTTTTTCAATGTTTAACGATTGTTTAACTATTCTCCATTAAAATTTGTTCCAATTTAAACTATTACCATTCGAAAGACCGTCAAAGAAGGAGTCAGAAACTATTCTTGTCTGAACATTAAAGGCGGCGGAAAGAGGCAAAAAGTACATTGAATTTGTAAATTCAATTTTTTCAATGTTTAACGATTGTTTTACTAGTCTCCAGTAAAATTTGTTCCTATTTTAACTATTACCATTCGAAAGAGCGTCAAAGAAGGAGTCAGAAAATATTCTTGTCAGAACATTAAAGGCGGCGGAAAGAGGGAAAAAGTACATTGAATTTGTAAATTCGATTTTTTCAATGTTTAACGATTGTTTTACTAGTCTCCATTAAAATTTGTTCCCATTTTAACTATTACTATTCGAAAGAGCGTCGCAATAGGAGTCGGAAAATATTCTTGTCAGAACATTAAAGTCGGCGGAAAGAGGTGAAATGGTATTTCAAATGTCAAAATTAAAATTGTTAAAAAATTATATAAATAAAAGTAAATTATAAATGATAAAATAATTGTTTTGTAGAAATGAAAAATACATGATATTTTTGAAAATAAGAAATATAATTTCTGTTAAATTTAAAATAAAATAAATTCAATACAAGATCAATTGAAAACAAATGTACTTGTGCATAATAGCACACAGAAAAAGTACAGCAGATTCAAGGCCAAGGTTAGGAAAAAGAAAAGAAATTTTCATATTTTAAGAATTTAAAAATTGTTTAAAGATAAAGTGAATTTTATACACAATTTATATGGAATTTAATATAGTTATAATTTTTTAGTTAGGATTGCATATTTTATTTTATATAAATAGTATAAAGTTTAACGATTAAATTTATATTGTTATTTATTAAAACTAGTTGGAATAAATAAAGTAACAGCAAAATTTATATGGATAAATATATAAAAATTAACATATTTTATTACAAAAAATTAATTTGTTGAAAATTCATTATTTAAGGATTTATTTAAATTAAAAGAAATAGAAATTAATTCCGAGAGAAAAATGATTGACAGCTAAACAATGGCATTGTTCTCGGGGAAACGTTAGACACGTTGACGACCAGAAAGAGAAAAAAGATATCTCTATCTTCATTCTGAAATTTGAATACTATTGGCGAGAAAAATTAGACGCTTTCCAAAAAGCTAAGAGAGGGATAAAATTGTCGGTAAGAAATGCATGGCAAAAATGAGCGTCCCTAAAGGGTAGGAGAAAGTTTTGAATTTTAGTCAATCAAAGGAAAGAATTTTACGTACACTAATATAGTTTTTGAATTTTATACGAAAAATATAAATCTGGGGGTTGATCACGACTATTTAAACCCTAGAAATGGAAGCATCGATCTCTCATTCTGAAAACAATTTACAAAGGTAATATACTTATATTGTAGTCTAGGGGCTATTGAGAAATCTTTGTTCCATCTAGACTATATAAATTATACATTACATTTATACACATAACATAATCAGTGCAGGGCTATTGAGAAATCTTTGTTCCACCTGTACTAATTAAATACAATATACAATTAGTTTTTCCTAATAAATAATATAATCATTATATTATTAATTATATAACTCTACAAAGTCAAGCCATGGTGAAGGTGTTGAGGGGCTATTGAGAAATCTTTGTTCCACCTCATAATCTGAATCCTTAAGTGGTATAAAAAGCAAATCGTAAGTTTATTAAATATTCTTATGAGCTGCGTTCATATAGTAATAGGCTATATCAATGTGGCAGTTTGAAAGATTCAATAAATATTGAACCTAATCCACAAAAAATATTATTTACAATAGGAAATAATTAATTTACTTAAATTAATTATTTAGTCAATTTCACAGAGAAATAAATAGATTTTATTATATGAATTGTGTAAATTTTGATCATTTTTCGATATTATAAATTTATCATATCCTAAATAAATCAAAATTGTTAAAAATTTACAATTTTAAAGAATATTTATTTATTGATAGAATTGTTAATTTAGGGTTTAGGGAAAACTTGACCTTTAGTAGGCAGGATTAGTAAAATTTTATTAATAAATTTCATTAAAATTTTTGTTTATAGATTTGTCGTAAGAAAAAATATTGAAAAATTATAATAATTCTTGTGCTTGAGAGAGAGAGAAAAATACATACAAAGGTGAATGAACATTATTAATTATTTTTATTTTAGTTATTGTTGAGTCAATTCATATAGACCAAAGCAATCGAATCTACAAAATTATTTTATAAATTAATAAAATTGTATCATATGAAAATATTGAATAATTAATAATTTTTAATTATTATTTAAATTCTAATTTGTTATTAATTATATTTTTGAACAATTATTCTACGAAAGGAAGATAACAAAATTATCTAATTTAGTAGTGAATAATTTAGAAAGAATAAAAAGCTGCCTTACTGAATAATTATTGGAACAATTTCCTCTAATTTGGTAATAAAGCAACAAATTTTCTACAAAAGAAAATATAATATTAAATTAAAGGGAAAATAAGATCATTTTAATTCATTCATAAATTTAATGTATTGTCAAAATATAATCTTATCAGTTGATACAGTTTGACGCGTGCCTCATTGTTAGAGGATCTTTAAATTTTAAAAACAATGTCCCTTTAAATTTAGACAAAGACATTCTTTCTATTCACATTACATAATTATGAGAAATATTTAATACACACGTATAAAATATTTCTCACGTTAGAAACACGTGGGTTTTCAGAAGTTTACCGAGCAGTGGGCTTTAAATCGAAATAAAGGAAAAATAGATATATACTTCCCTCGGTCTGTTAACTAATACACGTATATATTTCAAAATGTTACAATTTTATTATAGAACCGTTCTAGAACTTTGTTCTAGATTTGTTCTGGAACAGTTGTTCTGTATCTGTTCTATAACAGACATGTAACATTTGTTCTAAATTATTTATAGAATTTTGAAGTAACATTATTCCTACAGTGTTCTAGAACACTGTTACAAAAACTTAATATAATTGTTCTTTCACTATAAACTCGTGTTTTTTTCACTATACGGAAAGATGTTATCATTAAATTTTATAAAAGTATTTTACAAGTGTAGG
Organism: Leptopilina drosophilae; assembly: GCA_032873175.1. NCBI lineage: Eukaryota > Metazoa > Arthropoda > Insecta > Hymenoptera > Figitidae > Leptopilina > Leptopilina drosophilae. Next base: position 28,993,227 of record CM065482.1, on the reverse strand, counting down.
ACGAAATGCTACAAAGGAAAATTTTGCTTTCAACAAAACTTACACAGTAAATCTTAATTTAAGATCGGTCTTAAATTCAGCACTGTCTGCTATAATGTTAAAGGATACAAAAATGTTGTATCTTAATTTAAGGCTGCTTTCCTGCTTTAAAATAAGACTTTCTTTTTACAGTGAAACTTTAACAAAACGTACCTATATAAAATTTAGTAAAGTTATATTACAATTTGTTAAAAGTTTTCGATATTTGATATAATTTTACTAAATATAGTATAATTTTTATCAAAGTTTAATACTTCTAATATAATAACTAAGATAATAACTTTCTTTCCGTGTAGAGTGCAGCCGCGTTTTTGCATAAATTACAAAAAATCTATTGAATTTAGATACTTAGAAAGACTCGTATCCATGATTTGTGAAAAATTAAATAATTTTTCACTGTCAGCTTGCATAAATTTTCAAAATTTTTAAAAACATTATTCACCAAGAATAACATCAAATATTTAATTAATTTATTATCAATTATTAATTAATAGGTATATAATAAAAATGCAATAATAAATTATTATTATTATTTAATTAATTAAAATTTGTTATTATTTGTAGCATAATTATATATTATTCTTTGTAATAAAAAAATTTATATATATATATATTATAAAAATTGTTAATTTAGTGCAAGATTCTTACAAAAAATTTGAAAAAAATGATTGATACATACATTGTTGAAAATGAAATTTTATTTAAAGAATTTTAAAATCTTATCGTAAATTATTTAAAAAAATTTTTTAAATATTTTTATTAAAAACTACGTGTGAAAACAAAACTTTTCATTATAAAAACGTCCAATTTGATCAATTTTTGACCGAGTTATAAGCATATAAAAAAAATTTACTTAGAAATGTCATTTTTCATAAATCTGTATCTCTTGAACCACTTTATGAAAAAATTTGAAAAAATTCAAGGTAGCTCATTTCAAAGAGTACTAAAAGAAAAAAATGTTTAAAAAAAATTTGAGATGCAAAAGCAAAATAATTTCCGATTTGGTCTGAAGTGCCCTATACATAGTTATTTTTTGAATAAGTATGTTACATTTCAATTTATAATTTTAGCGCTGCACATAACGGTCCCTCAATTCAAAAGGAAGTTGAAGTAAAATTACTTCCAAGCTTGCGTGGCTATGCGGTATGCGTATTCGACTTGTGTCCTCTAGGTCTAGGTTTCGATCCCCGTGCTTGCGAAATTTTTTATTCTTAGTTTTAAGTGTTCTGTGTATAATTCTGATTATTGTTACATAAAGTATAAGTTCAAATAATTATTAACAATGATAATAATAATTTAGTCATTAATTTAAATAAATAAGATAGTCTGTTTAAATTATTTAAGAAAATAAGAAAAATATTTTTAAAAACTTATTGCAAAAAAGATATTCTATTAATTATTCTTATTTTTATTCATACTTATAAACTTTTGTTTGTTTTATGCAAAACTATTAAATTTCTACTTGGATATTATTTACGATAAATCGTTTTTGTTATAGAATTGTTATATATTTGTTCTAAAACAATGTTCTAGTTTTGTTCTAGAATTGTTACAGACTTTTGTTCCTATTTTGTGCCTCCAGGGGGACGACATTTTGATCTGTCTGTTCCTCACCAGTTACAGAACTTGTTCTTTTTGTTCTGGTATAGTTATAGAATTATTCTGTAACTTTGCACACTGGGTTGTGTCCCTTGGCGTCAATTGAGTATTCACAATTTCCTTGTCCTTGAACCAGTGGTTCTCAGTCTGCTTCCTCAGCTGCGGGAAACTCTTCATCGTGTAAGCTGGCGTCTGTTTGTTGGTGGTGTTTTCGACATTCCGTTTTGTAGTTCTAGCGTCCAATTTTTCAACTAGATTCAGGTATACTGGACATTTATAGTCGCTTGACCAGTGTTCACCATTTTAGTTGCTGCACTTTTTTGTTCATCGTCTGCTATAGTACATGCGGTCGTCAGATGGGGGCGCGCGCACTTCATGCATTTTGGTTCCATTTTGCAATGTTGTGTACCGTGTCCAAATCTCTAGCACGTGCGACACTGTGTCACTCTTCTATTTTTCCTTAGTTTGTCCCAGTAAACTTTAACTAAACATAGATACTTGATATTTCTAACAATGATGAAAGTCGCCAAATATCCTGAATTTATACCCTAAATCCCCTCTTATATGTTCGCGCAGGCGCGATTCTTTCACATGGAGAGAAGTGAATAATGAAGACGACTATCGGTTCATTTCTGACAACTGAACCAGTTAGTAAATTTTCGACGGACAAATTTAACTTCCTTCTAAAAATGATTTCTAATTTGCTACGGTGTGAATAATTTTTTATTAATAAGTTTTAAGATGAGAAGGATATGAACATTATTTTTTCATGTTCTAGATTAAGGAGTAAACGGGGGTACTTAGCACTATAAAGGCTTGGTCGTTTAAGGATGATTAAATGTCTCCGGAAGAAATATTTTGTACATGCTGAACCAAGATATTTTTCGCTTCTATGTCGCATATGAACAATTGTGAATAATGGCTATGGTTTCACGGAAGCTTGACTTACGAGAAAAGCGGCGGTTTATCACGTGAGAACTCGACGCTGAATTACTCGATAAAACTTACGAGCTACGGAAGTAGCACTGTGAGAAATGGGTTTCCCTTTTAAAGTCCTTTTGTCGGTGGGGTCTGATTTAAATCAACAGTTATGAAAATTCTCCTATATTTAAAATGTTAAATCTGGACATTGATTTGTTAAGCTTGTGAAAATAATCTCCCATTTCGTGAAGACTAAAAATGAAACTACATTATAACATGCGTTCATACAAGCTGTAGTAAAAAAAATATTATAAAAACCGCAGGGAAACAAAAAATAACTATTCTATGAAATACAAATGAAAGTTTTATTATTAGAATAATAATATTATAATTAATAGTAATTAATAATATTAATATTATTAATTAATATTATAATTAATAATAATAATATTGGTTGTATTATTGGAATAATTATTCCAATAATTAATAACTAGAAAATTATCAGTCTTATACCTAATAGAGTAAAGTATTGGAAATTGATCATACCGTCCTACAAAATTCAACTTTTCATTTCACACACAAAAAAGTCAAACATTTTCGAAAACTGGGACTAAAAAAAATACTCGTGACTAGCCGTTTTGCTGGATCAAGTCGTTCATGGCTTCTAGGGGTGAAAACAACCCTTAAATGAAAAGTGTCAAGTTATATTTTAAAATTAGATTCAATTTGCCTAAAACTCGTTACTCGGGGATTTTTGGGGTCGCTGCTCATGAATCAGATGTCAGTTTTTCAAAATTAAAAATGGCGAATTCAGTGTGTCTGTCAACATTTTTAAAAATAGACTCAATTTCCCTGAAACTTAATACTAGAATGAAACTGAAAAATTTAATTGTGTGATTCTTTTTTGTTTTTTGCAATTAAATATTCTTAATTTACTTTAGACGATTTTTAAACTACTAACTTTTTTAAATAAAACAAATGTCAATAGTTGATATTTTCACTTTAGAAGAATTGTTAAGCAATTACTTTATATTAAATAATTTATATCACTTACGCTTCCTATTATCGAATATATTTACTTACCACAAAGTTTGCTTTGTCATTAAAAAAAATGAAAACCATTTATTAAATATGCAAAGACACATTTGTAAAAAAATTGAAATTTGTTCGTAATCTTCATCTTTATAAGATCCCCCATTTTAAATTTTTTATATCCGACTTAAGATACGTAATCAACGACCCCAAAAACCCTCTGAGTAACAAGTTTCAGGGAAATTGAACCTATTTTTCAAAAAGTTGTCAGTCATATTGTATTCGCCATTTTAAATTTTGAAAAACTGACATCAGATTTGTAATCAGCGAGCCCAGACACCCCAGAGTAACAAGTTTTAAGCGAATCCGATCAATTTTATATTTTGACAGCCGCGATATTGGATCTGCCATTTTGAATTTTAAATAACTGACATCAGATTTGTAATCAGCGACCCCAAAAACTCAGGAGTAACGAATTTTAGGCAAATTGAATCTATTTTTAAAATATAACTTGTCACTTTTCATTTAAGGGTTGCTTTCACCCCTAGAAACCACAAACGATTTGATTCAGCAAAACGGACAGACACGGGTATTTTTTTGGTCCTAGTTTCCAAAAATGTTTGATTTTCGTGCGTGAAAAATAGCGTCGGACAGTGTCATTAAACATTTAACAAAAAAGAATATTTATTACTTGTACGGAGACAATAATTGCTGTCTGTGGATAATGTTACGGAATATTTCATTAACATTAGTTTTCTTTGAATCGATTAAAGAGCTATGAACATCAAACGAATAATTCATCGTGTAATACAAAGAAGACGCATTCCAAACGGTCAATAAATTTTTAGACTTGCGGTATTGCGTGAGATTACTTGTACGGAGACAATAATTGCTGTCTGTGGATAATGTTACGGAATATTTCATTAACATTAGTTTTCTTTGAATCGATTAAAGAGCTATGAACATCAAACGAATAATTCATCGTGTAATACAAAGAAGACGCATTCCAAACGGTCAATAAATTTTTAGACTTGCGGTATTGCGTGAGATTCGAGGTACACAAATGACAGGCGTTCGTCATTTATATTGAACATCAATCGGTCGCTCAGCAACTACTGAAACACGACGTGATGAAAAGACGAATGCTTAAATGTGAATAGGCATTTGCTTGGCATTAAGCCAGTGTCGACGAGCCAAATTCTTAGTTCTCTCATGTGTGAACTGATCAACAAAATTGCATTCAAACTTTTTGCCATTCCTTTCCTTTAGAGCACTCCTGACATGTAGGATGGTGCAATTCTTTTAAATTGTCATTAAATCTTTAAAGTTTAACAATTGTCTTAAAGCTTCATATATATATATATATATATATATATATATATATATATATATATATATATATATATATATATATATATTATATATATATATATATATATATATATATATATATATATATATATATATATATATTGTAATTTTTGTTTTTGTTTGACCGTAATAATTAATTTGTTGAAAAATGAGAAGGCGGTTTGTTTTTTAAGAAAATTTTATTATACTCCCAACTAGTTTCGAACTATATAGTTCCTCATCAGGGGATATACAGTTTTATAAACATCTTATTATCCAAGCATGGAACACAGTTTATAAGATTTTAAAAAGAGGATTAGAAAAACAAAAAATTAAATGATCTGAAAGAAAAAACAAAAAATTGTTTGACTGAATCCATTTCAAATTAGGCAGGTCGACTAACTTCAAGTTATAGATTTAGCTGTCGCTAAAATATGTTATTTTACATGAGAAATAAAGAGACACGTATTTTTTTATTTTTTAAAAAAGTTAAATTTAAAGAAGTTATGCACATTTGAACTTTGAGTGGTAAAACTCGAATGAATAGTGAAAAAAAATTGTTTTGCTTGGAATTTTTTTACTTTTGAGTATAATTTAATTTTCTTTCTTGGGTCTTGTAGATCGCCTTGTTCTCTTCAAAATCCAGTTTGAAATTTGAAAAAATATTAAAAATTATAAAAATAGGGGATGATTTTCTGAAAATAAATAAGATCAATTTTCTCAAAAACACCACCTTTTTTTCTATCCAAATTTTTACTACAAGTTCTTAAAATAATTATGAACATTTCCTATGAATTTTAAGCGGGCTAAACCATTCTGGCAATCAGCAGAATTTTGTTCAGAAATATTTATTTTAGCAAATTTTTAAATTGTTAATTTGCATTTTTAAAAACAAATGAATCGCTATAACATTGTTGGCGTGAACGTTAACAATTTGAAAATTTGCGAAAATAAATATTTAAAATAAAAATTCTCCTGATTACCAGAATGGTTTAGCCCGCTTGAAATTCATAGGAAATGTTTATAATTACTTTGAGAACTTGTAGTAAAAATTTGGAAAGAAAAAAGGTGGTGTTTTTGAGAAAATTGATCTTATTTATTTTCAGAAAATCATCCCCTATTTTTATAATTTTTAATATTTTTTCAAATTTCAAACTGGATTTTGAAGAGGACAAGGCGATCTACAAGACCCAAGAAAGAAAATTAAATTATACTCAAAAGTAAAAAAATTCCAAGCAAAACAATTTTTTTTCACTATTCATTCGAGTTTTACCACTCAAAGTTCAAATGTGCATAACTTCTTTAAATTTAACTTTTTTAAATAATAAAAAATACGTGTCTCTTTATTTTTCATGTACAATAACATATTTTAGCGACAGCAAAATCTACAACTTAAAGTTAGTCGACCTGCCTGATTTGAAATGGATTCAGTCGTTTCAATTTTAATAGAATTTATAGGTTAAATTTCATTTATCAAAATAAAAGTTTCTTACCTTTTAAAAGAACATTATAAATATGTGATAAAAATTGTGTTTTTTATTATTATTAAAGAAACTTTTAAAGTTTCTCATTTTGTTAATTTTAAATTAATTAATTTTAAAATTTTATAAAATTTAAAAAATTTAAATAATCAAAAACAATTTTTTTTATAAAATTTTTTATAAAAAAAATAAAATAAAAAATTTATAAAATTTATAAAATTGTATATCCCCTGATGAGGAAGTATATAGTTCGAAACTAATTGTGAGTTTAATAAAATTCTCTTAAAAAACAAACCGTATCTAGGCCTTCTCATTTTTCAACTTCATATATATATTTTAAGCAATTTTTAAACTTGAGTTGAAGGAATAATTTTATAAATTTATTTTAAAAACATTTGTTTTTGAGATGAAGTTAACTCATAAATTAATGTGAGACAATTTTATTTTATTCTTCAATTCAAGATAATCCTAACTCAAGATCCAATGCAACAAAATGACAACTAAAGGTATAGCGTTAAATATGACTCCCTCTCGAAATATGTTTTATTAATTATAACTACTTCATTCCAATTAATAAATTTAATAATATATTAAGCAACAAGGTACTTAAAGACAGCCTTCAAGTTCCGTGATACTTACGATATTTTTATACCAAAGGCACAAAAGTGGCGATTTCAGATAGCCGACGACAGGGAGTAAAAGTCATTTACATGTTCTACTTGCATGAAAATGTTCATCCTTTTTTTCACATGTGCAAAAAAACGAATGGGGTCAGCTGTTTTTTGCCCATGGGAAGAAAGCTCGCCATTTTCATTGAAATGAACAAATGAATAGCTTTTATTATCTGTCGGATGCTATCTTAAAGCGCCTTTTTTGTGTCTAAGGTTTGGAAAGCTTTCTTTTAATCAATACAATAATTAGATATAAAATAGAATATTTAATACAAATTTACACTAAGAAAAATATGGTACTAAAATTCTAAAAGCAAAATCGCTCTATTATTTTTATTCATATTTACAATAAGATTATAATTAAATGTAAAAGAATTAAAAAATATTTCGATGATAATGATAATTTGCAGCCTTTCTTCGCATTTTTGACTGTCGAATAAATTTTTCTTATTTTTCAGAGAGCTTTCTATTATATATATTTATGAATAAGTATTTCTTCATAAATAAATTGTCAATTTTAATGTAAAAAATTATGGCGATTGTCATTTTACAGCGCGACAAATGTCAAACTTTTTATTCCAATAAAATAATATTTTGCGACCGACAGATTAGCTCGGTCGGATAAATGCCTGGCTCGGCGGACGCATAGGATCAAGGGAGTACTTTGTTTGCTCCCATTAGCCTGGGAATTTTTCGGCACGTGAGATAATCTGAGCGGGAGGTTTAACGTCGAAGTATAATGATGTGCACCGTCGATTATTGTCCGGTACAGAGCTGGGTAAATATTTGAAATGAATCTATTTGAAATACCTATTTGAAATGAAAAGTGGCATTTTCTATTTTATATTTCAAATAGAAATGAAACAACCATTTTGCATTTTCTATTTTAAATAGATTTACAACCTATTTTCCATTTAAAATTCCATTTCCATTTTCAGTACTATTCAATAGTAATGCAAATTTTCACTGCTGAATTAAAACCTTTCAATTAAAGGTCCACCCCCATGGCAGCGTGAAAGCGGAAAGCGTTAGATAATAGGAACTTATGCTACAATGGAAATCTTCTTATTTCCTTTGAATCGAATGTTTTTATTGGCTAAACGCTTTTCATTTTCATTTTTCACGCCGCCGTGGGACTGGACAGACCCTTAATGCGTTATCAAAAATCAAAGATCTTTTTTGTAAGTACAATACAATCCTTCCATCATCGGCTCCTGTCAAACGACTTTTCAGCCACGCTGGAATGATTTTACGTTCAAAAAAAGGTCCATGGGAGACGACATTTTTGAAAAGCAACCCATATAGCACAACATTTTTCAGAAAGTTTGCAGCAAGTTTGCGGTGCAAAGTTCGGAAGTTTGCATGTCAAGTTAAAAATGTCTGCCCGATTTAAAGTTTGCAATGCAAACTTGCTGAAAATTTGCATGGCAAAGTTAAACTTAAATGTCTGCGCATTAGTTTTCTATGACAGTTGAGATACGTTAACGTTGAGATTTTTTAGAAAGTTTGCGGCAAATTATTCTCAACTTTGCTATAAAATTATTTGTAAGTTTTCCGTCAAAACCTGTAGCAAGTTTGCATTGCAAACTTTAAATAGGGCAGACATTTTTATACGTCCATAAACTTTGCTGCAAACTTTCCATGCAAACCTCCGAACTTTGCACCGCGAACTTGCGGCAAACTTACTGAAAAATGTTGTGCTATGTGGGAATTGCTTTTAAAAGCAAACAAGCATATTAAAATTAAAAAATTTTCGAACTGTCAGGATACTCTAGATCTTATAATAAAAATTTTTTAAAAACCATTTTGCATTTTATATTAACATATTTCAAATAAATATTTTGCATTTTGCATTTTAAATAAGAAACAGACAACTATTTTCCATTTTACATTTTAAATAGGTTTTATGAATCTATTTGGCATTTTGTATTTTAAATAGAAATAAAGAACCATTTTACCCAGCTCTGCTAGTTTGTAAGGAATAAAGATATGACATTAAATTTTGAATATTATTCATGAAAAAATAATTTAAAAATTATTAAAAAATAACTGTTATGCCACTATATCCCAACTTTACTGAAGAATTCGGTAAAATATAAGGAACAAATTTTCTCCGTGTGCAACTATATTAGCTAACATTTCCTAAAATATCTTCTAAAATTATTTTGTATTCTTTGAAACAACCGGTGGGAATTATTACACGTATTAATTGAAGTTAGCTGTTTCCACATGGTCTTAATTAGTTCACGAGATATTAGTTGAATTAGGACGGTTTTTGGCTGAAAATGCTCGGCCGTTTATAATAATATCTCGTGAACCGATTAAGATTTTTCAACTCTTGTGGTCTTAAATTAAAGATGAGACAAACGGCATAAATTTTTAATAAGGATAAGGAGTTGGAGGGCTGTTTGTAGGTCAGAGAGGATCCATGCGAACGCTTAAACTGTAGGTCAACATTGTCTTTCAAATTTACAAAAAATTTTTGGAAACAGAAAGTCATCCGAGATTTTTATCAATATATGACGTAAACATTAAAACTGCCCTTAAAAATTGGCCTAAATTTTCAAGAAAGAGCAGGTGAAAGAGAGTTTTCTCTTAATGAAATTGGACCAAATTTTAAGGTGAGGAGAAATTGTTTCTCAATTTTTGACTTTTATTTGAAAACTGCGAGCGAGATGAGGAAGTAGAAAGCCTGTGTTCAAGACGACAAGCGACATTAGGTAGGAGAGAGAACAGCCCGTATTCAGGATGACGAGCATGGTAAGGGTGCAGAGAGTATATCCGCGTTCAAGACAACAAACAAGGTTAGGAATTTGGAAGGAAACTTGTGTTCAAAACACTAAGCATGGTTGGGGGAAAGAACTATGCAGAGGAGTTCAAGTTTGTCTGCGGGATATCGAGTAAACGACTGTGCATTTTCGTCGCCTTTAATACCCTCTAAACGTGTGCATTAAAAATGTGTCCCTCAGAAAGGGAGATTTTTTATACATGTGAGTAAGATAACAAGAGACAAATATACTAGACATTTAACAAACATTTAAAATCTGAAAAGTAAATTATAAGACACAAAAAATGAACATAAAATATATAATTTAACAAGAATTATCTATAAACAAAATATTTATATAATTTTCATGAAAGTTGTATAATTATAGTGGAGACGAGTCAGTATATACCATTTTATTTATTTTAATATTAAATTATTGCTAATATTCAGAGTAGACAGTGGTCCAGGAGACGCGGTTTGGTGGCCAAAAGTCCATTTTGAAAATTGGTAAAACGAGTTATACCATTCTAATCAGTAATAACGAAAGTAGTTTCTCTGAAAATTTAATAGTCTCATGGCAATTCATTCTTAATCTACACTTACCTAAAGGGAAAAAATAAATTAAAGTTTTATACCTTCCGATCAAAATCTGTTTTTATTTTATTATTGTTTAAAATAATCTAATTTATCTTTTCTCATATACAGTTAGTCACAGGATGAAATAAAAATATAGATGTTAATTTATTGTAATTTTGGGAAGTAGGTACTACAAAGTTTTATTCATAAAATTATAAATTTTTTAATTTTGTAGTACTACCCAAGGCAAACTCCCCAAGACTCCGATATATTTTTAATTCCTTTTGGTTAAAACTTCTTTATTAGACCCTAAATTAAAAGAAAAATCCGCCCACTTTTGCCCGAATTTATATCATGCTCCAATATATGCACATATTTGAAAAATTGTCTATCCCATTTGTTTAGAATATTGCTGCAGTTAGTTAAGAAGTAGGTAAGTTTTCGTAGTATTACTTACACATAAGATAATTACTTCTAATTATGCAACTTAGAAAGTGACTCTAATACGAATGATAAAGATGAACATACAGACTTATCGGGTGTTTCAGAAAGTTTTGAATATTTACAAGATATAGAATTATCAGCAGACGAAGATAACGAGGATTACTGTTTTAAAACCATAACATAATTACTCAGCAAAAATTATAAAAAATGGGAGGCAAGGGGACCCACACAGAATACACCCCAAAAGTTAGAGGCTAGGGAAACTCACGCAAAAACCTCCCCGAAGGTGGGAGGCAAAGGGACCCACACAGAAAGCAACACGCATGGGGTTTATATTAGTACTGCAACCTCCTCATGGTAAACCCTGGAAACTACTATTACAGTATAGTAGGCTAACTGCAGATAAAACAGACATACGTGAAAAGTTTCCTATTATAATAATTATTTAAAATTTAAAATTTATTTTCATAATTATTGACTATGCCACTCGTGAATAAAATTTTTTAAAAAAATTAAATAAATTTTAAATTATTCTTTTGCCATTGTGAAAGCTAATACCAGACTTGTAATCAGTGACCTCGAAACCCCCGAGTAACGAGTTTCAAGTGGATCTAATATATTTTTAAAAAAGTCATGCGCCATTTTGAATCTTTAAAATTTAATAACGGATTCGTAATCAGCGACCCAAAAAACCTCCGAGTAACAAGTTTCAGGTCATTTGAAATATAAATTGACTTTTGGCCACCGAACCGGGTGTCCTGGCCCACTGTGGGACCATTATTAATATTATTGCTCCTTCTCGAGAAGGATATAGTAGAGAAGATAAAGTAAAGAGGCAGAAAAGTCGCGCGGTCAGGAAAAGCATAGGGTTAAGTCGGGCTAGCCAATTTTTTCTACACGTCGGTGTCGAGGAAGTCAACCCAAGGGAAGATACCACATTTTCACCGGGTTGTGGCTTTCGGAAAAAGTTTCTTAACTTAAGCAGTAGTATTTTTTCCTCTGTAACTTTTCACGTGTAATGTGGCCAGTATCAATTTTCACAGTGTCATAAGTTTTGACGGCCTCTTGGGAGGCGGACATCCTAAGGAAGTTTCCCCTTCCTCTTCCCAATTGAAAAAATTATACATGTATTTACACGTGTAACAGTTTTATAAGTTTTGAAAAAATATTAAAGTACGAATTACACATGTAATTACATGTTGCTAAATGTACACGTATAATTACAGGTGTATTTTTTAATACGGCTAGCCAAACCTATATAAGAAAGAAAGCAAATATGTAAATATGTAAGTAAGCAAAGAGTAAATAAGCAAGTAAGCAACTAGAAATCTGAGTAAATAATCAAGTAAGAAAAAAGGAAATAAGCAAGTCAGTAAACAAAAAATCATGTAAGTAAGCAAATTATTCATTCTTGCTTAATTTAATTGATTGAATTTTAATTTTGGACTGTTCAAATACTACACATTTAAACTCTACACGGTTAACCTGTGCAATGATAAATTCTTCACTCTGTTCACAATTAAATTTCTAAATTGCACAATATTAAATTGACGACCCAAGTAGCACGCTGTATCACCTGAGTGTCATGGCGATATCTATTGCGAACATTCCTGTGATATTGAGGAAGTATCATAATGTCCGCTTTTTTTAATATCCCTGTGACATTCCTGCGATATTGAGGGGATATTGCTGCGTGACATCGAGAAGATACTGTGGCGATATTGAGGCGGAATATTGCTGTGATATTGAGGTAATATTGCTGCGATATTCAGGGGATATTCCACATAATTTTATCTATAAGTTCAAATTTGATATTATAGCGAAAATTCTTTGAAAAAAGAAAAACAATTTGAACCTATAGAAAAAATTATGTGGAATATAATTCCACATTCCACCGTTCTAAACGGTTATGTGAAATCTTCTAAAATATTATTCATTGGGTTAAAATCTCGATGTATATTTCTGGAAATTTTAATGCACTCTGTATTTTTTGAAAAATTTTTATTTTTCTCAAAAAAATTGAATCTTTTGACATTTAGACAAACGCAGAAACTAAACTGCTAAAAACATTTTAAAAATATTTTCAAATAGTATTATGGGTTGATAGGCTTGAAATTTAGTTTAAAAACTTTACTGTAAAGTATCATATCTTAAATAAACTCTTATTTAAAACTTAATTGTATTTTATTTAAAATTATTAGATCAAAGACCAAAATATTTTTACAATTAATTATTTCATTTAATAAAAAGTTGAGATGGCGCAAAAAGTTTTAAAATCCCAACAAAAACATCTATGATGCAAAAACTTCCGCTAAGTAAAAGATTTTGTAACTGTCCAAACAATTAGAGAAATAAAAGTTTACCAAGTAAAATTTATGATTAAAATTTTAATAACGATTTATTTTAAATATTTCCTCTCCTACACAACTCGAAGTACATATTGCAGTTAAAAAAAATAATCCGAAATTAGGTGCTGATATTGCGGAAGTTTTTGCATCATAGATGTTTTTGTTGGGATGTAATTTAACTGCGCAGAATTCAATAAGTGTATATTTTTAGTAAATGCCTTTCTCCAATATGTTCCTGAAACTCTGCGTCTGCGTCGGTTGCTATGGCAACATATGCTAAAATCAACGCAACGCAATCATTCGCAGACAAACGCAGTACAGTTTATTGGTGAAGAGTTTAACTGTTTAAGGCTTAAAAATATTAATTTTTAGGGTTCCGTACACCTTCGGTGTTCCGAAGGAACCCTATTGGTGAGTCTCTTGTGTCCGTAGCCAAATCGTATCCCCCCCTAGCGGCTAAACTATTTGACCTAGAGAGCTCAAATTTGGTACAGATATGTATTTTCACATGTAGATTACAGGAAAAATATTTTTTTTCTTCTTAAATGACTTGAAGCTAGGCCAACTGTCAGAACACACTCACTTATATACGAACTAGATTTGCGTTTCTACAGAACGACTTTTTGAGGTTAGGAGTACTCGCATTTGCCTGGACTACCCGTCTAATGGGTTTTCTCGGCAGTGGAGAGGGAAACTATAGAAAACCTCTCCGAGTACAACCAGTTTATCGACAGACAAATTCTAATGGTGTGTACCGGACAATAATCGACGGTGCACATACTTCGACGTTAAACAGCCCGCTCAGATTATCTCACATGCCGGAAAAATCCCAGGCTAATAGGCGCGAACTAAGTACCCTTGGTCCGCCCACCGAACCAGGCATCTATCCGACCGAGCTAATCAGTCGGTACGGGAAAAATATAGAGAATGTGATTGGAGGTGATGGCCAGAGCTGGGTAAAATGGTTCTTTATTTCTATTTAAAATACAAAATGCCAAACAGATTCATAAAACCTATTTAAAATGTAAAATGGAAAATAGTTGTCTGTTTCTTATTTAAAATGCAAAATGCAAAATATGTATTTGAAATAGGTTAATATAAAATACAAAATGGTTTTTAAAAAATTTTATTATAAGATCTAGAGTATCCTGACAGTTTGAAAATTTTTTAATTTTAATATGCTTGTTTAGTTTTAAAAGCAATTCCCACATAGCACAACATTTTTCAGTAAGTTTGCAGCAAGTTCACGGTGCAAAGTTCGGAGGTTTGCATGGAAAGTTTGCAGCAAAGTTTATGGACGTATAAAAATGTCTGCCCTATTTAAAGTTTGAAATGCAAACTTGCTACAAGTTTTGACGGAAAACTTACAAATAATTTTATAGCAAACTTGAGAATAATTTGCCGCAAACTTTCTACAAAATCTCAACGTTAACGTACACTGTTAAAAATAAGACTTCAAGTTTACACCCAGAAGTTTAAATTTTCCATCCTTCAATCTCGAAAAGTGTAACTAAATTGGAATATAAACTTGCTAAGATTGAAATATATATTTCACGCCGGCAAGTTAGAAAAAATATGTTTCAATCTCGAAAAGTGTGAATTCATACAAACTGAAGATGACAAATACTTGTTTCCTTATAAGGATTAAAAAATTATATGTATATAATTATATATATTGTAGGGCAGATGAGTGAAAATCAAATTTTTGTTCAAGTATAAATTATTCTAATTTAAAAATTAATTAATCTCATAATAATATAGAAATTCTCTAAATTAGCATAATTAAAAAAATTGTGTTACGAAGAAAATTAAAATTCTTTGATTAAATAGTAAATATAAGTAAATTTATTGTTAATAAAAGAACTTAAACTGATTATTTTCTCAAAATAAATAAAAAATATAGAATATTTTTTAAATTTATGTTTAAAATTGAACTTTTTAATTTTATTATTAAAGTGCTTATGTTTTAAATTAATAGTAATATTATTTTGAATTCATAAATATTGTATGTCTTATAATACAATTAAAATTAAAAATGACATAAAATTACTAATAATTACATTAAATAATATTAAATGTTACTTACATAATTTAATTAATTAATTAATAGAATTTTAATAATTATTAAAATATTAATTATTATTATTATTATTATTATTATTATTATTATATTTAACTACATGAAAGGTTAAATAGAAATGAAAGGAGACACAATATTGAAATATAAAATATTTAAAAACATTATAGTCGAACATATTGTTACAAAATAAAATTTTTTATGTTTTGACAAACTTTATGCATTTCAAGTAATTAGGCATAATACGATCCTAACTATTTAAGGATAACATTTTTTTGTTTTGTAAAATGTAATTTAAACAAGAAACATTAATTAAAATCATGTCTAGTTAATTCTGTATTTCGGAATAATATAATAATCGGTAGTGTGATATGGTTGATGAAATTCGTACAAGATCACATGCGTCAAAGTCTTAAAGTCACATATTACTTTTGTTATTCTTTTTTTTGTTCAATTTTATATCCCAAATATATTTCGTCGAATTCAACCGTTTTGTACGGTTCACAAATCGCATAGCCTGAATTGTTAGCAATAAATAAACTCACAATTTTATAAAAGAGAGGAAACTCTGATGAATTTTCCTTCTTTGTTATAAAAAATCCAACTCTATATTCAACTCGAAAAGATAGTTTATCAACTTTATAAACAAATTTCGGAAAATCTTTTGATAAACTTTTATCAGTTCCGTTTTTTGAAAGATATTCTTCAAAGAAAACATATTTCCCTGATTTTGCGGAAACTATTTGTTCCACTCTTTTATCATTGTTGAGCCACTGTTCATAAATAAATTTTTGGTGTTGTTCAGACAATGTTTTGATAACATTTATAAAATTTTTCGTTTTATGAACTAAATCTTTAAAGTAGTTATGCTTCCCTTCGAAACGCAACGTCCATAGAAATATCAGTGGTCCCAATAATTGTATTACTAACGGGTAATGCAATAAAAAATTATGTTTTGGCAGTAAGTGGTCTCCCAAGAATTTTAAAAATAGAGAATGATGCTGGACTATCAGTTCTCTTAGCTTAGAAATCATAGCTTTAGAAAATATGGGAGAGTATACAAGTTGCATGATTTGTAACAAGAGTTTGATAACTTCTCATTTTTTAATAATGGGGTCAGACTTTTTATAAGCAGTTTTTAAGACATCACTTAATATAAGAGGTAGATACAAGGACAAACATCGAGCTTGAGCAGCTCGTTGGCCTATTCTGTTGCTATCCTTATGTAAAACTATTGGACTGGGCTTGTTTTTTGATTCGTTAATTCCATAACTAAATAACTTTATACGATTATTTAAATCTGAAATTTTTATCAATTTTCGCACTTAAATCAACACTTTTAAAAACAATTTAAGTTCCAATTGACATATTCCTTCAGGAAGGTCATGTGCTATATCAACAGAAGGGCAGTCAAACGGATCGAAATACCTTAATTCAGAAAATATTGTTTCGGATTTACAGCCAACAGTTCGCGAAAAATCATTACTTTCACAACGCGGATTTAAAATTTCAGATCTTAAATACTCTTCCTTTTCGAGAATCATAGTTTTTCCTTCTTCGTAAGAAACGGTGCAAATTCTACAATAATATGTATTGGAAAATTTCTCAGGTAAGCGATATAACATATTGCCACCAAGATTATCAAAAGAAAATGCAGCTATAGTACCACGAATCGTATACTCCCTAATTACAATCCCCTGAGTTTCAAAAATTTTTAGTTCATCAATTATTGGTCGCAAGATACTAGACAAACCGAAAGTTTTAATATCTGCTGAATAAAAGAGAGCAACTAACATAATATTTTCCAAACAAGCGTTGAATTCGTTTGGTAAATTGCGAAATGTACAGTAAATAGCACCTATTTTATGACCAACCCTTTTTGCTACCTAATGGGTTTACCGTTTCAAATTCGTCAAAGTAAAAAAGCAAAGCAATATTAGTCTTATTTAATTTAAACAACAAATGTCTCTTATTATATGTACCATCTCTAAAACTTGTGATTAGATCTGTATCTTGATTAGTATCCTTTAAAATCTCTTGCATGACATACTTATTTGACAATACGAATTTAACAGTTTGCATTATTGGAATGTAAGCAACATTACACGGAACAGGTACTGATTTATAAACACCGGTTTTCTGGTCATAATATTCCTGATTTCTTGTGCCAATAGTAAAGTAAATTGGTTTAATAAAATTTTCGTCTACTAAATTAATCATTTTTCTTCGGTAACTTGAACTTACATCTTTATAACTTTCTCGCTGATAAATTACATATTCACTGAGATTTTTACGAAAAGAAGAAGGATCGCTAGAATATAAATCTCTAACATCATCAAATACATTATCTAACAGAGTTGCAGTTTCTTTAACAATTTTATTAAGTGTTGCTTTGGGCATGCTTGAAGAATCTAAGTTCATTATATATTTTTGGAATAAATTCTCTCTTTCGCTTTGTTTTCACATTGAACATCTGTATTTAAAATATCATCAGTTTGTGGAACGGAAAGTATGTCAGAACGTGTTACGGGTTGTTCTAAATTTGATTGAAAATTTATGATTTCAATTGAAGGATTCACAGATATTAAATTCTGAGATTCCGCGGTTTTTAGAAGTTTTACTGACTCGTCTCTACTTTCGGTTAAAATTTCAATTGAATTGGCTTTTCTTTTAACATTTGTTACGATATTAGGATGTTGCTCTGTTTTATGTAATATATTATCAATATTAGATAAATTTAAAGGGTTGCTTTCGAAAATTAAATGATTTCGAAGATGTTCGCGGAAAGTTTTATAATTCTGAAAAATCCGTTGACATGAATCTGTGCAACATTTTAAAGATAAAAGTTTACCTTCAAACAAACCATGTTTTCGGCGAAGGTGAGAACACGTTTCATTAACTGTAGTTAAGTTTGATCGACAAATAAAACAAATAAAAGCCATTTTCCCTACAAATTTATAAGTAACCTTGTACCTTCTTATTGCCAAAACATCACTTTATAGTTACTATAAATATAAAAACAGATATATTGTATCTTAGAAATATAATCGTTAACTTGACAACAATATATTGTTCATATCAGAGAAATTCAAAACAGTCATAAATTCTTAATACTGTTTCAATAACAATTAACTATTCAATCGAAGTAACATTTATATACTGATTAAACTTTCAGTTAAAACTAGATTAAAAATTTAATTTAAAAACAAAGTAATTTGTAATCTTTATCTTTTAAGAGAAGAATTAATTTTCAATCAAAAGCTTTCTACGAATCTCTCGCATTGTAGGAGTCAAGTTGATATTTGAATTTAATCCATAAAAGACATATTCAACAAAATGATAAAAATTCTTTAAATCGGTATCGAAATTGGTGTTAAACACAAAATGATTTTTAAATAATTCGTCAAATGCTTCAATAGCATTATTAGCTGCAGTTGGGATGAAATGTCCTTCCAAGGCAATGAAGTAGGTATTAACCCGATTTTTCCGTGGACAGACTGCAATTAAGCACGGTTGGGTAGTATACAATTTAACATTCTCCAAAATAACTCCCGTCTGCAAAATAATAATAGAACTGTTAAAACTGACAATCAACATTTTTTATGATTGTCCAATTAAATTTTTAACATAAAAGAAAATATCAGCAACATACCTTTGAAAAGATAATTAATTTGAGTGGAATGTCTGCAACGGATCCAAAAATTTCTTTCTTTCGACTTCTGTTCCTGCTTGACGGAGGTAATTGTTTTAACAAAGTCAAAATAGCCTGTGTATTCTCATCCCAATCTGAAATACCTACAGTAAAACAACAAAAAATCGATACTACTTCAACTGAAAGATTTTCTATTTTCTTTTAAAAATGAGTGCGGTAGATAATGTTCATAGTTCTTATTGACGAGAGAATTGAAAACGAACCAGAGTGACTTCCTAATTCAGTTTTCCTCTTTTTCGTTTCTTGAGAATTTGTACTTTCACCAAAAATTTGTAATATTTGAGTTGAAGGAAAGTTCTTCATATGCACATTTGGATGAATTAATGAAAAATCCAAGATTATCTAAAATAGAATTTTTGTTAAAATTCTATAAACATTAGAATATGAATAACTTCTATGTTTTACTTTAATGACAGTGAATGATTTGAATATAGGAAATAAGCATGATATACATACTAAACCAGGAGTATCCAAAAATCAAGGAAATCTATTAAGAATTTCGTTCGAATTTTTTCTTCTCTCAGAAAAAGTTATTCTCATTGCATTTGCAATTTCATCTTTCTGGGTTTTAGGATCAGCTGTTTGAAGTAAATTAATATTTGCCTGCAATTCTTCTTCGGAGATGAAGGTCTGAATATTGTCAACCTCAGTTGTTGCCACAACAGTTTTTGTTTTGCTTTGATTATTTGTATTCCTATTAACTGTTTTTAGGCGATAAGTAAAAAATCCCAATCCAGTATCTGGATTAAAAAAGGCTTCCTCACAAAAGAAAGTTGTTGATTAGATAAAAAATTTTAGTTTTGTAAAAGTCGGAAGTTTTTAGTTTTAATGAAATAATATGTTTTTGGTTCAGTGCTAAAGGAAAGGGTCAATGAAATTTCAATATTTTTGATAGACGATGGGTCAGAATTCGTGAAATTTTCACAGATAACAAAAAGTATTTTTTTTCAATCAAAGTGATGAAAAAATGTTTCTATTTAAATGTCTCCATAAAAAAAAAAATAAAAAAATTTTTTTTTTAAATTATTGCAAAATTAATTTTTTTGAAACTTTTTAAAGAAAATGATATTTCTCCTAAATGGATAAACCGATTAAAGTGAACCAAGCGGGAATATAAAGAGGATGAAATATACTTTCGTTCAGAATAAGAAAAATTTTAAACAGTTTATATTTTAATAATTATTTAATAAATTTTTTAAAAAACAATTAATTTTTTTAATGTTCTGCGACTTTTACAAATTTTTAAAAAATATTAACATACACGTAAAACTATAAGAAATTAAACTCCGTTAAGAAAATTTATGAGCGACAATTAGTTTAAAAGTTATAATGGAAATTATATTGAACTAAGATGCGATTTTGACGATTTTCAGAATTAAAATTTTATTTTTAACTATGAAATGAACAAAACACTGTCGAATTAACATTTTTCTTCAGTTATATAACCATAGAAACTATCAAAAACTATGTTCAGCGTTGATGCATTATACCGCGCCAATATAATTTTTATTATAACTTTTAAAATAATTATCGCTCATAAATTTTCACAACGGATTTTTATTTCTTAAGGTTTTAAGTGTATGTAAATATTTTTCTTTAATTTTTAAAAGGTGCAGAACATTAAAAAAATCGATTGTTTATAAAAAATTTATTAAATAATTATCAAAATATATACTTTTTAAAAATTTTCTAATTCCAAACGAAAGTATACTTCATTCCCTTTATATTCCCGCTTGGTTCACTTTAAGCGGTTTATCCATTTAGGAGAAATAACATTTTGTTTAAAAAGTTGCAAAAAAATTAATTTTGTAATAACTTTTATAAAAAATAATTTTTTTCTGTTCTTTGGTGGACACATTCCTAAGACCAAATAGAAATGTTTTTTCATTATAATAAATTATGATTATTATACAATTAATACGTACGTAACCGTATACAGAATGTTTGTCTTGTAATGTGGGAAAAAGTTTTACTAGTTTACTAGCATATTGCATTTTAACTATTTTTGGAATTATTTGTCCACATTTTGACTTCATAAGTTCAACAACAATCTTAACTAATTTTCGGCGATTCTT
Source organism: Leptopilina drosophilae (assembly GCA_032873175.1). Classification (NCBI taxonomy): domain Eukaryota; kingdom Metazoa; phylum Arthropoda; class Insecta; order Hymenoptera; family Figitidae; genus Leptopilina; species Leptopilina drosophilae. The sequence goes on along the minus strand of CM065482.1, from coordinate 28,972,135 downwards.
TACATCGAAATCATTTAATTTATTGTATACTTCAATTAACTCTATCCCTCCTGGCATTTTTTCAAGTTCTTCTTGCAAACTCTAAAATGTTAATTAAATTTAGCATTATGAATTTCTTTGTTAAGTTTTAAGAAATGTTATAAAATTAACTTACAAATTCACCAATTCGTGATTCTTCAACTAAAGAATCTGAATCGATTTCTGAAAGATGGTCTTTACTTTTGAGAAAAGTGTCAAGAATCACTTGGACATCTATAAAAGAAGGCAAATAATATTTAAAAAGGAGGAACAATTTATTATTAAAACTATAGTTTATAATTTTGAAAATATTAAATGATTTAATTTAATAAATAAATCTAAAAAAAACTTTAGGACTTAAATAAAATATGAAACATTTTTTAAATAAAACAAAAATTTATTAAATTAAAAAAATTTTAATCTTTCTTTTTCCATTTAAATTTATTATTTTAAAAAATTTTGAATGTCTTTTTAATTATTTCCATCTTATATTTTCCAAAAATTGTAAACCTAAAGTTTTGCTAGATTGTTTTTGTAAACAAACCTTGATCAAAATCTTTCTTTTTGATTATTGATATTATTTTATCTTCAAAATATTCGAAGGTGTCCTCTTCGATTATGACACCATCCTCATCAGTGACTATTAATTCATCTGTGACTTTGATCTTATTTTGAACTAAAAATGTGGACAAAAAATAAACATTTTAAAGTCATAAACTAAGCTTATGGCTGTTATTATTGAAATCGGAATTTAATACAATGATATTTTTTGGAATTCATAATTGTAAATACATTTTTTATTCCAAAATATGTTGTTTAATCAAATTATATAATCAATAAAAAATTATTTTTCTTCAAAAAATGGTAAATTCAAATTGTTTAAATGTTTTTTTACTTACATAAAAATTATGAAATACATTTGAATTGCGAATTTCGAAAAGGGCTCAACTCGGTTTTTTAAAATTTTACAGGAGAGACAAAAAACTTTTTATTACAAACAGCTTTAATTAAAAGAGTCTAATTTTTTTCATAGTAATTCGATGCTATTTTGTGTGAGAAAATGATAAAATAATTGTCTTAAATTAAAGTTGGTTGGAGAAAATTGATATTATAGTTGTCAGAGTTGAGCCCTTTTCGAAATTCATGAAAAAAATTCAATCGTTTTAATCATAAAAATATATTAATTAAATATTTTACTATCGAGAATTATTCAATTATATTTTTATTTAATTTCAAAATATAATAACTTTTTTTGGGCTCAAAAACAATTCAGTAATTGGTTAGAAAACAAAAAAGCTTAGGTTAAAAGTCAAAGGAAAACACAGTTTAATACATTTTTCTCCGTTAAAAGTACCACAGATAAAATTTTCCTTTTAAGAAAACGTTAATGAATATATAATAATGCAAAAAATACAAAAAAGTGAAATTTGAAAAAAATCCGAGTTCAGCTCTTTTCGAAATTCGCAATTCATTTGTTAAAATAAATTTTTTCTGAATCTTTGCTGGACACTCTGTTCTAATGTAAAATAAATCTTTCTTTATATATTTACTACAAGAACAAGCAACAAAAATGTTGATTAAAATTAAAAAGACTAAACTGATAACTAATTACAGATCGTACGAATCGATGAAAAATTTTGTGTGTAAATTTTTGAGGTTATGTCTGAAATAAAGTTGAATTTATCTATTTATATTTCTTACATAAATTATATTGATAACAAATTTCACCTTGTTATTTCCTACTGTATAAATATAATGTTGGGCAATTAATTAAATTATTGTATTAAAAATAATTAAAATTAGTATCTACCTGCAGTTACGAACTCTGTAAAAGTCGCCGTTTCTTTTTCACATGGTACTTTTATCCACATGAGTTTACCCTCAAATAGCACTTTTCTTAGTTGTGAATTCATTTTTTTCAAATCATAATAGTACAATGCAAACTCACACGAAAAACAAACTATTTGGACACTCACGACCGCGTCGTAGAGAAATCAAAATTACTGTAATCAGTCAGTAACGTTTTTTCCTTTCTGCACGTGAGACTGAGAGAGACAACACTACTTTTCAAACCAGCACAGTTACAAATTCACACCTCTTCAGATTGAACTTGCAACGTTCAACCCAGAAAGTTTAAATTTCAATCTAACTAGTTGTATTTCACAATTTTAGGATTGAAAAATCATTATTTTAAACTTACTGGTGCTGAGTACATAATGAAATCAAACTTACAGATTAAAATACTTAAATTTTCAAACTTTTTGGTGTAAAGTTGGAGTCAGATTTTTAACAGTGTATCTCAACTGTCATAGAAAACTAATGCGCAGACATTTAAGTTTAACTTTGCCATGCAAATTTTCAGCAAGTTTGCATTGCAAACTTTAAATCGGGCAGACATTTTTTACTTGACATGCAAACTTCCGAACTTTGCACCGCAAACTTGCTGCAAACTTTCTGAAAAATGTTGTGCTATATGGGTTGCTTTTCAAAAATGTCGTCTCCCATGGACCTTTTTTTGAACGTAAAATCATTCCAACGTGGCTGAAAAGTCGTTTGACAGGAGCCGATGATGGAAGGATTGTATTGTACTTACAAAAAAGATCTTTGATTTTTGATAACGCATTAAGGGTCTGTCCAGTCCCACGGCGGCGTGAAAAAGGAAAATGAAAAGCGTTTAGCCAATAAAAACATTCGATTCAAAGGAAATAAGAAGATTTCCATTGTAGCATAATTAATGTTCCTATTATCTAACGCTTTCCGTTTTCACGCTGCCATGGGGGTGGACCTTTAATTGAAAGGTTTTAATTCAGCAGTGAAAATTTGCATTACACGGAGAAAATTTGTTCCTCATATTTTACCGAATTCTTCAGTAAAGTTGGGATATAGTAGCATAACAGTAATTTTTAATAATTTTTAAATTATTTTTTCATGAATAATATTCAAAATTTAATGTCATATCTTTATTTTTTACAAACTAGTACTGTAAAAGTTAAAACAAAATCGAAACTGAACGTTTAATAAAAATTAAATAAAATTTTAACGTTTCTTTTGAACACTTCCTTCATGGTCACTAACGTTTCAGGAACAGTTCGGTAAAACTTTCTTGACTTGACTCGAGTGTTAGTTTTCAGGAATAGTTCGGTAAAACTTCCTTGACTTGCTTGAATTGTTAATTTTCAGGATTGAAATACTTTTTAAATACCCCGTAGTAAAAAAAAACTTTGACGTTAATAGTTAGTTTTTTTAACTTATTTGTACTCATTAACTAATACTTAATAATTTCATTTATAGCAGAAACCGCTTCTGAAACGAAATTAAATAGAAAATGACTTTCGTTTTTGTTCTTAAATAATCCAAAAACAAAAGTATTTGAAACTTTTAATTTTCGTGTCGACTCGAAGCAAAAGAATGAAAAACATAATAAATTTAGTGATAATCACAGAAAAATTGTTTTTTATATTTTACATTTTTTTAATTTACATAATTACAGCAAGTTACGTATGTGACGTAACCAGAGAAAATAACGTAAGTACAGTAAGTTACGTAACTAGAATAACTTACGTAATTTATCAATTTTACGTAACTGACGTAAATAATCAAGCTAATGCAACTGACGTAAGTAATATAACTTACGTAAAAACTAAACGTACGTAACTGATGTAAGTTGGATCCTTCGCGTGAGGTTACGTAAGTAAAATAACTTTACAAAAATTACGAAAATAATCGAGTTTTACGTAACCTACGTAAATAATCAATTTTACGTAACTTACGTATGTAATTTACGTAGAAGATCAAACTTACATAAGTCACTTAACTAGAATAACTTACGCAAGTTACGTAAATGATGAAACTTATATGTAACTTATGCAAATGATCAAAGTTGCATAACTTACGTAACTATAACACCTTACGCAATTAAAAGAATTTACGTAAGTTTTACCATTTACATAAGTTACTGTAGTTACGTTATTTAGTCTGGTTATGTAATTATAGTAATTTCCTTTAGTTATGTAAGTTAATATAGTTGCGAAATTTACTCTGGTTGCGTAACTTACATTAATTACTTAAGTTGCTCTAGTTACGTAAGTCAGGGAAACAATTTTTTTTGTTTGACACTAAAAAATTATGTTCTTTAATCTTTTGTTTCGAGTTGTCACGAAACTAAATACAGTTTATTAGTTTTAGTTTCGTGTCGACTTGAAATTAAAGTCACTTTGTTAATTTAATTTTCGTGCCATCTAGAAAACTAAAACGAAACTAATCTTTCGAGACGGTCCCTGATTTATAGTAAACAATAACACTAAAATTGATAATTTTAAATCTTTTTTGATAAAAATATGGGAACAATAAGAATTTTTAATAAACTATTGTTTTATTACATAAAATACAAATTTAAACATTTTTCTTTATAACAATAAAAACATAATTTGAAACTATTTCATAAATTGACCTTAACTATAGTTAGAAATTATTCAGTAACATGGATTTAATATGGATGATTCTTTTATTTTATACAATTATTGTTTTTTAATTTGAATCTTTCTCACAAGCGGTGAAATAAAATTCAGATTCATATATAAGGACAGTTGAAACTTTCTGAAGCAATAATGTAAAGCGTGCGATGTATGTATTAAATGTATGCGTTTAGAATGTACTGTAGGCAGGTGTAATGTATAAGTATTTGTTTCGTGAATAATTGTAGGGGGTTTAGGTAGTGATTAAAGTAGGTATAGAGTGAGATTTACGGGAGTATTGCTATAGAACTACTACTGCAATGACATTATTTTTTTTTATTTTTATTCTTCAAGTTTTACCGAACTATTCAGTAATTGAATGAATATAAATTTTACCGAACATTGTACCTTACGTTTTACTGAACTTTCAATAAAAATAAGAATAGTGAACACTTACCCTACGTTTTACCGAACTATACAATAAATATAAGTTTTACCGAACACTGTGCCTTACGTTTTACCGAACTTTCAATAAAACTGAGTATAGTGTATGCTTACCCTACGTTTTACCGAACTGTAAGTGAAGGGCTAATACATGTACCGTAAGATTTATTCTTTTTACATTATTTTTCAATGCAATTACTTTTACAGTCCTGTTCCTTAAAAATTACAGTTTTGACACTTCATCCCAGTTTTACCGAACAAAGTTCGGTAAATTTTCAGGAATAAATTTTCTCCGTGTACTATTGAATAGTACTGAAAATAGAAATGGAATTTTAAATGGAAAATAGGTTGTAAATCTATTTAAAATAGAAAATGCAAAATGGTTGTTTCATTTCTATTTGAAATATAAAATAGAAAATGCCATTTTTCATTTCAAATAGGTATTTCAAATAGATTCATTTCAAATATTTACCCAGCTCTGGTGATGGCCATAGCGTTGTCAAGGAAATAACAAGATTTTTGGCCAAAAATGCACAAAAAGTGACCATTTCCCCCCCTTAACTTCTAAACTATTCAACATAGAGGGCTAAAATTTGGCATACTGGTGTATTTTAACGCGAATATTACAGGAAAAATATAGAGAACTTGCTATGTAATAATGGCCATAGCGTTGTCAAAGAAAATCTTAAAAAGAAATTTAAAAAAAATGTTTTTTTCTAATTTCCACATTATTTGATCTAATTAATTAAAAATGGGTTTATTAGTATATTTTTCAATATGATCACAAAAAATATATTAAAAATTGGACAAGTGCGAATTGAACTAGCACTTGTCCAATTTTTTATTTATTTAGCAAACTTGTGTAGAGTTCAAACAGTGGTCAATTTAATTTTGTGCAATCTTGAAATTTAATTGTTATGAGTTTAAACAGTGCAGAATTGATCATTGCACAGCTTACTGTGTAGAGTTTAAATGTGTAGTATTTCAACCGCCCCTTTTAATTTAATCAATAATAAAATAATTATTAATTAATTAGTACAAATAAGTTGAAAAAAACTAACTGTTAATGTGAAAGTTTTTATGTGACTACATAAAAAACATCAATTGTTTAAAAATTTTGCTGTGTTAATTAAGTGAGGAACTTTATAATCCAGAAAACTGACAGGGAGGCATTTGTTTATTAGCATTCAAGGAAATTTTTTGGAAAATTTAAGAAAGATTCGTTAAAAACTAACGAAAATGTGGATAATTAAAGAAAATGCGCTGCGCGGTATACATCGCCACGTCAATCCTATATACTCACAGATGTATACAGCTTCAATTTTTTCTTCTTAAATATAAAATTTCTATAAAAATAATAACAGTGTAACCATTAACAAAAACAAAATATTATTACACATTTCTGTATGAAATAACTTTTAATGTCATAAATTAACTAATGTTCGAAATTAAATTAATTTGATTTACCAATAACATTGTTGTTTGCAAATTTAATTCTCTTCTAAATACATAATATGCTATTAGAAATCAATGTAATTTAAAAAAATATAATATTATAAATGTGAAATTCCTTATTATCGTCATAAAAAAACTTTAAAACTAAATATTAAAAATTTTTACTTCAATTATTAACATATTACATTAAAAATAATAAGTGTATTTTATAAGAAATAAGTTGTTAATTACTTTCGTGGTAAATACTTAAGAATTTGATGACTTTTATTAATGTAATATTTAATAAATAAAAAAATTAATGTTAATACAAATATAATTTAATTAAAAAAATAAATGGTTTAACTGTTATTATTTTTATACAAATTTTTTATTTAAGAAAAAAATACAGAAGCTGCATACATCCACATTGACGTGGATGTATGCATCGATATCACATTATCCACATTTTCGTTAGTTTTTAACAAACCCTGTAAAAAAAGTATTGGGAGGTACGGGATTCCGCATTGCAAGTGCCTACCTGTCAATGCGGTATTCGCGAAATAGCGCATTGGGTGTCGTGGTGAATGCGGTATTCAAGGGGTCCCAATGCGGTGCAAGTTTTAAGCTTTAAAAAAAAGAAAATACGTGACAGGAGTAAATAATTAGTGTCAGTGGATCGAAATACGAGTTAAAGGAATGAAAAACTACTAATAGTTAGTGTGAAAATGAAGTTTAAAGAAAATAAGGTAAAATTAACTGTTAAATGTAAGTTCAATGCGGCATAGGCTTTTTTCAATGCGGCACATAATCTGTATATAGTTCGCGCAGTGCAGCGGCGCTCTCTTCTTTACCAAAAGCGGATTCTTTCTATTCAAATGGTAATTTTGAAAATAATGAAAAATAATATTAACTAAAAGTTGATAATGTATTTCAATCAATAAAAAAATGTTAAGAGCGTTCGACGGTCTCTAAAATTTGTAGGTTATGTGCGACTTACAGTTATCGCCAAAGAAAAACGATGACACTGTCTGTTTGAAATTACGTGAAATTAGTAAACAACCGTTTTCGAACTAGTGTTTCTCTGCACACAAGCACTTTTTACAAAATCTGACAACGTACATTTGTCAGAAATGTTTTTAATTATCTGAATTGAAAAGATTTTGTTAATCCATGCAGAAACGCGGTTGCAGTATTGGAAATACCATAGCACTGTAATGACAGGCGGCAAGACGTGTGTTACAACCATTTTGCCAGTAGAGGGCAGAAGCAAGCAGGGAGCGTAAAGGATCAGCTGTCAAAATGATTCGCATTACAGTGCTATGGTATTTACAATGCTGCAACCGCGTTTCTGCATGGATTAACAAAATCTCTTCAATTCAGATAATTAAAAACATTTCTGACAAATGTACGTTGTCAGATTTTGTAAACAGTGTCATCGTTTTTCTTTGGCGATAACTGTAAGTCGCACATAACCTACAAATTTTAGAGACCGTCGAACGCTCTTAACATTTTTTTATTTATTGAAATACATTATCAACTTTAAGGTAATATTATTTTTCATTATTTTCAAAATTACCATTTGCCTAGAAAGAATCCGCTATTGGTAAAGAAAAGAGCGCCGCTGCACTGCTCGAACTATATACAGATTAGGGGCTTTCCATAAACCACGTGGTCCTCTTTTTCCAACTTTTTGACCCCTCCCTACCCCTGCGTGTCCAAGAGTGGTTTTACATTGAACCCCCCCCCACCCTATTGTGCCACGTGGCTCAAACGTTTAATTTTATTTTTTCATAACGCGGTGCAAAAAAGGGCACTTTTTTGCACCTTGTTATGAAAAATATCGTTCGTAACTAGTGCTAGTAGTACTCGTTCAAAAATTGACAACTGCTCGCACTCGTTTCGAAATATACTATTTTCGCACCAAGGCACTGTACGTATACAAATATCGGCATTTATTGTTTTATTTTACTAATAGTGAAAAAAAAGGATATTAAAAATTAGATTTTATAAAACTGAATAGATTGTTTTCATAATTATATTTAAAACACCATATTATTATATTATCACATTTTAATTATAAATAAATTGCCTCGAAAACAGAGGTAGAGATCAATAGATCAATATAAGTTTAAACATTAGAAATCTGCGGTTGTAAATGGTGATATTAGCCACTCGTGTAAATCATTTACACTACCGGTCAAAATTGAGAGACCACCCATTTTCAGGCGAATGAAAAACGTTTTAAAACATAAGATTTATTGAAACTAAAATTTTTCTCTGTTCATTTGTTGATAGATGTTAAAATTTTGAAGAGAACAAGATGTTTTAGAAGTCATTTGGCCAATATTTAATTTAGATATTTTGAAAAAATCGTCATTTTCAATGTTTTAGAAAAATTTGAATAACTTCTAAAATAATGTACGCTTTTTAGTGATCTTAGGCTTATTTTAAAGGTCATTTGTTACACTATAAGTCTTACTTATAAGCATTAACGTGTAATTTTTTTCTTAAAAAATGCAGGCCGTCAAACGTGGACCAAAAAAATTCAAAAAATTTGGAACAATTTTTCTGTACTAAAAACTATTCTAAAAAATATTTAAAACATCATATGGTGTAGATTTTTCAAGAAAATTTATTTTAAAAAATACGTTTGAATTTTAAAAATTATATTTCTGTTAATAAGAATGTTTCAAATTTTTTAAATTTTTTTGGTCCACGTTTGACGGCCTGCATTTTTTAAGAAAAAAATTACACATTAATGCTTATAAGTAAGTCTTATAGTGTAACAAATGACCTTTAAAATAAGCCTAAGATCATTAAAAAGCGTTCATTATTTTAGAAGTTATTCAAATTTTTGTAAAACATTGAAAATGACGATTTTTTCAAAATATCTAAATTAAATATTGGGCAATGACTTCTAAAACATCTTGTTCTCTTCAAAATTTTAACATCTATCAACAAATGAACAGAGAAAAATTTTAGTTTCAATAAATCTTATGTTTTAAAAAGTTTTTCATTCGCCTGAAAATGGGTGGTCTCTCAATTTTGACCGGTAGTGTATGATTGGAAAGGTATTTTCTTCTTCGAAGAAGGGTATAATACTTTGATCTATGTCGATTTCATCTTCGTCAATCCACTCAATTATACACTGTAAAAAATGTTGGGTGAAATTTACACCGTCGGACGATGTATATTTTTTTTGTACATCGTGCGTCGATGTAAATTTCATTCGAGGCTCAGGGTGATTTCACATCGTGCGACGAGGGTCCTTTTATTGCCATCGTGCGACGGTGTAAATTTCACCCAACATTTTATACAGTGTAGGAGTTCGACATAGCCCGCGTAAATTCGAAAAGAGATGTAAAATAAAGCCACGTGTCATGAAGAAGAACCCCTCCCCCCTCTCGTGGTCAAGAGTAGCATTTTGCTGACACCCTCCCTCCCCCTAAATGGGCCACGTGGTTTATGGAAGACCCTTTATGCGCCGCATTGAAAAAAGCCTATGCCGCATTGGACTTACATTTAACAGTTAATCTTACCTTATTTTCTTTAAACTTCATTTTCACACTAACTATTAGTATTTTTTCATTCCTTTAACTCGTATTTTGATCCACTGACACTAATTATTTACTCCTGTCACGTATTTTTTTTTTTTTAAAGCTTAAAACTTGCACCGCATTGGGACCCCTTGAATACCGCATTCACCACGACACCCAATGCGCTATTTCGCGAATACCGCATTGAGGCACTTGCAATGCGGAATCCCGTACCTCCCAATACTTTTTTTTTTACAGGGAATCTCTTTTAAATTTTCTAAAATACTTCCTTGAATGCTAATAAACAAATGCCTCACTGGAAGTATTCAAAATTATAAATAAATTATACAATTTAAGTTTAAAATTTTGAATTTTAAAAAGTGCTACACTATAGAAAATAAAGAGGCAAATCTTTTTTTCCTTCAAAATTTTTTTATAGGACAACTAGTTTAAATAGTAAGTGCAAAAAAAATTAATTTTCATTTTTCATTCAATTTCAAAACATAAATCATCGTAGTTAAGACCAATATTGATAAAATTACTCGGCATTTAATTTACAAACTCGTTAGGGTCTATAGAAGACGATAACATATTAAAAAACTTAAAAATTAATAATTGTTTAATAATATTTAATTGTTATTAATGATCTACCAGCAATAACATTTTCTTACCTTCGCCGCAAAAAGTCAGTGGGGAAAGTTTTGACTTAAAATAATTTCCAGTGAGACATTTGTTCTTCAATGTATAAAGATGTTTTCTGGAAAATTTTAAATTGATTTATTGAAAAGTTTAGAAAATATCGAAGTTTAAACAAATTGCGCGTGTCGCGCTAGCGAGTCCCCATGTGTAGAGAATAATATTCTGTATATGAATGATCTGCTTCTCATAACTTTTACATATACATTTATTTACTGACGCAAGTAAATTGTTTACAATTTATTCAAATTGATAAATTAAAATTGATTTAATGTTTAAATTAATAAATTTTTACTAAATAAATCAAATAAAATATTATTGGGATTATCTATAGGGGAGACTGGGGTGAACCCACTCACTTTTTTTCAGAACGATAAAAACCTAGGAAATTATTCTCTAAATCCAGGTTAAATTATATAATTTGATAGCTTATGATTCCTACTAACAAAATAAAAAAGGATTTTTGATTTATCTTTCTTAGTTTTACTTAGGGAAAATTTTTAATACACATATACCAAATTTCAAAATCACAATTTTTCAGGGTAAATCCGCTCACCCCTCGGAGTAAACCCGATCACTTTATTTTTTGAAGAATTAGGTTAATCTTAATTAGGTTAATTAAGGTAATCCCGACAGTTTTATTTTGTATATATTAAATTTCTCCTTATTTCCGTGTTCAGTATAATTTATTAATGATAAATTATGAGTTCGATAAACAATAAATATTGGTTTAATAAATAATAAGCATAGGTTTCATGAATTGCAACTGTGAATTTAAAAAATTAATTTATTAAGAGAAAATGAAAAAATAGCTACAATTTTTCACGGAATAAATTATAGATTTTATTATTGATAAAATATAACAAATGAAATTCGAAATTTTAAATCGTAAGGTGTCAATTCACGGAAATTTTTTTTACGGAATTTTTTTTTACGGAAAAACAAAAAACGGTTGAATTTTAAATTCAGGAAAATTGTGAAAAAAGCTTTAAAGTCTATTCTTGTTAATTTATAATTGTTAATTATTTTTTAAATTATACATCTTTTTATTAATGCGCGTTAAATTCTAATCAATGAAAATACAGAAAAATAAATGTGCACAACAAATTCAAGTAAAAATTTTATTTTTAGTAAACATTCTTATTTTGAATAAAGTGCAGAATAATTTTAATTAATTATTAAAATAATTAAATTAAATAAATCAAATTAAAATGAAATGGAAAATAATAATTAAATAATAAATAAAATAATAACAATAATTATTTATTTAATATTTTTTAACAATTTTCTCTTATTGTAATTTATTTATTTAAATTTAAAAAATTGTGCAAGTATTCAATTATTATTTGAATTGTTCCTTTTCAATTGATTGTTTTTAAAGATTAAAATTACAACAAAATTTTTCTTCTTTCAAATTATTCAAAACTAAATTTTTTTTAATGTCATTTTATTGAAAATATTTTTTTTTAGTCTACGAGAAATTATTGAAAAATTTGGTTGCTGTTCTGTTATTTTCTTCTAACTCATTCGCAATTTTACGAATTTAATTTTTGCTCACAATCAAGAAGAAATTTGTATAGACGTTCTCATGATATGGGACTATTTTGTAAGTTCTTTGTGAAAGTTGTACTGTTATTTCTAAACGTTTCTTCCTACTTGGAATAATTCCTGGAGAAAAATTTAGGATCAATTGACTTTTCATCGTAAAAGTGAAAATTACGAAATGTAAAAACATTTGTATAGCCAAGTATGTAAGGCTGAAGACAGATGTATAAATCAAATAAATAATAAAAATTATCTAAATTCCATACTCTCTAAATCTAAATAATAGCAAAAATCATACAACTGATTCAAATTAGCGTATACCCAGATTTGTTTCAAATTGGCAAATGTCCGCCTTGTGTAAAGTTTGCGCAGCAAACTTGCTCAAAGTTTTCACAGAAAACTTGCAGAAAAGTTGTAACAAACTTGCAGTAAACCTTCTATAAACTTAAAAAATTTCCACAAAAACCTTGTTGTATTCAAAATGTACATATTTTGTCAAATGTTATCTTCCCTCCCAGGAAAGGTGACAAAAGATAATGCGCAGCTCTATGTGTCACAGAAAACTACTGTGCAGACATTTTAATTAACCTTGCCACGCAAGTTTTCTGCAAGTTTGATCCGCAAACTTTGCACAATGCGAACATTTGCCAATTTGCTGCAAACTTGCATGTAAATTTGCGAAGTTTGCAACGCAAACTTTCTGCAAAATGTTGTGCTATCTGGGTATACGCTGTCAGTTAGTGAAATTTCACTGTTTAATTAACGTGTATGCGCTTTTTAAATTAGTTGTATACTTATCGCTGTGAAATAGTGGAATTTCGCTTATTCATATTTAGAGATATAATATACTTCTCAAAATTTTCCAAATATTACAAGTAATTCACCCCTATAAATAAGTCCAATGTATTGGACAAAAGCAAACTAGGGTTCAAATTACTTTCCTCTTATTCTAGTCACATTTTGAACATTCATCATGAGATTTAGTGCAGTTTTCATGTAGCCAAAAATTTCAAATACTGCACTGAATCCAATCTTCAATCAATGTCGTTTAATTGTAACTTTCGACTCAACCTACAAATAGATCTCTATCTCTAATGTCATTTAGATTAATTATTACTTTCTTCTCAGACATTTTTAATTTTTTTTAAAAATTATTTCTTATGTTTCTAACATTAAGATGAAAATTTTTAAATAAAATTAATTAATAACCATCTCACCCACAATACATCACAAAAATATGAAGATCCTAAAGTTTTGAACGTTCAAATGAATGAAATTTATTTATTTCTTCTATAAATTAAATTTTTATTGCAATTATTTTGCGTCACTATTCAAAAAAATTAATTACTGAGTTTCTAAACACAAAACTTCAGTTTTAAAATTTTTTTCTGATTAGTAATTTATAAAAATATCTGCAATAAAAAATATTTTGTTCATTTGAACGTTCAAAACATGGGAATCATAAAATATGACTGAAATTTCAATCATTTTTAATTGATCCTCAGTGAGATTTCACTGATTTAAATCACGAGAATAGAGTCAGAGAAAATCAGTTAAATTTTACTAATTCAATTATAAAGAGTGCAGCGGAACAAGTACCAAAGGCTACTTTTTCATTGTAAAATTCGACAAAAATTAACATAATTTAAAAAAAACAATTATTTTCCAGGTGTTTTCTCATTTTTCACTAACTTTTCCATACAAACTAAAATTCCCTTAGATTTCCAGGTTTTTCAAACATTGTAACAACCCTGTTTTTTTCCTAAAAACTTATAGCTTAAAACTTTCCTGAACATTTAAATAAAATTTTCGACATCTCTCTTATAACCGAAAAAGTAAGGTAAAACTTTCCTGAAAATTTCATGCTAAACATTTATTGAAGTGAGACATTTAAATCTTTACGAAATTTTCACTAAACTTTGCAAGTAAATACTTCGAAGTTTGCAAGGAAATTATAAATACTTATTAAGAAAAGTTGCGCTGCTGTGTGGGTTTACAAGGAACCGACAAAGTGGCCTTTTTATTTTTTTCTTAAGGGTATGTCCAAGTTGTGAAATGTAAACAAACCAACATGTAAACAAACAAATCAAAGAGCTTTTTTTCTCACAAAAATTACCATTAGAAAACTTATTTTTACAAAAATGATGAATTAGAGTGTCAAAGTTTCCAAAAAAATCATTTTTGAGTGTGATCAATAAATAGCAATTAGTAAAACAACTAATTCAAATGACCTGTAAAATAGCATTTTTGACGCGTCGCGAAAAATAAACAGTTTGAGTATATCAACCGCACTGACGATGAAGAAGTCTCATATCAGCGATTGGACCTTCAACATGTGGAAAGGGAAATTTTTCCCTTTCCTCCATGAAATTACAAGGAGAAAGGGTAAAAACTTCTTCATCGTCCGTGCGGTTGATATAGTCAAACACTTTAATTTTTCGCGATGTCAGACGATTGCTCTACGCGCACGCGCAGACCGTGCCAAGGACGCATTGAAAACACTATACAAAAACACGCATTTTGTTTTACTCTGAAACTCACTTATTTTCACATACTTTCAGGTATACTAGGTATAGATACCAAATTCAACACTTGAATTTACCATTTTCATAAAAAAACTGTAAATTTCTATTCATTTACGAAAATGTGATGGTCGAAAAAATCCTCAATATTCGGTCTTCTACTGTTGCTTTTTTTTCGACCATCACATTTTCGTAAATGAATAGAAATTTACAGTTTTTTTATGAAAATGGTAAATTGAAGTGTTGAATTTGGTATCTATACCCAGCATATCTGAAAGCATGTGAAAATAACTGCGTTTCAGAGTAAAACAAAATGTGTGTTTTTGCATAGTGTTTTCAATGCGTCCTTGGCACGGTCTGCGCGTGCGCGTAGAGCAATCGTCTGACATCGCGAAAAATTAAAGTGTTTGACTATATCAAACGCACGGACGATGAAGAAGTTTTCACCCTTTCTCCTGGTAATTTCATGGAGGAAAGGGAAAAATATCCCCTTCCACATGTTGAAGGTCCAATCGCTGATATGAGACTTCTTCATCGTCAGTGCGATTGATATACTCAAACTGTTTATTTTTCGCGACGCGTCAAAAATGCTATTTTACAGGTCATTTGAATTGGTTGTTTTACTAATTGCTATTTATTGATCACACTCAAAAATGATTTTTTTGGAAACTTTGACACTCTAATTCATCTTTTTTGTAAAAATAAGTTTTCTAATGGTAATTTTTGTGAGAAAAAAGGCTCTTTGAAAAATGTGATTTTAGTGCTTTGTTTGTTTACATGTTGGTTTGTTTACATTTCACAACTTGGACATGCCCTTAAGAAGCAATTAAATTAAACACTTAAGTTACCGATAAATTAATGAAACTGCATAATTTGATGTATCAAACCATATAGATAATAAAAAAACATTTTCAAAATGGGTCCATATTTTATAGGAACGTCTATACAAATTTCTTAATGATTATGACTAAAAATTGAATTCGTGAAATTGCGAATTATTTAGAAAAAAAATTACAAATTAGAAAACGGCAAACGAAATTTTTCAATAAAATGACATTGAAAAAAAATTTAGTTTTAAGTAATTTGAAAGAAGAAAATTTTTGTTTTATTTTAAATCTATAAAAATAATCAATTTAAAGGAACAATTCAAATAATAATTGAATACTTGCACAATTTTTTAAATTTAAATAAATAAATTACAATAAGAGAAAAATGTTAAAAGAATATTAAATAAATGATAATTGTAATTATTTTATTTATTATTTAATTATTATTTTTATTTTCATTTTAATTTGATTTATTTAATTTAATTATTTTAATAATTAATTAAAATTATTCTGTACTTTATTCAAAATAAGAATATTTAATGAAAATAAAATTTTAACCACTTCAGCGGCATGGCGTTCCAATTGGCGTTCCATGAGTAAGTGGCAGAAGCGGCAAAAAATGCGAAAATGGCGTTCCTATTTAAACTTTATTCCTGAACTCTGTAAACAAATTAAGTCAACCAAACCAAAAGTTATTTATTATTTGAGATTATGAATCTTAAATGGATTTAAAAAAATTCAAATAGGCGGATTCAAAATTATCAACTATTTTGGCTGAATATTGGAACGCCATTCGTAAAAAGTATTAAAAATTGGCTACATTAAAACCTTAAAAAAACTATTAAACATCTCTAAAAACTAATTTTTTTTTGTCCTATTCATCTTCATTTATCTCAAATAATAAGAATATTTTATTATGGCAAGTTTAACTTGATTACAGACTTTTGAAATCGAGTTCAAGTAGGAACGCCATTTTCGCATTTTTTTGCCGCTTCTGACACTTACTCATGGAACGCCAATTGGAACGCCATGCCGCCGAAGTGGTTAACTAACCTTGAATTTGTTGTGCACATTTATTTTTCTGTATTTTCATTGATTTTAATCAATTCAACGCGTATTAATAAAAAGATGTATAATTTAAAAAATAATTAACAATAATAAATTAAGAAGAATAGACTTTAAAGCTTTTTTCACAATTTCCCTGAAATTAAAATTCAACCGTCTATTGTTTTTCCGTCAATAAAAATTCCGTAAAAAAAATTTCCGTGAATTGACACCTTACGAAATTTAAAAATAAACAATGACAAAACTTGAAATGAACGAAGGCAACAAACTTAGATTTGTCTTTTTTAGCCGAAAAAGACGGCGATAAATTTTGATTATTTGTTTGTGTTATTTGTTAGAACCGTTATAACCTTATAATCGCTAATAATGACTAATATAGACATGATTCTGCTCAATGTTGCCAACAAATATTGATAGTTTGGCACTATCTGTTGAAAAAAATCTCCACAAATCGCGAAATGCGGGACATTCAAAATGTTAAATATTTAACTAATTACTTAATAATTCAATAATATTGTTAGAAAATGAATATTATTTATCTTTAATAAATATTTTTAATATTAAAAATTTTAAGATCGCCAAAAAAAGAAATATTGTTAATACTGATTCGGCTTCCTAGATAAATTTAATAAGTGAGCGGCTTTACCCCGAATGTATTTCTCAAATTTCAGAATAAATTTAAAGAAATATTTTTAAAATCAAACAAAACTACACATATATTTCGAAAAAGGACATCCAATAGCATCAAAAAAATTTGTCGAATAAATTGAGTCTTAAAAATAATAATCGAAAAACTTGAAAATCCGAAGATCATTTTTCTTTTTTTGCCCTATCAATAAATATTTTTCTTATTAATTTGTTATTTAAAAATATTTTTATATGTAAAATTTTCAAATATCTATAATAATAATATGGACAAAAAAATATTTTCAAACTTTCGATTTTCAATATTTCAATTTCTATACGATTTAAATTTCTTATTTACAAATTATCATTGATATAGTTCGTAATTATTTCGTTATTGTATTGATTTTGATCTTTTGCGAACGTCTTAATTACTATTGTAATTGTAATTTACTTGTCACTGTAGTACAAAAGAAGGTTTCTAGAAGAATGTTTATTTAAATTAGCACAAGTTTTGATAAAATGGATAATTTTATTTTTCGTAAATAAAGTGAGAGTGTTTTTTAGTAGGCAGTTTTGAAAAAAGGTCTATGAAAAATTTCTTTCCCTTGCAACTTAAATAACGCGTTAACAATAATACATCTTTTTTTTACTTTCAGTGATTCCTACAGCAGGTGTCAACTTTGAATTACTTAATAAATTATCAAATGTTATTGCTTGATTTACAGTGTAATTTCTGGCTTTCGTTTAATAACCATATGCCTTTATTTGACTGTTTGGGAAATAAACAATTCGAACAAATTTGCTAATTTTAATTTGCGCTAAAGCTTGGTCTTTATTTTCTGACAGTGGTTCTAAATTTTTAACTTCGAAATCTAATTCTTGCACAGTTATAAATGGAGGATTTCGTGCAGTACTTATGATATTTATATAATCTTCAACAGTCTTAATTACTTCAGTTTTTTTTCTTTTGTCTGTGCATCCCAAAATTCTAATCACACACATTAAAAATATTAAAACACAGTAACCTTTTATAATACTGGTCATTCACTGGGAATTTCTGAAATGATAAATTTTGATCAGAGTCAAATTCGAGACATAGGACATTTTATTTTTTAAAATATATTTTTTTAATTTTTTGTAGTAATTTACTTTTTTTATGATCTGTAATTTTTTATCACTCATCTGCAATCTGTCTTGCTCGAAGCATGTATTACAAACGTCTGTTCGTGCGGTTAAAAATGCTTTTTTATAGGTCATTTAAATTATATATTTAGTTTACTAATTGCTATTTACTGATCACACTCAAAAATGACTTTTTTGAAAACTTTGACACTCTTAATTTATCATTTTTGTAAAAAAAAGTTTTCTAATGGTAATTTTTGTGAGAGAAGAAGATGTATAAGAAAATGTGATTTTAGTGCTTGGTTTGTTTACATTTTACAACTTTGACATAGCCTTCACATCTTCCGTCAAACAAATTGAATTATTTCCGTGCCTTCCTCGTTTATCATTGCAGCATTCGTGATTTGACAGTTTTTTTTGAAAAGTTGAAAATCTTTCTTTTTTTATTTGAAATACGTTGCACAAAAATTGTTGACATACTATTTTTTTTAAATATAGAATAAAAAGAATATTCCCATCGAATCATTTTATTCGTTTCAGAAAAATTCAACCTTTTCATGAGTCCATTAAGAATCAAATTTTGTGAATTATAGTTTCCACATTTGTAAAATTGTGAAAACGATTCTACATGCTCAAACTCTTATACAAGAGAATGAACATTTTTTTGTACAACACGATTCTACCTATTCAAATTGTTTTTTTGGAACTAGCTTCCCTGATGAAGAAACATATTCTACTCTCTACAATATTAAATAATTTCCTTTTTCTAATTAATTAAATTGATTCAATTTTATCTCTTGACAATGAAACCTCAAAGATTAAACACTGTATTTAAATTACGCAAAAAAAACAACAGACAAATAATACATCGTACCTCATTTCTTTTCTTTCTATTCATATTCTTCAGCCAAGAATTTTCGTCTCTTTTTCGTTTTCGACCATTCGTCACACTCTCACTTTATTTGCGAAAAATAAAATTATCCATTTTATCAAAACTTGTGCTAATTTAAAGAAACATTCTTCTAGAAACCTTCTTTTGTATTACAGTGATAAGTTAATTACATTACAATAATAATTGAGACGTTCGCAAAAGATCAAAATTAAAACAATAACAAAATAATTACGAACTATCAATGATAATTTGTAAATAAGAAATTTAAATCATAGAAATTGAAATATTGAAAATATTTTTTTGTCCATATTATTATTATAGATATGTGAAACTTTTATATATAAAAAAATTTAAATAACAAATTAATAATTAATTAATTCATAATTAATTAATAATATTTATTGATATAGATAATACCAATAATATTTTATTTGATTTATTTAGTAAAAATTTATTAATTTAAACATTAAATCAATTTTAATTTATCAATATAAATAAATTGTAAACAATTTACTTACGTCAGTAAATAAAAGTATATGTAAAAGTTATGAGAAGCAGATCATTCATATACAGAATATTATTCTCTATACATGGGGACTTGCTAGTGCGACACGCGCAATTTGTTTAAACTTCGATATTTTCTAAACTTTTTAATAAATGAATTTAAAATTTTCCAGAAAACATCTTTATACATTGAAGAACAAATGTCTCACTGGAAGTTCTTTTAATTCAAAACTTTCCGCACTGACTTTTTGTGGGCGAAGGTAAGAAAATGTTATTGCTGGTAGATCACTAAAAACAATTAAATATTACTAAACAATTATTAATTTTTAAGTTTTTTGATATGTTATCGTCTTCTATAGACCCTAACGAGTTTGTATATTAAATACCGATTAATTGTATCAATATTTGTCTTAACTACGATGAATTATGTTTTAAAATTGAATGAAAAATGAAAATTTACTTTTTTTGTTTTTTGCACTTACTATTTAAACTAATTGTCCTATAAAAAATTTTAATGGAAAAAAAGATGTGCCTTTGTATTTTCTTTAATGTAGCCATTTTTAAAATTCAGAATTTCAAACTTTAATTTTATCGGCATTTGGAACTCTTGACTGACAATGCAGTGCGCAACGGAGCATATCAGCGAGTTCTTGTTTTGTACATTAATAATAATACAACAATTAAGTAATATTACAAAACATTTTAACACAAAACATTTTTTAAAGATGTATGATAAAAAAATAAATTGTCTGAGAAACATAAACACTCACATTAAAAAGTGGCACATAATTTTCAAAACTCACACCTAAGTTTGATTAAAATAAATATACATATTTTGATGAAAAAATTTTTTACTCACACTACTTATTGACATGTTGGAGGTTAATAACATTTTTTCATAAAAAACCAAACATTTCCATTACGTGAATCGAAATTAGACACCTTAGTTTACAAATTAAAGATAAAATTCATTAACCCTTCAACGACGAGATGTGCTGCTTTTCAACATGAATTTCAAATGCCTACAATTAGTAGAAAGAAACCATAAAATTTTTCAAAAGGCGATATCCTAATAATTTTGGGGTCGCTCTTTCTAATGGCGTGGTCAAAATCTTCAAAAAATGATATTAAACCCTTCTTTTTTTCAAAAATACTTAAAAATGTTAAGTTTTTTTAATGCAATTTTTTTAAAAGAATTTTTTTCTCCGACATAACATTTTTTAAATAGAATAAAAAGTATCAGAAACGTGTTCCCGACAGTTGTACTTGAAAAATATCCATTTATAATTTTTATTTTTTTCCATTTTGAATTTAAAATAGCGCTTGGAGAACAAAAAAATATCCTAATTTTAGGTAAGATTACAAACTTTTTTAAAATTGTTCAAATCTTATTGAAATGTGTTACTCGGAGATTTTGGAGGTCGCTGATCACGAATCTGAAGTCAGATTCAGAAAATTCTAAATCGCGGACCAAAATTTGTCAGCTTAATTTTCCAAAACTTCTGACATTTGCATGAAATTTGTTACTCTAGGATTTTCCGGATCGCTGATTTTGAATATGAAGTCGCCTTTAGCCTTTAAATAAATAAAGTTGCCCGATTCTCACCACAAAAAGGTAGGTGATATAGAGAATCATTTTTTTACTTTTTCAGTGATTTTTAATTTTTTTTTGGTTTTCTTTATTTTTTTATGTTTTTTCTATTTTATAATTTACTTCTTTCAACTTTTTATTAAAAACTATTAATTTGTATTATGTGCTTTTTGGAAGCAATTGTCACAGTAATATAACTTACATGTTTTGCAGTATTTCTTTGTTCGGATTTTGCATTTTGAGGTGCAACAGTATCGAGGTAAATGCTGTTTTTCTGTCTCATGTACTGTCGACGTTCCCGTTTTTACTTTGTTCAAATAATCTTTGCTGATGCACATAGCTAAAAATTTAATACTTTTTTTCCGAACAAAGGAATACTGCAAATTATGCAAGTTATATTACTGTGACAATTGCTTTCAAAAAGCACATAATACAATCTAATATTTTTTAAGAAAATTAATTTTGGATCCGCGATTTAGAATTTTTTGAATCAGACTTCATATTTGTAATCAGCGACCTAAGAAACCCCCGAGTAGCAAATTTCAAGCAAATCTGAGTAATTTCCAAAAATTAAGCCGCCATTTTAGATCCTCCATTTTGAATTTTTTGAATCTGGCTTCAGATTTTTGATTAGCGACCCCAAAAACCTCCGAGTAACGAGTTTCAACTGAATATAATGAGTTTTACAAAATTCGATTGCCATATTGGATCCGCCATTTTAAATTTTTTGAATCTGACTTCAGATTCGTAATCAGCGACCTCCAAAACCCCCGAGTAACACATTTCAATAAGATTTGAACAATTTTAAAAAAGTTTGTAATCTTACTTAAAATTAGGAAATTTTTTTGTTCTTCAAGCGCCATTTAAATTCAAAATGGAAAAAAATAAAAATTATAAATGCATATTTTTCAAGTACAACTGTCGGAAACACGTTTCTGATACTTTTTGTTCTATTTAAAAAATGTTATATCGGAGAAAAAAATTCTTTTAAAAAACTTGCATTAAAAAAACTTGACATTTTAAAGTATTTTTGAAAAAAAGAAGCGTTTAATATCATTTTTTGAAAATTTTGACCACGCCATTAGAAAGAGCGACCACAAAATTATTAAGATATCGCCTTTTGAAATATTTTATGGTTTCTTTCTACTAATTGTAGGCGTTTGAAATTCATGTTGAAAAGCAGTACATCTCCTCGTTAAAGGATTAAAGCCATAAAAATGAATAAAATCAAACAATATTTATAGAATATTAAAGAGATTTGGTTACCTTTATAAAAAAAAGTATTGGAATAAGTATTAAATTGAGTACTGGAAAAAGTTCTGGAAAAAGTATTAGTACAAGTACTCGATTAAATATTAGTTTAAGTACTGGATGAAGTACTAGAAACCAAGTACTAAATTCACCATTGTTTATTGAAAATTTTCATTGATGCGCACTAAGTTTCTATTACTCGTACGCCTGTGCAGTATTTTTTTCTCCAAATTTCAGGCATACTAAATTCATATTAAACATAAAAATTGCAATTTAATAATAAGTATAATGGATTGAAAAATATACTAATAATACTAAATCCAGTACTTTCTGGCGAATTTAGTACTTGGTTTACAGTACTTAAACTAACACTTAATTCAGTACTAGTACCAATACTTTTTTCCATATGGGTACTCTAAAACACTATTATTTTTATTTATTTTTATTGGTTAAGAATTCAGTGATTTTCGCGGAACTGGAGTTGACACATCATTAAAAATCGCCATAAAATACTAGTAATTTTTATAGTTTTAAATCTAAGAATGCTATTTCTTTATACAAATTTAACATAAATAAAACTTTTAAACTTAATACTATAAATTGGAAGCAAAATCAAACTAAAAATGTCAATAAAAAACAAAAAAAACATGAAAATGTTTTATAAATGGAAAAACTCCAGTTCCAAATAAAAAATGGTGGGGAAAATATTTTAAAAAATATTTTTACACTAATTTATTAATGAAAATTGGGAAACAACATAAGAAAACGTCCCACATAGCACCGTTTCTTACTGTAAGGCTACTGTAAGAACATCTGTCGAGCTTGTAAGGTTACAGCGTAAGCGAGTGGCAAAGACGAGGTGACCTTAAAATTTCCGCCTCACAGTAACTTTACACTGTAAGGCTACAGTAAGGTTACATGTAAAATCGTGGTAAGCTTACACGGTAAAGTCGTGGTAAGCTTACACGTAAAGTCGTGGTAAGCTTACACGTAAGGTAATGGTAAACTTACACGTAAAGTCGTGGTATTAAAAAATGTTGAACCCTAAATCATGTCCCTTGTTTTAAGGCTCATGAAACAAACAATGTCAAATGAATTAAGTACATCCAATAAAAAAAACTTTTAATAATAACTTATAAGATCTATCAATTACCACTGAAAGACTAATTTTGCAAACATATTTTTCATTTTTTGTACAAATACTGTATACAATTTGACCCTCAGTTTTTAAAATTTTTCTTCTGAACAATCCACAGTAGAACCTCAAAAGAGTTCACTAGTTTCAATTTATAAAATGATAGTGATTCAATTCTCATTCTCATTAAACTTCTTTAAAAAATTATGCAAATATTTGTTTTTACTTTCAAAATTTTGTAATTATATTCTCACTAGTATTAAAAAACAAGCGATTCGGATAATCTTTATTTTGGGGGAGAAGGAATAAGATCATTAAAGTAAATAAAGTTATGAAGTTGAATTTCATTTTCATATATGTCGTTGTGCTCCAAAGGAGCAAGGTTTTTATGTAATCTGGACTGTTTAAACTGTTTAAATTAAATTTAACTAGTCAAAATTTTTATCATTCAATTGAAAATATTTTTTTTACGAAACTAGAAAATAAATTGAAAGGTAGAAAAATTTCTTAAAAAATTAACCTAGAAATTAAAATAAAAAAGTTAATTATTAATTATTATGAAATTAAAAATTTACTGTAAATAACTGGAACAGTTAAAAAAACTTATCCTTAAAAAATACATTTTTTATCAGCAATAAGTCCCTTTTAACTGTCTAGATCACGTATTTCTGTCAAATAGAAAGTTTTGTAAAAAGCATTTTTTAGTCAATTTTTAAATTCGAAGTTTCTGAATATTAAATTCACTATAAGGTACTTTAATAACAGATTGATGTGGTTTAGAAGACAGACGTTAAAATCGAGACCAGAGATTTATGCAATTCAGCATTGTTTTTTCCAGAGCACACTAAGATTTTTAATTCTGAACTCTTTTCGTCTCTCTATGTTGGAACTTATTGACACTATAGATTATTTTTCATTTTAAAGCAATTGTATAAAAATTAAACTAATGTGCTTTCCTGAAAATTAAATTGAGTTTTTTGAAATTTAATGTAGCACTTTTTAGCACCAATAAACCATCTAAATTTTATCTATGGCAGACTCCTGTGCTGTCTCGAAAATCTCCAAAATAAGTACAAGTTAGAAAGTGTGGTTTCAATCTATTGTGAAACTATGTTTGCTTGCAGACTTTAAAAATCCTGGAAAAAAGATTACTCCTATTATTTATTCAGCTTAAAACTGATTTTTTCATTAAAAATATTAAAAGTTAATTATTATTTAAAAAGTAGATAGTATTTTAATGAAAAAAAGTCACCTTGTTTTCCGAAAAGTATGCAACTCGAAAAACACGCTCTTTACGAAGAGACAGGAAAATCTGTTTTTTTATCTAGCAACTTAAAAAGAATATTCATCTTGGCCATTATCTGAAAAAATAAATAAACAGTAAGTAAAGTATTTGAAAACGTTTTAATTTTGATTATTATTCGAATTATTTATTACTTTCCCTCAATTAACAATAAAATAAATTACCTCGATCAAATTTTTAATGTGTGAATTGGTCAAAATATAACAATCAGTCATTCAATCAATTTAATTTAGGATGACAAATTACATTTCAAATAATTAATGATTTTAATGAAGAAAATTGAAAAAATTACCGATGACAGAAGCCATTTATTTTTGTTCTCTGCTGTGCAGCTAAGGAATTACTGCAATTCGTTTTGTTGTTAGAATTTTCCACACTCTTGGTAGGACATATGTCAATGGTATACAAATTTTTTCCTCTTCATTGTTTTCTTGTGTCATGTAAATATTTATAAGCCTTGAATCAGGCTCGTTATACAAACTGCCTATATTGCAAAGCGTATGTCCTATTAACCGAATGTCTTGACAACCAAATTGTACTATATTTTCTGCTTTAGTACGTTTTGCAATACAATAACGCCTGCATATAACAAAAATGTACGGAATTCAGTGTCCTTCCAAAATTTATATTCCCATAATGTCCTTGGTTTCCTATTGAATTCAACAAGGATTGTATTCCGCAATAAAAGTAATCTTTCTGATATTGTTTTTAACGCGTCTAAAGGAATTTTTACTTTCGATTTACTCAAAACCCACAAAAAAATTAGTTTTTTCATGACACCAAGTAAAATTAAGTGCATGTAGTCTAGAGGGATAAAGGTAACGCAACCAAACCCAGGAATTTGCGTTAAAACAATTTTAGTACTGTTGGTGTCGGTCTATGGCATTCTCCTACTATCTGACATTTTGCGCAATAATCGTAACCGGTATGCCCCTTTAAATATAAAATAAATGATTTCGCTAGCGCGTCGCAAACCATAGCTTCTATTGTAACCTGATGATTTTTCACTCCTCCCTCACAAACGTTGATTGCTTCTTTAACAAATAATTTAAGGAATTCATTTGCATCTACTGTTTTTTTCGACCCGTAAAAAGCACCGACAGGATAAACAGTCTCTGAATTTATTTCAGAGCATAATATGAGCCAGAAAGAGTTGGTTACACTTTTTGACAGAGGTATACCATCTACATTTAAAACTAGTTTCACATTTTTGTCATGCACGCCTTTACGCTCCCTTTCATGAAGAATGTTTTGAACAGCTCTTTCTAAGCCAAAGTAAAATTGTAAGGGCAAGTAACGTTATATGGAACTTCAATGCCCATTCACTAAGTTTCACTGCAAACGTACTCTTCTTTGTAAACACCTCATCATTAGGAGAATAGTTAAGAAATTCAGAGTCATCATCGGGAAGGTCACTATCAGTTTGCCTTTTGTCTTCATTACTTGTGATTTCTGAATCACTATAAAGAATGTCATTACTGTGATAACCTAAATTCAAAATGAAATTGTCACTTGCATTGGAGTCCATTTCGAATTGAACGTTTTCAGCAGGTGAGGCGCTAAAATTGTTATAATCCCCAGCAAATAATGATAAAGACGAATTTAAGTCTGCGTTCACGTCACCAACATTTGATAGAGGTCCGTTGTCAGTAAAAGTAGGTAAGTTGACATTGCATAATCACTGGTTTCAAGCGTTACTGATAAATTCAGTTGCGTTTGTAAAAAACTATCTGTCGAACGCGGCGTGAAGTCACGCCAAATTTTTTCGGTGGTCGCTTCTGTGTAATTTTTTCCATGATTACATGGAAAAAATTTTGTGTATTAGCTGCCCACTAGTGGCTACGCACTGCTGTCTATGCTTTGTGTGTAAGTGGTATCCAACTTCGGGACATGAGGTACCCACTAACAGCGCACGCGCTGTACGCAAATGCCTAACCCCATGTGAAATGTGTACGAGTTGTCTGTAACAAGGGTAGCTGATGCCCATAATCTGAGCCGCTGCTATTACTAGTCTGTAGAAACACCACTGCATAGTAAAAATTCCATCGCTTACCCAAAATTGTTTCCCGTGTACTGAAATTTATTGAAAGTATTGTAAATTTACTAAAAATATAAAGAAAAAAATAAGCAATTGAGCGAATGGGAAGAAGAACTCGATGAGCGCGCGGTTGCAAGGGATAATATCATTCAGGTAGCAGTGTGAGGATTAGAGAGGCGTTCACTGCTACCTATCTGTCATCCTTGCAACAGCGCTCTCATCGAGTTCTTCTACTCATCTGCCTAATTATTATTCACAAAATCAAAATTTAAAATCTCTGGAAATATAATACCTTCTATAAAGTATGTAAATCTTCAAAATTAATTATTTTTAAAATTTTCTTTACGTATTTAATAGAAACAAAGTGTAAGTGTTTATTAGGATCAATGAAGTGAATATTTATTATGTTCTCATAAAACAACCAAGTTTTTATTTAATTTTAGATAAAATGATGTTTTAATTTTTAATTATCGACCATATTTTATTGGAGGTTAGAATAATAACTGGGTGAAATTCACCAGAGAGTAAATTTTGAAGAAGCACAACTTGAACTGAAAGCGTTAACTGACTGCCGAAAATTTATTCCTGAGAGTTACATATAAAAGAAAATGTTTAATTTTCCATTTATTTATGAAATAAAAAAATAATGTGATTTGCATTGTGTTTAAATGTTTGGTCTTGTGTGAAAATTAATCTCAACAAGTAATACTAATCTCTGGAATAAAAAATGAATGTGACTAAAAATACTTAAGGTAAGTACTTCATTTCCTCCTTTGCTTACTTTTGACGCATTTGCAAGCACAAAAAAGATGTTTATCAGATTTTAGTTAACCTTTTAAATTCGTCCATTTATATTTTGATAGGTTCTTTAGAGTAGAGAAAGGTATATAAGTGTTTTTAATAAGAGGGCAAATATCCCAGTTATGAATTAATATAAGAATTTTAGTTTTTTAAATGCAGTATTATTTTTAATAGCCAATAACTCAAAAACTTTTGAATTTAACAAAATTTCTTTAAATAAAGAAAATTTCAGTTTTTATTAAATTTTCCAATGTTAACAAAAAATGATACATATTAATTTTTTATATATAAATTAACTTTTTTTTATGTGTAAATATTTAATAAAAATTTGTTGCATTATTTCTTTCATAAAATAATAACAATAGTTCTTGATACTTTCACCAAAGCACTTTCAAGATTTAAATTATCCTTTTTTAAAAAATACAAAAACACAGTCGTCGGATCAACTTTTGTTTGAATTGTTTGTCGGATTTTTTGTAAATAGTAAAATTGATATGAGAAATTGAATATATACCTAGATAGTTTTAAAAATTAATTGTTATTTTTTATGTATATACTTTGCATCAAATGGTTTTGAAAGATGAGTCTACTTCTATTTTTAATATTTAAATTTTATGGGCATATATCTGGAATTGACCATGTACCAATCGTTTTTTCAAATTGTATGAAAATATTTCTTCAGAAATTTGTAAATATAAGAAAACCAACAATTTTTGTAGTATTTAAAAGTTTGAGGCGTCAGTTGCAATATGATACATGTTTCAAAGGCGATTTTTTAATTATGAATAGATTTAATCAATAAATAGATAATTAAACTGTAGATAGAGGGGTTTGCGAATTTAGAAATAACCTAAAAGTGTCATACAGTTAAACAAAGCACTGAAAGATATTTTAATCAACCTGTATTTTGTGAACATGGCCAAAAAATTTCCACAGATTGGAAGCTTGCCTATATTGCAGTTGGACTTTGTGCAAATAATTTCAGTTGGAAAAACTTTAATTTAAAAAATAAGTACAGCTGCAGACAAGTCACATTTTCAAAAGAATTCGGAAACAGTCTGCAATGAGGCCTGCATATTAATATACAGTTAATTTTAACTTTTGTACTGAAATATTTTAAATAGTTTTCATTTTGACAATTAAGAAGACACAGATTTTAAATTTTGAATCTGAAATTAATTTAGCATTGCATAAAATCAAAAGTATAAGACCAGTGTAAATATCGTTAAAGCCATGCAGGCGATGATTTTGTGGTTAACTATTTAAAATAATATTATTACTTACACTTCTAACAAATAAAGTTTTGTGCTATCTCAAATACTCGATCCTGTTCAACTAAACTATAATTCCACAATCGTCATCAGATTAGCAATATATATTATCAAGAACAGCACATGAATAAATTAAATAATGTAATACATACACTACCGTCCGAAATTGTGCGAACGCTAACATCTCGAGCTATTAAAAAACACACCCGCACAGAAACAGTGATAACTCGGTTAAAAATGAAGCTAGATGCTTTTTTTAAATTGCATTGGAAAGCTTATTAAATTTTCAATGAAATGACACTATTTTAAGATGTATTGTATAAATAGGAAGCGAGATATCATGTTATGAAGACAAAAAAATAATTCTATTTTTTTCGGAATTTCTTACTCTGACTTTGACTCTTGGCACAGTTTAGCAAAGTTTATGAAAAAAATTGTTACTTTTTCAGACTATTCCTTGTAACCTAAGCTTTAAATAGAGACCAAGAACAGCAAAAAATATTTACGGGTTCCCGAGATATTACAAAAAGAGTCGGACCGTGCCAAGCAGAATTTTCAATCATCGATTTCTCTAATTCGCCGTTGAGTCAATTACTTGTCTGTGAAAAAAGTGTCGAAAATTAATTTTACCAAGTACATCCAATGAAATGCCACTATTTTAAGATGTATTGTTTAAATAGGAAGCGAGATATCATGTTATGAAGACAAAAAAATAATTCTATTTTTTTCGGAATTTCTTACTCTGACTTTGACTCTTGGCACAGTTTAGCAAAGTTTATGAAAAAAATTGTTACTTTTTCAGACTATTCCTTGTAACCTAAGCTTTAAATAGAGACCAAGAACAGCAAAGAATATTTAAGGGTTCACGAGATATTACAAAAAGAATCGGACCGTGCCAAGCAGAATTTTCAATCATCGATTTCTCTAATTCGCCGTTGAGTCAATTACTTGTCTGTGAAAAAAGTGTCGAAAATTAATTTTACCAAGTACATTCTTACCGGGATTCACTTTTTAAATATCGATATATAATAAATTAAATTAAAAAGTGGATCCCAGTAAGAATGTACTTGGTAAAATTAATTTTCGACACTTTTTTCACAGACAGGTAATTGACTCAACGGCGAATTAGAGAAATCGATGATTGAAAATTCTGCTTGGCACGGTCCGACTCTTTTTGTAATATCTCGGGAACCCGTAAATATTTTTTGCTGTTCTTGGTCTCTATTTAAAGCTTAGGTTACAAGGAATAGTCTGAAAAAGTAACAATTTTTTTCATAAACTTTGCTAAACTGTGCCAAGAGTCAAAGTCAGAGTAAGAAATTCCGAAAAAAATAGAATTATTTTTTTGTCTTCATAACATGATATCTCGCTTCCTATTTATACAATACATCTTAAAATAGTGTCATTTCATTGAAAATTTAATAAGCTTTCCAATGCAATTTAAAAAAAGCATCTAGCTTCATTTTTAACCGAGTTATCACTGTTTCTGTGCGGGTGTGTTTTTTAATAGCTCGAGATGTTAGCGTTCGCACAATTTCGGACGGTAGTGTAATTATAATATAGCAAAACACGAGTCAGACGAGACAAGAAGGCCATGTCGTTTTCCTCCGACTGCGCAAGTCAACTCTTTGCAGACTTCCAATTTTCTGAATAAACAAAAACTTATTAAAATAATTTGTTATACTTATTTTACACTTCAATAATTATTTCTTGAGAAATAATATTTACCCTAAGTAAGTAGAATTTTAATTATTGTGTATGTTAAAAGGATTAAAAACCACATAAATCTGTATTATTATTATTCATACTCAGGAATTGACGTCATTGAATTCAAAATAAACTCGACATCATTTCCGCAGTATGAATAATATCAAGACTTTTTATAGTTTTTTCAATTTTTTTTACAATAAAATGGGTGAATCTTGCGTGCATATTATAAATATATTTTTTATTTATCAAAAATTAATTATTTTGATTTAATATGCTTACCAGAAATAAATACTTACAGGGAAAAAATAACGTAATAAGTATGCGCCATAAACTTGCGCAGAAGAATTGACACAGAAAGTCAAGCTGAAGTAGGCGGCCATTTTCCATTTGCACAGTTTGTATAGAATTCAAAGGATTAGTGTTAGCGGTTTTAGCATTCCGGTTGCAGTTCCAGGGCCATTCCGTGATTCACTTTCATGCCACGTGCTCTCAAAGTGTGTAAATATTTTCGTTATATTCCTTATTGTAAATGTGATTCCATTGTTTTTAAGTATAAATTTAATTGTAAATTTGATGCTGTACATTATTTTCATAATTTTGTAGTATAACCTTTAGCAAACATGTGGTTTCCTCAGAACACAACCTTTACCGGCTTTTTCATGTCTAGCACGTGTTCACGATATTATCATACTAATTTATTGAGATATGTTTTATTTTATGTTTTTAAAATTATTATTTATTTTATTGACCGCATATATGTCAATTTAATTATTTATTTTAAAAAATGTGTATTACTTCGTCAAGTCTTATTATATTCTCTGCAAGAATATATTTTTTAAATTTAGAAATTTTTTATTTGTACAATAATTACGCTTCAAGCCTTCAAACTTTTTTTATGTAAAAAGTATCGAAGCAAAGTAAATAATTATTTAATAACTTTTTTAATTGTTTTCGACGGGGTACATACTTATTTACGAAATATTGCATCTTTGTAATTCAAATTTTTATTTAATGTTGTCTTTCATAAATAGAAATTGTTTAATACTTATTAATGTATTAATGTTTTTGGGTTCATCATGATCGTATTAATAGCAGCATCATGGACAATGAAATTATTTATAATTTTGCCATTGTCCAATTTGATGATGATGATTCAATAGAAATTATTCGCCTTAACTGGGCTGAAGTAAATGAATCTGGAGATGTAATGCATACATATTTTCCCTCAACAAGAAGTGCAAAACATTTTCAAGACATACTGACAAACGATCCAATCCCAGATGTGACTTGGACAAACAATGGTAAACTGTGGTCAGTGAAAAAAAATTTTCGGTTTTTTGGTATGTGTTTTTTTAAATTAAAATAATTTTTATTTTTTAATGGAAGTAAGTCTCGAATTTTATGGTTTATTCGATTCTTTGAAATTTATTTCAGAAAACCCCTTTTTCGAATATTTAGTAGAAAATGTTTTCGATTTTACCTGTATAATAAATAATAATAATAATATAATAATATAATTTTGTGAACATAATTTATAATAGATTAACTTATTAGAAATTTGTACGAAAACTAACGATTTTAAAAAATATAGTTTGAATGTAATGAATATTTGTGAATTTAAATATTAAAAAATGTTTCTGTCGTAAATATTTTTCACATTATCTACCTTCATTAAATTAAATACATTCATTAAGGTATTTAAAATTCGATTTTGAAAATATTCGACAATTTTATATCAAAAGTGTTATTAAAAATCTCAACTGAAATAATTTCTGTAATTCAAATGTAACAAATTTCTAATGTAAGAATGCGTTGAAATTTTGTTATGGGTAAGAATTCCTGAAGTGTCCCCTAATTTTCTTTTGGTTAATAAAAATAAATAATACTTACATATTTTGATAGTCTAAGATGTCACTAATAACACCTCCAAACGATTTTTCAAAATTTTAATTTTTGTAATTTTTTATAAACAATTAAACTTTTTTGCACCGTTTTAGAAAAAATTCAATTTCTCGAAATTGGCTGAACCGATTTCAATGAAACTTGTATCGTTAGAAAGATTAAAAAATGTACTATTCAGAAAAAATATAATATGAATAAAAAGTTTAATTTGTTTAAACAAATTACATTTTCAATTTTTATTGTTATAAATAAACAATGTTCGCAATCGATTTTGGTCACTTTTTTTATAGCATCATGAAGAGGGACTTTTCATGATTCCATAGCAAAAATAAAAAACAGGAACTCTCTGAAAGTTTAGAAGTTCTATCATTTTTAGTCTCGCCGTGCGCGAGCTTTCTCGGTATCTAATGCACACGCAACGACGCGACGCCACAGTGGGATTCTTTACAATATACTGTTCAAAAATGTCTAGAGCCTACAATTTTTAACCGATTTGAGTTTTTTTTAAATTAAAGAGAACTAAACTTGTTTAAATTTTTAATTGTTAATAATTATTTATTCTAGTCAAAGTTAACAAATTAACACAATTTTTAAAAACAGTACGTTTAATTTTTAATTCCATTACTGCAGATGACCAGAATCAATTAAAAATAATGTAAAATATGTTCTCTAGATGAAAAATAAAGAATACAAATTTTGTTTTCATTTGTTTTATTAGTATATTGTTTATATCATTTATTATATTGCTTTTATTATTGTTTATATTGTTATATTAGTTAACAAATAGTTAACTTTGGTTCCTCTTAACCAAAAATTGTTTTTCACATTTATATTTTAATTTAGATATATTTGATTATAACAATTGAAATAATTTGATTATCAAAAAGGGCATACATTCATAAAATGAGCCTACATTAAAAATAATAAATGTGAAAAAAAATTTTGGTTGAGAGAAACAAAAATTAACTATTTCTTAAGTAATATTGTTTATAACAATTAAAACTATTTATTTATTAAACAAAAAGGACATACGTACTTTAACCAAAGTCAGAATTAGTTAACTAATATTATTTATAACAATTAAAATAGTTTATTTATTAAACAAAAACGACATATGTACTTTAACCAAAGTTAACAATTACTTAACTAATATTGTTTATAACAATTAAAATAATTTATTTATCAAAAAAGGACATATATTCTTAAAATAAGCCTAAATTAAAATATGAATGTGAAAAAAAAATTTTTGGTTGAAAGGAACCCAAGTTAACTATTTGTTAATTAATATTGTTTATAACAAATGAAAAAATATGTGTTCTCTTTATTTTTGATCTAGAGAACATATTTTACATGATTTTTAATTGATTCTGGTCATCTGCAGTAATAGAATTAAAAATCAAACGTACTTTTTTAAAAAAAGGGGTTAATTTGTTAACTTTGACTAAAATAAATAATTGTAAACAATTGAAAATTTGAAAAAATTTAGTTCTCTTTAATTTAAAAAAACCTCATATCGGTTAAAAATTGTAAGCTCTAGATATTTTTGTACTGTAAATTGTAAAGAATCCCAATGTGGCGTCGCGTCGTACCGTGAGCATTAGATACCGAGAAAGCTCGCGCACGGCGAGACTAAAAATGATAGAACTTCTAAATTTTTAGAGAGTTCCGGTTTTTTATTTTTGCTATGGAATCATGAAAAGTCCCTCTTCATGATGCTATAATAAAAGTGACCAAAATCGATTGCGAACATTGTTTATTTATAACAATAAAAATTAAAAATATAATTTGTTTAAACAAATTAAACTTTTTATTCATATTATATTTTTTTCTGAATAGTACATTTTTTAATCTTTCTAACGATACAAGTTTCATTGAAATCGGTTCAGCCAATTTCGAGAAATTGAATTTTTTCTAATACGGTGCAAAAAAGTTTAATTGTTTATAAAAATTACAAAAATTAAAATTTTGAAAAATCGTTTGGAGGTGTTATTAGTGACATTATGGACTATTAAAATATATAAGAATAATTTATTTTCAGTAACCAAAAGAAAATTAGGGGACACTTCAGGAATTTTTACCCTTATATAAAAATGTTAAAAAATTATCATAGGCAATTATTTATATAAACTTGTATTTTTTAATATTTCAATGCAAAATTTAAAAGCTTTTCTTTTATTTTAGAGCTGCAATTAAAATGAAGGAAAGTAATTGAATTCTAAATAATTTGAAAATGAAATTTATCAAGTGATTAAAAAATATAAAATAAATAAATAATAAAATAAAAAAATAAAAATAAAATCAAGTTATTAAAATAGATGCATGATTATGGTGTTTAAATTACTTACTTACTGTTGGTATACTTATTTCCTATTAAGGAACAACAATTTTAGTTACAATTAAATGGAATAAAAATAATCTTATTTTTAATTAATATTGACTGAAATTTTAAATATTATTCGATTTATGAAAAATATAGGTCCACATTTTAGAAAATTTTATTTTAAAAGATTTTGTTTACTATCTATAATTAGATATTTTTTAATCTATAATAACAATTGAATTGAAAATTATTATGAACTAATAACTAATGTTTTCACGTTTAAGGGGATGTCAAAGTCGATGCTATTTTTCCATTGAGCTTCAATGGGAAAATCGCATCGACTTTGACACCGCCTTAAAATAACTTTGTACTAGATTGCAACCAAGCTAATATTATTCAACTTTTGATGTCCAGAGACATTAGAGATTGCAGAAAAGAAAAGAGAGTTTTATTTGTACATAAGTGATGTCAAGACTGACGATGAACAAAACCGAGTAAAATTAAATCAAACAAGACACAGCAGAGCCATGAAATCACCTATGTCCAGTGAGTCAGAGGTAGAATGTGCATCAAAAGTCGAAACAAATTTGGCCAAACCTTCTGCATGTATTACCAAGAATGAAAATAAAATTTCCACAAATTTGCAACAACATACATAAAGGAAGAGAAAAATATCAGTAGGATTTGCAAATTAACATTTCATCCTACTATACCAATTGTGGAACATAATTTGAATGATCACCTTCAATCACTAACGATGATGAACAATAATAAAATGCTTACAACTCCACTAGGTATAGTGTATTTTGAAAGTATCTTTTTTTAACTTTGAAAAAAAAATTTAAATATCCTAATGGATTGTCAACCATTTCAATAAAAAAGAGGAAAAAGTTTTTATATATACCTTGATAATTTAAAACAAAAAACTTCTTTAATATTATTTGTAGAATTAATTGATTGAGTGTAGAATTTTAGTTAATTTTTTTAATTATTATTAGATTTATAAAGATAAGCAGTTGAAATTTCTTAAAGTAATTCGCAGCTTCAAAAGATTATAAAATACAATTTCTGTATAATTAACTGTATGTTTTATCAAAATTTTTGGACTGTCATAGAATTTTAGATACATTTCCAGTGAACTTTTTAAATCCCTTGTGAGAAAGCAATAAATTATCAAGTAGAAAATTTTAATTCAAATTTTAAAATACTTAATTTTTAAAAAGACTATTGAAGTTTTTGATATATTCATATCTTAAAATATAGAAAATTGTGAATTTTTAGATGATGGTGACAAAACTTGTGCGCCGGAAACAAATACATCATTAGCAAGTACATCGTCTATAAGTACATTGTCTAAAATTACATTGCCTGCAAGCACATCGCCTACAGATAAAATGTCTACAAATGCAAATGATTTACAACAAAATGGATGTAGTTCAATTGCAATACGAAATACCACATCTACTAGTAGTAGGCACCAGTCAAGTAAAAATCGTCATTCAGATGCAACTTTTGATTTTGATGCATGTAATTATTTAATTTTAATAATTTAATATATTCAGGGTTGTAGTAGATCGTGCATGTCAGGAAATTTAGTAAATGATTTGTGTAGCTTGTAACGTTGTTTAAAGGCACAAATAATACTACTATAAAAAGTTTATGATAGTTTGACTTGGACCTACTTAAAAGTTTTAAAACGTATAGTAAATGTTAATTGTAGAGAAAGAAAATTCTTACAAGAATAAATTCCAACTATTTGTTTAGTTTACTAGTTGTTCATAAGTAACAAATTTTAAGTTAAATCAATTAAATTATTTTCAGTGGACCCGTTTCAAAAAGTTATGCTCACAAAAATGACTAAAATTGAAGTGTCAGTAGAATTAATTGGTCGTTTAATTAAAACAATGAACATAAACACTGAAAACGAAACGTACTGATTTCTAAATAAAGATAAAGACTTAAAATCATTTTCTTTAACCAGCAAGCAGCATTTGGACGAAATTGATAAAAAACTTGATGAAGATAGCCCTCTTTTTCAAAAGTAGTAAGTAATTTATTTTGGTGAAACTTTTAAGTAGACTGATTTTTTTACCCATGTTTGTTGCCTTCTACATGAACCGATGAATCTAGAAATTACAAATAAAATTCTTTTAGCGGTAATATCGATTTATTAACATTCTTACAGAAAGAATTGGAGGACCAAACAAAATCACTGTAAAAATTTTATTTGTGGTTGTAAGATTTATCGGCAGAAAAATTATATTTATTATATTGATTTTTGATGTAAATATTTAATTGTTCTGTTTTTTACAGTACATTGCGTTAAAAAATGTGGGATTATACAGCACTCCTAGTTTAACCGTGTCAGAACTAATGGAACAAGTAATGAACTTTGACTTGGGCCAGCTATATTGTTTTGGAGGAAAAAATAAAGACAAATTCAAGTTTAATGAAACGAATTTGTATAAAGTAATCTCTAGTAAGTATATTAAAGATTCCCCTTTTTTAATATCTATTAACTCTTCGGTCCTCTTGTATAAATTTAATTGATGGTCTTATAAGCAAATGGCTTTTAAATTGTACCCTCAGGAAAAACAGAGAATTGTAAGTTAATAATTTGACAAATTTTTTGTAATCCTTTTCTATTTCTATTTTTTTCTTTCTATAATTTTATAAATTTCTTATTGTTTTTAGGAAACCCGATAAAAATGCAGTTTCTTTATAAATTAAAAAGATGATCTTTAAATTATTTTTAATTTAAGACGCAAAATATCTCGATTGGGATGCGGGCCGACAGTTTTGTTTTAGGATGTAAGTGTTATATAAATATTGCAATAATTTCTATTTATAGGGTTGCCACAGGTCAGGGAAGTCTAGGAAAAAAGGGATTCTTATTAGAATTCAGGAAAAAAAAATTTCCAGGATTCCTAATTAGCTTTATTTAATTTTTTAAAATATATTTAATCAATTATCTAAAATCATGGATTTATAAAAAATTATAGTTAAAAACAATTTAGAAAATTGAATTTTGGTGAAATTCCAAATGTTAGCAGAAATTGAATTGTGTTGAAAATTTTTTAATATACATGTCAAAATATTACTTAACTTTAAAAATAATAATTTTTTTTTCCAAAATTTAATTATTTTCATAAAAAATAAAACTTATCACAAAATTTCAATTATTTTTAATACAATTTTACATAAAAAAATGTAATTTATCGAATAAATTCAATTATTTAAAAATTCGTTAACAAAGTTCTTTATGAGAATTCGATTTTGAGAAACATTCACTTGTTAAATATTTTTTTTATTTTTGTAATTAAATAATTGAATTCTCGTTGAATTTTCTAATAACAATTGGTTTATGAATTAAATTTCCGTTCAAATTTTAAATTAGATAAATTAACATTTCGTAAAATTAAATTTTAAACAAGTGTATTTGAACATTCTTTAGGAACTTTTGCAATAATTATTTTAAAAAATTGATAATTGTTTATGTATTTTTTCGAATAGAACATGTTTTTGAGAATCTAATAATTTTGAAAGTGAATTAGAATAGTCTTTACGGTCAGGAAAAAAGTCAAAATTTTGTCTGGAAATCAGGGAAAAACAAAATTAATTTTTTGTGACAACCCTGATTTAAATAAAAACCTGTTAATATACCGTAAAGAATGCTAACTTAACAAAAAGAGTCTTATTTTTTTATTACTTTTTTATTAAAAACTAATTGTTTATATTTCCTCTTTAATTCATTTTACATTTTTTTAATTACTATTATTACTATTATTATTATATTTAATTAATTTATTATATTTTGTTACAGGTATTTTCAAACTACAACTGGATTGAAAGTTTATTTAAATTTTGACTTTTATTTATACTTTTATATGAAATTGTTTAAGAAATGTAGTGTTTAAGGCGGTGTCAAAGTCGATTGGATTTTTGCATTGGGCTTCAATGGAAAAATCGCATCGACTTTGACACCGCCTTAAGATCGTTTCAAATAAAAAAAACAAAAAATATTTCCCTTTTTGATTTTTCATTTTAATTAAAATTTTATTTTAATTTCGTATGACTTACCGCATTCTTCCGTGCAAGTTTACCACGACTTTACGTGTAAGTTTACCATGACTTTTCGTGTAAGCTTACCACGACTTTACGTGTAAGCTTACCACGACTTTACCGTGTAAGCTTACAACGATTTTACATGTAACCTTACTGTAGCCTTACAGTGTAAGGTTACTGTGAGGCGGAAATTTTAAGGTCACCTCGTGTTAAGTGTGAATTCGATTATTTTAATTAATATTATTAAAGAAAATCTATATATTAAGCGAATTCAGGCTTAACTTTATCGAAAGTAATTTTCGATAAGTTAAACTAAAAGACTTAATATTTATTCACCCCAAGATAAACGTTTAACTATTCATAAAATAATTAATATTTCTGAAAAAGTAGAGGATCCCCCTTTTAAGTGTACTATTAATTCAGTACCTCCGATTAGACGGTATTTTAATTGAAAATATATGAAAAGGAAAAAGGTTGTATATAGTTGTAGACAGTAATGACACACTTCAGTTATATGAGTAATACAAATATAAATTTTATTCAATTCATAAAACTTGAAAAATTGATAGAAAAATCGTACAATACAAGAATATAAACTATCTTTTAATTATTTACTTGTATAAATCGTAGTAAATATTATTATTAAAAAATGTCATTTTAATAGAATATAATTAATATAAGATTCTCAATATTTATATAACAATATAATATCGATAAACAACAAACAGTCTTTATTTATATAATAATTATGTTTTATGTAAATTTGTATTATGTGTGTGTATAAAATATGTAAAATGGAATAATTAATAATCAACTCACCAACTTACAATTTATTATTTTTATCAAGAATGGAAAAGTATCCTGTTACTTTTCTCAGGTGAATTACTCAGATTCACACCTGTGACAGAATCTCTTATACGAATTATTTCTTCTTTTTTTAGTATTTCCTTTAATTTGTTCTTCAATTGCTTCTTTTGTTTGATTCTTTATTATTATTATCGATATAATACTTCAAATTATTCACTTAATATTCACTTTTTGTATCCTTTTTTAATTATTTATTTTCAATTCGCGTAAAAATATCAATTCACTTTAATCAATTAATGAAATAAAAATTCAAAATCAACCCTTATTTCTGGGGACAAAAAATAATACCTCCGCCTTTTGCGGGAAATAAATTCACAACTATATATAATCAACCGCTTTGCGGGAAAAACAAATTATTAAAACTCTCTACCGATTTTCGGGAGGAACACTTAATTTTACGCAGCTTTACTGCGGGAGGAACAAAATCGGACTCATTAGTTAAAACGATCGAAAGTATGGATCACACCTTAAAATTAATATAAAACGATAGAGTGGGGATGCCTGTGCACACGGCTCGCCAAACTTCGTTGTTGCCAGGCAAGCTTTTTGCAAGCTTGCAAATTCCTCAAAATGGCGTGATATAGTTCGATGCTCTGTATCCTCTATTGCCAATGTTTAAGTGTATACTTTTTCTTGGTATTTTACCAATACAATTAAGAGACTTTTCTGTGGAAAGTAACTTATAGCAAAGTAGACAAATTCCTTTTGAAATAAGAGTGATATCTATATTCTTTTAATCAATTTTAGAATTATAATTTTAAAAATAATATTGAATATTATTGGGAATGAAAACAATTGAAGAATGATTATCGTTATTTTTTAGTTTGGATATAACTTAATTATGATAAAATAGTTTTAAGACAATTTAATTGATGAGTTAATTATGTAAAAATCCTGTTATGTTCTGATAATATGTCTATTTAGTACTTAATTCTATTTACAAAAGTCCCAAATGTTTAATGAAATTATACAATATAACAAATTTTTAATTAATGAAAAAATTAAAAATAGTTACGAAGTCATACGTAACAAATACCCCCCTTTTTACGGCTGACGTCCCTTGGCAGCTTTATGTTAAACATATGGTTTTGTAAAGTTTTACATATAAGTCCTTCCTTCAGTTATTTTGTAAGATTCGAGATGCTGATATTGCTGGAAATAAATGGTTGTTTAAACAGAGGCAAGCTTTTGGTTGAATTTTTGTTTTAAAGAATTCGTTTCCTCTCTTTTTTATTTTAGGAAGATTTTTTAACTTAGTAAAGCTTGCTTTTGTTTAAATTAAAATCACAAATCTCGGAATTTTTGTCGACAATAAAAACATTGGTTATTTGAATTTAAAACTATGTCTTTAGGCTTTAGGTCAAGCTTGGTAAAATGAACAAAAAAAAATTTTTTTTTAAATTTTTCTTTAACTATTTTGCCGAAAACTTACGAAAATTTTAATTTATTCTAAATATATATTCCACTTCACCAAACTGGACATTTATTCCAATATATACCTATAATTTTTGTAGTAGCAAAGGTAAATTTATAGTATAGTAAAAAAATTTTGCATTACAAATTTTTAAGATCGAGCGAGGTAAGAAAATTGCATTTATAATTGAAAAATCTGTTGTTTAATTAAACTATTGAAAGCATAAAGTTTTGATTATTTATATATTATTGCATTTTTACCAGGCTTGATATTATTTGCCTTATTTCAGTACGTAGTAGTCTTTTATTAAACTTTTTTCTGTTACCGATTTAATTGACAGTGTTTACTTTGAAAATAATATTGATAAAATTTTTTTTAAATAATTTAAATAAATTTTTTTTAAATGCGTGACGTGTAAATATTAAAAAAGCTCGTTAGTATTAACATTACAATTTCTGTGGATTTGAAACGTAGAATACATGACATAAATCTCTTCTCAATAGAATGATCTCATAGTGTCTAAAGTTGAATTTATTGTAACAATTTGTCAGAAAGTTATATTTATGAAATTTTAAACAAACTCATGTTATAAAAGATATAAATGTAAAGAATTTTAAAGAAATAATGTTAATTGTGATTTTGTTTGTTGGCTGACATTGTTTCTTTAATATAGATTTTGCACAAAATCATTAAAAGAAATGTTGTTAGAGAGAGAGAAAAAAAATTAACCAAACAAATTTATATAAAAGAAAAATTGAAAATTTCCGATTTTCTGCCTCATACCCCCCTTTTTATGCGCTGTCGTCCCTTGACAGCCCTTTTTACAATTAGAGTAATTTTGTTGTTTTCTGTTAACATTTGAAATATTCCTTTAATTAAAGTCAAAATTTTTTTAATGATTCGTTTCCTTTTTTTTGTTTTAGGAACATTTTTACAGAAATGCTTGCTTTTATTTCATTTGGTTTACAATGGCATATAGTAATGGCGTTGATTAATACATTCTTTGTTTGTATTTAATGTAACACTTAAAATTCAGATTTTAATTTAAAGATCTAGCGTGGTAAAGACATGTTTTATTTAAATTTAATTTTACATGAATTTATTGTATTTTACCAAACTAGATATTTTTTTGGATAAATAACCTGGTTTATTTGATTGACCCTGTCTATGATTCGGATAATTTTAGTTACCTTTAATTTCATCTCTATTGTAATTTGATAAACGTACACATTATTTTATAATTAGCAGTGTAAGTACACATTTGCTATTAAATTTATACGAAGAATACATGTGAAAAATTGTTCTTTTAACAAACTTAATAACGTAACTTCGCAATATTTAAATTTCATTTTAATATGAGTTGTCTTCAACTTAAAAATTACTTTGTATACAATTTTTGTTTTCTAAATCAAAAGAATTATTCGTTTTTCAGTAAAAGTATAACTTGTAATGGTTGTATAAAATTGTTTGTAAAAAATATTTTTATTATACAACATTGATATATATATATATATATATATATATATATATATATATATATATATATATATTTGTTGTATTTTCAGAATCAAATTAATTTTGGATACTCTTAATATTTTTCATGCTTTTAAAAAAAATTTTTATAAAGTAGTTCAAGAAAATACAGTTCTTTGAGTAATGACGTTTTTTACGTAAAAATATTTTAAATGCTTATAACTCGGTCAAAATTTGATCAAAGTGGACTTTTTTATAATGACCATTTTTGTTTTCACACATAGTTTGTAAATTACGTACTATTTTCTTTTAAATTTTGTAATACTTCTGACAAGGAAACGTATTCAAAATAGTCCTCAAATTTGATGTTTATTGAATTATTACAAAACATCGTAGCGAGAAAAATTTGGTTTAATTAGGACTTTAAAAAAAATGTGTATATTTAGCCATAGTTTATCTTGATTTGGTTTATGAAATGTACTAAGATTTATTAAAAAAAGTGAACTTTGTGCTTCTTTTTAAATGTTTTTCAATAAGAAATTTAATATTCATAATAATTTAATATTCTTCCCTTTTTTTTAATAAAAAGAGGAAGAATTAAATTGTTTTCTTAATGCGAAAGCACTGTGTAAAATGTTTTTAAGAATTTGCTTTTGCATCATATTTCGATTGATTTATTTTTTTAGCTTTCTAAAAGAAATATTTTTATTTCTGCTTTTATCTTTTCCAAAAAAATTTTTTTTAATATTAAAAGTTTCAATTTATTATTTTTTTAAACTTGATAATTTATATAATTTGTTATTGATGTTAAAACAGTTTCATTTATGCTCGAAATGTAATGTGTTCTTTCTTTGATGTTACTGCTTTATAGTTTTTAAAGTGTTATAAGAAAATTAGTTGCATTTTCTAAAAGTATTTTAAGCATATTTTAATTTACAATTTAGCATATTTTAATCAGAACATCCATAAAACGTAATATTGAATATTTTAATGAATATTATAATTATTCATTATGAAGACATATTACTGATATTTTGAACTTCAATTCGAACATAAATTTGGTTAATTTTTTAGTATTAATAAAGATTATATATACAGTTGTTGTTTGAAATAATGGTAGGGCTTTCTTTTCTCCTCTTATTTCTTACATAACATTGAATAAGTATTTTAACCATGCAAGTTTTATTTTAATTAAAAATTTTATTTTAATACCGATTTTCAGTGAAGGTGTTTTGTTTATGTCTCCTGTATTTAGACTCAACCATTTTTAAAGCTAGTTAAGTGGTTTAATTTCTATATATTTTGTTTAAAAAATTTATGAGAAATTGTTCTCTTATAAATTTGTGTATTCAAT
The DNA here is from genome assembly GCA_032873175.1 of Leptopilina drosophilae. Lineage (NCBI taxonomy): Eukaryota > Metazoa > Arthropoda > Insecta > Hymenoptera > Figitidae > Leptopilina > Leptopilina drosophilae. Next base: position 28,927,954 of record CM065482.1, on the reverse strand, counting down.
AATGTTATAATATTTAGACCTTTTTTTTAATTGTAAAATTTTAAATAGAATTTTTGATTTTTGAAATTCTGATTCAATTTTTTTGTGCTAATTTGAAAATATTTATTTGCCTTAAATTAATGTTTAAAGAAAAATTAGGTATCCTAATTTCGAAGGCTATTAAAATGCTGAGATAGACTTTATTGTTCCATGCGTTATAACTTTGCTTTTTAGACACTGTGTATATTTTGGATATTAATTTCATTAAAATACACCTTTTTAATTTATCGCCTATAATTTTTTGAGAACAAGAATAATAAGAAAAGTATATTTCATTTAAATTACGTAAAACTTTATTTTTTTATATGACAAATGATTATGAGCTAACCTTTCAAAAATTATTTTTTGTATCAGTTGAGTCTTTGTTTAATTTTTTTTAAATATCTAACAATAATTGAGTATATTTCTCTTTCTGTGATAAAGTCATTAGAAATTTTTTTTTTAATATTAGTAGTTTAATGTTCGCTATTCATTAATCTTATTGACATTTGTTTACTGTTTTTCATAAAACTTTAAGGTTTATTTTCTTTAGTGTTTTTTTGTATTAAAGAATTCTCTTAAAGTATTATTAGCAAATATTTAAACCTTACAAGTTAGTCAAAAGCATAATTTGATTAGAGCTTAAATGTCATTTGTTTTATTAGTAATTCAGCTTATAAGTTAGATTGTTATTCAATAAGATCATAGTACTTGATATTTTTATAAGAAGATAAAACAACATGTGTTATCCTTTTTTTTAAATATTATTGTTTTGATGAAGTTCAGTTCATGTTTATAGAAACAAGCAAAATATTTACAGCATTTCTATTTTTATTGTTATATTTTGATGCGGTAATTACTTCCTAACAAACGATATTCAATAAAATTATTTACCCACATTTATAAAACATGCATATTTTGTATTTATAAGTATTTATTTGTTTAACTATATATTTTTCTTAAAATTTAATAACTCTAGATGTATGTATCCCTTATAGTATTAATAAAATTTTATTTAAGTTCTATATCCCATTTAATCAAGTAATAAGTATAATAAGCTATGATATACTTTTTGTTCTATGGTTTTCTATTATGTTTTTATATGAACCCTTTATTTTAAATTGAACGATTATTATATAGTTTGTTTAAAATATTTCAAGCCCAAAAAAAAGAAGCTTTCTTATGCTTAACCAATACCCAACCTGTTGAAGCTAAGTTTTGTTTCTAGTATTTTTAGTGTTTTACTTCGTAATATTTTATTTTCTTGAAAATAATGCACATTTAAGTTGTGCTTTAAATTTCTACTAAGATTAATTCCTTTGTATTGGACCAGATAGATTTCTTTTTCCTCAATAATTGCTTTCACCAAAATAATCCATTTTCTTTTTCTGTCATCTATTTTTGAATTCAGGTTCACCAAAATGTTCTTCTGTGTGAATGGCAATAGTCTTGTTGTGCGAAAATTTTGCTGAATAAGAGTGTTTAGTGTCATTGTCTTCTTTTTCTTCTCCATGTTTATAGTATCTGTTAAAATGATGACGTCTTCATTTACCTTTTGACCACTAAATTCTTCTTCTTTTCTTCCTTCTGAACTTTTTACATCAAATTGTTCTTCACTTAATGATTTGATTTTACCCAGGGGTTTTCCTTTTCTTAGTTCGATAATAGGACTGTCGGAATCTACTATTGTATTATCTGGAAGTTTTTCATTAATACTGATATTTTCTTCTGTAGTATCTGTATTGGGACTTACATACAACGCCGTTTGTTCATTTTTTGAAGATTCCTCTGGATTATGAATTACTTTCATGTCATTTGATTCATCGTTTTCTGTTTGTAGATGTGGTTCTTTTATGGAGAGTGATACATTATGATCCAATTGTTTTTTATCCTTTAAAGAGCTTTGGTTTCTGGGTGAATCTTTAAAAATAATTGGTGGTATTGTGAAATCATGATCATATATTTTTCTATTTTTAGGCCTGGTTTCTATAAAAGCATTTGTTTCGAAATTGTCATTTACAAAATATGGCTTCTCATAATTTATATACGAGTCATCATAGTTAAAGCATCCATAACCTCTATGTTCCTCTCTTCCGTAATCATCCTGTATGTTGTTTATTCCATATTCGTCTCTGAGATAAATACTTTCTTCTTCGTCGATAAATCTGTGCTGTAATTTTCTGGATTCAACGTTATATTCTTGCAAATTCTGATCCCTGTTGTAAAAATTTTCTCTTTTATAACCTTCCGATGTCATGTCCATATTTTGACAATGTTCTTCAAAATTCGTGTTCCTATTTTGGTTATTAAATTCATTATGGCCTTGGACCATTTTACGAGCTCGTTGCCTTTGTCGTTGGTTTCTTCTTTTCCGCTGTCGGTTACATGGTTGTTCGTATTTTTTCGATGCATCTAGTTCATACATGTTACCTTGGTTTTTCGCATTTTTATGGTTGTACCGATTCTCATGAAAATCATCTATTTCATCATCAGAATAATTAAAATCTCCGACAAAATCACTTTCTTCTATCCTATGCCCATCTTGTATAATGTTATAATTATCTTGGTATAGGTTTCTGTGCCATTGATGTCTAGAAATATTTTCTTGATCCCTTATTTCACAATTATATCCCTCCGATTTCCATCTTAGTATGTGGCCTTCTTGTAATAGTACTTCATATACTGATTTCATTTTTATTTAATACAATTCAAACATAAACAATGAAAAGTTTTTTTTACTGTATTAATTGATCAATTATTTTTTGAATTCTAACACTGATTTGTTGATTTATTTTTAAATAAATTATTTTATTCAAAAAACAATATTTTTAACTTTATTTAATTATTATAATTTATTATTTTAAAATGTAAATTTAAATTTCAATTATAATTTTAATTATCTTACAATAAAAAAATGACAACAGATTTGTTTGAAATAAATTTATATATATATATATATATATATATATATATATATTGTCCTCTTTAATTCTTTGCTAGTTGTGACCGGCCTTGACTTTGCAATTCTACCCATTTTGAATCGTCAGCACTCTTCCTCAATCTTCGAAATGTTTTATATATTATTTAAATAGCTACCGCTTGTTAGTTGAAGTTGCACATATCTCAATTTATGTTAAATAATAATTATTTATCAATATTTTTTAAATTGAATTTTTTTTATCAAATAAAAGTAATTAATTGAAAGTTTTTTTTTTAAACTTAAAAATTTATTATTAAAAAAAATTCCCATTTTTAACAATCTTTTTTTTTAATCAATCTTTATATTAATGTTTATAAACCAAGTAAATTTTTTTATTTTAATTAATTATCATTTTAAAAAAATAAAGAGATTATCATAAAGTTAATTTGTAAAATAAAATTGTTTCAGTAAAGTGTCAAATGTCTTCTATAGCATGCTTACGTGGTCTTATTCTGTTTTTATTTTATTTGATTTAAATCTATTATTCGTTAAAATTAATATGAAGTAAAATTTATTTAGAATTATAATTTTACAATTATTTATCTTTCATTTAAATATCTTAATAGTTTAAATTAAACATTTCTACAAAAATATTCTTATTCAAAATTTTTAAAACCTTAATCCTTTATGTATAGGTTTATAATCACATTTTTTTTATTATCTTTTTTTTACTTTGAGTCATCATCCTAATTAATCGTAATCACTTTTTGGTTAAAAAAATGTTTTTTAATCCTCTCACTTGTCCAAGTGTCCTACGCACTTTCGACAAGGTTGTTTTTTATTCGAGGAAAAAGACTGTTTTATTGAAGGAACCAGAGCTTGTCGATTGCAATGGTAGTTACCGTTCTCAGAAACTCGACTTTAGCGAGTATAAAAGAATCTAAAACCCGCACTATTCAAAAAGTTTATTATTTCTGAAAAGAATAAATTAATTAACAATAAAATCATTCGCATAATATATGGTGCATAAGCACAAAATTCAATTCAATATGTATTTGTGTTTCGTGTAATTTTATAAGTGTCAAAAAAATATTTTCTTCTAAAAATAACTATTTCGAACCTTTATAAATTTTTATTCTTTCAATAAAATATAAAAAAGAAATCCCACCGCTGCCACCAGTTTGTTAAGTGTGAATTCGATTATTTTAATTAATATTATTAAAGAAAATCTATATATTAAGCGAATTCAGGCTTAACTTTATCGAAAGTAATTTTCGATAAGTTAAACTAAAAGACTTAATATTTATTCACCCCAAGATAAACGTTTAACTATTCATAAAATAATTAATATTTCTGAAAAAGTAGAGGATCCCCCTTTTAAGTGTACTATTAATTCAGTACCTCCGATTAGACGGTATTTTAATTGAAAATATATGAAAAGGAAAAAGGTTGTATATAGTTGTAGACAGTAATGACACACTTCAGTTATATGAGTAATACAAATATAAATTTTATTCAATTCATAAAACTTGAAAAATTGATAGAAAAATCGTACAATACAAGAATATAAACTATCTTTTAATTATTTACTTGTATAAATCGTAGTAAATATTATTATTAAAAAATGTCATTTTAATAGAATATAATTAATATAAGATTCTCAATATTTATATAACAATATAATATCGATAAACAACAAACAGTCTTTATTTATATAATAATTATGTTTTATGTAAATTTGTATTATGTGTGTGTATAAAATATGTAAAATGGAATAATTAATAATCAACTCACCAACTTACAATTTATTATTTTTATCAAGAATGGAAAAGTATCCTGTTACTTTTCTCAGGTGAATTACTCAGATTCACACCTGTGACAGAATCTCTTATACGAATTATTTCTTCTTTTTTTAGTATTTCCTTTAATTTGTTCTTCAATTGCTTCTTTTGTTTGATTCTTTATTATTATTATCGATATAATACTTCAAATTATTCACTTAATATTCACTTTTTGTATCCTTTTTTAATTATTTATTTTCAATTCGCGTAAAAATATCAATTCACTTTAATCAATTAATGAAATAAAAATTCAAAATCAACCCTTATTTCTGGGGACAAAAAATAATACCTCCGCCTTTTGCGGGAAATAAATTCACAACTATATATAATCAACCGCTTTGCGGGAAAAACAAATTATTAAAACTCTCTACCGATTTTCGGGAGGAACACTTAATTTTACGCAGCTTTACTGCGGGAGGAACAAAATCGGACTCATTAGTTAAAACGATCGAAAGTATGGATCACACCTTAAAATTAATATAAAACGATAGAGTGGGGATGCCTGTGCACACGGCTCGCCAAACTTCGTTGTTGCCAGGCAAGCTTTTTGCAAGCTTGCAAATTCCTCAAAATGGCGTGATATAGTTCGATGCTCTGTATCCTCTATTGCCAATGTTTAAGTGTATACTTTTTCTTGGTATTTTACCAATACAATTAAGAGACTTTTCTGTGGAAAGTAACTTATAGCAAAGTAGACAAATTCCTTTTGAAATAAGAGTGATATCTATATTCTTTTAATCAATTTTAGAATTATAATTTTAAAAATAATATTGAATATTATTGGGAATGAAAACAATTGAAGAATGATTATCGTTATTTTTTAGTTTGGATATAACTTAATTATGATAAAATAGTTTTAAGACAATTTAATTGATGAGTTAATTATGTAAAAATTCTGTTATGTTCTGATAATATGTCTATTTAGTACTTAATTCTATTTACAAAAGTCCCAAATGTTTAATGAAATTATACAATATAACAAATTTTTAATTAATGAAAAAATTAAAAATAGTTACGAAGTCATACGTAACACCTCGTCTTTACCACTCGCTTATGCTGTAACCTTACAAGCTCGGCAGATGTCCTTACAGTAGCCTTACAATAAGAAACGGTGCTATGTGGGGTACTATTTAAAATAAACTTTTGAATGGAAGAAATAAAAACAGGATTAAATTAAACGTTGTGTGAAATAAACCATATTAAACTTTATGATTTCTGTGTGGAGAATCGAGAAACGTGCACTTTTCGGTCATTTCGAATTAAGTCATAACTTTCGTTAAAAATAAAAAATTTTGTGCGATTAAAATATTAATTTTTATGCCGAATATTAACTATAAAAAAGTTTGAAGCACATTAGAAAATAATTATTAAAGTTATCACAGTATGATCTTTGAATAGTTCAGTCGTCGGGATTATTGTGCACTGTTGGAAGAGTGCATAAACCAAAATATTTCAGATCCGTGTATTGTATTTGACGTCACAGATTCCCTTTCCCTTTGCTTCCCGGAACCGCTCCCCGCATATTAGAAGATCCAACTCAAAATAAGGAACAGTGGGGAAGCAAAAGTGCTCACGGACTGAAGAATAACCCATATATATTTCTATCTATCCCTATTAATATAAAATCATTTCGCCGCCGCAGCTGTTTCAGAAAGTTCTAAGGGCGCCCCTTCCCAAGGTGCCGTCTAAACATATGTCAAAATTTAGGTCAATTTTGAGGGCACTTTTGACCTAAACGTCAAAATTTGACAAACAACTCCCGCTACCCTCAAAATTTAGGTCAATTTTGAGGGCAGTTTTGACATAAACGTCAAAACTTGACAAACAATTCCCGCTACCCTCAAAATTTAGGTCAATTTTGTGGGTAGTTTTGACATAAACGTCACAACTTGACAAAGAATTCCCGCTACCCTCAAAATTTAGGCCAATTTTGTGGGCAGTTTTGACCTAAACGTCAAATTTTGACAATTTTCGCTATCCTCGAAATTTAGGTCAATTTTGAGGGCACACGGAGAAACTTTGTATACTAGTTTGTGATAAACTTACTATGTGTTTTTAGTAAATTGACTACTAAAGTGGGGAAAAACTGCGACGGTATCAATATTTAGTAGTCTGACTATTAAAACACGGAACAGAACCAGACCTTTAAAATTTAGTAGTCAGTTGATGAAAATTTAAAATTCATGATTTCACTAAAAACAATGTCGAATGTTAGTGACAGGGGCAGACTGTCGCCATCTCATACTAATAAGTCAGGTAGAAATCTATTTTACCTATGACGATTGATAACTTATTTTAACACAACCTAATTTAATGCCTAACATACTGATAAAGTAACGCACACTTTAATCGACGGAACGCATATACAATTCATATCAAAAAAGTAAGTCACTGTTCTTAAATACTAATCCAAAACATTGTATTGACACTTGGGAGAAAATTTGTTAAATGCTATATTAAATAATATTTGTTTGTTAAATAAAATTCACAAAATCAATTATATATAAAATTAATAAGGTCAATTTTTGAAATGGACAGAATTATCATTATTATATCGTAAAATTATTTATCCTTTTGATTAAATTTTTATTCTTTGTAGAAATTTATAGCTAAGATTTAGAATAAATATTCTTTATTAACTTAAAAGTTTATTTCTTGAATATATTGTAAAATATATTAAAAAAAATTAAATTAAATAATTTTAAGTTAAAAACTATGAAATCAGAATAAGTTTTCTTTATATATTATGTATTTAAAAGAAACATTTGAATTTATTATTATTAAAAAAATTCACATTAATGCGGCAATTACAATTTTCTACGTTATTAAAAATAATTATATAAACAGAGCGAAATTTAGAAAAATTCTCTTAAATAAAATTGTGAAATATATCTTGCAGTGTTGAAATTCAAGTAGTATATCGACAGATCAATATTGGAAAATACGGAAGACTTGTTGACACATAACCTCACATTTACAAATTATACTTTTTAACATCTGAAATGTTAGACCACAATATCCAGATGATATGCATTAGCATCTTTTTTTAATATATAATGCATTAAGATTCCTAATATCCACTTTTCTCTGTATAATGAATTATTAAATTATTAAAAGAGAACCAGGTGGAATGACAGCAGCCATTTAACTTGAACACATGTATATGAAATTAAGTGGTTATGTGTGACTACACGAACAGCGGTGCTCGTTTGTATGCGTGCAGTTTTGATCGTTTGACTACTAAATTGTAAACGCGGCGCGAAGAAAATATCATTCTTTCGAATATAGAAAATAAAATTTTGGCATTCACTTTTTCTATATCTGGGTGATTCTCCAAAAAACCTCATTTTGCATTGTGACAAAGTGATTCGTCACTGTCACTTAATTTTGTTTTCAGCACCTTGGTGCCCGTCACAGCTCCGCCCCTGCCTGACGATTTAGACATTTCCGTTTCAGTTTGAATTATTTAATAATTAGAATTAATACCTTTAGAGAAATATCGTTTTCGTTGTCAATTACTATTGAAAGAATTACTAATTTGATTTTTGAGTTTAGAGGTTTTGTTTTTTATTGCCGAGTATTATCATTTGTAACCAGTTTTGGACGATATTTGATTAGTGTTTCCTTTTTACTTTTGACTCAATTTACATTGCGTATGGGATAGAGAGAGAGAACCGAGCGTCTCAAGATGATCTTACGTAGGAGAGAGTGAGAAAGTCAGAGACGCGCTTCGAGACGAGATTGTAGCTCGTGAGTTAACAGAGAGTAGAGTTGCGAATTGATGTAATAGAATTGAGATTGTGAATTTTGTGTGAGAATTAAGATTGATGAATCGGAATAACAAAATTTGAATAACGAACAATTTAACAACTCGTGTGTTCACATCGAAATAAGTATTGCGTGTAAGAGACTTATTATTCAAGCAAGAGAAATTTCCAATAGTTTATTTTGCCTTTGTGAATTGAGTTGAAACTTGTGTTGTGAGTGTCGAGTGAAGGAGACTACAAATTTGCCAATTTGTATAATTCGTCCTAAACCAGCGTCGTCGTAGAGAAATAAATTTTATTTGTGAAGTAACCAGCGTCTTGAATTTATTACGATAATCCGTTCCACAACGGTGAGTCAATCTAACCTAAAGAATTGAACTTTGCGTTCAAACTGGTGCTTCAACGCCACTTGCTTTCAGTGGCGGTCTCAATAGAATCTCACCCGCATCATTAGAGTCTCAAAATTTGTAATTTTAGAGTTAAAAGTTAAGAAGAAATTATTTTTGTTATTTTGATAATTTCTAATATAGAGTAAAATAACTTGCGCTCAACTGAGAATTTTCTTTTATTGAGTTTTAATTGTTCGTGAGAGACATGAGAATTAATTGTTGATTAAATTGGAAAGATTATTTGACTAATTGATAATAAACATAGCAAGTAAAATCTAGGAAATTATTAGTTAATTAATTGAGTTTAAAATCATAGAATTTTATTAATTAAATCAAATTGATAATTTCCCTTGGTCACAATTTTTGGCGCCCAACGTGGGGCGCGTTGAGACTTGAAGCACATTGTTAATTTCTAGCGTCTATTTTCTGTATGATATTTTGTGTATGTCCAGCGGAAATTATTTTTGTGTGTAATAATTATTTTCCAGCGAATATTTTTTTTTGTGTCTAATCATTTTTCTTCCAGCGTGTTGATAATTTAATTTATTTTTTTTTGTGATAATTATTTGAAGAATAAGTGCCACCAAACCTCAAATTTGAAATTTCGGTTCTGAGTCGTGCACGTGGCGAGAAAAATTTCGACGTCGGCCATTTGTATTCCATGAAAATTTGCTTTGGGTAGCCATCTTTATTTTCAAGGAGAACGAAGTCCATTGCGCAGGTCAGACGACGATATCGCCAGTTTGAATTCCTGCGCGCGAAATTTTCTCGGGTTTGAAATTGCCATGCGCAGAAACTTTTGTGAAGAGTTTTAAATTTTTCGGGAGTGTTTGAAAACTTTTTTTTTGAATCATTTCGTTAAAATTTTTTTTTTAAATTTAAGTTCGAATTTAATTTTTCTTTTAAAGAATAAAAAAAAAATTATTTTTTTATCTTAAAATGGAGAATTACACGGAAAGATTACTCGAGTTATTCAGATTCGATCAAGCTGAATCAGCTTGGAGAGTGATTCGGTTGTTGACACCAGGACATGTAATACGCGGTCTTGACAGACACACAGCCAGCGTCGAAGGTACTTTACAAGTACTACGAGAGCGTTTGTTTCGTGCAGAAATGCGATTGGAGTTAGCTGAAGACGTCGACGTACCGTGGGACGAAATTTTTGACGGTGGAAACTCACAATTGATCGTTAATTATGAAGCATTGCCGGAGTTAAGATCGGAAGTTACTTCCAACGTGACCCAGCGAAAGAAACCGGATAGGAGAAGTTCGACGACTAGCGTTCTCGAGTCAAGTAAGAATTCATCCGTGATAAGTGTAGAACCGAGTGACGACACGGTGGTCGCACCTAACTCTACCCCCACCACGGTGATAAGTCAAACTTTCCCTTTAGTTTCTTCCACTCCGATAATGACATCCACGAGTGTAGTCACAACGTCGATTGTTTCAACATCGCCAAGCATACATACCAGCGCAGTGGTTCACACCACAGCATCGTCGAGCATGCCGATCATTTCGTCCGAACTTGCCCCTAATATGGCTAAATTACAACAATTTAGCTTATTATTAAACGACCCTGAATACCGAATGTTTTTGGAGTGGAAAGCAGAACAACGTCGACTGTTAGAGGAACAATATTTAAATTTTACCTCCCCAATCAGACAAGTTGAACATTCTCATCCCGAACCGATAGCTAAAAGCAGCGTTAAAAGGGAAGAAATTTTCAAGGAAGTTGTGTCGAAAAATCCGAGTGCCGAGTGTGAGTGTAAGCATAGGGTGGAGAAAGAGAGTGTTCATGCCAGCGAGCGAAGTTCTCAAGGTCCAACGGTGGGGGAAAATTCCCCTTACGCTTTCACGCCTTCGTACGATGAAGAAGAAGTACCAACGTCTAACCGTACCGCACGACGCCGAAGGACCACGGCAACAGAAAGGCGAAATAAAGTGATTAAAAGTCTGAGAGATTGTGAAATAAAATTTTCGGGAAACGAAAAACAGGATCCCGAGGAATTTCTGAATCGTGTCGAGGACTGTCAGCTTTGTACAGCGATTACCGATGAAGAATTGTTGCATGCGATACCCAGCGTTCTTAGAAGTAATGCGAGTAGTTGGTATCGCACCATTCGTGATGAAGTGTTGAATTGGCAAGAATTTCGTGAGGCGTTTCGACATGAATTTTCCAGCGAGAGTGATGACCTGGAAATTATGGAGGAATTAAGAAGTCGCACTCAGGCGAAAGGAGAGAAGATCACCACATATTTGACGAACCTTAAAATTATTATGGGTCATTTTCAAAAGCCTCTGACTCGTGATCTTCAATATAGGATTGCCAATAATGGTCTTACACCCGAGTATCGTCGCATGTTAGTGAATTCTAAAACAAATTCACTTTCCCAGATGGAACGAGTTTTGAGAGAATTTGAGAAAGCGAAGGCGGTGGATCTTCGATATTCCCCCCACTGCCAAAGGAGAAAATGAAATTTCCCACAGCAGCGGCAATTGTTCCAGGAAAAAGAGTCAAAGTGGAGGCGTTAAAAGAAGAACAAGTAGAGAGTGAGTCTGGATCTAGCGACAAATCAATTAAAAGCTCGAAAAAGAGAAGTAAGAAGAAATCCAAGAGCAAAAGGAAGAGTCAGAACAAAAGTAAAAAGGTGGATGCAATTAAAACACAAGCACCAGCATCGCCAAGTGTTTTAAAACCAACACCACCCCAGCTTCTTTCAGCACCAACATTTGCTTCCGTTTTGATGGAAGCAAATTAGATTTCATCTCAACAGCAGAATCAACCAGCGTTGAGAAATAATCAGAACAATGGAGCAAATCCAAAGGGTTTTGTGGGAGCTTGCTTCCATTGTCAAGGTGTTGGGCACAAAGCATCGGAGTGTCAGTTTCGTGTTTGTCATCTTTGCAAAGGACAAGGACACTATGCAAATCAGTGTCCGTTGAGGCAAAATTGTCAAGTTTGTGGTACAATGGGAGTCGTGTTCGCAAATTGTCCTAATTGTATTCAATTACGACAATATCAGATTGCTTTGGGAAACGGGCGTGCGGGGGGACAGAACTGTCCTGCTCCCCCCACCACTACACCGGGGCAGCCAGCATGGACACCACGACCAATGTAAAGTTGGAGAGATTTGTGAGTGCAGTTGTACCAGCGTGTAGAAGTCAGAGTGAAGGGGATTCACTCTCAGTGCAAGTAGAAGAGGGAGGTGTCATGACAACCAGCGTACAGAGTGGAGGGGATCCACTCTTAGTGACCAGCGAAGGCGTTTCGAAGCGAGGCACATGTATGAGTAAGGCGAGCTCACTCCCAACGAAAGAGAAAGGAGTAGTGGAGAGGGAAAAATCGAGTGAGACGGACTTACTCCCTCCAGTGAGAAGAAGTGGGGAGTTATTTAGCATACCGAATGGAGGGGATCCATTCAACCAATTTTTGTCAAGTGAAAGTAAAGGCGCGATTAGGAAATTAAAATTTCGTGACATTTATTTGGAAAATGACAATAAGAGAGTTAATAATTGTGAAAATAAATTGAGTTTAGAGAAAAAGGCGGATTGTGTTAAGAGTCGTTGGGGACAAAAGCTTCTTTTACCTGACTTTTTAGTGAATGATTTACCGAATTCTGATCAATCGACAAATATTTATCAAAGGGTCTTGGATGGCGACCATAATTGAGAAACGCTGGTGATACCTTCGTTGACGCTTGGGTGGCGGTATTCATAGCGTGTCTCAATTCATGCAGATGTACATCCCAATTTCTATGATCAGAATCGATGAAAGTTGAGATCATTGTTTTTAAAGTTCTGTTCGACCTTTCGACCGGGTTCGCTTGAGGGTGGTACGGTGGTGTGGTTATGTGCTTTACTCCGCACTCTTTCAGCACTTCCTTCAAGTGACGGTTGTCCAACTCTTTTCCATTGTCGGTGAGAAGAAACTCTGGAGTTTCCCACCGGAAAAGAATGAGCTCCTCAAACGCTTTGGCGATCGACTTGCCGTTCGCCGAACGTATTGGTTTCAGCTCCACCCAACGAAAGAAAAGATCTTGAAAGACCACAAGATGTTTGAACTGGCTTTTGCTCCCTGGAAACTCCATGGTGTCGGCAGCCACTACAGACCAAGGTCGTTCGACGATTCTTTCTCCCATCAATCCTTTTGGTCCCAGTTGAGAAACTTTGTGAAACTGGCAGTCAGGGCACTGTGTGACGAAATTGTGAACGTCATGCCAAATACCATATATAATATTCCCTCGCCACTCTATCGTAAGTTTTGTCGACTCCAAGGTGACCAGCTGAGAATTCAGCATGCGCCACGGTAAGTATTTCCTCACGATGTTCTAAGGGAACTACCAATTTCCAAATTTCCTCATTTCCGGTGACTGGAGTCAAGAGTGGATCGATTCTTGATCGGTATTACATTTCGTTCTCTACCTTCCAACTCGGAAAACGCTGGGGGTGACTTCTTACTAATTCACGTCGTTTCAAGTACCACGGGTCATTTATCGTCTCGAAGGCAGCAATTTCCTCCTCTTCGTCCTGCTCCATAATGCGCGAAAGAGCATCTGGAACTTGATGTAACGTGCCCTTGCGATGAACCACGTCGAAATTCCACTGTTGAAGTTCCAGTGACCAACGCGCAAGACGTCCAGTGGGTTCTTTTAAATTACGTAACCACTTCAATGCACTGTGGTCAGTAATTACTCGAAATTTTGAACCCTCCAGATAAGGACAAAACTTCTTCTTCACGGACCACAACAACGTTAGACACTCCTTCTCCGTGACGCTGTAATTTCTCTCGTGCGATGTGAGTACTCTGCTAACATAAGCGATAGGATGTTCTCCATCCTCGGTCTCCTGTGTGAGTACTGCGCCCAACGCTGAATTACTTGCATCGCACTGAACAGTAAATGGTTTACTGAAATCAGGGCGTGCCAATACTGGTGCTGACGTCAATTTTGATTTCAGGAGATTAAACGCATTTTCTTGTTCCTCACCCCATTCCCAACGCTGGCTCTCTTTAAGAAGTTTCAAAAGTGGCAACTTCATTTCACTACCCTTCTCAATGAACCTCGAATACCACCCTACCATCCCAAGAAATCTTCTCACTTCTTTCACATTCCTTGGCGCTGGATAATTTAACACTGGTAAAATCTTGTCAGGGTCAGTTCTTAGTCCTTTGTTATCAAGAACGTAGCCTAAATATGCAACTCTAGAGCACCCGAACTCACATTTATCGGGGTTGACCTCTAATTTTGCATCTGCCAATTTTTTTAACACTAGTTCTAACCAGTGAAGGTGATTTTTGAAAGTTTCGCTGATGATGATAATATCGTCCAAATATCCGAACACATGAGGATCGAATTCTGAACCAAAGAGCGAGTCAATCAAACGCTGGAAAGTACTCGGACCGTTGGTTAAACCGAAAGGTAAACGCTTGAAATGAAAAAGTCCAAATCCAGGAATTGAAAATGCCGTGAACTTTTTACTTTCAGGGGACAAAGGAACTTGGTGATATGCTAGTTTAAGGTCGATTTTCGAAATAAAACGCGCTTTTCGAAGCTTATCGAGTATGGAATCGATGCTGGGAATCGGATAAGCATCATGAATCGTCACTTTATTCAAATCCCTATAATCGAAGCACAATCTATAAGATCCATCACCCTTTAGAGCAACAACTGGAGCACTACTCCACTCGCTGGCTGAACGTTCGATTATTCCCATATCTAACAGTCTTTTAATTTCCTTTATCAACCAATCCAAGATTGCAGGAGACATTCTTCTCGGTCTTTGTTTGACTGGAGTCGAATTCGAAATAGCAATGTGATGTTCGGTGAGTGTTGTCATACCATGTTCCTTCGACGGTGGTATTATCAAATTCTTGACTAACTCTTGAATTTGATAATACCACCGTCGAAGGAACATGGTATGACAACACTCACCGATAAATATTTGCCGACGATCAGACCGGTAATTCAATCCAAGGGGGGGAGAAAGCTGTTATGAAAACAGCTGAGCCCACCATGGATGACGAAGCTGTTGATGGAGCGAGGACTGAAAATAGATATTTCTTAAAATTAGTCATCGCTGATCAGCCCTATCTAGCGTTGTTTGACCCTGGGGCAATGATCTCGGTGGTAGGCCCTAAATTAGCGGAGAAATTTAAATCGAAGCTTCAATCATCTGACACGATGATCCAGAGTGCTATCGGTGGTTCTACAAACACTCTTGGAAAATTGAAATTGTGGTTAACCGTCGATGGTGTTTCTCAGCCATTCGAGTGGAGGGCAATCGATTCATTGACTCAGGAAATAATTTTAGGAGTTGATTTTTATCGAGCGTTCGACATGGATGTTCAACTTGGAAAGGGTTTGTGGAGAGTCAACAGCAAGGAGTGGCACGAGTTTGCCACAAATTTAAACCAGCGTAATGATAGTGACAATTTTGCGGAGTGTGCAGGAATTTCCGAAATAACAAGTGATCAGCGTGAACAAATCCAAGACCAGTCAAGAGTCTTCGGCGAGCTGTGGAAAATCCAACTTCAGTCATGAAAATTGATCCAGCGTTGTGGATTGATCGTATGAAACGATTAGATGAACTTCGAGATATGGTGGCAAGAGTGGTCAACCAAGAGAGGACCAAGCAAGCAGCGTACTATAATCGAGGCAGAAAGAATGTCACATTTAATGTTGGAGATTTGGTGCTTTGGAGGACCCATAAATTGTCCAGCGGTAGTCGTAAATTCGCAACGAAACTGGCTCCAAAATATGAAGGCCCTTTCGAAATTGTTCAAATATTATCTCCCACCGTCTATGTCTTAGGCACGAGTAATAATAGGCGAATTCCCAAGGTGCACGTCTCAGAACTAAAACGTTACATTCCACCACGAAATGTAAACAAGGGTTAATTTTAATTGATTAAGTATTTGAAATTTTATTCTATTTGTTATGTGAAATAATTTATGTTGTTTTACTAGCGTTAACTAGCGTTGAAATAAAATTGTTATTTGTTTGAGTTTTTTGTTGTTTTAGAGGATGTCTGGTTCGGATAATGGAGTTCCGTCGAGGTTCCGTGGGCGAGGCTTCTCATGATTCAGAGTAGACCCATCGGAGCGTCGTCCAGGAGATAATGAGCAATCGAGTGAGGAAGAGGTTTTTCCCGAACCAGCTGCTCAAGCCAACAACAATTTGATTCAATGGGAGGATGCTTCACCGCCACCAGTTGTTGAGCCATTCCGTCACTATCATAGTATGGCAGCAGTCGCATGTATAAGCCGTATTCTCCGTCCACCGTCACCGGTCCGAGTCTTGGGTGCGAGCGAGCAGGAGTGGGAGAGTAGATTGGCTGTTGAGGAACTAATGAGATATGTTCGAGGAGAAGAAGCCAGGACATCACGAGAGAAGCAACGACTTTTGGACGAACAGACGAGAGCTATTAGGGAGATTCGTGCTAACATATTGTTCCCAGAGAACTACGTAAGTAGGAATAGGACGCCTTCACCCGAGCGACCCATAACCCCACCGGGCCTACCAAATCGAGATCCGACAGCAAATTTGGAATTGGAGAGCCTACAATTGAAAGCGGGAAAATCACCAGCGAAAACCAGCGTGCAGCTTCCAATAATAACTAGGGGAGTGATGTTCGGGGGATTGAAACCAATTCCAACAGACCCGAAGATAGACCCTCCACCGAATTCTTGCATAAGCTGCTGGGAAAGGGGACATCAGCGGAGTCGTTGTCCCCAAATCCAAATCCTTTCATCGGTTATTGTCGTAACTGTGGAAGACGCGGAGTAACATTGACTAATTGTCCTGGTTGTGCAGAGAGGCACCGTGAGGACATGGCCCGTCAATTTGGGATGCGAAGCTATGAGTCCTTCAGATCGGAAAGGAGGAACAAGGTTCAGGAGAGATTGGCCACTACAAATTCGACAAAGGTCGTCACGACCACAACTGCAAGTTGTTCATCACAAACCAGCGTGACAAAAGAAGCTCAAGAAGGACGAAAAAGACCTTCGACTTCAAGGCACCAACCAGAGTTAGAGGAGAATAATTCGCCGGAGAGATGTGGAAGATCGAGGGATAAATGTAGAAAGGCGGAGAAAACAGAGTTGGTTCTAGTTGAAGAACAACAACAACATGGAGAACTGGAGGAGGAGTCATTAGGAGAGGAAAGAGTGGAGACGATCGAATCTCAACAACTATCACCCGATGAAATTTGGGACCAACTCCAGCGTTTGCCACCAGCGACATTACCAGATTTAACTTTTCCTTTGAACGATCCACCAGCTTCAATCTTCATCGCATCTTCAATACCCTTTGATTTTTCGCTATCACCTCCAGCGTTACCAATTCCAGTTCAACACGACTCGTTGCAGGATGTTAATAATCCGGGACTATCAACCAGCGTCGACGACTCTGATCGTTTCATAGAGCAAACTCGGGAATTAGCCCGGGCTCTACAAGGACTACCCGAAGAGGCAATCAACTTAGCGATGCGGGAATTCTTCGAACAACGACGTCGCCATTAGCAAGGATAATTTTTTTTGTGTGTGTTTAGTTTGAGTTTAGTTAAGAGTGATTACTGACATTATATTTTGTTTGAGTTAATTTTTTCTTTTGGTTTAATTTTTTTTGTGCTTCGTTATGATTTTGGGCGGTACTCCGGGGTAGTACCGGCCAAGGGGGGGGGAATTGTGACAAAGTGATTCGTCACTGTCACTTAATTTTGTTTTCGGGACCTTGGTGCCCGTCACAGTTCCGCCCTTGCCTGACGATTTAGACATTTCCGTTTCAGTTTGAATTATTTAATAATTAGAATTAATACCTTTAGAGAAATATCGTTTTCGTTGTCAATTACTATTGAAAGAATTACTAATTTGATTTTTGAGTTTAGAGGTTTTGTTTTTTATTGCCGAGTATTATCATTTGTAACCAGTTTTGGACGATATTTGATTAGTGTTTCCTTTTTACTTTTGACTCAATTTACATTGCGTATGGGATAGAGAGAGAGAACCGAGCGTCTCAAGATGATCTTACGTAGGAGAGAGTGAGAAAGTCAGAGACGCGCTTCGAGACGAGATTGTAGCTCGTGAGTTAACAGAGAGTAGAGTTGCGAATTGATGTAATAGAATTGAGATTGTGAATTTTGTGTGAGAATTAAGATTGATGAATCGGAATAACAAAATTTGAATAACGAACAATTTAACAACTCGTGTGTTCACATCGAAATAAGTATTGCGTGTAAGAGACTTATTATTCAAGCAAGAGAAATTTCCAATAGTTTATTTTGCCTTTGTGAATTGAGTTGAAACTTGTGTTGTGAGTGTCGAGTGAAGGAGACTACAAATTTGCCAATTTGTATAATTCGTCCTAAACCAGCGTCATCGTAGAGAAATAAATTTTATTTGTGAAGTAACCAGCGTCTTGAATTTATTACGATAATCCGTTCCACAACGGTGAGTCAATCTAATCTAAAGAATTGAACTTTGCGTTCAAACTGGTGCTTCAACGCCACTTGCTTTCAGTGGCGGTCTCAATAGAATCTCACCCGCATCATTAGAGTCTCAAAATTTGTAATTTTAGAGTTAAAAGTTAAGAAGAAATTATTTTTGTTATTTTGATAATTTCTAATATAGAGTAAAATAACTTGCGCTCAACTGAGAATTTTCTTTTATTGAGTTTTAATTGTTCGTGAGAGACATGAGAATTAATTGTTGATTAAATTGG
This sequence comes from Leptopilina drosophilae, assembly GCA_032873175.1. NCBI lineage: Eukaryota > Metazoa > Arthropoda > Insecta > Hymenoptera > Figitidae > Leptopilina > Leptopilina drosophilae. The sequence continues at coordinate 28,909,303 of CM065482.1, read as the reverse complement.
AAAGATTATTTGACTAATTGATAATAAACATAGCAAGTAAAATCTCGGAAATTATTAGTTAATTAATTGAGTTTAAAATCATAGAATTTTATTAATTAAATCAAATTGATAATTTCCCTTGGTCACAGCATGTAGTCAAAATTTTCTAAATAATTATAATCATTTGGGAACATACCAAGTCATATTTCTCTATTTTATCACTTTTTCTAAATGTTCTGCAAGAAGAAGTTGTAAAATTTTATTGTTTAATACATTTTTAAAATATTTTACGACCTTAAAATCGATTTTCTAACCTGTCATCTAAGTGCTTTTCATTCTTTCAATACGTAAAACAACTATTTAAAACATGAAAATAGGTACTTCATCAATTTTATCTAAAAGTTATGATATTTAAGAATAATTTTCTAAGATATGAATAATATATGTCGTGTAGTTTTTTTAAATATAGAAAATGAAATTTGTCATGTAGTACCGCGTCATTCCTCTCACTCGTTCAATATTATCCAATATTTTTGCTGTGGGTAGAGATATTGATTCATTATTGTGATCAATATTTAAATTAACATCTCTAATATTAATTTCTTAAGTTACTTTTTTAAAAATGTAATTATTTTGCGTTAAAAAAATTAAAATTGAGACATAAGCAGAGATTCACAACCTAAAGCGTCATTCCTCTCTCCCCTAATAAAAACAATATTAATATATATAAATTGATCGCAAATTTATTTCACATTAAGTTGTTCTTTATAAACATGATAGGGCATTCTCAGCTGGAGGAAAATTATTTGACAATTAAATAAAATTAAAAAAAGTTGAAATTGTCATTCCTCTCACTTTTTTGAATAAAAATTTTAAATTGATATGATTGTTGATTGTTTACAAACTGCCAGTGAAGAGGGAACCAAAAATGTATGAAAAATAATTTTTGACAATTATTAAAAGAGATTTTTGATAACTGTAAGTATTTTAAAATCTATCAAACTTATAGATGATATTAATAAATTATGATAATTAAATAATTTTTTGTAAATAGAAAAAAATATATATATATAATAAAAAACGCCGGCGCAAAATTTTAACCTCTTAATTTTTTTTGTAAATTTTAATTTAAAATATATACTTTAAAAGCTAAAAGTTAGCATGATCATGCTATAGAGGTGGTAGATTTTTGTAAACTCAATATAATTGGCTGCATTAATCCATAAATAATCATTTTTTTCTTTTGTGTTTGTAACTCACAGATAGAAGTATTTCGGGAGAATTACCCATCTACTTTCTTTCGTATATCAAAGGCGAATCAGTTTACTAAAAATACATTGTGAGTTTAACAGGAACTAGTATACAAAGTTTTTGCGTGCAGTTTTTCCTTAAATGTCAATATTTGACAAACAATTCCCGCAACCCTCACAATTTAGGTCAATTTTGAGGGTAGTTTTGACCTACGGGTAAAGAGAGGCACACAAACGTCTATTACATTACGTCGAAATAATTTAGGTTAATTTAGGTCAATTTTGAGGGCATTTTTGACCTACGGGTAAAAAAAAGCCCACAAACGTCTGTTACATTACGTCGAAATCTGCATTAAGTAGGATAAGGAGATGAAACGGTCTATATTTATTGGCCCTTAAATAGGGGGGTTAGAGTAGTGAAGTTATCATCTCCCTACTGTCTCGAGCGCCCCTTGAGGGAAAATACAGAATTAATATGTATCGTCTGCTACACGGTTCGGATTATATTTAAGGTTTGAACGAGTTTTATGACTGAAATTAGAAATAAAAATGAAAAGTTAGTACCGTAAACCAGGGCTATAAGGAACACCGGGGCTACAAGGAACAAAACTCTGTGTTCGGGTGGAGTTGAAGTTATCGGGGCCGTGTATAAATAAATTGTGTTACTTGCTTTTGAAAAATTGTTGCTGGGGTAACTGCCATTACTATTCAATGCAATAATTGCGACTATTAATAATTTTGTGAACAGTAGTAGCTTGTAAGTGAGTAATTGTGATTTAGTGAAATTTCAAACTTGGGAAACATTTGATTGCCGAGGTAAGTTGTTCCTATTTCAACTTCTCAAAGTAATTTTTTTTATTAAAGGGATTTATTATTGGAAGTTTCATTGAGTTCACTAAGTAATAAATACGTTTATTCTGTATTTACAGTAAGATTTACGAGAAAAAAATCAAAATTCACAAACGGCGGGTATATAAGGAACACAATTATTTCTTCCGAATTGTTAAAGTGTGTTGCCAAAACGTAAGTTTTTCGTAATTTCGTTTGTTTTTTATCAGCTAATTTGGTTTTTAGTGTTCAAAGATGGTTCGAGATTGTAAAAGAGCGTTGGTACCTACAAGTCACAAAAAACGATCAGTTATCATCATCGACCTCAACTGATGATACCAGCAACGTTTAGCTTTGTTTTTACATTTGTTTTATATTCTGTGTTTACTTTCGATCAATAAAAAATAATTTCTTTAACTTTAAATACGTTTTCCAATAGTTTTACCGCCTTGTTCCTTATAGCCCCATTTTGTAATTTCAAAAAAATGCGTCTTTTTCGTATTTTTTGCTTAAAATTCTAGCTTTGATCAAAACAATTCTTTAACCCTTCAAAGTGCTCGCCAAGATCAAGAAAAGAAAAAAATATTAAGGCAACATTTCAATAAAAAAAAAGTTGCAAGACTTTAAAGCTGAAATCTGTTTCTTATAGCCCCAGATTACGGTATAAAATAATAAATTCATGAGTAAATAATATTATGTTAAAATAAAAATTAATTCTTGCTGTCGTTTCACTACAACACCATTGAGGTTATATTTATGTTTTTTTCCTTAGATCACGTGACAAAATAGTCAAAAAATTACCACTGTGAGCGCTGTAACCAGTAAGGAGAAAAAAACCGCACTACTCTGACCCCCCATTTTGGTGTCAACTTTTTCTGCTATATACTGCAGGCGTTTCATCTCCTTATCCAAGGATGGGTAAAAGTGCTTTTTTCACATATAAGGTAAGTTTACAAAAAAATGCGTATAATATATATTAATTTTTTTATATGGTTTTTTACACACATTTTTTCATAACCTGTATTATATATTTATATAGAACAATTTTAAAAAGACACGTTAATTTATTATTTATTTGAAAATAAACGGGTTTCAAATAAACTTTTTCATACAAAAGTACTACATTATTATAAACATTCATTTTTTTATTAGGAATTGAGTTTTTAAATTTAAATTTTATATTATTTCACAGTTTAGGCTAAAACTTTTGAATTAAATAATATTTAATTATTAATTAATAATACTTAATTAATTTGTTAATAAATAATTAATTTAATTATTATTATATTTAATTATTTACTCTAAAAATTATTGGGTACATGTTGTATTTTGCAGGAATTACCAAATATGAAAACTCTGAAAGATTTGGATTTAAATTTAGGGAAATTTTTTTTTTGGCTGTAACATACTATTCACAGTTGTTGAGTTATATTATTTTAAAACTTTTACCCACTCTCTGAATCCGGACTATAAACCGCCAACGAGAAAAACATTCAGCACTTCTATATTAAATAGAGTGTATGAAGATATTTTAAAGCACGATTCGTTTAAAGAAAATTCTAAAAGCGTTCTCATTTTGGATGGCTGGAAAAATAAAAATGCAAATGAGAAATACGTAGTAGGAATTATTGACAACGCGAATGGGGAAAGGATTTTCTTGGATTCTTGTGATTTTACTGAAATTTACGAAACAGGATTGGCTTTGAGCCACGTTGTGGAACAGGCTGTAGAAGAAGCAAAAGTAAAATACAAAACAGAAATATTTGCTGTAGTTTCCGATAATGCTGCGAATATGATGCTTATGGGAAAACTATCAAACTTATGGCACTTAACGTGTAACAGCCACAGTGGCAATTTGTTGGCTAAGGCGTTAGTAGAATCTTTAGTCACCAATAAAATTACATCAGTTTTAAAAGAATTTAAATCTTCTGCCAGGGAAAGAAAACTTGTCAGATTAGGTGGAAGAAAAATATCATTACCAAACGATACTCGATGGTGCAGCTATTGAGACTCATATCGATGCTACATGGCTAATTTATCTTTTATAAAATTAATTGCTTCAGAACAAGAGAATGGACTCAACAGGGAGGCAGCTAATTTGATCTTTGATGAGGTTTTCGAACAACAAGTGTTAAACTTTATAATTATATTTGAAGGCGTTTGTACATTAATTAATAAATGCCAACAAGCAGATACTACTCAAGCAGATCCTTTAGAAGAATGGCTTAGTCTGGAATTTCCTATCATCGATGAGAAATATGAGGAAATGCTTGCCAATCGTTTGCAAAAGGTTGTTCAGACAATCTCTTTGGTAGCCAATATTTTGCATCCTCTTTATAAAGGCAAGATATTTTCTAACAATAAAAAATATTTAACAATGACTGATAATTTTCTTATTCAAAATATAAGTGAAACTGGTTTGGCATCTTTCACAGCATATTAGCAAGAGACTGGAATTTTTTTAAGGTTAAGGAATGTTAGAAATCTTAGGACCTATTGGTCTTTGGTGGAACCAAGTCATCTTGAGTTACACTACCGTCCGAAATTGTGCGAACGCTAACATCTCGAGCTATTAAAAAACACACCCGCACAGAAACAGTGATAACTCGGTTAAAAATGAAGCTAGATGCTTTTTTTAAATTGCATTGGAAAGCTTATTAAATTTCCAATGAAATGACACTATTTTAAGATGTATTGTATAAATAGGAAGCGAGATATCATGTTATGAAGACAAAAAAATAATTCTATTTTTTTCGGAATTTCTTACTCTGAATTTGACTCTTGGCACAGTTTAGCAAAGTTTATGAAAAAAATTGTTACTTTTTCAGACTATTCCTTGTAACCTAAGCTTTAAATAGAGACCAAGAACAGCAAAAAATATTTACGGGTTCCCGAGATATTACAAAAAGAGTCGGACCGTGCCAAGCAGAATTTTCAATCATCGATTTCTCTAATTCGCCGTTGAATCAATTACTTGTCTGTGAAAAAAGTGTCGAAAATTAATTTTACCAAGTACATTCTTACCAGGATTCACTTTTTAAATATCGATATATAATAAATTAAATTAAAAAGTGGATCCCAGTAAGAATGTACTTGGTAAAATTAATTTTCGACACTTTTTTCACAGACAAGTAATTAACTCAACGGCGAATTAGAGAAATCGATGATTGAAAATTCTGCTTGGCACGGTCCGATTCTTTTTGTAATATCTCGGGAACCCGTAAATATTTTTTGCTGTTCTTGATCTCTATTTAAAGCTTAGGTTACAAGGAATAGTCTGAAAAAGAAACAATTTTTTTCATAAACTTTGCTAAACTGTGCCAAGAGTCAAAGTCAGAGTAAGAAATTCCGAAAAAAATAGAATTATTTTTTTGTCTTCATAACATGATATCTCGCTTCCTATTTATACAATACATCTTAAAATAGTGGCATTTCATTGGAAATTTAATAAGCTTTCCAATGCAATTTAAAAAAAGCATCTAGCTTCATTTTTAACCGAGTTATCACTGTTTCTGTGCAAGTGTGTTTTTTAATAGCTCGAGATGTTAGCGTTCGCACAATTTCGGACGGTAGTGTAAGTAATTTAGCGAGTCTTCTATTTAAAATACCCAGCTCTAGTGCTGCAATTGAACGTTTTTTCTCTCAATGGTCTTTCGTTCAGAATAAGCTGAGAAATCGACTAACAACTGAAAATTCGAAAAAATTAATACATATTTATTATTCTCTTAAATTAGCTGATTCGAATGAATGAAATGATTATTGATGAACCTGCATTTGAATTTTATTTTGTTTCCAAGAATAAATGAATTCAGAATTGTTTAAAATATTGAGTTTTTATTTTTATGAATTCATAAATGCTGTTTACAACTTCTAACTTAAAAACTAAGTTTAACTTTGTTGATTTACGATGAGATCACAATAAAATTAACAAACATAAGACACCTTTACGAAGCTTATTTTTAATGAACATTTCTATTATATTTAAAATATATCATTTTAACTTTAAATCACTTTGTACATTTTAAGAAATAATCGCTAGCAAAAACATAGATTTATATTTATGTAAAAGTTTTTTTAAAAACGGTTGGTTTGCATCGAGTCCCGAAATCTTAATTCGTGATATAAATTAACATGTTTCATTAATTGTTCATCGGACGCATATTTTCCTTTAACGAAGTGACATTTTAAATTAAAAGCTGATGCTAGAGTACTTATGATTTTTTTGCCATTTTTGCTAAGTCGGGATAATTTGTTTCAACTAAACTCCAGAAAGTTTGAGAAGAATCAATCTTTTTCTCAAATAATTTAGAGAACGCTCCCTTCTTTTCTTTGTAAAAATGTAATTGATCTAAACCTTTCTCGTTTAAATTATCTATTGAAAATTCATTAATTTTTTTCATTTGTGTAACAGTTAAATTTTGACATCTGTACTTATGGTCTAAAAAATTCGCTGTTATAGCAACAGGGTTAAATATATCATCTTCGTGTACATCAAGACTTACTAAAAGATTAATGTCCGAAGAACTGTTTTTAGCATTGCATTAGCAAATTAGATCCTCCATTCTTCAACAGCATCTCCTATACAGCAGTCATTTTTCTCTAAAATTTTAATCAAATGTTCTATTCTTTTAAGAACATTTAAATTATAAATAACCTGCGTTTCAAAAGAGTCATCAACTAAAAGCGAAGTAATTTCTAGCTAAAATTACTTTAATGACTCATCCATATTCCTGAATTCCGCTCCGTAATTTCTTCTTCACGAAGTTTTAATAAAAGTCACAAGTTTTTATTTCTTTTACATTCTGATAAAATCAAATTTGCCTTCTGATAAGTCAATGTCCAGGATAGAATCAGCAAGAGAATTTGCAATTTCGATATTACACATTGAAAGCATCACATTGCAGTTAATGTTTAAACAAATCCTAGATTCTTTTGAGACAATTGTTAAAATCTATTTTTTGTTTCTCCAAATTTTCGTAACATTTATATAAAAGTGTGGTCGATATTTCGTTGGACGAAGATGGAGTGTAGCTTGGACGCAATAACTTGATGCAATTTTTAAAATAATCAGAATCGGCGTCTAGCGGATCAACATTACATCCAATAAAAAGCTTTGCAAATGCTTCATTTAGATCATTTTTTCTTGTACCCTGACCACATCTAAGAATGATTTTATTTGTGATTGAAATTTACGTGGCTGCTTATTATTCTTCGTGCTTGGAATGGAAATATTGAGATTTTTATTATATTCACTTATTTAACAAGAAATTTTAAAATTACACAAATAGCCAATTAAATGTTTAAAATAAATGTAATATAAATAAAAAGGTATGTTAAAAAGTAAAACTTACAGAGTTATTATTCTCCATCATTTCAATATCGATCGTCTCTGATGTGCTTCCGCTCAAACTCATTTTAGTTGTTTCGAAAGACAAGTTTTGCTGATTTTCATCTTGCACGTTTTTAATTACAGTACTGTCAAACAACATACACGTTCTTCTAAAAACGCAATACAACTTGTGTTAAAAACAAATAATTTATAATCATATTAATAATTTGAAATTTTTAAAAGTGTATTAAAAATTTTAAATGTGTTTTTTACCTGTGACTTCTTAGCCTATCGATAGCTGTATTTTGCAAAGTTTTGTTGCAAATAGGACACAGGGCAACATTTTTCCCTTTATCATTTTTGGGAATAAAACACAATTCCTCCCAGGAATTGTGTTTAGGCCTTATACCTCTTTGGTTCATTTTTTTATTATTTTAAAAAAGAGAGCAATATTGTACAATCACTGACACATGGCCTGGCACATGGAGATGTATAACCTATAAATGAGGTCTGGCGACAGCAGACAACCTGACCTGACCACGAACAGTTAGAAATTAGAATTTTGTTTAAGTGCTATTTCTTTAAAACATAAATTTTAAAAAACTTTTTAATGTTAATTGATAAATTTTTAAATTGAAATTATTTTTAAAATTTATTAAATATACTATTAAAATCACATATTTGTTGTCTAAAATTTAAAAATCCCGCGCGTCACGCAATGTATGTAAAATATATGACATACGTAGAAAACTAAAGATGTATAATACCACGTATTATACGTGTAGAAAACCAGGTATAATACATCATGTATAATACGTACCCATCCTTACCCTTATCCTTCTTCGTGGTTTCAAGGTCATATGCGGCCAACTTCATAGGACAAACATAACCTCAAAATTAGATCTTATGTCATATGCGGCTAACTTCATAGGACAAACGTAACCTCAAAATTAGTTCTCAAGTACTATGCGGCCAACTTCATAGGACGGACATAACCTCAAAATTAGTTCTCAAGTAGTATACGGCCAACTTCATAGGACGGACATAACCTCAAAGTTAGATTTCAAGTTCATATGCGACCAACTTCAGAGGACAAACATAACCTCAAAATTAAGTCTCAAGGCATATGCGGCCAACTTCAGAGGACAAACTTCTAGGTTACAGGGCTTACAGAGCAAACATAACCTCTATATTAAAATTGTGTCTTGAAGTTATATTAGTCTAAGAAAAAAAGTAAATTAAACATAACTTCCTGCCACAGACGAACATAATCTCAAAATAAGGTGAAAGATCATCAGGTCACAGATCTAATCTGAAATTATTATTTTCAAACTTCTTAAGGAGGTTCTATCGCTTGATGCAGCTAGTCAAAACAGTGAACAATACTAAATGATTTAACTTACTTGGACGGATGGGGTCTTCCTCTGACGGAGAATGCCCCATACATATTATACATATATTATTATTATTAATAATAATTATATATATATAATATTATATTATTATATAATATAAATATACCAGAACATTTTACGTGGGTAACGAAATCTCTTAAATGGAAAAAAAGAGTTCGTAAAGAAAAAGTATCAGGAAGAATATTAGTATAATAATAGTATTCAGTCAATCAGAGTTATTTCGTCTTAGATTATTGTTGCTTACAGTAAAAGGAGTAACTTCTTCCCAAAGTTTAAGAACAGTTAATGGAGTTATTCATGAATCGTTTACATCTGCCTGTTTAGCATTAGGACTCAGAATATGATAGTGAGTGGATTAGGACAATAGAAGAAGCTACATTATGGATGATGCCTCATTCACTTTGACAATTATTTGTAAGAATTATAATTCATTGTCACCCTGTACATCTGGAAAAACTTTGGGAAAAAATTAAGGGTAAAATGTCAGAAGACTATTCAAAACTTGACAATATTGATGCTGAAAAAACAGCTTATAAGAATATAAAATCAATGTTATTAAATGAAGGATATATTCTAACTTATTTTCAGGGATTATTAGACATTAATGAAGATTTATCTGCACAGGTTGATGTTGTAAATATTTTTGAACATATTAAGATAGGAGAGCAAAATTATTATAAATTAAATGCTGAACAAAAAAATATAGTTGATTATATACTTGAAGTCATAAAAGATTCTTCTTTTAATAGTTCTAAATGCTTATATATTAATGGTTGTGAAGGATCTGGAAAAACTTTTTTATATATTACTTTATGACATTTTTTAAAAAGTAAAAGAATAAATGTTTGCAACATGGCTTTTACAGGTATAGCTGTCACTCTGCTTCCTAACTGAAAACTGTTCATAAGATTCAGGCTTATCTGTTCCACTGTACAGTGATTCTTTTTCAAATTTTAAAGTTCAGTCAAAAGAAGCACTTAAAAAAAAATACTAATGTTTTTAACTGGGATGAAGCTCCAATGGCTGCAAAATATGCCTTAGAAGTTATGGATAAGTTATTAAGAGACATAATGAAATCAAATGAAGTTTTTCATGGAAAAATTGTTTTCCTAGGAGGAGATTTTCGACCAATTTTACCGATAAAAGAACGAGCTACTAGATCAGAAATAATAAATTTATCAATAAAAAATATTAAATTATGGAAACATTTCCGAAAGTACACATTAATAGAATATATGAGAACTTTGCCAGAGGAAATAGAATTTGTAGATTTCCTACTTAAAGTTGGTAATTGTGAATTAAATGATATAGATGATAACATCCAAGTACCAGAACATATTATTCAACAAGGCAATATAGATATAGCTGAAGAAATGTATGGTCATTTAATACCACAGAATAAATTTAAGGAGTTGTCGGGGTGTGCAATTTTAGCACCTAGAAACTTTGATGTTGGCGATATTAATAAGAGAGTGGTGCGTCTCTTAGACAGTAAAGGTGAAAAAATATATCAAAGTATTGATTCTACTGAAAATTATAATAATGGAAAATTTTCAGAAGTTTTATTACCAGAATATTTACATACTTTCTCTCCACCATCATTTCCACCACATGAATTACATTTAAGAATTAATTCTGTCGTAATGCTTATTAGAAGTCTTAGTATTAATAAAGGATTATGTTACGGAACGAGGTTAATTATTTTAGATTTGTCACATAATGTAATTAAATGTCAAATATTATCGAGTGATAAAAGTGGAAATATTGTTTTTTTACATCGAGTAACTTTATATGGTAAAAATTTATATTCGTTTACTTTTAAAAGAAGACAATTTTCTATAAAACTGACTTTTGCAATGACCATTAACAAATCTCAAGGACAAACATTTAACAAAATATTTATTGATTTAAGAAATCATGTTTTTAATCATGGTCAGATGTATGTTACATTATCAAGAGTGCGATCATTGATTCCGTAAAAATATTTTTAGAAGATAATAGAAAGTATATGTATATAAAAAATTATGTTTATAGTGAAATTTTGGACTCTACTTAATTCAGTTTGTCTTGCTAAAAAATTTAATATTTTAGTTAGTTATGGACAATTCCACGTGAGATTTATTTATGACCTTTAAAATTCGCCTCGTAATGCTATTCAACGCACTATACTTTCCACCTCAAATTCCTATACTTTTTGCTTAACTTGTACTTACTACCACAAATACAGTTGTACATGTGTTAAATCACAGTGGTGGGGTGCTTCATAATACAAATTTAGTTATAAAATAGTATCTTTAGTTCATAATTGTAAAAAAACGTGACAGTGAACTTTAAATTTTGTTGTACATTTTGGTTCGAAATATAATCGTTTTTTACATATTAGTTTATGAAAAAAACTATAAATAATTTATGTTAATATTTATGAGTTATGAATTTTTGGGATTGTAAATGTAGACCTATTTTCAGTAACCTATTAGTCTAAAAATATTGAGTTTAAAAAAACATTTTTATAGAATGAAAGTTTTAGTTTTTTTAACATTGGACACGATTTTTTGGATTTTTTGAATTTATTTATACCTTACAAGATAGAGATTTTACAAAAAGTCTTAGAGTTAACCGATGCATTTAATGAGTTTTACAGAATTTTCAAAAATAACAGAATTCCTCATATGTAATAATTAAAGTTAGTACAGACTTTTTGAAATTGTCAGGTATTATATGTTATTACATATTGAAATATAAAATAAGAAACAGGTGAAGAAAATTCAATAATTTTAAAATATTTAATCACCACAATGGTTGTAATAGATGGTATAAGGGTCATTCTCACAATCGGGACAAATGACCCGTACATTAGATTTTTTAAAATAAATAATAATAATAATTTTTCAAAACTTTTACATCCTTATAATAGCATTCATCATGATTTAATCGGATCCTATGAAAAATAAATAAAAATTTTTAAATATTTAGAGATACACATGTTTATATAGTATAAAAACTTCCCTCCGTTATTGTTCATAAAGAAAGTTTCATTTATAAAAGAAATAATAATAATAATTATTAATTATTAATAATTTTATTCACATTGTTTTATTTAAAAACAAAGAAAACCAAAGATGCTATAAATTTATTTATAAAATTTATTTTTTTACAATAGAATCATCATATTTCGAAGCTATCTCATAAAAGAAAACTCCCCTCCGTTACCGATGGTATATTTGCATTATACAGTACCTAAATTACAGACTTTATTAATCATGTGATTCGTTTGAAACTCGTTAATCGGGGGTTTTCAAGGTCGCTGATTACAAATCCGATATCAGTTTTTCAAAATTCAAAATGGCGGATTCAATATGGCGAGCACTTTTTCAAAACATTCATCAGATTCGGTTGAAACTCGTTTCTAGGGGATTTTTGGGGTCGATAATTACGAATTTCAAATCAGTTTTTGAAAATTAAAAATTAATTATTATTTGGATTCACTTTAAATCTGTTGCTCTGGGATTTTCACAATCGCTTAATCTGATCTGAAGCCCTTTTAACTCCATAACTTCAGAATTCTGGCATATCCTCAAAAATGTGTTTGCCATATTGGATCCGCCATTTAGAATATTCAAAAACTGACTTGAAATTCGTAATTATCGACCCCAAAAATCCCCGAGAAACGAGTTTTAACCGAATCCAAAGAGTGTTTAAAAAAACATACATATTGGATCCACCATATTGGATCCGTCATTTTGGATTTTTGAAAACTGATATCAGATTCGTAATCAGCGATCACGAAAACCACCGAGTAACAAATTTCATGTAATTTCCATCAATTTTTAAAATATTTCAGTTGCGATAAATTTTCAACAAACATTCTGAATAAAAATCATTAATTTTTAATAATAATAATAATAAAGATTGTAACTACGTATTTTATATATTTATTAAGATCCCCCTTTTGTCACAGGATTAATAATAAAAGTGATTTTTAAACTTTTTTTTATAAAATTTCAATTTTGAATTTGTTCCTTTCTACAGATAAACTATTTCATTCATATTAGTAGTTAAAGTTGAAAATTACAAAATAGGCGCACGTAGCGCGCAAAAATTAGTTCTAGCGATAGATTTTAACAAATATTTTTTCCATATTTTAAAACCTCACATTTAACATACGGAAAAGTGTTTATTTTGTTGAAGTTTAAGTATTTAAATAATTCTAAGTATATGTAAGATTTTTTAAATGTGATATGTGATACAAATTATTATGTTTATATCAATAAAAAATAAATTGTTCGAAATTGTCCCCTACTTTCCCCCTTTCATGGATTTTAAAAAGTATTCAGTTTATGTGATGCTTTTCATTAAAAGGAACCTTACGCGTCAAAAAATTACAAAATAAATTTTAAAGAAAGCTTTTGTTTTGATTTAAGGTTCATGTTTATAATCATTTGAAGTCAATATAATAATTATTTTAAATTTATAAAATAATTCATAAAAAATTTATTGAATTCAAATAAATTATAAACATGAATCTTAAATCAAAGCAAATGCTTTCTTTAAAAATTCTGTAATTTTTTGTCGTGAAGGTTCTCTTTCGGCAGGAAGCGTCACATATATTACTATCAAATAGATTAAAAATTTGATAAATAAAAGCCATCAACTGTATAACTTTTCTTCTTCTTTTTTGTTAATATGTTAATAAATAGATAATTATTCATTAACTTTTATCTAGGTATTTGATAAATTTTAGTTAACATTTATTTTATTATTCAAAATGCTGTTAAACAAAAGTTAACTTTTTAATAATATTTTTGAACTAAATATAGTTGCTGATTTGATAACTTTAATAAGCTATCTATTTGTTATCTTTTTTTAAAACTCAAAAAGTTATCAAAACTTTAAAATTTATTTTCCATAAATGTGACATTTTTGGCCAGACATAGGAGCCATAATAGGTATACAAATTTCATTACAAAAAGATGACATTTTTGCAACCCAAGATGTTAACAGTTAACTTTCTAGGTTAACTTTTCGATGCTTTTAGTTCACCTCGTGCTGCCTGGGGAGCTAAACAAATTTTTTTGTCTCAATATTGAATAATAAAAATGCGTCTAACAGAATAATTTCAACAAGAAATTTTCGATTAATTTTACTATATTTACAATATAATATTTATACTTTATTTACTATTTTTTAGTTTTAATAATTTGTTTTTAAAAATATTATTTAAATTTAATTATTAAACAAAATTAATTTACTTAATAACACAGGCAGGAAAAAAAGTTTTTTGGTCGAGATAGTATATTCCCACGTATTTTGGCCCGCTGAATCGGAATCTCAAGTCAGAATTGCCAAATTGATTTTTTTGAGTTATACTGAAAACACGACTCAAAAACCAAATCAAAATAAAAAAATTTTTATGAAAATACAGTAGTATGTTTCTATACATTTTTTCACGATGAACTAGAATTTGACGTTAGAATTAATAGATTTGCTCAAAATTTTGAGATAAATTCAAAAAACCACTAAAAAACTTAATTAAAATTCAAAAATTATGATTGTAACACTACAAAGTAGACAAACAATGAAAATAATTTATTGAACAGTGATGCTTCAGTAATCATGGTATCATATGTACTTCTGTTAATAACGTCATCTGCTGAAGAGGTAATATGGAAAAATAATCGCCCATCTTCTTTTTGACTGTGCAGACCTATAAAATTTCAATTCGTGAATGAGTCGCGTGAAAAAATCAATGAGATGTATAGTTTCTATTCGGAAGAGACTTTACGCCTACAACCAACATATGCGACAGCCCATAACGAAATGATAACTGTTTCACATAAACTATACTGCACTATGATTGACGGGAAAGTATGCAATGTTTTAACAGGTCAGTCATCGTCTGCTTCATGCAATGTGTGTAAAGCTTCTCCAAATCAGATGAACGATTCGGAAGGACTTAAAAAGTTAATTGTCGTTGATGAATATAATCAATTTGGATTGTCAAGTCTACATTGCCGAATTCGATTCATGGAATGCCTTTTACATATTTCATATAATCTAGATTTCAAAAAATCCACAGCTACAAAGGAAAACAAAGAACTGAAAAAAGCAAGGAAAATTATAATTCAGGAAGGTTTAAGGTCAAAGTTATCAATATTAGTAGATGTTGTTAAGCAAGGTCATGGAAGCACAAATGATGGGAACACAGCTAGACGTTTTTTTGACAATCCTGATGTAGTAGCTGAAGTAACTGGTATAAACATTAAATAAATTGAACGTTTCGCTAATATCTTGCAAGTTCTTACATGTGGATCTGAAATTGATACCGATAGGTTTGAAAGTTATCCGTTAGATACAGCTAAATTGTACGTGGAATTATATCCATGGTATAAGATGCCTCCTTCTGTGCATAAAGT
Organism: Leptopilina drosophilae; assembly: GCA_032873175.1. Classification (NCBI taxonomy): domain Eukaryota; kingdom Metazoa; phylum Arthropoda; class Insecta; order Hymenoptera; family Figitidae; genus Leptopilina; species Leptopilina drosophilae. Next base: position 28,894,089 of record CM065482.1, on the reverse strand, counting down.
TTTGATTCATGGTGCTAGTATTATGAAGATTTATGGTTTGCCAATCATATGGTTCTCAGAAGAGGCTCAAGAAGCCAATAATAAAGTTTTTAAAAAAGGAAGAGAACATTTTTCCAGACTTTTCTCTCGATCAATGTCTAATAAAGATGTGAATCATCATATGCTTGTTTCTTCAGATCCAGTAATTAGCGGATTAAGAGTTGAGAAAAAGAAAAAGAGTAAAGATTTAAGTGTTCTAAATTATTTTAAAATGTTTAAAATTAGCCGGAAGAACAAACACTCATAGTAAGACTACCTTGACGTAGTTGAAGAGACTTCAAAATAGTTAAACGTATTGATTTTGGACAAATTATTCAAACTTTATTTGTAATATTCTTTTGTTTATTCTGAATTTTAAATAGCTAACTCTAAAGTCCAATAAAATTTTTTTAATAAAGAATGATAACCATCTAACTATTTTTTACTCTCATGCAGGATCCATATTGTTTTATATATTTTGTAATTATTGAATACAACTTCAAAATTGTATTACAAAGTCAAAAAGTTTCTTATGTACTAAATATCAATGATATTCCTAACTTTTAAAATTTTTTGCCGTCATATTGGATCCACCATTTTGAGTTTTTAAAAATAAGTTCTGGAATTGTATTTAAAAACACAGTAGCACTATACAGTTTTAACAAAAGATGTTTATTGTTTAATTGAAAAGAGTTTTACAGATCTAAAGTACAGTTTTATGAATTTTTAACAAAATTTACTATATTTAGTCATCGGCTCTTAAGCCATCACTTCATATTTTAAAAAGGGGTAATAGATTCAAATTCTATCGTATTTGATAAGTAAGCGTATCAAAGTTTCATCTATTTTCATTTAAAATTGACGTGGTGGCGGATTTTTGTCCAAAAAATATGTCTTTTGACCCACTGTGCACTTCTACTTGAATTGTTGCTGATTTGATGCACCATTAAAACCCCATTTACCATGAAGTACTATATCGCAACTATTTAAATATTCAATTTCTTCGTATGTCATCAATGATAAAAGTCGTTCTGCGGTGTGGTCGAGTAAAGCCTGTAATTGTATTTCAGCTCCATGATCATTGACAGTAATGTTTTGAGTATAACATGCTACCTTCGATTTTGTAATTTCTTTATAATTTGGTAATTGTTTATTTCCAGATAAATTAGCGAAATGTGTTCTAAGAGTCTCATATTTAGCTTTTCCTGAACTATATCATCAACTTGTTTTCCAGTCGATGAAGTTGCCTTAATTATTATTGCCTTATCATAATTATCTAGAACCTCTTTAACTCTTCTTCGTTGTGTTCTTTCAGAGCAATTTTTATCACTTGTCCGTGGACGTCCTCTTCCAAGCTCATTGATAATATCATTAGGATTTTGTAATAATGGATTCTAATAAATAAATGATATTAAATATTAATAAGTAAAAATGAATTATGTACCGTAACCGGTTGAAATTCAAATGTGAATTTTTCATTCATGAAACTTTTATACTTTTTTTCAAATCTTTCACGCATTCGATGAGCATCTTTCCAATACTTTTAATAACGTCTGACAAACTTTATATTCAAGTATTTACAAAGTTCTGCTTGTTCACTGGGATTATAATCATATTAATTGTCAAACAGATCTTCAATTACTTTTATTTTTAACTTCTTCTAATTTGGGCAATCCCATATCCATTTACATAATTCTTTACATTTTATTTCAAATACAGACATGATTGAATATTATTAGAATAAATGACACAGATTGGCATTTAATTTATGTAAAGAAATGAAAACAAAAACAACTGAACTTTATTTAATGTATGTTGCTAATTTAATTAAAAATCGCATCATCAATTGAATCTCTAATTTTTAAAGTAGATATTAATAATAAAGTGAAATATTTGTAAAGTATTTTATTTTAGAATAAAATTAGTCTTGTGTAGAAATAAAACGCCCCTCCGTTACCACTCACAAATATAATTATAAAATATAGAAAAAACGATAACATAAAAATAAATAAATCAAAACTTTGCTAATTTAATTAAAAATCGCATCATCAATTGAATCTCTAATTTTTAAAGTAGATATTTATTAGTAATAAAATAATATTAATATGTTTATCACAAATAATAATAAATTACGAAAATAGATGTGAGATTAATGGAATAAACGTAAATTGGAAGTAAAAGCAATATTATATCTCATTGACAATAAATATAATTACAATTCCATTAAAAAAGCTATAACTTCGTGAATACTTAAATATAAACTTTGTCAGGCATTATGAAAAGAATTGAAAAGATGCTCATCGAATGCATCAAAGATTTGGAAAAAATATAAAAGTCTCTTGAATGAAAAAATTACTTATGAATTTAAAACGGTTTCTATATGCAACGCTAAAACTTCATTATTAGAAGATTCTAAAGATACCACCAATTAACTTCAAAGAGGACGTCCACGAATAAGTGATGATTATAATTTCCCATCTCCTGTGAGACTGTACACACCTATAACATTTTAATTTCTGAAAGAGTCGTGTAAAATAATTAATGAGATGTATAGTTTCTATTCCGAAAAGATTTTACGCATGTAAATAACGTAAGGCATATCCAAATCAGATGAATGATTTGGAAGGACTTAGATAATTGACCGTTTCTGGTGAATATAATCAATTTGGATTGCCAAGTCTACATTGCCGAATTCAAGTATATAAAAAATCCAGAGCTACAAAGGACAACAAAGAACTGAAAAACAATAAATATTTCAATTCAAGATGATCGAATTTATTAAACTAAAAACATTTTAATAATGAATGATAACCATCTAACTATTTTTAAACTTATGTAGCATCCATATTGTGTCGGATATTTTGAGATTTTTGAAAACAACTTCAAAATTGTATTACAGAGTGAAAAAGTCTCTTAAGTGTACAAAATATCAATGATATTCCTAACTTTTAAAATTTTTTGCCGTCATATTGGATCCACCATTTTGAATTTGTAAAAAAAGATTATGGAATTGCATTTAAAGACACAGGAGCACTATACAGTTTCACCAAAGATGTTTATTGTTTAATTGAAAACAGTTTTACAGATCTAAAGTACAGTTTTATGAATTTTTAACAAAATTTACCATATTTAGTAAACGGCTCTTAAGCCATCACTTCATATTTTTAAAAAGGGTCAATAGATTCAAATTCTACAGTATTTGATAAGTAAGTGTATCAAAGTTTCATCTATTTTCATTTAAAATTGACGTGGTGGCGGATTTTTGTCCAAAAAGTAAGGCTTTTGCCCCACTGTGCGGTAGTATTATAAAAAATGTATTTTTTATTATTATTAGTTTTTTTAGTCGTTTATTGAGTTCATCTCAAAAATTTGAGCAATTTTTTCAATATTGACTTCCAATTCAGATTGAGTGGAAAAAACCACATAGAAATTTTGACCAAATCTATTAATTCGGGCGTCGAATTCGGATTCAGCGTAAAAAAGCATGAAAAAATACTACTGTAGTGTCATAACAAATTTTTTTATTTTGATTTGGTTTTTGAGTCGTTTTTTGAGTATAACTAAAAAACCATTTTGGCAATTCTGACTTCGGATTTGGATTCAGCGGGCCAAAATACATGGGAATCTACTATTGTAGTGTCTCGGGCAAAAAACTTTTTTTGTGTGCCTGTGTAATTAATAAATTTAATTTACTTTTAATAGAAAATTATAATTTTACTTTTAAAGAATTTGTCTAAAAACACGATTTTTAAATTATTTTTAATAATTTGTATTTCTAGATAAAAACTTACACTTTTATCTTAAAAAGTTTGGGGGGGTGGCGGGCAGAGGGACGAAGCTCCTCCAGTATATACATATATCTTTCTATATTATAAAAATATATCGCCGTCAACGCCGCTGTTTCAATATTTTCTGACCTCGACGTCCAAATTTGACAAACGATTCCCCCTACCTTAAAAAATTTAGGTCAATTTTGAGATCAGTTTTGACCTACAGGTCAAAAGTTGACCTGTAGTTTCTCCCCTCAAAATTTAGGTCAATTTTGATGGCATTTTTTACCTAGACTTCAAAATTTGACAAACAATTCCCGCTACCCTCAAAATTTAGGTCAAATTTGAGGGCAGTTTTGACCTAAACGACAAAATTGGCAAACAGTTCCCTCCGTCCTCCAAATTAGGTCTATTTTAGGTATACATTTTTGTTTATATGTTAAAAATTGACAAATAATTTCTTCTGACCTCAAAACTTAGGTCTATTATGTCTTACACTTATCAACATCTGGTTCCAATAGGTTAAGCAAAAGCCCCATAAGGAGTTCTTAAAGTACCACAGGTCAAAATTTAGGTTAAATTTGATATATTTTTTAACCTATGTGTCAAAAAATAAAAGTTGTTGTCGTTTAAATTGATTACCAAGAAATGTAAAAATAGGATTATTTAAGGATTGTCACTTGTAAATTGAGAAAATAAGTTAAACTTATAAAAATTATAAAACTTTTAAAAATTTTACAGTTTGTTTACATAATTTTATTTCTATAAAAAATAATATAAATTTTTAATTTAACATGGGCTCTTATGGGAGCTCAGATAAATCTTAGAAAAACAGTATGAAGGAAATGAGAGAAAAATATGTGATTTTGTGTACAGATAGATAATGTCAAAGAGTTGAATCTCGGAGAGTTTTTTTTTTTTTTTTTTTGCTTAGGGATTTTTGGGAAATCTGCCTACAGATACCTTGGATTCCGCACTCCAAGGTTATGTGGGGTTGGTATGATAATAAAAGAAAATATTAAAAGAATATATATATATAAAGTAGTAACATTACTAAACTGGCGACCTACTGCCAGCCCGACCCACTAAAACCCGTAACCCTTCTTTTGGAGCCCTTTACCCTCCCTCGGAACTGTCGTAAGACTTTAGCCTTCGAGGGTGGCGCTCCAACTCTGTCGCTACTGCGACTTTGTTCTTTACCTGCGGTTCTCCTGCGTCGATAGTTAAAAGATTTAAAACTATTTCAATATAAAAGCGGAATTAACAGCACAACAAAAATAAAAAACAAATGTTAAAATAGTTTAAGATGTCAATAGATAAAATATTAAAAGGGTCTAAAAAAGAAACGTATAAAACTAACAAATATATAATGTCAAAAAGTAAAAAATTGTATAAGGACGAATAAAACACAAAATAAATTAGAAGTGTATAAGGACAAATAAATTACAAAATAAATTAATAAAAAAAGAAACAAATTGAAAGCTGTTTAAATTACGCTTTTTGGCGGCCGTCGAGGTCCTTTCTCGACATAACCGAGATTACAAAGTTCTCAACATGCCGCCAATTTTCTTCTGACTGGGTCATTAGCGATACCATATTCTCTGGTGTAACTTGACTGCTTACACCTTCGAACATGGCCCGCCTCTCCAAGTCCCATTTCCTGCATGAGAAGAGGGTGTGCTCTGCATTGTCAACGGGGAACTGGCAGTACGCACACACCTCATCCTCGCGTAATTTAAAGCGACACAGGTACGAGTTAAAACACCCGTGACCAGTGAGCGCCTGCGTCATATAATAGGACACCTGACCGTGTTTCCTATTTATCCAGGTGGCGAGTGTCGGGATAAGGCGATAAGTCCATCGACCTTTTTTGTCACCATCCCATCTTTCTTGCCATCTTTCTATGAGCCTGCGCCTCGCTTCTTTGCGGATCAGGCCCTTGCTTGGTCTTAGTTCCTCATCCGAGGAACTGCTTTCTTTAGAAAAGAAAAACATTTCTTCCCTTTCCCTCGCCAAAAGATCTGCTGGCGGGACACTTGCAAGGACCTGCACAGCACTCGTAGATACCGTCTTATATGCAGAGATGATACGCGTTGATATCGATCTCTGCGCCGACAGTATCTTTTCACAGACGGTTAAACATCTTTTACTCCTCAGGGATGGAGCCCACGTTGGTGATGCATAGAGCATTTTAGCGTGGGCGACACTCGCCACCAGTCTTCGCTTTTGTTCACGGGGTCCGCCCACGTTTGGCATTAACCGTGAAAGATCAGCCGCACATTCGATAGCCTTATTTGACGCCGTAGCCATGTGGTGGTGGAAGTTTAACCTTCCATCCAACTCCACACAAAGATATTCAATTCCCTTACTCCACTTAACCTCGAATCCGTCCATCACGATTCGTGGGAGCTCATAACCACGTCTGTCTGTGACCAGCAGTGCCTCGGTCTTTTCCAGGGCCATTTCAAGACCTCTGGTATCCAGCCAGTTCTTTGCAAGTCGCAGGCATTCGTTCACCAATGCCCCGAGAGCCTCTTCACTTTCGGTAGCGCACACGAACAACGCGTCGTCCGCAAAGCCGATTATCACCGCACCTTCGGGCAGATCCATTCGCAGAAAATCATCGTAAGATACGTTCCATACAAATGGACCCACCCTCGAGCCTTGAGGAGCCCCACGCTGCATCTCTTCCTTGAGAGTGCAGGTGTCTCCCTCATATATAACCCACCTGTCGCTAAGATAATTATCCATTATCCGCAACAAGTAGGGCGGCATGTTTTTCTTTTTTAATGACTCGATGAGATCTTTCCATCTTGCGGAATTGAACGCGTTGCGTATGTCAATTGCTACCAACGCGCAGAAGCTCTTTTTTTTATCTGGTCCCAATTTGTTTTTTCCTGCTTTGGCTATGTTCACAACTGCCTGGATGGCATCAACTGTAGACTTGCCTTTACGGAAACCAAATTGATGATCTGATAGACGATTCTCTCCAGTCAAGTGGATTTGCATTCTCTGCAGGACCATATCCTCTAGAAGTTTGCCCATCGTATCCAACAGGCATATGGGCCTGTACGACGAAACTTTATCAAGAGGTTTTTCGCCTTTCCTTAGGAGGACTAACCTCTGTCGCTTCCAGTCGCGGAAGAACTCTCCTCTCTCAAGGCAAAGATTGAAGCATCGAAGCAGAATCTGGGGTAAAGTGTCGATTACCAACTTTAGGATCTCGTTACTTATCCCATCGATTCCAGGCGCCTTGCCTGTTTTCAATCTTTTGCCTGCTTTTTGCAGTTCACTAAGTGTGAAGAGTTCTTCCTCTTTGACTTTGCAAAAACTCCAGTCCATCCTAAAATATGGCTCTGCAGGAGGAAACAAAGACTTTATTATCTTTCTGACCCAATCGGGATTATCCAGGCCAGGGGTCTTTTGCCTCGTCGCTAATTTTTTAGTAACGATTTTAAAAGCCAGACCCCATGGATCCTTATCGACTTCCTCGATTAGGTCCTTCCAGCTACGGCGTCGCGACCTGCGAATCTCTTTCTTGAGGTTCTTTTTCGCCTCCTTGAAAGCCTCTTTCAGCAAGGGATCTCCCTTAGATCGGGTATATGTCCTTCTTGCTTTGAGGCATTCCTTTCTCAAGGAGGCTAGCTCCTCTGACCACCAGTGCAAGGATTTTCTTGCGGGGGAGGCGCCTTTGCGTGGCATAGACGCATTGCAAGCGGTGACTATCATGTTCCTCACCGCTCGAACCTCCCCATCCAGACTACTCGGCCTCTTCACCCAGCCCAAGTCCTCAATTAAATGGGCTTCTCTTAGGGACCGGCCGAACTTTTCCTTGTCGAGTCTCTTCATGTTCCACAAGGAGGTTTTGCGACTAGGAACATCCTGTCTTTTTCCTCCTCGTGTGTCTCCCATCGATACTGAGAACTCAATGTACTGGTGGTCACTTGCGGTATATTCCTCAGAGACTCGCCAGTCGCTTATGCGGCTAAATAGTTTTGACGATGCGATCGTTAGATCTATAATTGATCCGATCGCACCTCGTCTAAAAGTCCATGTATTGCCTCGGTTTACAGCCAATAAGTCGTTTCTGGAGATCATTTCTCCAATACGAATTCCTCTCTTGTCGAGTCTCGTCTCACCCCACTCTGGCGACTTTGCGTTAAAATCGCCAGTGATGATGACATCCAGCCTGGATTCTGTGAGGCTCGCTTCTAGGTCTTCGATATTGGCTTCGAAGTTTGTCAGTAGGTCGTTGGGTGAGAAGTAGCAGCTATACATACGTATATTAGCCACTTCTATCCACACGAACCCACTGCTCGTCTCCAGAAACTTGTCAACCCGCAATTCTGGGTTGCACAGCTTTATGGCGGCTCTCTTCGCCTTATCCTGATACCAAGGGGCGAGGTCGCTTCCTTGATACTGTTCACTACAGAACAGGATATCGACCTCATTTTCCCTTGCTGTTTGCATTAGGAGTAGCTGTGCATCCTTACTTGTATGCAGGTTGACCTGCAAAAATTTTAAGGATTTGCCCTTGCAATCTTTTGCAGTTCTTCCCTGTAAACCGGGCAGGCTCTCTTTCCGGACTCATGATCCGTTTCCGACTTCCCCAGGTCCAAGCAAGTAAGGCACTTCGGCTTAACTTTACAGCTTTTCGCGAGGTGTCCCTCTCCGCCGCATCTCCGACAGTTTTTACTTCTGTCGGGGCCTTTGCAGGATAGGGTTCTGTGTCCGTAACCTAGGCACTTTTGGCACCTAGCCACTTCAACGTGCTCGCGAATTAGAGCATTTATCCAGCCGATATTTATTTTACCAGATTTCAACAGAGTGTTACCTTCTGCCTCTGTCATACGTACCAGAGCAACCTTAGTTCCTCTGTAGCGCGGCAAAAGTCGACACTCTATCGTCAGGTCGGGCTTACCCAGCTTTTCTCTCAGGGCTGAAGTCACCTCATCCTCTGTGGTGGCTTCATCTAAATCCTTAATCTCTAGAGACCTTCTATTCACTAGAGGTGTGACCTCAGCCTTACCATGCAGGGCCGAAGACAGTGCGTCTGCAAATTTCAAGGTCTCTCCACCCTTTTTCACTATCAAGAGAACCTCCTGTTTAAAAGTTCTCCTGATTTTCCGGATCACGGTGCCCGTATCTTCTGGGTTAACCTTTGCTTTTATCAGCGGCAAGATACCCTCATACAAACTTGGGTCTCTTGCCGTGATTTTAACGGCTTCCGTGCTCCTTAGCTTCAAAGGGGGATTAGGAGATACTTTTTTCTCGCCTGAGGGTTTCTCTTTTCGAGCCCGTTTCTTTTTATTTTTAACGACTTTAAAGCCGTCCCCATTGTCCGCTCCGTCCTTCAAGACGGTCTCGGCATACGATTTGCCAGGACTATTTGAGGGCGTCTCTTTCGTTCCAACTAGCGACTCAGAACCAAGCTGTGGGGCATCCTTTCGCTTAATTCTCTTTCCACCTTGAGTCGCCCGTTGCAGACTCGCATCTGGGCTTGCACCTTCCCGGGGGCGTTTATTACCGCCTTTTGCCTTATTTGGGCATGTCGTTGCGACGTCCAGTTGCGGCTCTTGGTCTTTGAAAGGCTCGGGGATAAAACGCAAATTCTTACGGATTATATCGAACGCACTTTCCAAAACCGTCACGCCATCCTGAATGTCACGACTGACGCCTTTCTGTCGCTTGAATCCTTGGCGCAAGCTTTTAAAGATTCCCGGGATAGCCAGGAATTGGTTTGAGACATTTGCCTCATAGCTTGTCAGCTGATTCTTATTTTGGCCCCCCCCCAAAATCCGTGGGGCCTGCGGCGGTGTTCGGAGAGACACCGTCGGGAGTATTGTCCCCTTTCGGGGTTCCTCCTTGGGGTAATTCATTTATTTTATGATTCATGCTCATTATTTGGTTTTTAAATCAGGAAACCACCCTGTTGGTTGTCCTTTTGTGGGAAGCCCCGCCACCACGGCAAGGTCTACCGAACATATCCAAAATGACACTTGAGTCTGGCAGCGGGTAGGCATCCCCCCGGTGCACTAACACAGTCAAGAATGGCAGTAATGTCTGGCCAAGGATATGCATCCAGACCCAGCACACCCACGCCATCAAAGACATCAGTCGCGCCCGGGAGAGGATAATCATCCGCTTCTCCCAGTACGTCAAAGACATCACCGATGCTCGGCAGTGGACAACCATCGGCGGGGAATCTCGGAGAGTTTAGAGAAAGTTTACCACAGATTTAATGAATGAATAATTATTTAAATTTTAGTTTTTAATGCATTAATAAAAACACATGAAAATGTGTCAACATCGCAACAACACATAACAAAATGTTAATGTTTTTAATGTCTTAGTGTGCAATATGTCAGTGATGATTATTTAAATATGTGATGTTTTTGGTAATGTAGCCTTGTTTTTTGTCATCATCGTAATATATATATATATATATATATATATATATATATTACCATATTAACTTAGTAATACTGAAGATGATCAGCGTTGACCTGATCGAAAAGCTTATATAATAAATATGACTTTCATGAAATTGACTTGATAAGAAACTATTATTTACACCTTACATATAACAACACATAACCTCAAAAGAAATTCAAGTTTGATCTGTACGCTTGAAATCTACACTATTCCTTATTAGTAAGTTAACCCTTTGCCGTTCTTGTGTTACGAAATGTCGTTTAGAGTCTTTTCTGGGGGAACAACCAATGAGAAAAGGCGGTATGCTTGTGTTGATAAATTAGTTATGTGTGAGAATGTAAGTGTTCTGAATTTGCAGGAACGTACCTAATTAAAAAATGAATCCATTTATATTTTAAAATAAATTATATTTCAATATAATATTTAACACCTAAAAATCTGTTTTTTTGTATAAAGTGGAAGTGTATTTGCAATTTATTACTTTTTAAACATAGCTATATTTGATTATTAAAGACTTTTATCAAATCTACATAACCAATGTAAACATAACCTCAAAATCAAACTAATTTCCGGCCCTGATATTATCCACGTGATTCCACTGTCAAACTGATTTTTTCTGAGGTGGGGAAAGCTTATGTACGGCAAAGGGTTAACAATTTCCATGTTTCTTTTGTATCAAAATTATATTTTACTTTTCTTTATCATAATTTTTGAGTTCTCAACAGGTTGAGGTTAACGTCAGACAATATATCAATAAACTAATGTACCAGTCATTCCAACCATATGTTGAGTATATATTATCATGATTTTAACACAATTTTAGAAAATTAATTAAATACATTTTTTAATATATGAGAGATTCCACGCCAAGTGATCAAGGGGTTCTACGGTGTAGTGTTTACTTCAATAATTTTTTACTCTTAAACAATTAAACATACAAATTTGACAAAGTACATTTTGGAAAGGTTTCTTCATGCACTTTTGATTGAAAATAAGCATTTTGAAAAAAAAAATTTGACCCAAAAAAATCAAAATTAAAAATAAATTTAAATTTTTGGAAGGGAAAGGTACGATTTTTTTTCTTTTTTTTAAACGAAAGCTGAGGTTTTTTCCTAAAAGGACATATGTATGAAAAAGTGGGACTAGAATGTTTAAACGTTGAAAAATGCTTAAATCCAATCGAAAGAGCATGAAAAAACCTACGATTGGAGAAAAATTTTTCTCCACCTTGATCACTTGACGTGGAATCGGTCATGAAAAGTAATAAAAAAATTTTATCAATAATTTTTATATCTTTTTTGAATGTTTTTTTCTAATAATAAAATAAATAAATAGGTTTTTTATTATAATTGTGAAATTGAAATATTTTTAGACGTTGCAAACGGCGTATAAGATTTTACAATGTGCCAAATTTAGTTTAAATCGGTCAATGCGTTTTTTGTGATTGGGGTACAAAGATTTTGTGACAGACATGCATACATACGTAAATACATACATTAAAATTTTTAACGTGATTTCTGGAATCCTTGATGTCAATAACAATTATTTATGATAAAATTTTAAAGTTTTAAGCAATGTACAGACAGACGTCTGATTTTAGTAATAAGGATTATAAGAACAATTTTTTTCAAAACTTTCTGGGAATTAACATTTTATTTTGTAAAAGTTATAATATGTGACACGGACAGTTAAAAGGGACCTACGATCCGAAAAAATCGATTTTCACTTTTTTATTTATTCTTATAGTATTTAAGCCGCTCTTTCCAACGCAATAAACCGCAGCTTTCTAGCTGCATTAGTTTTCTCACAATATCACTTCAAATTTAGGTACTTTGACAAAAAACAGTGCAAAAAAACTAACTTGGTAAACTTCAAAGTCGTTTTTCTCGAAATCTTTTTTCGGGTCGTAGGTCCCTTTTAACTGTCCGTGTCACATATGTTATTTTATTTATTAATAGGGTAAAACTCCGTCAGAAAATATGCGATTTGCATGGGGTCTTTGGATTAGGCTGTAATTGGGTGAAATTGTAGTATTAGATACTATAAACTAGTGTGCTAAAAATTTTTTGAAAATTTTGAAATTTGTTGAAGTTAGGGGAGGGTAGGCTACATTGAACCGGGTATTTTCTAAAGTCCAAGAACTAATTAAATTTTACAAATTTTGATCAGGTTTTTGTATCAACATTAAGCTGAAGTACTCCTTTAGTTAATATACACGTTACAAACACAAATTATTATGTTTCAATAATTAAATTTAATTTTTTTCTAACAAGTTACACTTTTCTTATTTTAAAGAATCTGTGTCTACATTGAACCACCTTTAATAAAACACTACAATTTACTTCAAAAATGATATTTCCACTTACACATTGTAAAAAAATATTATTTTTCACTCAAAAAAATAGAAAATTGTTGTTAAAGAGTTATTATTTGTTAATATAGGAGATTAATATATTTTGATGTCAGGTTAGGTAGGTAAAGTGACAGTTTGATTTTATCTCGATGACAATTGTGATGAAAGCATGTCTTCTAGTATTTTTCTTACTAATTAGTAGAGCAGACAACTTTACCACTCTTAAAATTGAAAATTCTTTGCTTTTTCGGGTGGTTCAATGATGCCGCACTCACTGCATTCACATGACATTCACAACAAAAATTGTTTATAATAAATTTATGTAAGGCTTAAAATTCTTTATCACATCGGAATATTCAAGTTGACACCCTAAGCGACATAAATCACAAGTTTAATAATTTTTAAAACTTCCTATTTCAATAAAAAAAATTCATTATATTTCCACAAAATTTTTTGTTTTGTACGTGACAAACAGTTTTTTTCGTTTTTCTTTGTAAATAATAAACCTACGTGCTTGAAATTTTTGGACGTAGTCGCTTTCGGTAATACTAATTTACATATTAAATACGAAAAAATTCCACTCAGTCATTTCTTAGAAAATTAAAGTGGTTCACTGTTGACGCTGGTTCAATGTAGCCTACTCTCCCCTACGTCATTTTGAATTTTTTTGTTATAATTTTTTTAAATCTTAATATTTCCGAAAGTTTTTTATGAAATGTAATAAAATTTAAAAGGCTTATACTTGACATCATGTTTCTTCTGACTATCACATAAAACAAAACAAAAAAAATTTTTTTGCCCAAAAATAGTCAAAAAAAATTTTTAAACCGTTTTTCCGAGCGGACCGATTTTTGAGTTTTCTTGTCAATTAATAAAATATTCCTTATAATTTGACCTTTCATTAAAAAAAAGAAAATCGATGGAGACTCAAATAGTTTTCGAGATATTGCAATTTTTGTGGAAGGGCGACCAGGTTTCAGTGTCAGCGATGTGTGAGTGCCCGGGAATCCTAATTCTTACACTTTACTGTTAAAAATTATTTAGAACCTACAAATTTTATCCGATTTTGATGTTCTTGGTTTTAAATGAAAGAAGATAAATTTTCTAACAGTTTCCCCGAAACTGTTGTTTTAATTATTAATTGTTTATATATTTTTTTGTTACTCATAGTAAACAATTACAAGAATTTTGAAAAAAATCGTGTTTATTTTTTATTTTTCCATTCCTCATGATCTAAATCAATTTAAATTAGTCTAGTATGACCACCCGATAAATAATAATGCATAATTCAATTTATTTAAATAATTTCGTTAATTAACAAATAGATAACTCTGGTCCTTCCTAAAAAATTGTATTTTATACAGATAAATTTATGTTTATTTAAGTAATTTATATCTATTTTATTACAAAATAATTTTAAAGTTAATAATTTTCATTGTTTTTAACAATTATATTTATATAAAATATAAATTTAAAATTAATTAATCAATTTTTTATTACTTACTTATATCTTTATTTATATAAGCATAAATTTGTCTCTATCAAATACAATTTTTTTTAATAAATGTTAATAACAATGATAATTATTAATTTTTAAATTATTTTGTAACAAAATAGACATAAATTACTTAAATAAACATAAATTTATCTGTAAAAAATACAATTTTTTTACACTGAAAAAATATATTTATTGTACTGCCATAATATAGTTAATTCTGACATATTATATTGGTAGATATGATACTGCCATACAGTATTGCTGTTTCAGCCATACGCAGTGTAGAATATGTATTTGAGTGACAATAATACTGCCGTACTAGGGAAAAACTTACATAAGTGCAATCCCTGTCAAACTGAGAAAATAGAGAAAAACTGTTTGCTTCAAGAACTCCGTTTTAGAAATAATAATTTAATAATTAATTAACACTTCTCTAATGAATGTGTATGCGTTGATTCTAATTTTGCAAAAAAATTAATTATTTAAACAAATTCTATGTAAAATGTCACTTACGATGTCTACTTTTTGAAAATATTAAGGAAAAACTTACACATAGTCACTTGCGTTGTTTCTCTCGCACGGGCACTTGAGCTAGGCACGACGATTAGAATTAAAAACTTACACATTTTCTATGTCGCTTGGTATGGAGCAGTACATGGTGATGGAAATAAAATTAACAAAATGTAGCTAACATTATAGGCGTACAGTAATATTTATGTGCATAGGGAAATATTTTTTAAACTGAAAAGAATGTATTATATTTAAGTGGTTTTTATTTATTGCCTAGTTATATAAGCAATAAAAACTACTGTATAAATTTAAATTAATCATTCAATGCATTTTAAATAGTATTAGTAAATACCATTTTACCTCTCCGAACATACCCGACAAATAATGGCGAATGTAACCGAAGTGCAGTTACGTGGTGCGTCAGCCAACTTAACGATAGAAGAACTTACACTTGTTTCAGGTAATGCAGATGCGTGGTTTTCATTTTGTACGCAACCGTCGTGCTCGACCATGTGTTCGATTGAAAAAGAACATATATCACTTTGTGTATGTTTTTCCTACGGATTTGATAGTCGAGTTTGATGATTCGTACTATTTTCAAAGCACGCAAAGTACTTCGTATCACTTTTTATCGACTATTTCTTAATTTTCTTCACATTCTTCGATTTTTAATTATCGTTTTTTGCAGTCATTAATTATTATATTTAATTTTTATTAACACAGTTAACTGCGGTTTTTCTTTCCGAGTTGATTGATACCAAAAACTAAAATTTCACAAAATTGTTAGTTATGTAGGTTTTTCCTTAGTACGGCAGAATATGTAAGTAGTATAGCTAGGGGGGTTCTGCGTCAGGTTCTGATCTCGACTAAGTACCTGCAATCGGCAATGCAGATTCCTACATTACCAACAGTCGGTGGGGTAGGTATCTGTCACTAAATCAAACCCGGTTGGCAATGTAAGAATCTGTTTTACCGACGGAGCTGTTGACGGGAGATTTGAATTTTATTATACAATTTAAAATTGCTTGGACGCCATTTTCTTGAAACTAAACTGTACTTCCCGGGTAAACTGTTTTACCGACAGTGGGAGCTTCCTCACTGTCCAACAGATGGCGCTACAAAAAATTAGCAGCCTAGTTGCTTGAATTTTCTAAATTTCGCGCGCAAAAATGGCGCCATATTGTTTACACTACTGAGTTTACCAAAGACTCAATAGATGGCGCTACTAAATGTTGTTAAAATCTATTTTATTAAACATAACCTTAAAATGTATACCTTATTAACTAACGTAATAATAAAGGTATTTAATTAAATACAGTAATAATAACATTTCATACATTTATTATATTCAATATACAATATTTACACTTGTTTTATTTTAAATTCTATATGGTTGTATGGACCACCAATATACTTAAGCCGCAATAGTCCAGAACTAATTGTTTCTTGCATTTGGTCCAAGCATATCGAGTCATCGGTGAACATTGGTACAAATCTTGAAGGTAGGAATGTATTGAACTTTTTATCCACCTCAACGACGACCTTGACTCCATACCAGGTGTTGACTACCTGGATCTTCGTTAGAGGATACTTATGTCCAGGAGTCAGCTCGGATAGCGGCTTCGTAGGTAGGAAAGCATCCATGCGACCAATGGCGTTGATTTTGGTTAGATCCATCTTTTCTTAGAGATATTACTTAGTGAAGTCGCAAAACAGAATGACTAAATCGGTCGAGATCCCTCAATTTATACCCAAATATGACGCAATACCCCCACTACTTTTTCTACGCATGCGCAATACCCCACCACTGCTTTTACGCATGTGCATTACCCCCACTTATATTTATTAAACCACGCCTACTTTGTGACGTCATAAGACAAGTCTAGACTAGTTTTAATATGTTTAATAGTTTCACGCATATGTAATAAAGATAATAGAATGGGAAAGGGTTAATTAATGTAAACATTAATAGACATTTAATACATTTATTCATTAAATAGGAAACTTTCACAATCATTATAAAAATCTTCCAATGTACAATCATTGTCAACTTCATCAGTATTTTCTATATTATTTCGTAGTACATTCGATGGTTGTATCAACCAATTTCGTAGATTACATACATTTTTCACAGCACAATTGCTAAAGCTACGTGTGTGATTTGTACATGTAGATGAACTGTCTGCACTTAAACTTTTTAGCGACGGACATTTAAAATCATCTAAATTAAACATATTTAATGTATATTTTTCTAACCATTTTTGTTTTTCTAAACCTTTTACATAAACAGTAGGTGTACCTATTAATACTTCTTTTATTATAGGGTGTAATTCTTCATAAGATACGTCACCAGCAGCCCAATCGATACCATGATAATTATATGTAAGCCATCGATTCTCACATTTGTATCTTGCAGGTAATCGGCTCCAGGCATATGGCGGCTCGAATAGGTAGACCAATGGATGAGCATCTTGTTGAAGTGGTAGAATCGCCAACTCTTTGATGACAAACTCGTTGTATGGTCTATTGAAGCACTGAATATGTACGACGTCCGCCATGGTGTCCGAAGTAGAATAATGGCTCAAGCCTTAGCGAGACGCTCTCTTTATAGCCTTTTCCCCACCACTCCCCACTACCGATGTAATCTATGATTGGTCATTATTTCCACCAATCACGTTACTTTTTTAACAACGCCGCTGATTGGTGTATACTGTATAATGCGGTCGTGAATTATAAGGCAATAAGCAGCTGTATTGGCTGGAAAATTTACACTTGCTTCAAATTCCAATCGCACATCTACAGATGCTTGTTTTAGAAATTCGTTTTGTTTTGAGCAATCAATAACAGCTAATGGTGCATAATCCTTGAAGTTATTTCTAGTTAATAAAGGTTCAGATTCTTTCCCATAGTAGGATGGTTGGAAATTACAATACATTTCCTAGAGGATGGAAAATTTATTTTGATTAAAGTTTAAATTTAAATTTCCATATGGGTAGCTCTGTGAATTTAAGAAAAGTTTTACATTTCTTAGATTACAATTATCAATTAAATTTGCATACATTCCTTGATCTTCTTTTCGATTTGTTTGAAAACCAAGAATAACGTATCGAGGTTTTTCAACTTGTGTGGAAGTTTTTACAGTCCACATATGCTTTTCAGTGGCAGGAATCATAGGATACTCATACAAATCCCACGATCTGAAACTCATTGTTATAAGTGTGTCTTTTTCAATGAATTTCAACAATTCAATTTTTTGTCGATCATTTACCATTAAATATGGAATCAACCATTCAACTTTATTAATTATAATTCTAAATTCTTCACGCTCAGCTGCTCCAATATTACTACTGCATTTAGGTCAGTACGAGATCTTGTTAATATAAGTTCATGTTTTGCATTCACAACAATCTTTCGATTGTCTTCAGCAAAACCAATAATCATACTTAGAGGTATATTTACATCAAAATATCCAGTATCATTTGTAACTCTACTATCATTATCATAAGGAAGATAACCAGCATTTTCAGAGTAAATCATTTGATTAGGAGTTTGAGAAATTAAACTTTTTATTGTGGTTGTAATACCAACATTTTTAGAGCGATCAATTTCAACACCATTTAATTCATAACGAATTTCATTAAACAGGTAGGAAATACCATTGCTAATTAACTTTGTATTAGTTACAAGTGCGTTGTTAGGCCTGACTAATCTTCCAGTGACGTGTAGAGTACTTTTAGACGGAAGAATGTATAAGTCTTGATGTTGAACTGCAATTCGAATCTCATCACTATTATTAAATGCTGATGACACGTATGGTTGATGAGCATGAATTTCGTAGTGTGCCAGAGAATTATCAAATTTAACTGGACTTAGAATGTTTAAAATTTCTTCCATTTTTATTACAACAAATAAAAAGTATATGAATAATTAATTTTTTCCTTTGTTTTCTTGGTAAATTCTTAAGCCGAGCTGCTTCAGGAATAGTATGTTCTGAGATGTTAGTCTCTTGCGAACTGATTGAGGAATGAACGACTTCTGACGTGGTAACTCTTTTATATAGCTTCCACCAATTTTTCTGTGAAATATAATTCCCATTACGTCGATTTAACGTGTAATCGAATTGTTATAGTTTCACCTCTAAAATTTATTAAATCCCCGTCTTGATGAACGATTCTTATTTGAATATTATGTATTGTCTTCACGGCGATCGGTAGATAAATGACGTGAGATGGAACTTCCACAATCTTATATCCAGCTGGAACAATTGGGAAAAATTCGTGAATTGTGTGTACCTTTTTATTATTTATGTATGCACCAGTAGTAATGTTACACTCAATTCTGATAGCATTTACCTTAAGAATAGCTACTGGTATGTCTGACGTATGCGGCTTATTAGCTGTCAATATTCGTGGAGTAAATCCTAATAATTCACCAATTGAATCATTTTGTTCAAAACTTACTTCAAGGCTGCTTGTTATTTCACTACGTAAAGTATTATTGTTAGGTTTGATTCTTACAATTTCAGACCCATTTTCAGTAGAGTTTTGAATATATTTTTCAATATCTTCAATTTCAAAACTTCCAGGAGGTATAGTAATTACTTTATCACCAATATAAAATTTATTTTTACCTTGATTGATATTAGGAATTGAATTGAAAGTTAGTAATTCAACTAAGCCAAGTACATAATTTTTATTTGATAATAATTCTATCAGAGGAAAATATTCTGCCTCTAGGGTAGATGCATATTTAAGTAAATCTATATCAGTAAGTGCCCGTTGAGGTAGCTTTAAACTTTTTTTTCTGCATCGTTTTTTAATACCTTGTCCTTTAATATATGGTTTTAAATAAAGTCCCAAACCTTGTCTGTATGGTTTTAAATGTAGACCTTCACCAAGTGCAACTTCTTCCATTGCTCTATTATGCCGATGAGCTTCTTTTAACTGATCTTTTGCTGCACTTGCATCATTTACAGCTTTGGCTACACCAGCAGCTCCTGCAGTAAGAGCTCCAAGTGCGCTTAGCCCAGCAAAAATTGGAATTAATGGTAACAAACCACCAACTTTTGATGGAACTGGTAGGATACGAGGTGTTAAAACCTTCTCTCTACCACCTGCTTTCCTTACTGCTTTTCGAGCTGTTTCAATTGCTGACCTTATTGTTGAACGAGTATCATTACCAGGAATAATAGAACTTCTTGCAGCATCAACAATTTTTCTAAGATTTATTCGTTTTTTGATACTTCTCTTCTTCTTTTTAGAAGACCTTCTCTTCTTAATTCCCATACCTAATTTTGATTTTGCTTTCATAGTGTTCGTTATTGCGTAAGCCGCAGCTCTTTCACTATATTCTGCGTCAGGAGCCCAAACACGTTGCCAAGCTTTGTTAGCTAGTACTTTATCAGCAGCGTTTCTTGCTTCAACAATTTCTCTATTCTTTGAATAAGCAATATCGTGCTCTTTGCAAGCAGCGTCTAATGGATTGACACCTGGATCACCTCGTGCTAGACGTTTCGCTAACTTTGTGCCGGGTCCACAATATTGATAACCTGGCAAATGTAGTTCAAACGGTAACTTCTTTATAAGTTTATTAATTAAACCTTTACCTTGAGAGCGATGATGTATAATCATACCTTACTCTGTGAAAGTTAAAATTAGAATGACTTGTTAGCTATATAAGCGCTGTATTTATACCTTAAGCGGCATTCTAAATCAGAATGCGGTTCAAGGAACAACTTCACAAGCTGCCAGTCGTAAATCTAGACTCGATTGTTGAACAACAAGAGAAGAAAGTGAAGCGTCATGGTAGTTTGTTTTCTGGTAGTATTAGAGCTATTTTTTGTGGACTATCAAATTGTAGAAAGACAAATGTACTGCTTTCTCTAATTTTACATCCAAATGGTCTCAGATTTGATAATATTTACTTATACTTAAAGTCTTTACATCAACCCAAGTATAAATTCTTGGAACAAGTTGTAAGTAATGTTGAAGGAGTAGAGTATTTACCATTCAGTGAGCATGAAGAAGTCATCACTCCTAAAGATGCAAAACAAAATTCAATACTAATATTTGATGATATAGCTTGTGAAAAGCAAGATAATGTAAGGTCATTCTTTTGTATGGGTAGACATGTTGATGTTGATTGTTTTTATCTTTGTCAAACATATGCCCGCATTCCTAAACATTTAGTTCGTGATAATGTTAATTTACTAGTTCTTTTTTGTCAAGATGAGAAAAATTTAAGGCATGTTTATGATGACCATGTTAATACTGTCATGACATTTAATCAATTTCGAGAACTATGTTCCACATGTTGGAATTCAGACAAGTATGGCTTTGTAGTAGTTGATAAGGATTCTGATTTAAATGATGGAAGATATAGGAAAGGATTTGATAGCTTTGTAACACTATAAATATAAAATCATGCTTAACATGTTGTTAGTTCAATATGAAACCTCGTAATAATAACATGTTTCATAAAGAAAAAGAATATCTTCATCAAATTGCTAAAGCTAGTGAGGCGATTAGGCGAAAACACCGTATGTTAAAATTAGGGAAAGAAGATGCTGAAAATGTGTTGACTGAAACTTTTAAACCGATAGTTCAACCTTTGCAAAAAATTATTAACTTGACAGACACTGAACATGTCAAGATTGAAAAGAAAGAGCAGAATGTAGACGATAGTATGAATTATGAAACTGAAAAATCTCTAGATGATGATAAAATAAGCAATAAATTTCTATACTTATTAAATCATAATAGAAAGCAATGTTTAGATTCAACATACGGCGTACGTAAGCTAAGTGATGGGTCACTCATGATTGGTGATTCACCAATAACTCTTGAAGATCAGTATGTAAAAATTGGTGATAAACGATATATTCAAACGCCTGGATTACTTGAACTATTATTCAAAAGTAAACCTATCAGATCGCAAATAAGTGAAGATGATGAAAGGAACTATAAAGAGATTCTTATTGCTACTAATGCACATAAAAAGAAGTACAGTTCCTCTGAATCTATACGTGTGGATAAGAGTTACAAATATTCGAATTTTATATCTCAATTCTTTCCTCGAACACTTAACAAGCAGTCACCTGTAAGTGGCAGTTCATTACCTAAATTTATGACTGCAGACAGAAATTTTCAACGAGAATATATCTATTGGGATGATCCAAATGAGTTGGTTGACCGTCTTAGACTTTTAATAGCTTCTCAAGCTGCTGGAAATCCTAGCCACAATAATGAAATCATGTCTATCATTGAGGAACTACGTGAAGCTAAACTTATATATTAAGATGTGTTTTAGTAAATATCATTCATTTCAACAATGAGCATTGACGTGTTCGGACATCCTCTCAATCAAAGAGGAACAGCAAGACGAGGGCCTCCTGGAGTTGGTTTTAAACTCAATTCTCAAGAAAACTTTGACGTTGAAGGAAGAAAACTCTGTAATCTTGCTAACGCTGAAGAAGAAAACGACGCTGTCAATTTAAAACTTGTATGACATATGATGAAACACCAAGTGCGTTTATTGCATGAAGCTAATACCTCACTCAGATCAGAGGTGGACAATAACAACTTATTTCTAAAAGTTCTTGAAGACTATATTACAGAAAAAATAAAAAATTTTGAAAAAGATATAAATCTAGACTTATCTTATCGTACAGCTGAAATTATTAGTGAATTAGATACTCGCTTAACGGTTCTCGAGAATGGACAACAAAAAATTAACAGTAGTGAATGAACTTCATACTCAGGCTAGAAAAAATTATCCCCGTCGGCGAGTTGAAATGCGTAATATTGATGAGACATGGCAAGCAGATTTAGTAGAAATGTTACCTTAGTCAAAAATAAATAAAGGTTTCAAGTATTTAATAACAGTTATAGACATATTTTCTTAATATGCTTGGGCTGTTCCAGTAAAGAGTAAAAATGGAAAAGATGTTTCTCGTGCATTGCAATGAATATTTGCTAAAAAGCGCATTCCAAAAAACTTGCATAGTGCCAAAGGAAAAGAATTCTACAATTCACAATTTGAAGCATTAATGAAAAAGCATAATATAAATTTTTATTCAACATACAGTAATATGAAGGCTTCTATTGTTGAACGGTTTAATCGAACACTTAAAAGAAAAATGTGGATGCAATTCAGTTTACGAGGTAATTACAAGTGGTATGATATATTGCCTACTCTTATTTCCAACTACAATAATACAAAGCATAGAACAATTGGAATGAAGCCTAAGATGTTACTTCAGAAGACGTTGAAATTTTAAAAGAACGATTTTTGAAGCTGAGAAAAATACCTTTGAGACGACCAAAATATAAAATTGGTGACAAAGTTCGAGTAAGCAAATATAAAAACGTTTTCGAGAAAGGATACACACCCAATTGGACAACAGAAATATTCACCGTGGATCAAGTTGTATCAACTCAACCAGTGACTTACAAGCTTAAGGATTATCAACGACAACCCATCAGTGGAGGATTTTATGAAGAGGAACTTCTTAAAGTGAAATATCCAGATATTTATCTTGTAGAAAAAATTCTTAAGACACGTGGAAACAAAGTTCTCGTCAAATGGCTTGGCTTTGATAATTCTCACAATACTTGGGAAGATAAAACAAGTGTATAATCTATTATTCGCAAATCACCCCTATTAATTTAACGCAAATGTCAATCAACCAGCAAACCAACCAAAGATTAATGTTAACGTAGAACCTCTTTATAAATCAAAACTACTTCCAACAACAAACAATTACAATGCCAGTGCCAAATTTAATGAATCAACAATGAATCAATAATGAATCAATAATGAATCAACTATGAATCAATAATGAATCAACTATGAATCAATAATGAATCAACTATGAATCAATAATGAATCAATAATGAATCCATATCGGCCGTACCAGTGTGTAACTAGCTTAATGTCAACATGCTTGCGAACATTTTCCATGGTCTTGCCATACACTGTATTATTCATTAATTTGAATAAATTCTTTTCAAATTCATTCTTTGCAGTGGTTCTCATGGCTGTATTATAATCAATATAGGGTTTTAACCACTGAGATTGGTTAAATTCAAGAACTCGGTGGATTTTTACGAGTTTCATACCGTTTCCGAAAGCCTGTTTTAATGCACGATAGTGTATAACATACTTCTCTTTAGGCAGGAGAGTTGTAAGTAATTTCTCCTGCCTGGACATGGGGGGTTTTGCATTAGTTGCGCAAAAAGGCATATCCTTATGAGAATCGTGCAGGCTCTCGGGATACTCGAGATCGACTTATAAAATGTACCCGACTGAAGAGTCGTCGGGTACGTTTAAGTCAAACGCCTCGTCAGGGTTGGCAATCCACTTAAAACCACCAATTAGAAGTGCTTGTGTCATTGCCTAACCGTACAAATTATTGGCATCGAAATACATAATATACTTTGGGTCTTGAGATGGATCAAACTGATCCATATAGGGATTGTTCGCTTTAGCATACCGGTTACAACACTGACTAATGCCACCTCTGATACCCGACTCAATAAACATCATCATATCTATGTCAGTTATAAGTTGCAATGCTATGCCCGTATATTTGAGCATAGCATCCCAAGTTAAACCGGGGGTAGTGTAATAGTGTGCTGGATCTAACCCGTACGCTTTTACACACTGTTCACGAATGTTCTCAAAGACATCGGCAAGTAATAACAAATCAGTTTTCATATGAAGGTGAACATAATCATAAAGAGTTTGACAATTAAATTCAGACCAGACTTTTTGCGCATGCTCATATTCATCATCCGTTGCACAAGCGTCGTAGAGAGTACTATAAAATCTCTCTTTTGTTGGCAACTCTGTTTCATCGAGTTTACTTCGCGAATCAAAGTACTCGTAGGGGAAGATACCCTTTCGCGTTAACAATTTTATTTGTTCGCGATCCGTCACCGCACTGGCAAATACGGATTCAATATGCCATGAATCGAAACGAATAAATGAAGCGGAATTTAACCTCACTCCCCTTGACGTGTTTAGTAAAGGATATATACTTCTCCTTATTCAAAGGGAGGAGGTCAATTCGACCTTCAAAGCTTGTAGATACAGCATGAATTATAAAGTGTGCGTCATACCCGCTTAAATTGTGAAATACAATGGGTATGAGTTGGCACACTTGATAATTTAAGTTGCACGATTCATGCGCAGCACCTCGGTATTTGCCAGTAAGATGACAGTGATCGCGAACTTTTTTATCACCCGCTAGTATATTCTTCTGACAAATATGGCACACGGTTGCATTCTTAAAATCAGAAATTTGCTGAGGAGTTAAGGTATCCATAGGTATAGGGTTTTTAATTACGTTATCAATTCTCTCCCCGAATTGCCTTAACTCGTCAGCAAACCACTTGGCAGGGTCTAATTCCTGCCTTGGACACGGTACATACATAGACATTGAGTCATCGAAGCTACATTTTACATAATAAACGATACTCAACAATTTATGTCGCTGGAATATCTCGGTTTTACTTAAATTGTCTGTATCTTCTTCAGCGGGAAGAAGTAAACTTTCACAGTCGGCATAGATGACAAAAGGAACTTTCTCCTTATTTACATAATTTTTAAAAGTAACTATACAATTTTCTGTTCTCGGTAGCTTAATGCGACACACATTTTTTGGTTTACAATTTTCGTCGTGCGCATTCAATCTTTACGCAGATGAGAAGTAGTGTAAACAACGGTCGCAGATATACTTTTTACATTTCTTTTTTGACAATTGATTTGACACTAGCCGCGATAAATCTTTAATCCAAACATAGTGGAAATTCATAAAGTCAATATCGTCGTCACAATTTACATTGTCATCGCATACACTTTCATCATCATACGAATCTACTACATGCAGTAGATTTACATGTTTCTCTCTCTTCTTTGCGGTCAGATGAAGAGGGTGGACGGAGAAATTACCATTTCTTTTCGTAAGGCCGTAGACATTTACAGATATATTGTTTAACAATTAAAATTTCACAATACTTTTTAATGTTACAGGGAATTCTATACCCTTAAAATTCAATTCATTTTCGAATTCTTTATAAGTAGAAACATACTTAGTTACATTTGAATTTACGTGTGAGTGTAAAGCTGACAGCACAGCCCACTTAAAACATTCTTTGTCATCGTTTTGTACATTGATACACGCTTTCTTATTCTTAATTTGTGTAGGTAGATTGATATACGAACTCGCACGCATTGGATTAAACTTATTTACATTAATTTCTAATTTCACTATCGACACTAGGTTCCAGCTTGACCCCTTCTCATGGAACTTCTCGACCTTCCTCATGACTGGCTGCTTCATATTTGATTCAAACCAGTTCTCCAATACTGTCGTTGGAAAGATGCTACTGGATTTTGCAGTGAATGGTATTGGTTGAACTACTTCTTCTTCGTTCTGCACTCTTTTGAAGTTGGCTGTTAATACACCGTATACAACTATGGGGCCATTTTGTTTTAAAGCATCTTGAATGTGTTCTTTAAATAAAATGGCCGCATCATCCAAAGACGCACTTATGTCTAGGTGTACAATATTTAAAACAACATTCGTATACAGTCGACATTCAAATGCACTCTCACATTCAGCCCATCGCACGCGGTTATAAATGTTAGGGTCTTGTAGACCACCGCCCACTATCACTTGAGACTCGAACAATACTCGAAATCCCATTATGGATTGCAGAATGTTCACGCAACGACTTTTCTCATGCGTAAAGTACATGGACTTCAAAAGACTTGTCAGAACTTGTTCGTTGCGTGAACATTCTGCAACCCACCGCGAAACAAAATCGATTTTATTGGCGCCATTGCTCAAACTCGATAGCATCCTTGATGAGTACAATCGTGAGCTCACATTCATTAAGGATGGTGCCATAATTAGGACGCTTCGCTGGTCCCACGTTACCGGTAAACTTTCGTTTGCCAGGCATTCTCAAAACCAAAAAAATCAATAACACAAAAAAGTATTAATAACAAAAAAAATTAATAAGACAAAACAATAATATTAAAAAACTCAAAACGCACTTACAAAACTAATACACTTAAAAGCTAAATTACAATCTAAGAAAACACAAAAAAGAACAATAAAACGCTTACAAACTAAATCCTAATCTAAGTAAATGTAGCAAAAGAACAATACAATAAAAAACGCTTACAAAATAAATTATAATCTACGAGAACTCAAGAAAATGATGCGTTGGAGACCTTATTCGCGGCGATGGCGTCGGTGATGCCTCTCGCGACTGTGGTGGCGTCCCCAACACCACATAGGGTGGTGGCGTCTCTGGCCGGTGCCACAAGTACCGCGGAGGCGTTGGAGACCTGGGCCGCGGTGATGGCGTACCTAGAAGTGGCACCTCTTGACCCGGGTGCTGCAACTAAAATATATTATATTAGTACAATTTAATTATTAATAATTACTTACTTAATTATTAATACTTACATTGTACTGCGACACCACCCTCATCAGGCAGTTGAAGCACTCGCACCGCTGGTTTTCCATGTCGACCGCCTGCTGCTGTGCTGCGAGCTGAATGAGCCCTCTGCCGTGTGCTAGCTACCCTCGTAGGGTTCTCCACACCAAGCGGTTCCCCCCACTCGCGCTCTCCCCACCGTGCACTCTTACGAACGCGCTAGGCGGCCGTTGTTTGTAGCTAAGAAGATAGTTATCACCCGTCGGTAAAGCGCGAAATTTGAATTAAGATTAATTTTTTAATTTTATATTGTGAGTGGAAGTAATTTTAATAATTAATATATATTTCAATATATGATAATTTTGATAATAAATATTTATAATTAAAAATCAATATTACTAGAACTTATCTTTGTTAATTAATTAATTAGTTTATATTAGAATAAATAGACACAAAAATTAACCAAACTAATAATAATTAAAATAATATCTTTCTTAATAACTTAGCAATAATAATATTTCATTATACCTAACTATAGTGAATTAATACAAATATAAACGAATTAAAAGTGCAAAACTGACTATGAGTATACAAAAATATATATTTTTATTAGTAAGGTAAATAGATTTATAAATAACTGAACATTCGTTAATTAATAATTATCTATAATTATATGAAAAACTTTTAATATGAATGTAAATTACAAGAATACTTAAATTTAAAAAAATCTTTTAAATTATAATTATGAAAAGTATTGAAATTATAGAAATACAATTTTTTTAAAATTAAAATTAAAAAAATATCCTACTAAGTTATATATTTCCTCACTAAGTCTATAACAACTATGAATATTAGTGGTATGTTTGATTACACTTAATTTGAAGTAATATAAAATTTTATTTACACAACATTTTTTATTTACATTTTTTTTCTTTTTTTACATAAATTAAACTTCTTTTTTAGTTAAAAATGAATAGAAATATAAATAGTGTAACAAAAAAATATACAACAATTTCTATTTACATTTTTTTTCCTAAAATAAAAGTTAAGAAATGATTGAATATGATTAATATAAATAGAAATAAAAGAATTAAAAAAAACGATTGAAAAAAAATTGTCAAAATAAATATTAGTAAGAAAGAAATGAAATAAAAAAAAAAATTTTCTTGAAAAAAACCGATTGAAAAAATTGTTAAAAACATATTAGTAAGGGAGAAATGAAATAAAAGAATTTTTTTTGAAAAAAAACCGATTGAAAAAAATTATAAAAAAACATAATAGTAAGGGATAAATGAAATAAAAGAATTTTTTTTTGAAAAAAAAACCGATTGAAAAAAATTGTCAAAAACATATTAGTAAGGGAGAAATGAAATAAAATAATTTTTTTGAAAAAAAACCGATTGAAAAAAATTGTCAAAAACATATTAGTAAGGGAGAAATGAAATAAAAGAATTTTTTTTTAAAATACAACCGATTGAAAAAAATTGTAAAAAACATATTAGTAAGGGAGAAATGAAATAAAAGAATTTTTTTTAGAAAAATCGATTGAAAAAAATTATAAAAAAACATAATAGTAAGGGATAAATGAAATAAAAGAATTTTTTTTTTAAAAAAAACCGATTGAAAAAAATTGTCAAAAACATATTAGTAAGGGAGAAATGAAATAAAAGGATTTTTTTGAAAAAAATTGTCAAAAACATATTAGTAAGAAAGAAATGAAATAAAAGAATTTTTTTTTGAAAAAAACCGATTGAAAAAAATTGTCAAAAACATATTAGTAAGGGAGAAATGAAATAAAAGAATTTTTTCTGAAAAAAAAACCGATTGAAAAAAATTGTCAAAAACATATTAGTAAGGGAGAAATGAAAAAAAATTCTAAATGACTTTTTTTTTAAAAAAGAAGGATAAATGTAAATAGATTGGAACTTAAATCTATTTCTTGTTGCTCCTAACATTGTGATATATTGCTGATCGCAAACTATTTCCCGGATCATTATTTTTTTAGGTTTCCTTGATAATGGTTCAGGTTTCATTAATTTAATTTTTTTTCTATATTCCGTGTTTCTGTCTTTATTCCTTCAATTCGGCTAAACGCCTCCCTATTCTTCTCATAGATCTGAAAAAAAGGAATTTTTTTAAAAAAATTATAACAAAATAATTTTAAGTTTGAAAATATCAAAATTAAAAAATAATTCAAACTTTAATTTCTGAGCAATTTTGTTAAAACGTTAGGTTAAATTCAATTTCACTCATCAAAATATATAATACCTTTCTTTTCAATACGTCCAATGGCTTTTCCACATCTAAATTTTGATGGAACCTTGAGATAAAATATTTT
The DNA here is from genome assembly GCA_032873175.1 of Leptopilina drosophilae. Taxonomy (NCBI): domain Eukaryota; kingdom Metazoa; phylum Arthropoda; class Insecta; order Hymenoptera; family Figitidae; genus Leptopilina; species Leptopilina drosophilae. The sequence continues at coordinate 28,864,715 of CM065482.1, read as the reverse complement.
TTTAAACCCTAAATGAAAAAATATAATCAAATTAGTTATATATATATATATATATATATATATATATATATATATATATATATATATATATATATATATATATATATATATATATATATATATATATATATATATATATATACACTCGACTCTCGGATCTTTTGCATTCAGATCTTTTACACTCTCGCTTCTTTTGCAATTTTTCTCACGCACCATTTACCTTTTATATTGAATAAATAAATGACTATCAAATTGTCAAAACATTTATTTGGCGATAAGTTTGGTTATCTATAGTAAATTAGAACAGCTCCTCCATTATGTGATTAAAATTATATTTAAGTTTTAATTATTATAAATGCAAATATTAAAACTAAAACATAAATACTGTCATTAATTTACATATTTGGTTATAAATATTGTTTTTTTTGCGATACCATAGCATTTGTTTTAGTAAAAGGTATGAGAGGATTTGCTTCTGTAAATGTAAAAGATCCGAGAGTCGAGTGTATATAAAATATTAATTCATATTAGTAAAAACAACAAATTTCTTATATATAATTTCAGTGAGCGGAAGAAGACAGTTTAATAATCTAACTTTTTTTGGTTAGAAAAAACCACTCTATGAAATGTTTTTAGTTGTATTATTTCATTTGTAAGGTTACTTTAATTTCATAAACTTTATTGTACGTTTCAACTTTTAATTCAAGTAAAATTACCTTTTCTCGGATGATGTCCAATGGTTTTTCAACATTTCTAATATCCAAATTGGTATTGGCATTGACTTCCTATATAAACAAACATTTATTTTAGAAGTTTATTATAATATTAAAATATAATAAATAATAATGTGAAACAATATATAAACCAAAACAACACCAAGTATTTTCTAATGTTTGACAGGTTAGGAATATTACGCGGTGAGTCTCATTACTTTTTTTGGTTAGAAAAAACCACTCAATGAAATGTTTTTAGTTGTATTATTTCATTTGTAAGGTTACTTTAATTTCATAAACTTTATTGTACGTTTCAACTTTAAATTTAAGTAAAAAATTAATAATGAACATACGAGTAAACTAGTATCCTTTGTTAGTCTCCCGACTTCGCTTGTCATATCTGAGTTTTTTCAGTTTTGTTGGCTTTCTAAATAATAAGTTACTATTAGTTGTAGTATAAAAATTTAGATTTATTAATATAAAAATGGATGATAATATATTATATATGTAATAATAATAATTTGTAAAAAATTAATACTCACCATGTTGACTACACTGCACATTCTACACTAACACTATGTTAACATAGTTATGTTAACACTATTGAAATAAAACCAAACTTTATAAAAAAAGTTTTTTTAAACATCATTTTATAAATTATAATTTATAAATAATGTAAAAGGTGGGAAATTTAAAAAAAAGTATAATTATATGGTAATAACAGTAGTCAAAAGTAACTCTACTTTATTGAAAACGTGACTTCACGTTCTTAAGAAAGGCGCGAATGTCATTCAAATTCAAAAGTAAGTTTTCAAAAAATTGTTAAATAACTTATATTTTAAATTGTTTACTATAACTAATAGTAATTATTATAAAACAGAGATATAAGTAATAATAACAGTTTTAATAGCATACTCTACCAAATGAAAATAATATTGGAATAAAAAACAAGAAAAGTTTCAAAAATATAAATTGTCTCACTTACATTTAATGTTTATTAATAATTAATCTAAACTTAAAAGTAATATATACTTTACAAAGAATAAAAATTTATAAACAACTAATAAAATTAACCAGAAAAATGTTTAGTTTACGATAATTAATAATAAAACTTACCTTCATTAATACATAAATTGTATTAATTATGAGCAATAATTAATTTAAATTCTATGCTATTTAGTCTTTGGTAAACTCAGTAGTGTAAACAATACGGCGCCATTTTTGCGCGCGAAATTAAAAAAATTCAAGCGACTAGGCTGCTAATTTTTTGTAGCGCCATCTGTTGGACAGTGAGGAAGCTTCCACTGTCGGTAAAACAGTTTACCCGCGAAGGACAGTTTAGTTTCAAGAAAATGGCGTCCAAGCAATTTTAAATTGTATAATAAAATTCAAATCTCCTGCCAACAGCTCCGTCGGTAAAACAGATTCCTACATTGTCAACCGGGTTTGATTTAGTGACAGATACATACCCCACCGACTGTTTCTAATGTAGGAATCTGCATTACCGACTACAGGTACTTAGCCGAGATCAGAATCTGACGCAGAACCCACCTAGCTAGACTAATTATGTATGCGGAGAACACAAATAATGTATTTTAAGAACAGCAATACGGTATTGCTGTTTCAGCTATACATCCTAACCATACTTGTATGTCAAAATTAACATTATCGTTTTTTTTCAGTGTAGGAAGGACCAGAGTTAACTATTTGTTAATTAACGAAATTATTTAAATAAATTGAATTATGCATTATTATTTATCGGGTGGTCATACTAGACTAATTTAAATTGATTTCGATCATGAGAAATGGAAAAATAAAAAATAAACATGATTTTTTTCAAAATTCTTGTAAATTGTTTACTTTGAGTAACAAAAAAATATATAAACAATTAATAATTGAAACAACAGTTTCGGGTAAACTGTTAAAAAATTTATCTCCTTTTATTTAAGACCAAGAACATCAGAATCGGATAAAATTTGTAGGTTCTAGACAATTTTGAACAGTAAAGTGTAAGAATTAGGATTCCCGGGCACTCACACATCGCTGACATTGAAACCTGGTTGCCCTTCCACAAAAATTGCAATATTTCGAAAACTATTTGAGTCTCCATCGATTTTCTTTTTTGAAATGAAAGGTCAAATTATAAGGAATATTTTATTAATTGACAAGAAAATTCAAAAATCGGTTCCGCTCGGGAAAAACGGTTTCAAAAAATTTTTTTTGACTTTTTTTGGGCAAAAAAATTTTTTTGTTTTTTTTTATGTGATAGTCAGAAGAAACATGATGTAAAGTATAAGCCTTTCAAATTTTATTAAATTTCATAGAAAACTTTCGGAAATATTAAGATTTAAAAAAATTATAACAAAAAAATTCAAAATGGCGTAACTTCAACAAATTTCAAAATTTTCAAAAAATTTTTGGCACACTTGTTTCTAGTATCCAATACTACAATTTCACCCAATTACAGCCTAATCCAAAGACCCCATGCAAATCGCATATTTTCTGACGGAGTCTTACTCAATACTGATTTTCCCCAACAAAATCAATAAATTTTTATTTACTGAAAAATATGCATAATCATTTAACTATGTAATATGATTATTAAAGATAAGATAATTGAAATGATTTAAATTTAGCGTCCTTAACAAACCTCCGAATAAGCATTTTCAAGACAGATTTTTTAATTATATGCAAAAAATATTGTTAAATAATTTTTTAATAATCTTTTAGCACATTCAAGTAGTCACATAAACTCAAATACAAGAATGTGGATTTTACAAATTTCTTTAAAAGATGAACTTTCCTTATTGCTTGGCTCATAAAAAAGTAACTCTGATAGTTTTCCATAAACTTTAATTTTTTTATAATTTTAATAAATTTTTAAAGCAGATCACTTTCAGGCGAATCACCCATATATTATGTAGATTTATACATAAAAATAATTACAAATCGTATTCTTAATGACATTTTGATTTTGAATTAGACAAACACTGTGAAAGTAATTTTTATAACACTTTTAAGAATATAATTTTTGAGAAATTGGAGATTACTAAATTTATAAAAAAAATTTAAATAAAATCATTTGAAATATTCGCACAATGCTGTCACAATGGTCTTTGAACCTATTTTTTGGCGTATAGCAAGCACATAAGTATAAGCCTGATTCTTATTAATTAAAAATAGTATTTACTATTTTTAATTTACAAAAATCTTTAAAAATTGGATCAGTATTATTACTTACCCTTTTTTTATTTTTTAAATGATTGATATCAGTAAATTACCAAGTGGTAATAATTCAGAATAAATTGATGTTTTTAAAGTGCGTAAGAGAGCCTTCTGTGACTTTCTTATTGACAATATGAACAGTAGTATTTCAGATTTGGTTAGTTTCTTACAAACTCAGTACAGTATTAATTCTGAGCATTTAACAATTGTGAACAGTAACTTGAAATCTTACTTCTTAGATACATTTGAAAAGAAATGGAGAGAATGTTTCCGGATTAAAAATCGATTCAAATAAGTTTCACACAAGGTTAGAATCAGATTTGTTGTAAATTTTACAAATGATAAAGCTACTGGTGGAAGAAAACATTTGACTTTACCTCTCGAAGACTTTTCCGCGGGAAAAAAAAGACGTAGATTATTGTCAATTGAAAAAAATTTTACGGAGATTGAAATTCAAGAAGCATTCCTACGAAAATTACGCAGAACAGGAAGAAAAAAAATAGCTATTGTCATAGAAAAACTTTTACATTCGCATGTTACTAAAGATTTTCATTTTTAAAATATGTCTGATAATAATTCCTATGTGCCTTACTGTCTAGAAGAAACTATAGCTTTATCGGAACAAGCCAGATTGTCAAAATATAAATACCAGGTCATTTAACCACAGGGTAGGAAAGGGAATGTTGACATTTATCCACCATATTATCAATTACTAAATGCTAAGAAAGAATGTTATCCTTCAGAAGTCCATGTAACAGAAGGAGGTGCCAGTATTCCGATTCAGTCTCTTGCTGATCATTCTACAACTAGATTATTTAAAGACCCTAATTTATCTCTTCCACATTCAGAAAAGAATGAGAAAATCTATCTAAACATGGGATTTAAATATGGTAACAATGGATTGTCAACTAAAAGAAACTACAAGCAGAATTTTTGAGACAAAAATTTGTCTGATGAAAATCTGCTAACTACATCAATGTTTCTCGTGTGCTTAAAATTAAGGGATACATCAAATTTTTTGGCAAAATCCTCATACTGCTTCACCAAAAAGATGTATACCTATTCTGCTGAAATTTGCTAAGGAAACAAAAGAAATGACAAAATCAGAGATTAAGAATATTAAATCTCAAATTAATAACCTGAAACCTACCACAATAAATGCTGTATACGTTGTTAAAACTGTCATGAAATTAACTATGGTAAATGGAAAGGTTTGCCAGACACTTACAAACACCCCTTCAGTTTCTACATGCTATATATGCAGAGCAAAACCATCACAAATGAACGATCTGTTGCGAGTAAAACAAATGTCTGAAAAAATAAGCTTTTCGATTTTAGTCTTTTTACTTTGCACGCGCAGATCAGGTTCATGAAGTGTATTTTGCATATTGCATTTAAGCTTCGAGTTAAAAAATGGTCTGTGAAAATTTCTGAAGAAAAAGAAATTGTAAAAAAACTAAGCAAAGGATTTGTGATAAATTTAAAAGAAAAATGGGATTGAAAGTTGATCAACCACGTCAAGGTTCCGGTAACTCTAATTGTGGTAACACTTCTCGCAGGTTTTTTGAAGACGTTGGACAATTAGAAGAAATAACTGGAGTCGACAAGGAACTGATTAAAAGATTTGGTCAAATCTTGGAGATGCTTACTACTAACAAGAAGATTTCTTCCCAATTGTTCAGTGATTTCACCTTTGAAACAGAAGAGTTTTATGTAAAACTGTATCCATGGTATTAGATGCCGTCATCAGTCCATAAAATTCTATTGCATGGAGGAAAAGTCATGGGAAAAGTCATGGCGTTCTTTATTCCGGGTTTTTCGTAACGACTAGAAGCGGAATTAAACTTTTCTGTGTCAGCTTTAATAACCTCGTCGGCCAGCATTTCAATGGTATTTTCGTTGATAAACTGTTTTTAACATCCGAAAAACGCCTGGGCGGTTCACGAAAAGGTTTTGAACCTAGTATTTTAATTTCGTGCTGAATGTCAAGGGTTTTTTTGAGTTTCCCACCTTTGTGAAAAACCGACTTGTAGGTTTGAAGTATGCAGCAGATACGGACATCAATGTTCATTTGCGGAGAGGTCCGCTCGTTAGGGACCTGGCTGCAATATACAATCTTACTTGTCAAATTCTTAAGGTAACGCTCGTAGCGTCAAAAGTTGACACTAATCCTTTAGGACTACATTCAGTATCGCTCTTTTTATCTCCCTCACAGCATCGGGATATTATGGATATCGATGGGATGTTCTATGGATATCTTTTAGCTTTCGGAAGTTTGGATATCCCTGAGATATCCCATGGACGTCCATGGATATCCATTGGATATCACAGGGATATCCAAACTTCCGAAATCTAAAAGATATCCATAGGACATCTAATGGACATCCATAATATCCCGATGCTGTGAGGGCTCACTCGTACAAGAAATTTGCATACTGAATGGAGATGTTAAAATTTACATATAATTATCGTAATATTACAAATTTCTTACATTTAATACGCATATAATTTGCCTATTTAATTAACATTCATTATATATTTAATTAACATTCACATCAAGCTCATATTCATACTGATTCGTGGTTTCCACTGCACATATGTAACGTTAATTATAAATAATCACGTTATAAAAACCGAATTAAGTTCTCGCCGAAACTGATTTTATCTATTCTTGAATAATTATTATAAATTAAGTACAGTAGACAGTATCAAACTCAACATTTTTACTTTATGATTATATCTTTGAATTGTATTGAATCGTTATAACACAGAAATGTTGAGTTGTACAAAAATATATTGTTTATCTCAAGAGAATTCCACACGTTATGGTTGATTATAAAACATCAATTTTTTCATGTTATTTAATTATCAACCGACCGAAAATCTGTTAGCATTTTATACCAATCGATACAAATCTACTGTCAATTGGCAACCACCTGTCATAGATGTTGGGCCTGTTATCATTAAATTATGTTTAACCATATCTATCGCAAAATTTTTTTTGGTGGTAATATAATATAAATGATATCATTATATTGTATCATATAATTCTATAATGTATATTATATAACATATATAATATACAGTCAATCCTCCACAATGACGGATAAGCCCGAAATTTCCCCTTCTCTTATCACAACTTTTTCAGTTCTGTCCATATTGTATACATAAATATTGTTTGGGACACACTGGGAGATTTTTCTTAGAAAAATGGTATATGTATATATTATTTATTAAAACGTACTAATTATGAAATTAATTTATTGTCCGTTGGAAATTGTAAATAATATTCATATTAAAGTAATTGTGGTATTAAATATTTTAATAATTAATACAATATGTTTTTTCAATATTATTATAATATTAATAAACAATATATTATATTTTAATATATATGGTATTAGAATTATAATATACATTATACTGTTTATATTTAAAAATAATATTAATTATTATTTATTATTATTATTTATTATTTTTATTATTATTATTTATTACTAATATTAATATTATTATTATTATTAATATTAATAATATTAAATAATATTAATTATAAATATAATAAATATATTTATTTGCATTTGCTTATTTTTTATTTCTATCCTTCTAAAGAATACGGCACTGAAACTTGGTCAAATCAAGTAACGCCATCACACCATTGTGGCGGAGATTGAAACTAAACCGAACCGTCATTATGGAGGATCCTTCATTGTCAAAAACGTCATTGTGGGGGATCGACTATAATATAATATATAAAAATATATAATAAAAAAATATAAATTGACGATTTGATATTTTCATAATTCTGAATTATTTAAATAATTTAGAAGTTTAAATAAAATTAAAATTTAATGGCTTAAGAACGTTATTATTTATCTAAATTAAATTTTAATATTTTTTTCTGTAAAATTAGATTCGCTATTCTGAAATTTGGAAAACTAAGGTTATATTCGTAATCAGGGACCCCAAAATCCCCGAAGTAATAAGTTTCAAGCAAAACTAACAATTTAAAAATTTCATGTCCGCCATATTGCATACACCATTTTGAATTTTGGAAAACTAAGGTTATATTCGTAATCGGCGACCCCGAAAACCCCCGAGTAACAAGTTTTAAGCAAAATTAACTATTTTAAAAAATTCTTGTCCGCAAAAATTTAATCCGTCATTTTGAATTTTGAAAAACTAAGATTATATTTGAAATCGGCGACCCTATAAACCTCCGAGTAACAAGTTTCTAACAAAATTAACTATTTTTAAAATTTCTTGTCCGTCATATTGGATCCATCATTTTGAATTTTTTTAATCTGACTTCAGATTCGTAATCAGCGACCCCCAAAACCCCTGAGTAACAAATTTCAATTAGATTTGAGCAATTTTAAAAAACTTTGTAATCATACGTAAAATTTGGAAATTTTTTAGTCCTTCAAGCGCCATTTTAAATTCAAAATCGAAAACAAATAATAAGGGGTCTTCCATAAACCACGTGGCCCATTTAGGGGGATGGGGGGTATCAGCAAAATGCTACTCTTGACCACGAGAGGGGAGAGGGGTTCCTCTTCATAACACGTGGCTTTATTTTACATCTCTTTTCGAATTTACGCGGGCTATATCGAACGCAAACTAAACGACGGAACTAGTGATGCACGACGAGACTCTGTCCTTTCATAAATGAAAAGAGATGAAAATATCACATTCAATTGTTTTTATTTTTTTGCGAGATTCTCTGTTTTTCGAGACGAGACTCACTCTAAGTGCATCACTATAGACAGAACGCACCGAACTCCGAAGAATCGCGCTCATGCGCATTGTTGCTTCGCTTCGCCTACAGTTTGTTCCAAAAAAAGTACTCGTGCAAAAATTGACAACTACTAGCACTAGTTACGAACGATATTTTTCATAACAAGGTGCGATATGAAAAAATTAAATTAAACGTTTGAGCCACGTGGCACAATAGGGTTCAGTGTAAAACCACTCTTGAACACGCAGGGGGAGGGAGGGGTCAAAAAGTTGGAAAAAGAGGACCACGTGGTTTATGGAAAGCCCCTAGTTAGAAATTGATATTTTTGAAGTACTACTATCGGGAACACGTTTCTGAACATTTTTGTTCTATTTAAAGAATGTCATGATGGAGAAAAAAATTCTTTTTAAAAAAATTGTATTAAAAAACTTGCCATTTTTAAGTATTTTTCAAAAAAAGAAGGGTTTGTGCAGTTCCATACGAAAAGCAAATGTTGGATCACCGATTTTTCTTAAAGTTCGTAATTTTGTAGTACTTTGGGTACTAAATAACTGTGCCAAACAGTTTTGCAAAAAAAAAAATTTTTGCAAGATATTTAGATATGAAAAATCGGAAACTGAAAAAAATGACTTTTTTTGAGAATTTTTATTTCGAAAACTATTGATTCTACAAGAAAAAGTAATTTATTCAAAATTGTAGAGAAAATGTCAATTTTTTATAATATTAAAAAAAATTAAGAAAAATTAATTTTTCAATAATTTGTTTAAACAATAATTTTTTATTGTTAAAAAAAAGTGAAGGACATCATGGAATATTCTAAGAAAATTATTTTCTCAAAATTTGAACTTTCCTTAATAAGTGGTTAAATTTTTAAAGAAGTGTTTTTTGGTGTTTTTGAGAAAAAAATTTTTGAAGTTTGCGCTACGAGTTTTTGTGCGTTGCGCTAACTAAGCAGCGCCTATATCAGTGTATTTTAAAAGATGATATGACCTTTACTGCTCGCCCCGAATACATTTATTAATCATATACCTATATATTATTATTATAAACAGTTTAACAATATATTTTTAAACATTATTTTTCTTTATTAATGTAAAAAATCTTTTCCTTCACACTTTACCCAGGCTTAGGACTGGTAACATATATTTTATTTTAAATGCTGGCGTGTTTAAAAAATTTGTGTTTAATTATTGCAAACCACTTATGCATTAGAAACAATGTTTGAAAAAAAATTATTAGAAAAATGTTTTAATTTTTTAAAAAATTTTACATAAAAATAAATTATATAAGCAAATTATATAATCAAATAAATTATATAACTGTGAATACATTTTATTTCTTTATTTGAAATTGGAACAAAAGAATGGAAACTTCTTGTACCGGTGATTGTTTTACAAGATTTAAATCGTTCAGATATTTCTAATTTTATATTTTGATGGTCTTCAATGGAACAAAAGTCAAACGTAATTGTGTCAAATTTATTTTCCACTAACTGAAAAAATGCTTTAGGAGATGTAATTGGTTCAGTATCTGGTCTTCTTAAACTTTCACGTCGTACAAATCTCTTCACTATACCACCAAGTCCATCACAAGCATTTTTTCCATGTGAAGTCGCAAAAAAATGCCATTTAGCTGCTATATTAAAATCATCGAAATGATGTGTTAAATTGATAATTTTTTTTTATTTTTGTACTGCGATGCTACACCGTCGGAGAAATAATAATTTTTTTTAATTCATCTGAACTATACTTTGTTTTAAGCCATGTAATTAGTCTTTTCTGGAAAAGGTAAACAGCTTCTGTGGTATGTTCATTACATTCAGAAATTATTACAAAGTTTTCAAATTTAGCAATACTATTTTCGTCACGATCAGAACGATAAATTACAAAAGGATGTATTGTTGTTTGACTGTTGTTCCAGTGATGACTCTGTATTGCATTTTTAATAATAAAAGTATAATTTTCAAAGAAATCGCCGATTACAATGAATTCATCTATTTTTAAATTCAATTTTAGATCTTTAAAAAATTTATTTTGATTTTTAGCTATGAAGTTATGTGTTTGAAGTACATTTAATTGCTGCTTGAAGTTGTTAAGAAAATCATTCGCTTCCTGCGTGACCGCTTCTAAAGAAGAACGATCAGTATTTAACCATTGTTGATAAGTTAAGGATTTCATGTTATTTTCTAAGAGAGTTTCTTCTATTTGAGATACAATGTTTTCAATACCAGGGCAAAAATTACACTTTTTGAAATAACAATCTCTTGTTGGTTCAACAGAAATCACACTATTTAAAATATCTATATAATTTGTAACTGGAATTTCATGAAAAATACATTTTAAACCATTCAATAATAATTTGAAATTTTGATGGATTTTACATACACATACGATATGTGTTCCATGACTGTCTGCAAGAATACATTGCTTAGGACGTAAAGAAGCAAATTTACTAAATCCTACTTTTATTTCTGGATTCTCTTTTTTAAATTCTACATAAGCTTCCTTTATATTACACAAAATTAAATGTTTTTGTAACTTTGCTTTTTTACCATCTTTTTGATGAACAGAAACAACATCTTTTTGACCTGGCATGACACGACTTATTTCCTCGGACAGATAAAAATTTACAACTTTTTCTGATTCGCTATTAGAAAAACTATTACATTCTCTTGCAGGTGGATATGATCCAAAACCATATTCAGATTGAACATTTTTGGCATGTACAGCTAATTTATACGAAATTTTAAATTCTTTATGTAATTTTGCAATATCCCAAGTAAGGGGAGTAATTGTTAACCAATGGATTTTTTCTCTAACAGTTAATGCACTTTCAAATTTTGTTTTAACTAAATTGATCATTTCGCGCCCATCGTCATTCTGAATATATTCTGGATCAAATTCACTTGTAGGTGAAATAGAAGAACTCTGACATGAACACAAATTATTTTCATTATCATTGACATCAATTTCAGTACTTACGTAACTGCTTTTTGGTGGATCCAAGCCCTTTGATTTTAACAATTTACAAGACATGCAAATATACTCTCCAATATCCGGAAATTTCTCCTTACACAATGCAGTTGGCCGTGAGATATTTTTCTTTACCCAAGAATGTTGAGGAAGTTTGAAGGGATTGCAGCAAATCTTATTATTTGGCATTCTTAACACTTTCGAAAATCACAAAACCAATGAAAAATCACAAGCTTAAAAACGTCCGAAGTGCACAAAAGCAAAAACAAGAGTGACAAAATGTCATTCAGGTAAAAAATTAACCCATAGGAAGGGTCAAGTATAGGGTCGAGACGGGGGCGTTACCGCCCACATCATTGCAAGGAACCAATGGTAAAGTTTTTAAATTAAAAATCAATTAAAATTACATTATAACCATTCCTTTGAAATGTTCATAATGTATTTTTAATTTCTTGTCACATAAATTTACAGGCAGAAACTTAGGTATTACTCAGGCTAAGGCCTAAGTAAAGTGTGAAGGAAAATATATTTTACATTAATAAAGAAAAATAATGTTTAAAAATATATTGTTAAACTGTTTGTAATAATAATATATAGGTATATGATTAATAATTGTATTCGGGGCGAGCAGTAAAGGTCATATCATCTTTTAAAATACACTGATATAGGCGCTGCTTAGTTAGCGCAACGCACAAAAACTCGTAGCGCAAACTTCAAAAAATTTTTTCTCAAAAACACCAAAAAACACTTCTTTAAAAATTTAACCACTTATTAAGGAAGGTTCAAATTTTGAGAAAATAATTTTTCTAGAATATTCCATGATGTCCTTCATTTTTTTTAACAATAAAAAATTATTGTTTAAACAAATTATTGAAAAATTAATTTTTCTTAAATTTTTTTTAATATTATAAAAAATTGACATTTTCTCTACAATTTTGAATAAATGACTTTTTCTTGTAGAATCAATAGTTTTCGAAATAAAAATTCTCAAAAAAAGTCATTTTTTTCAGTTTCCGATTTTTCATATCTAAATATCTTGCAAAAAAATTTTTTTTTGCAAAACTGTTTGGCACAGTTATTTAGTACCCCAAGTACTACAAAATTACGAACTTTAAGAAAAATCGGTGATCCAACATTTGCTTTTCGTATGGAACTGCCCGTTTAATAGTATGATATGGACTTTTGAAAAATTTTATGGCTTCTTTCCACTAATTGTAGGCGTTTGAAATTTATGTTAACCACTTCAGCGGCGTGGCGTTAAATTGGCGTCGCATGAGTAGGTGACAGAAGCGACAAAAAAATGCGTAAATTGCGTTCCTATTTAAACTTAATTCCTAAATTCTGTAAACAAATTAAGTTTACCAAACCAAATGTTATTTATTATTTGAGATTATGAATCTTAAATGGATTTTTAAAAATTCAAATAGGCGGATTCAAAATTGCGAACTATTTTGGGTGAATATTGGACGACATTCGTAAAAAGTATTAAAAATTGGCTACATTAAAACCTTTTTAAAACCATTTAAGATCTCTAAAAAATAATTTTTTCTTGTCCTATTCATCTTCATTCATCTTAAATAATAAATAACATTTGGTTTGGTAAACTTAATTTGTTTACAGAGTTTAGGAATCAAGTTTAAACAGGAACGCCATTTTCGCATTTTTTGCCGCTTCTGCCACTTACTCATGGAACGCCAATTGGAACGCCATGACGCCGAAGTGGTTAAAAAGCAGCACATCTCGTCGTTGAAGGGTTAAAAGGTAAATTAGCGGATTTTTTTTGCATGAACTTGTTACTTTACTTCCCTAGAAAAATTTTATGTCAAACAACAAAACAAAATAATTTTTCCATGTGAGTAACTTATTTTTAATAAAAAATACAAATAATAAAATTCATTATATATAAAATCAACAATAAAAAACTTTAATATATATGTAAACTGTTTTGTATAGAAATTTTATACAAGAAGAATACACGTGACAGTTGTTTAATGGGTACATAGAAACAAAAGATGACGCCAAAGGAAAAAAATGTCATTAGCAATGAAAAATACACAATGTGAGACATTTCTTTGTTCAAATTGTTAAAGGAAAATTATTGTCAGTGAAAAAATTGTCACTACTCAGAACATTTTGTAGGTGAGCTAAGGTAAAAATATTGACGTCGTACTTATTTTTAAATTTGTGAACTTTAAGATCAATATGCGTTATAGTCTTAAATTAAAGCTTAAATCTTTACATGCTAGGCCATTTTGCAGTCCAAAATCGTTTAGAGCGCATAATAATACATTGAAAACCACTCTGATAACCAAAAAAACCAAAACAAATTTTTTGAGGCTTATTACCCACACTTTTTTCAACATCCTCCATTTTTTAATTTTGGCTTATGGGTTTTAAAGTGTACGATTTAATCTTAAATTTAAAACTACATAAAAGTTTTTAGCACGTCAGGTTCAGGAGAAAAAAAATACTCAGATCCTTCAATAGTACATTTTTGGGAGTCTTTACCCCCACTTTTCTCAAAATCTTTTACTTTTTTTTTATTTTTCGCATGTGGATCTTAAAGTGCACAAATAAATCAATAAAGCATTAATTTAAGACTAAATAGAATTTTTTAGCACATCAGGTTTATGAGGGAAAAATACTGAAAACCGTCAAAAACACGTTTTTTGCGTGTTTGCATTTTCCAACAAAACATTTAAAAATTCCCTTTTCTTGATGAATAATGAAAGCATCACTCCACCAGTAGACTAAGTTAAGAAAAAGTAAAATTTTTCATTAAATAATTATTCACATAGGGGATAGTGGGGCCAACCGGACCCCCTAACGGTTTTTTTACGCTTGTGACAAAACGAATCAACATTAAAAAATTTTGCAAACGATCCGGTTTGCCCCACCCCCTGGGGTAAACCGGACCCCCCATGAACAAACCGGACCGTTTGGTTTTTTATTTATAATATTGCATTTACATAATCAACGATAATAAAAATCATAAAGAATCATGTAAACAATGGTTGTAGTAATGAAAATAATAATTCGTGATTGCATTTTAATTAAATAAATATTTTTTTTAATCAAAAAATAACAATGTTTGTCATTATCAGAGAAGCAACATTAAAGGGTCTAATTCTCATTAGAAGACAATTATTTTTCATTGTAATTAGATATTTTAATGAAAGAAACATTTTATTTAAAAATAATTTTTATGAAACTTTAATTCAATGAAAATATCCTATAGCCGGTTTGCCCAACCGAAAGCAGTCCGGTTTATCCCACAGGTCCATTTTGAAAATTAATATTTGTTAAAAAGAAACGCTTTGCAAATTCATCAAAGTTTTTGGTGGTAAATATTCCTGAGTTGTGTACCTTCAAAACCTAAGACCTAATATTTCGAAATATTATACGATTTCCTCAGAATTTTCTTAAGAAAAAATTTGAAAAAGTGTAGAAAAACTAAAAAAAAACTTTTGCTCTCAGCGTTGCACTAACAAAAGTAAAAAATGTAAAATTGAAAAAAATAAGGTATACAACACAATTTTGTTTCAAATTTCTAAATAACACTTTTGACAATTTCGCCATTTCGGAAATATTGAGAGTATATATATAGTATATATAGTATATATAGTGAGTTAAAGTAATATTACCTCAGAATGTTAAGGTATGTGTGAGTATACACGTGTGTGTTGTGAGAATACATGTGTATGTATTGAGTGTGTATAGCTGAGTGTATGTATTGTGCGTGTATTTGTGAGTACATATGTGAGTGTATTGAGTGTGCATGTGTGAGTATACATGTGTACGTATTGAGTATGTATATATGAGTATACATGTGTATGTGTTGTGTGTACATGTGTATGTGTTGTGTGCATATGTTGTGAAATGTGTGACTGTATGTGTATTACATGGTCAGTGTGTGTTAACCCATTAACGCCTGAATGCACTGGATTTTTAGTCTGACTTCAGTCTTAAATATCTTCTAATAAACATATTATTTTCTCTTCGTTAAATAATTTTTTTTGCATTAAAGTGTCCTCTATCCGAATATGATATTAGAAAATTAATAAAAAATTGTTTAACAATATTTTTTTGCATATAATTAAAAAATTGCATGATTTTTTAAAGGTTTTTTATTACAAATTCTTAACTTTTTAAGTCAAAAAATTTTTTTGACATCTAATGTTACCATAAATCGTGCACTCGATTGTTATACATTCAAAAAATACATTGACTTTTTAAATTTAAACATTTGATTTGTCCAAATGGCGCCTAAAAACTAATTTTTTTTGAAAATTTGAAATTTGATGCTCGATATACATTTTTTTTAAACTGTGGCTTAAAAATGTTTACTCGGGGGTTTTCGGAGTCGCTGATTACGAATTTGATATTAGTTTTTCAAAATTCAAAATGGCGGATCCAATATGGCGGACGAAAATTTCAAAAATTGGTTGGATTATCATACAAATCCGCACACAGGGGTTTTTGGGGTCGCTGAATACGAATCTGATATTATTTTTCAAAAATTCAAAATGGCGGATTCAATATGGCAAACAAAAATTTCAAAATTTGGTTGGATTCTTTTATAAATCAGTATTCAGAGGTTTTTGTGGTCGCTCGTCGTGAATCTGATATTATTTTTCCAAAATTCAAAGTAGCGGATGTAATATGGTGGACAAAAATTTGAAAATTCTGTGGGATTTTTTTTAAATCCTTACTCAGGGATTTTTCGGCGTCGCTGATTAATTGTAAAAAGGATTTTAGTTTTTTAAAAATCAAAATGGCGGATTTAATATTATGCAATTATTATGCTAATAATTATTACATTTTATTATATTTATTTAATAAAATATTTAAATTATAAAAAATAATGAAAAAATTATAAAAGTGAATATAACAATAAAAATTAATAACTATTTATTAGTAACAAGTATTTTTTAATGTTAATGACGACAAATTAATTGTTTGATATAAATTAAATTTTTTCGCCACTCTTTTACATGTAAAGTTTTTATCATTTTGAAAAATTCGCACATTTTTCGTTATAATTCTCTTTTCTTTCGCCAGGTGGTAGAGATGTATTTCTCCCGCTATGTAAATGCATTATGAAATACAAATGAGTAGGAATCTGTTGTTCTTCAAATAATCAAATCCTCAAATTCAAATCCTCGAGATATATAGAAAATCCCACTAAATACACTAAAAATAGCTTCTGTTAAAATTCTTAAGATTTTAAAATTTGTAGTTGAAGGTTTTCTGTTTTAAAAGAGAATTGAGAATTGAATTGAGAATTGAAGGTCAGGAAATAAAGAAACAAAGGACATTTTTAGTGTAGTTAGAGCAGGGTTCTTTCGATTAAATAGCATCATTCTTGAAATTATCCGCCATATTGGATCCGACATTTTGAATTATGGAAATCTCACGTCAGATTCGTAATCAGTGACCTCGAAAACCCCCGAGTAACAAAAGTTATAGAGATTCATAAATGATAAAGTCTAAATTAATAAATTGTTTATGAAATTTGTTTATAACAAATTGCGTTTGCTTAATAGCACAATTCCATAATTTAAATTATCTGTAAAAGTGAATTTTAAGTACTTAACAATAAAAAAATTTACATTCATTAAAATAAACGTTTTCAATTAAAAAGAGTACTTTTTTCATTTGTTAATAACAATATAAATATGTAAGCAAAGTAAAAATTAAATATTAGTTTTTACTAACCTTTTACAAATTTAAATAGAATTATTTATAAAAATATTTTTTTTGAAATGATTGAAAATTGTTGGCTTTACGCTATTTTAAACATAAGCACGTGTATATTCTGGCAGAATCTGCCAGGATACTGAGAATTTTGGTCATTTTTCGTCTAAAAAATTGAAAAATAACGTTTAATAATGAATTTCAGCTTACTGGTCAACAGGGAATAAGTTTCTACGACACCTAGAGAAACAAAATTATGAAAATATAAAATATATTGTTTTTAAATGCGTGCCAGGAAACTGAGAATTTGTCTGACCATATGTCAATTTCGACCACAAAAGACACAATTTTAGTTAATTGAACTGCAAATTAGGAATTCATGCGTTATCATCTTTAGTTAAGCTAGAATGAAACCTAAATGAGTCCTAACCTACATTTTCAGAGTCACTATAGGGTTTAAATTTCGACTCAGGAAGTGCTTGGTGAGATAACCTTTTATGGGGTTGGTAAATTAATAACTCATAATTAAAATGACAATTATTTTTCTATAGTATAATATTGTAAAACTAATTTAAGTCCTAGTATTCCTTCTAGCTAATAAAGGAAAATCACGAGATGTAATTCACTTGTCATTTATTTCACAATCCATACAATTACTGGTAACTTGACATTTTAATATTTAATTTTTTGAATTTTGACATGTAAAAACAAAATAAATCTTCATAGTGGCAAAATAATTTCTTACTAAAGATCGTCGGAGCGAAAGGAGGAAATTTATAGGACACGACAAATGTATTTTAACGCAAAGGGGGTGCGAAGAGATCTCTACTGAATCTCTGACAGGATTCTCGGAACAGTCGCGAAGAAACGTGGCGGGGTTGAGATGGTAAAAGCGGATAGAAGGAAGGAAGATGACTGCTCGGTTGAGTAATGGATCAATTTATTTGCCGGCTGTAGGTACCTTCAGAGGGTAGGTACGTAGATAGGTATATAGTAGCATATAACAGGGCAGAGAAATGGCCCCGTGGATCCCCCGGGTGTCAGATAGAAAGATGTGCTACGGGATGCGGGCCGCCAGGAGACGACGATTTCACTATCCTTTTCCTTCTGGAGCCTTTCTGATTGCATCTCTTTCTCGCCCGCAAAAGATCGTATTTATTTCCGTGCGTCTTGTGGCGGGAATGGGGTGATCTATGTTCCATCCCAGACACATCTCATTTACTCTCCGAAGCATAATTCCTTAACACTTTTTTGGGAAAAGTGCTCGTAAATCTTGGTTATGCCACCCAGGGTCGTACGTCACTTGGCACGGGTACGCTACTTCAGTCCTCACACCTCCATCCTCATCCTTTTCACCCCATACACTCAGCACTAGCTGACTAGCTCGCACTTTCCTTCTTTTTTGACAGTTATTTCATCTGAAACAACTGGGAACGTTTCACAACTGTCAGATTCTTTTCTCAACCTTTTCTTGAGATTTATCTCTTTTTGTCTTACCAAACTCTCTCTCTTTCTTTAAAACTCTTTCAGACAATGAATTGCTTAATTGGTGTCACTCACAGGGATAATTTAGGTTGAATATAGGCATCGATCGGTAAACAGACATATAGGTTCGTTAATAAAAGATAGTAATTAAAGTGATAACGAGTACAAATTTATAATAATTATGCAACTGTATGTGGATTAATTGAAGCAGGGAGATTTTCCTTTAATATTATTATCGATTTTCGTGTCTTGAACTTAGAATCACTGGAACAAATATTAGTTTGTTCTACAGTCAATTCACGGCACAACTAAAAATAATAAACTCGTAACATAATTCAAAAAATAAGTGGCGCCCATTTACTTAAGCTACTTGAATGTATCTTTTCACAAAATGCTCACATTATTTGGGGTGCCAATACAATTTTTGTCAGCTCTTTGACTCTTCAATTTAGCTTTTTCTACTCGCGTCAGGCTTACTCATTTGCCTTGAAAAGTGATGGTGGCTGCCAAAATGCTTGGCAATGTTGTGATTATCTAAAACTATCAATAGTGGTCCACTATTAGTTGACAATATTTTACCAATATTGGAAATGTTGGCTCCTAATATTGGCCCATTAATAAACCAAATATTAATTTCCCACAGGGTATAATTAGTTTTAAATACTTCAAATCCTATTTTCTATATTCTTTCTGTTGATTATAAATTTCTTAAGGATATATTTAGTTGCTAAAGTAAATTGCTATTTATATTTCAGTCAGTGTCACACATATAGTAGGTATAATAATAAAAAATTTGAAGAAGTAATGAGAAATATAAATTCAAGATAAATTATTCCACTCTTGACGTAATAAAGTGAAGTTTTTTAATTGCACAGGTTTCATGTTTCAATGAATTTTTATTATTATTTCGTATTGCTTTGCAATATTTACGCGTCACGCAATTGCATGATTCCTTTAACGGTGCAATAGGGATACTCTTCAGAGCTACAATACACGGTTCCCTAAAATAATTATGAAAGTTTTTGGTTAATAATACATCCTTTCATTGTTGTTGTTCGTCGGTAATGTAGAAAAAATCTTTTTAAAAAAATGTTAACATTCTTTGTTAAACTCTTGGGTGATTTACGTAAAAACCTTATTTTGGATAAATACGATATCCTAAGTCATCTAAACAGTTCTGTATTCTATTATATTCACACACGACTGTCGTGGTACATTCATATACCACAAATCTTAGTATGTAGGGGAGACCGGGGCGTAATGGCTTAGGGGCGTAATGATTAACTTCAATTTATTCAAAAGTGATAAATCATAGTAATTTCGGTCTCTGGTCAAAATAATGTACTTGGTATACTAAAAGTTTGTACCAAGTTTTATTGTTATTCATTCATTATTGTAGAAAATACGGTAGAATAAATAATTTTTACACTTGAATGTAAATTTTTAGTTTTTGTTTTTTGTTATATCTTTTTAAAAATAGCTTTAAAAAAATAAAATTCGGTTTGGAGATTGAAACATTTGTTTTTTAAGAACAATTGTCTAATACTACATCGCGACTATGAGATATAAAAAAATTGTTGTAAGTGAAAATTAAAGAAGTATGCAGAGCTGATTTATTCATTAAAATTGTAGACATTGAGAAATTCTTGACGTAACTCACAAAAAATCGAATTTTCATTAAGCGATAACTTTTTAAACAGTTTTTTTAATGTTTGGGATTTTTTGTCATTTATCTATAGGTTGTGAAGGGTAGAAAAAGTAAAGTAGAAAAAGACAAGTGTGCCAATTATAATATTCGAGCTAATGAGCTGCTTATAACTGTAATTGCATGTTCACCTCATTAATTATCTTATAATACTTGTTGAGCGCTCATTATTTCAAATTCGCCCATATATTATTTACATTTTTAGGTATTCAGAAAAAGAATTATGAATGGTAGAACATTGTACCACTTAAAACATCTATGAAATCGTTCTGCGAAAACGCGCAACGAGTGCGTAATTCGTTGTCAAAAAATGGTTTTTTGACGAGCACAAGAAATCACATTTAAAAAAATGTATTCACGTTCGTGTTAAATCTTGGTTTAGTGTTAATAAATATGTGTGCAAAATGCTCACCCCTAAAAATTATATTTGTGGTTGATATTGAATAATTACAACATAATGTTACATAGTCAATTATAGTGACATTTTAGGGAAAAATATATTTGAACTATATCGCGTGTAGATGTTTGTAAGTTTAGGTAGATAAAGGAAAATGATTTTTGAAGGGTTGTAAAATATTATAAATTCTTGAAGATTAATACGTTTTACCTGCACTTATAACCATAAATTAAATTAAATTAATTAAATTTAAAAAAAAAATTTTTTAATTAAAATTAAATATACTTCTATTTGGTCGAAGAATAATAATTTATGGTAAAAAAAATGTGCCACTAATTTGAAAAATAATTTTTTTCACAACAAAACGTTCCCATTTCGTGAGATGTCCCCATATTCCTATGTATTTTTGCCAGCTGTATCTGAAGTCAGAATTGACAAATTGGTTCTTTCTTTTGAGTTATACTCAAAAACCAAATTCAAATAAAAAACCGGACAAGTGCGAGTGGAACTCCTACTAAAACCGAGGGTTCTGTACCCGTACTGAATTTGTCTTGATGTCTAAATATAAAAATATATATGAATATAAATCTGCGGTTCACTAGGTCAAGAATTGTAACCACCGGGGATGAATACACGTTCTTTTGACTAAATTTTTAAAAATATCAATTTTTTCGTTGAGAATCATATGAAGATCAACTTCAAATATTGTTGCTATATTATTCCTAAAATCTACAAATTAAAATAATACATCAGTTAAGTAATGCTAGTAATGCTCCACTAAGCTAAGAATTATAAGAGCCAAAGAAGTAAAATATTTTTTTTTACTAAATCGTAAAAAATTTATAGTTTTTCGCTAAAAAAATTTAAAGATCAACTCTAATCCTTTTCCCTGTATTTTTTTCTGTAATGTACACGTAAAAATAAATAAAAATGACCAACGCCAGTTCACTAGACTAAGAATTGTGAGAACTAACATATGTATAATTATTATCCAAAATTTTTAAAAAGATTTTAGGTTTTCGCTGCAAACACAATGAATAGGGGAGACTGGGGTAAACCCGCTCACTTTTTTTTAGAACGATAAAAACTTAGGAAATTATTCTCTAAATCCAAATTAATTCATATAATTATAAAGCTTATGATTTCTATTAACAAAATAAAAAAGAATTTTTGATTTATCTTTCTTAGTTTTACTTAGGGAAAATTTTTAATACACATATACCAAATTTCAAAATCACAATTTTCCTGGGTAAATCCGCTCACCCCTCGGAGTAAACCTGATCACTTGATTTTTTTAAAAATTTAAGGTAATCCCGACAGTTTTATTTTGTATATATTAAATTTCTCCTTATTTCCGTCTTCAGTATGATTTATTAATGATAAATTATGAGTTCTATCAACAATAAATATTGGTTTATAAATAGTAAGTATAGATTTCATCAACTGCAACTGTGAAATAAACGAAGGCAACAAACTTAGATTTGTCTTTTTTAGCCGAAAAAGACAGCGACAAATTTTGATTATTTGTTTGTGTTATTTGTTAGAACCGTTATAACCTAATAATCGCTAATAATGACTAATATAGACATGATTCTGCTCAATGTTGACAACAAATATTGATAGTTTGACACCATCTGTTGAAAAAAATCGCCACAAATCGCGAAATGCGGGACATTCAAAATGTTAAATATTCAACTAATTACCTAATAATTCAATAATATTGTTAGAAAATGAATAATATTTATCTTTTAATAAATATTTTTAATATTAAAAATTTTAAGATCGCCAAAAAAAGAAATACTGTTAATACTGATTCGGCTTCCTAGACAAATTTATTAAGTGAGCGGCTTTACCCCGAATGTATTTCTTAAATTTCAGAATTAATTTAAATGAATCTTTTTGAAATCAAACAAAACTACACATATATTTTGAAAAAGGACATCCAATAGCTTAAAAAAAAATTTGTCGAATTAATTAAATCTCAAAAAGAATAATCGAAAAACTTAAGAATCCGAAGATCATTTTTCTTTTTTTGCACTTCTAAAAACAATTGACGGCCTCAGATTCTATGACGAATTCATGAATCTAAACGAAGGTTCTTTAACATTAGTTGTATGTTAAGTACTATTCACAGTACAAATATCTCCATCTTAAGTTGAGTTTAAAGCGTCAAATCGCTAGTGAGCGGGCTTACCCTGTGCACGGGTTTACCCCAGTCTCCCCTATCAATTCTAATCATTTCAGCTTTATTTTTTCTGTAATCTACACGTGTCCACTAGGCCAAGAATTGTGTGAACCAGCAAGGGTTAAAGAATTTTTGAGCTTGCGAAAAGAGATTTTAGTTTTTCGATGAAAACACCATGAATTCAGAATTTTGAAAATGGCTTTAAATTTTAAGATATTCAAGAAAATCTGCTAAGAAAAACAAATTAAAGTCAAGAAATTTAACTTATTGTGGCTAGTATACTAGATTAGTGTATTTTTATTAGCGTGTGCACTCAGAAAAAGAGTTGGCTGCTATAGCCAATTAAATAGTTGCTATAGCGCGATCCAATTAATTGGATAGGGCAACTATTTCTTGGTTGATACATCCAACTTTTTAGCTGCATTACCTGCACAGCATATTACTGCATTACATACATAGCTGGGGTACCTTTTCGCATGGAAACAGTATCCAATAGTTGGATGTGCTAACTAATTAATTGGATCGCGCTATAGCAACTATTTAATTGATTATGGCAGCCAACTCTTTTTCTAAGTGTACTGTTTCGTATTCTAGTTTTTCAGCACTTTTAAGTGAACTCAAAAATTTTGAGTTTCTTTAAGAATCTGACTTTAAAATTAATGTCAAAAACTACATGGGAATCCATTAGTATAGTGTCATAGCAAAAAATTATCTTTTTTGAATACTGACTTTAAATTCGAATTCAGCGGGAAAAAATACATATAAATATGCTTTTGTAGCGTTACAAATTGTTTTTTATTTTTAGGGTTCCGTACCCGGTAGGAACCCTATTGGAACGTTTACAAAAATTACCATGTTCCGCCCCTAGCGCTCAAAGTTTTACACCTAGAGAGCTAAAAATTAGAACACTTGTGTATTTTAACGAGTAGATTATAATATTATATATTTTGGCCGTTTTTCGCGAAAAAAATAGTGGGAAATTTAATTTGACTGGAGAAATTATGATTAGCAACCATTAACTATTTCATTATAAAAATATTACCATTTTAAAACTGTGATTAAACTTTTATCATCAAATAATTAATTTTTTATTTATTAAAATGCAGAAAACAATGTTTGTCAATTATTTGTAGAAATTTAATTATAGTATTATAAGTTAATCCTAAATTTCGACCAGTTTTTGTAGTTATAGTAAAGTCAAATTCGAACTAATTGTATCATAATTGCTTAAATGTAGCTCCCCTGTTAAAAGTATTTGTAAAAACAAAAACCCGTCGAAGAGTATTTTCATAAAATATGTGAATTTTTGTAGCCATTTGTAGTTTTATTTATCGTTTATTCTTATCAAAAAAATGTATATTTGATGAGAAAATATACACCTGGAAAAATTTGGACAAAGATGGAAAAAGCCGGATAGTTTGTTACACAAAAATAATAATAGACACTCTGTTTAACTTTTGCCTTTGCAATGCTCTAAACATCCATAATAGTTAAACCTAGAATTAAAATAACAAAACTTTTTACTGTCTAAGTTTTTACCCAGTAGCATAATGCAAGTATCGTTTCACAGGTATTCTTGAATTTATGTAGTATGAATTTTATCATAAAAAATCTCCATTTTCAATCTCCTTTAAAAATAATTTTAAAGCTATGAATTAATATTTTTTTACATTGTTTACCATTCATCGTTTACCATTTTTAATATTTTCGAAGTTTTGTAATTGAAAATTGTTTGATTAATTGGATAAACAAATTATTCTAAATTCCATTATTTTGACGTCAAAAGTTTAAAAGATATATATTAAAAAACAAAAAAATTAAAAATTTTCCATTTTTTAAATGATTAGAAAAAATTGAATACCTCCCGTTCTAATTAATATGTTTAAAATCTGTAAATTTATTGTTTATATATATATATCTCTCACAAAAAACAAAACTGATTATTTTACTGCAATCTATCAAAATGTAAAAATTTTTTGCCAAAAATAATGTCCTACAACCAAGATGTAATATAAAAATGTTTTCAAAAAATTAAAAAAATCGAAATTTTTCAAATTTTATATTTTTTAATGAATTGCTTTTAAATGATCTATAATTCATTGTTACATGTTATTTGGTCAAATTTTGGCATAATTTTTCCAAAAATTGTCTCTTACAAAAAAAATAATTTTTTTTAAATTTTCCGAAAACATTATTATACTTACATCTGAAATATGGAATAGTATTTTTTGCTAAAGTATGCTAAAAAGTGACTAATTAACATGTTATACTCAATTATAGATCGTTTAAAAGCAATACATTAAAAAATCTAAAATTTTTAAAATTTCGATTTTTTGAAAACATTTTTATCTTTACATTTTAGTTACAGGACCCAATTTTTGAAAAAATTATACTAAAATTTGACCAATTAACATGTAACAATCAATTATAGATTATTTAAACGCAATTCATTACAAAATATAAAATTGGGATATTTGCGATTTTTTTAATTTTTTAAAAATCATGTTTATATTTACATCTTAGTTATAGGACATTTTATTGGCAAATCTATTATAGAATGTTACTAAATATCATGTTATACTCAATTATACAAAGTTTGAAAGCATTTTCTTAAAAAAGGTAAAATTTGAAAATTTCTGATTTTTTAATTTTTTGAAAAAATTTAATATCTCCCGTTCTGATTAATATTTTTTAAATCTGTATATATTTAAAAACCTTCCTTGGCCTAAGGTCAAACATTCTGCCAAATTTGGTTTCAAACGGTTGAACCGTTTTTAAGTGATTCGCGAACAAAGATTCTGTGACATACGGACATACATACATACATACATATACACACACATGTGTATTACAAAATAAATATATATTTTTGATCCGAGTTCAATGTTATTTTATTGTGTTGTAGTTGTTATTAATAAGAAAATCAGGTATCGTATATTAACCATATCATATAAATAAAAAGGGAATTGTTTATGTTAAATTAATAATCCAATTTCGTTGTTATGATGAGTTTTTTGTTGTCCTGGCAATTAGTTTTGTTATAATATTAAGATTCAACAAAGTTTTGTGTTTACAAAACATTCTAATTGGCAAGAGAATAAAAAACTTAATAAAACAAATTGGATTCTTTGTACAATATTAACAGTCCTTTTTTATCTTGTTTGCGCAAGCGCGAATTCTAAACGCTGTAGTGCGTAGTAGTTAGTATGCTCTAAAGAGACCTTAAATTAAGACCTCTTTAACGCCTTATAGATAGCGAAAACGGTCTTATGTAGACCCTATACGATCTAAAATCGAACCTGTAACAACATAACTAAAGCCTCTTTAGGTTCTCCTAGATCCTTTATAAAGTAGGTCTTAGCAGACTTTGATTCGACTCTAAATTTCGACTCGGGGCCCCATCCAATTAATTGGATCGCGCTATAGCAACTATTTAATTGGCTATAGCAGCCAACTCTTCTTCTGAGTGTATGGATATATGTGGACGTCCGCATGAAAAGGGACCACTTTGTCAGTTCTAGATTCCGAGATAATCGCAATTAACTAATTTTGAAAAAAACTATCAAAAATTCTTTTATTCTTAATCTACAGGGTCTAATACGTCGAATTATGCATTTTTAATTAATTTATTGACACTTTAAGCAATTTATTTCATTACGTCTTAAGTCTTAAGTATTCAGTCTTAAGTTTTTCTTAAGTTCTTATGTCCTAAGACTTAACTTCGGTATAAGAAGGTCTTAAGTCCTAAGTCTTACGTCTTAACAACCGTTGCCATGGTAATGGTTGTCATAACAGCCGTTGCCATGGCAACCGTTGCTATGATAATAATGGTTGTTATAACAACCGTTGCCATGGCAACCATTGCTATGTTAATGTTTGCCATAACAACCGTTGCCATGTCAACCGTTACTATGGTAATGGTTGTCATAACAACTGTTGTTAGGGTAATGGTAATGGGTAATTTACATAGTTCTACAATTTTTGTATATTGCTAAAAATAAATTATTAAATTCTTAATTTGTTAAAGTTATACTTTTTGATAATATATTTTAAATCACTTCTATTCCATATTTTCATTGAAAACATATGCGACATGAAAATACTCGAAAGTACTTAAAGAACCAATTACTTGATTAAAATTTTTAAACAATTAATTCAAAAAAAAAAATTTCTAAATAAATTATTATTTATTTTTTTTATTCATTCATTATCATTTTTGTCATTTTAGGCCACGAAACCCTATGATGTAGGCGCGTTGCGCCTGCTTCTCTGACTGATTTTTTGAGTATAACTTAAAAAAAGAACCAACACGCAGAAAATTTCGATTGGAAATTTTAGAGTTTAGTAGTAGTAATTTAGATTTTATTCCCAAACTTGTCTTCCTTTTCGGCTCCAGGATAAAAAACATGGAAATGAATGGTAAAAGATTTAAAGCCAGTCAGTAGGCTTAACATGTTTTCGTTCTTATGCACACTTATACGCGGAACAAAGCAGACTGAACACATTGATAGACGCTTCTGGGCGGAGTCCAAGGCAAGTTAAGTGCCTAGTCTTATACTGCCCTATTGTAAAAAGTGACGTAGAAATTGACATAAAAAATGACGTAAAATATGACGAAAAATTTGACGTAAAAAAGGACGTAATTTTTTGGGATAAAAAATGACGTCATTTTTTACGTTAATTTTCAGTCACATTTAGAGTCTGCTTTTTATTTCAAAAAATTTTCATTTTCTTTGTTGTTGGAGAGAGAAAACTGTTTTTAAACAGTAAACTATTTATATCGTAAAATGAAAAAGCAGCACGTGAAATAATTAATTTTTTTTATTAAAAAGTTAAGCACTTCAACTTTAACAAAACTTGTTTACACAAAGTTATATTAATATTTAAATAATAATTAAATAAATTTGTTCATGCACATTATTAGAATTATTAACAAATCGATTTTTATTTTCTACATTTTTTACCTCTTCAAAAATGGAAGGACAAAAAAGTTTGATCGATTTTTACTGAACCTTTTAACATTTCTCTTGAAAATACTGTTTAAAGTTTTTACTTTTAAATTGCGAATTTGGTGATTAACTGTTTGTTATTAAAGAGTATTTACTATTTTCGTTTAACAAAATTCCCGGGTTTTCCCGACTTTATTAATAAACTTTATTAAAAAATTAAAAAAAATTTATAAGAGTTTCTATTTTTTTGACGAGTTTTGAAATTTTTTTTTAAAATAGTTTTAATTGAAAATTTGGAAAATAATTAAATTAAGCAAAGAATTTTTTCAATATTTTAAAATAATATTTTAGGTTTACAATTATAATTGAAAAATTGATTATTCAATTTGATTAAAATTATATTGATCATAATAAATATCTGCAAAGAATTTTACTATTTATATAAGAAATTGAATCCTTTAAAAGACTGTTATTATGTATGAAAATAATTAATGCAAAGAATTTTATTACAATTTGTAAAAATGATAAGCATTAATAATTATTTATTTTACTTAATAAGTAATGAAAATTTAATTTTCTAAAAAAGTAAACAAATTCGAAGCAATAGAATCCAAAAATTTGCGGAAATTAAATTTTATTAAAAAACGTTAAATGTGTATCTTGTTTTAATTGAATGTGACTCTTTATAAAATTCTATTACTTATCAATTATTAAATTAAAATACTTTTAAATTTCTATTTCTTAAAAAGTTACTAATGAAATTCTTTAATAAATTTAATTATTTTTAGTTGAATTTAACTAAATTTATATTAATTACATAATTCCTTTTTAATTTCTTTACAAGCTTTTTTTGATGCATACCACTCACATTCTATAATAAAGCAAATATAACTTTTTAGATTACCAAAATACAACGTAATATTTAAACAATTCATTTTGTCACATCAAACATACAGATTGTGGAAAATATGCTTTCCACATCTAAGGTGTTCTTTTAAATCAATATACATAAGAATTTGGTACAGGGCATAAGTATTCTTTCCCATCCTTTAACATGTGAACGCATATTGTCGAAAGTTCAATAATAGGAATGTCAGATTCTTCTGTATCAATGTTTATAATTGTTTGAAATGCGTTATAACAGTTTTCGAAAGTACGGGCTGTATAGATTTTTTTTACTATTGCAAATTCAAATTTAGTACGTGAATCCATTACAAAAAAGATAATTTTAACATATGAAAGATCTCGCAATTGAGCAAACGTATTATCTGATCTTTTATTACTCGTTTTTGATGACGTAAATAAACATCCATTTTTAACAATTTTATGAAATGACAGCGCAATTTCCGACAAGGACAATTTTACTTTCCAAGTCTGATCGACCGAGCATCCACTACCAAAGTATCTCGCTGTAGAAGTCTTAATTGTTTTTTGAATCATGGTTGTACCGCTGTTATTATAAAAATGTTTAACTGTGTATGAGCAATTAGGATAAATACAGTCACGCAAACTAAGCATGCAGTATCGGAGACTAATGTGTCGACATACCTGATTATGTACACCTTTTGCCGCGTGTATGACTTTTAATAATTGACCGTTACCGGATTCAAATGCGTACGCATTATGAGACCACAGAGGATCCCATTCGAATACACTTCTTGCTAAATGTAACAATAAGTGAACGTTGAATGTCATGGAAACTTTGGAATAAATTATTTCCGTCTGAGCAACAAACTCATGCAAGAGTTGATCCGCAAAATCGATATCTTCAATTTGAATGTCTTCTTTTAGTAACAAGTAAAGGGCTTCCACAAACAACATCCAATGGCAAAATAATTCTTTTGGTAAGACATTCTTTAAAATTATGGGACTATAAAATAAAATCCAATTCTCCCACTCTCTTGATTTCCAAAAAGCTTTTTCAGATAATGGACGTGTTAATCTTATAATTTGATGTGGAACTTTAAAATTAAGGGGCTTTCCATAAACCACGTGGTCCTCTTTTTCCAACTTTTTGACCCCTCCCTCCCCCTGCGTGTCCAAGAGTGGTTTTACACTGAACCCCCCCCCCCTCACCCTATTGTGCCACGTGGCTCAAACGTTTAATTTAATTTTTTCATATCGCACCTTGTTATGAAAAATATCGTTCGTAACTAGTGCTAGTAGTTGTCAATTTTTGCACGAGTACTTTTTTTGGAACAAACTGTAGGCGAAGCGAAGCAACAATGCGCATGAGCGCGATTCTTTGGAGTTCGGTTCGTTCTGTCTACAGTGATGCACTTAGAGCGAGTCTCGTCTCGAAAAACAGAGAATCTCGCAAAAAAACAATAAAAACAATTGAATGTGATATTTTCATCTCTTTTCATTTATGAAAGGACAGAGTCTCGTCGTGCATCACTAGTTCCGTCGTTTAGTTTGCGTTCGACATAGCCCGCGTAAATTCGAAAAGAGATGTAAAATAAAGCCACGTGTCATGAAGAGGAACCCCTCCCCCCCTCTCGTGGTCAAGAGTAGCATTTTGCTGATACCCCCCATCCCCCTAAATGGGCCACGTGGTTTATGGAAGACCCCTAATTAGTGCTTTATCAATGTCTTCTATTTTTGATTTGCAGAATACCCCAGACTTCTTTGCGTTACCAAACCACGTAGTTGCAAATTGTTTTGCTATTCCTGAACAGCAGTGCATACTATCTACAACTACACCGTGAATAAAATTAAAACCAACTAGATTTATAAGGTGAGAGTATGCCTTAACACCGAAAACAGGTATTTTTTGTTCAACTGCACTTTTCATAAACTTTTCTGTTTGTTTAACTGTTCTATTCTTCGGAACTTTTTTTTGCAAAGGATATTTTGTGTTTCCGGAACGTGGATTGTTAGGATCACATTTTACCGATTCGCCTGGATGTAGGCATAGATGACAGCCATATTTCCCATTAAATTGTACAAATCCTAACATTGGAGCGCGAGCGAACGAATCTACACAACACACTAATGGAAAGATTTTAATACTGCGATCATTACCACTTATTTTACATGATACTCCTTCCATTGAAAGCTTGTTCATAGTTTCTACGAATGGGTCAAGAAAGACTTGCATGTTCGGTTTGTCTTTACCAAACCAAAGGCCTACGACTATAAGCTCCTTTGTCCGTACATTATATGGTAATTCATTAACCATTAGATATATGGGCCATATGGAGTAAGATGAACTAGTAAAAAGTGGTGCACCGTCAGTATTAAAAATAACACTTGCATAAGAATGTTTATCAGAATCATTCAATTTTTCAATAAAATTTCGATAATGCTTCCCATCATAAATGTCACGAAAGTGACCTTTTTCATGCGGCCTTTCATTAATGATATAATTGTAATAAGTACTATTTGATTCCAATAATTTTAAAATAGGTGTACTCGGATCTATCGTAACGAAAAAGTCTTTATGTTTATAATCGGCTACCTGAATTTTTGTCTTGCACACGCCACACTTCACAAACTTGTCTTTACGTTCGAATTTTCCAACGTACGCACCACAATTGGTACATGTCGCATGAAGTTGCATACAATCTTTGGGATGAAACAACTTGTCTATCAAATATCGAGTGTTCGGTAAGATATGAAAAGAAAACATACAATTAATAAGCATAAACAAATCAGTGATTTGTGTTAATGATAATGCATGCACTAAAGCGTACTTTACAATCATAAATATTATTTCTCCAACACTTTTATCAACTGGGACAGTAATCGGATTTTCGAAATCTTTCATATTTAACATGTCTTTAAAAGACTTAAACGGTTGTTCTGTAGATTCGTCATCATCTTCATTTATTAAGTCAGCATCATTCAAAGTATCCATAAAGCATTCAGCTTCTATATCGTCCTAAAATAAAATTTATTAATTAACTATTGATAATAAAATATTGAATTAAATATATAAGCTTGAGATGTTTTAAAAAAGTTGAATATACAAAACTTATGTTAAATTTTAAAGGTACGTCTGTACATTTAAAATATACATCACGGACGTATATTTTTACCTAGGACTACAAAAAATAATTTATTAAAAAATTGTTCACTTTCAACATGTTTCCCCATATATTATTATTATTCGTGACAAATATCTGTTTCTTGTGTAGTATACTAAAAACTATAAAACGATATGCGACTTGGTGTATGAAAAGATACATTACCTCTACAAATTTTGAGTCATTTTTGTTCTCAATGTCGTCAATATCCTCTGCTAGGTTTTGTACAATTTGATGAATATATCCAATACTGTTTTCTTCTTTCTGAAGTGAGTCAAGCTGAGTATTTACTAGTTCCTGAAAACATATTATAAGTGCAAATACTTATTATGTCGAAGTATAATTAATGGAATTTAATTTTCATAATTCAAAATCATAAACAAAAAATAGGTGCATTTAAGAATTCATTATGTAAACACGTTTCTCTGGTAATTATGATTTTGTACCGTAAAAGAGGCTAATTTCGCTAATGTAAGGTAAATTCGGTCAAAAGATACTTATTTTTTTAAATTAGATTAACAAACTTTTTAGGCAGAAATATTTAAGATTTACAATTTTTTGGTAAATATAAATGGTAAACTTTATTTTAAAATTATTTGCAGCAGATTTATTGGTACATTTCAATAAAAATTATATTTACAACACAAGCGAATAATTTTCATATTGAACAAGTAGTATGAAAAAGTAGGGAATAAAGCTTTACTTCAACATTTTTAAGTTGAATCCTTCTAAACATTCCTGTGTCTCCAACATGATTTTCATAATGCACAAAACTGAAAGCAATAAATAGATTCTACAAAAAATAAAAAAAACAAATTTGTAGTGTAAATTCGCTAATGAAATAAGTCTACAAAAAGATGCTTGCCCCTGGATAATTTAAATATGTTAATTATTCTTATTTATAATTCGATTTTAACATTCTCATCAAAAATGAGAAAGTCTTGGATTTGTGCAATTTTGTCCATAAAAATGAAGCTCGAGTTCGTTGGGCAGCCCATTTCGACAAAAAACAATAAAAATACAAAATTTTTAAATTTTCAAAATTTTGTTTTTTTACAATTTTCAAAAAAAGATTTTTTAATTTTTTTCCAAAATTTGGCACAAAAGCAAACATTTTTTCCTTTAGTCACTTTTTTGTACAACAAAAAACAAGAATTTTTTTTTATAAGTTTTTGGTCCAGGTTTATTTTTGTTCTTTTTTAGGTTTCTGGTCCACTCTCTAAATCAGAGTATGCAGCTGATCAAACAGCGTATATACGCTGGAAAATCAGTGCATATACGCTGTTTCATAAGTGTATATTCGCTGATTGACTCAGCTGCATAATTTGGGCTGGTGAATCAGCGACATTTTCCTAATTAACCCCTTCGCAGTGCAGCTATAAATCGCTTGTGATCCAAAAACGGTCCAAGAAAAAAAAGTGTCTAAAAAATGTGATTTCATTGTAATTAAGGTTTTTGGAGTCGCAAAATTCCATGGACGTAAGAATATATAGACAGAGTACTTTCTTACAAATGTAGGTGAGGGGGATGAACTATCTGAAGGGAAAAGAGGTGTCAGTCGGCCATATTTGTCGGGGAACGTTTTCTCGATT
Source organism: Leptopilina drosophilae (assembly GCA_032873175.1). Classification (NCBI taxonomy): domain Eukaryota; kingdom Metazoa; phylum Arthropoda; class Insecta; order Hymenoptera; family Figitidae; genus Leptopilina; species Leptopilina drosophilae. The sequence continues at coordinate 28,831,029 of CM065482.1, read as the reverse complement.
ATGATGGGTTGATTCGCTGGTTGGCTAGTCAGTAAGGCGGTTAGTTTAAATAAAGTATTGACAACTTTATTCTTATTTTTTATGGAATTTTTCATTTTAATATAATTAAGACATCTTTTTCGAAATTCACAAATAATATTCACTATAGTAGATGTTATTGTATATTTTTATATCAGATTTTATTTAAAAAAAAATTATATACATTCAATAATCAGGAATTAAATTAATCGTGCCACGGAGAAAAAAGGATAATTAAATTTACCCTGATGAGTGTAAAACTTAACAAATTTTATCAGTTTTATTAGATTTTCAAAAATAAACTTTTATTTGTAAAAATTTATTTAAACAATTAAAAATATGTAACTTATAGTTAATAAAAATTACAAATCGCAGAAAATTTTTGAATTTTTAATGAGGTTTTTACTTCTCAGTGATTAAAAGAGTTTCAGAATTTATTTAGTTGTTTTAGTAATAATTTATGAAAAAAATTGTTTTCTTGTTGAAAAGAAAAATTATTGAAATATTGTACATCCTTATTATATTAATTCCTTGTTGGTTTCGTTCTTCGTCTGACCATGCGCAGTAGCGTCCTAACCAACTATTACTTTTTTCTTATAAACTTGCATACTTTTTACATGCACAATTATCCTTAAATAATAATCACACACTAGTTATGTGTTACACATACACTCACACATGTCATATACATAAAATATTCCTCATATACTCACACATATGCACTCAATTCATACACATGTATACTCACACATGTTCACATAACAGATACACATGTATACTCACACATATACACACATCCTTATTATATTAATTCCTTGTTGGTTTCGTTCTTCGTCTGACCATGCGCAGTAGCGTCCTAACCAACTATTACTTTTTTCTTATAAACTTGCATACTTTTTACATGCACAATTATCCTTAAATAATAATCACACACTAGTTATGTGTTACACATACACTCACACATGTCATATACATAAAATATTCCTCATATACTCACACATATGCACTCAATTCATACACATGTATACTCACACATGTTTACATAACAGATACACATGTATACTCACACATATACACTAAACACATACACATGTATACTCACACATATACACTAAACACATACACATGTATACTCACACATATACACACAACACATACACATGTATACATACACATATACACTCAATACATACACATGTTTACTTACACATATACACTCAATACATACACATGTATAGTCACACATACACACAATACATACACATGTATACTCACACATGCACTCAATTCATACACATGTATACTCACACATATACACACAATACGTACACATGTATACTCACACATATACACGCAATACATACACATGTATACTCACACATATACTTAAATACTTAATAAATAAATAATAATTTATTAATATATATAAATAATAAAATTCTTTTCCAAAATTCGGTTATTTAAAAAAATTTTAATAAAATTTTTGAATGTAATTAAATTTTTGAGAAGAATTTTATTAGTTTTGAAAATAAATTAACTTCAGAGAAAAATTTTATTATTTATAAAGATAATTCAAATTATGATTCTCGTCAAAATGTTATAAATAATAAAATTCATCATGGAAATTCAATTATTTTCGAAAGTAATAAAACACTCCGCAGAATTTCAATTATTTTCAAATTTTTTTTAATTTCTCGTCAAATTATCATTATCTTCAAAAATAAAATTCTTGTCAGAATTTCAATTATTTATATATTTCTGTACATTTGTAATTATCTTTATAAATAATAAAATTCAACCTAGAAATTCATTTATTTTCAAAAGTAATAAAATTCTTCGCAGAAATTCAATTATTTTCAACATTTTTTTTTAATTCTCATCACAACTTCAACTTTTTTTAGAAATATCAAAATTCTTTTTCAATATTCAATAACTTTTAAACATTTTTAAAACAAATCTGTTCAAAATTTCAATTATCATTATAAATAATAAAATTCTTCTCTGAAATTTAATTTTTTGCAAAGAATTTTAATAAAATTCTTGGCAGAATTTTAATTATCTTTATAAATAAAAAAAATTATCCTAGAAATTCAATTATTTTCTAACATTTTTTTATAAAATCTTATAATATAAAATAATGATTTTATCACTCGGTCGTCTTTAATTCGACTCTTCGACTAGAAGTAATCGATGTCTTGATGTTTTATAACAATTTTTTATAAGTAGTTAAATTTCAAAACGTTTGAATTTGAATCTTTTGATGAATTTTAATTATTATGGAAAAAAATAATAATTAAATATTTATTTAAAAAAGAAGTTATTGATGTTTTATGAAAAATTTGAATGAAATCTGTAAATAAACTTATCAGAAAATTTTATTGACTAAAACTGTTTCCTTTAACTTTTATTTTCTAAAATCTTTAAATGTAAAATTTTAGTCCCGGCTTTTTCCCGGTTTCCTCCAGATTGATTTTTCTCCCGGGTTTTTCCCGGTTGGGCGGACACTCTGTGTATTTACATATATATTAATTGTAAATATTTAAAAGAATAACTAATAACTGTATAATAATTTTTAATTTTTATCAATTTTCAATAAGATAATTGTTGATTATAAAAAAAGTACTGAATTAATTTTGTTAAAAGTTATAAACAATTAAATATTCATAGGTTTGCACAAAATTATGAACTTTTGCTCATCTTTTTAGACAGGTCACATACACTGAAGAAAATGATAATTTTTAATTTTGACATACAAGTATGGTTAGGATGTATAGCTGAAACAGCAATACCGTGTATTGCTGTTCTTAAAATACAGTATCCGTGTTCTCTGCATACATATTATTGTCTCTCAAATACATATTGCTGTTCTACACTGCGTATGGCTGAAACAACAATACTGCATGGCAGTATCATATCTACCAATATAATATGTCAGAATTGGCTACATTTATGGCAGTACTATAAATATATTTTTTTCAGTGTATGTATTTGATTTTTTAGGGTAATAATTTAACAAAGTTGTAGGTAATGTTTTTTTTATTTTGTTCTGTACAAAATATTACATACATTAAAGAAAATGTTAAACAAACAAAATATAATCTTAACAAGCACAAGCATAACTGTTAACAAAACATAAAGATCAAACACATACACTGAGAAAAAAATTATTTGATTCAAACAAATTTTGTTTAATTCAAACTTAAAATTTGTTCAGTTTAAGGGGAGGTACCACCCCCAACTTTGACCCCATTAAATTTGAATTATTAAAGTGGGTTATATTTTTTTCTGGCACCATTTTTAACCCTAAAATATATAGGATGATCAAAAATTTGAAATTTTAATTTTTGAAGAGGTTAGAATTTTTATCTTTTCACTAATTGCATATTTTTGGTAATCCATGCGAGAGGTTGTTTAGAGTTATAAAATAAGATTAGAAAAAAATGCGTTACAAAATATTGAAAAATGTAAGAGAAGATTAATTTTGAATGTTCAAATTTTACAACTTTTGACATATTTCCAAAGTCCTGGACCAATAATCTTTTTGAGAATATCAGTGTTTGCAAAAATGTATTCCCTATGTGCAAAAACCATGTCGAATAACTTATTTCCCACGTGAAAATGTTCTCGGGAATCGGTCCCGCGAAATTACCGAGAGTCACTACCGGAAAATTCCTGGTACTTACTCCCGAGAAATTCCCGGTAAAATCTTTTGACATTTGTATCCATATTTGTCAGAGAATTTAACCTCAAGAATAAAAATATACCACTATAAAATCTTCAGGATCGTATTCGTGATTGAGATGACTTTTTGTTTATTATAATAGTCACGTTAAGCATACAAATTGAAAATCTACTATCAACATATTCAACGGATTTCGACACTTAAGTGAGAAAAATTAATGGACATCATAACAAAAGGGTTTAAGCACCAATTTTTTAAATTAGGATTTTCCCATTTAAGAAATAAGTAACTATTTACACATTTCCATTAAAAATTTTCTATTTTATTGAGTTTTTAAACAGTTTTCAATGAAAATTAGAATTATAAAATAACCTTACTTTTTAATAAAATTGTAATAGCAAAAATTGTTTTAACTTTGAATTATTGTTATTATTTACATGAATACACAAATTTTCGTATTGAATTGTTATTCAATACGAGAATTTGTGTATTGCTTGATTTCAAAACAGTCACTTAATAAATAATTTTTTGTTGAGATAAAACTCTTTAAAAATTTACTTTTTTAATCCTATAATATGAAAAAGGGTATATTTTTAAAAATAAAAAATATCATTAAATTAAAATTAAATTCGTTAAATCGTTAATTTTTATCAATGAAATTTTTCTTCTAGATTAAGCAATACACAAATTCTCGAATTGAATTGTTATTCATGTAAATAATAACAATAATTCAACGTTAAAACAATTTTTGCTATTACAATTTTATTAAACATTAAGGTTATTTTATAATTCTAATTTTTATTGAAAACTGTTTAAAAATTCAATAACATAGAAAATTTTTAATGATAGTTACTTATTTCTTAAATGGGAAAATCCTAATTTAAAAAATTGGTGCTTAAACCCTTTTGTTATGATGCCCATTAATTTTTCTCACTCAGGTGTCGAAATCCGTTTAATATGTTGATAGTAGACTTTCAATTTTTATGCTTAACGTGACTATTTTATAAACAAAAAGTCATCTCAATCACGAATACGATCCTGAAGATTTTATAGTGGTATATTTTTATTCTTGAGGTTAATTTCTCTGAGAAATATGGAGACAGATGTCAAAAGATTTTACCGGGAATTTCTCGGGAGTAAGTACCGGGAATTTTCCGGTAGTGACTCTCCGTAATTTCCCGGGACCGATTCCCGAGAACATTTTCACTTGAGTTACTAGGTTAAAATTTTAACATCTGTCAAAATTTTAACTCAGAAAATAAAAAAATTTTGACAGATGTTAAAATTTTAATAATTAAAAGTAATTAAATAATAACTCAATAATTAAATTTACTAACTAAATTTAAAAAAATAATCTTTTTATAAGAATTTTTTTAACAAATTTTTTTTAAATTAGTTCATTATCCTTAATAATTAAATATACTAACTAAATTAAAAAAAATCTGTCCGCGCATGCGCGGACACATTCTCATCCGTGCTTCGCGCGGGGGCTCGCTTCGCTCGCAAGTTTCAGCGCGCCTCGGGGCGCGCGAATACTGATCGTCGCGCTTCGCGCTCCGACGATTATTTGGCACGTCGCGCTTCGCGCTCCGTGTGTTGTTGCGCGCTTCGCGCGCAAATGGCTCGCGTTGCTCGCAGTGTTCTGCAATTGTTATGTATTATTTGTTTTCTTGTTCTTGTTTCCTATTATATGATTCATAAAATATATTTTTTTTCTTAAAGTTACTACGACTTTAAGGATTACATTCTCAACACTTGTTTTTGTTTGCTGATGATTACGAGATTAAGTGGATTTAAATGTATATTTTTACTGTTGATGATTAAATTTTTTAAGTTATTTTTAATTATACTAACTCTCTTAGCTAAAACGTGATTTGCAGAAGCAGCTAAAATATTCTTAAAGTATTAGTATCAAGTTTTTTTGTGTAGTGTAGATCGGAGCGTAATTGCTAACTTTTCACTCTTTGTTGATTTACTCGGACATTTTTGCTTTAATTAAGTGTTTGTCTCCTAGAAAAGTTACTCTGGTATCTCAGCTTTCTTTTAAAAAAATGAACGTCCCTATATTACTCTTGCTTTTTTTTCTACAATGAACAGACACTTCGTCGGTATCGTAGGTTGCTCTTTATGCATAGCGTGTTACATTAGCCAACACGCCCTAGGGGTACTTGGGAAATATTTTGTAATTTTTATCAATACAGTAAGTGTGAATCAAAAATCTCAAATTGACCCTTAAAAAATGTTTCAAGCTTAAAACACGATTTTAGTTTTTTTTAAAGTTATTTTTAAAAAATTAGAACGAAAAAATGAAAATTTTGAAATGTTACTTTCATATGTGAAATACAGTTTTTCTACTATATTTCTTACAATAGTAATTAAATAATTAATAATCAAACTTTGCAGAAACTTGCAGTACATCAAGTAGTCTTTGGAGCGAAATCATTTTGATTTAAGATTTTTAAATAAATTACAATTATTCATTACGCCCCTTGTCATTATGTCCCGTTCCCCCTATATACGTGATTTGTAAATATCTAATATCAAATGTATGATTAAAAACAAGTGAATCCGGATACAGTGGATGTGATATTTAATTCTTATAAGAAAAACTTTAAATTTACTGAAGATTTAAAAATGAACTTTCGGAAGGGCCTTCCGGCAGGACGCGCCTCTGCACATTACGGCGTCTTGTTGGCAGTACGGCAACTGTCCTTCAGAAAGGACAAAATTTATTTTTTTAAAAAAATATTTAAATTTTATAGAATATTATAATATATTATTTTATACATAATGTATTAAATATATTAACAAATATTGTTATTATATGTTATTTTGAGCTTAAACAAGAAATTCACTATCAGATTTTGAAAAAATCGCTATTTTTAATGCTATACAAATATTTGAATAACTTATAAAATAGTAAACGTTTTCTAAAGCTTCTCTTCTTAATTTAAAGGTCATTTTTAACAGTATGAGAATTACTTCAGGTATTAACGTGTATTCATTGCTTAAAAATTGTAGGCAAAGCAAAGGTAGGATACCCAAATTACAACAAAATAATAAAAAATAGCACAGAATAACAAAAAACAAGTTGATAACGATAATTTTAAAGTTTTTTCTACGTTCTTCAACAAAATTTTAAAAAAAGTTTTAATTCCAAAATTTTTAATTTTTAAAAATTTAATAACTCCGGTTAATATAGACGAAAAATGTTCAATTAGGGCTCAAAAGATGCGTCTAAAAAAACTCTACAAAATTATGGAACAACATTTATAGGTGTCCTAACATTTTTTTAAAGTTATTAACAAAAACAATTTTTTTGCAAAATTAAATATAAAAAAAAGTAGTTAAACTTTATTAATATATCAGAAAGTACTCTAACTTTATGTCCGCAGGTGAGATCTACAATTTAAAAAAAATTTAACTCAAAAGCTCATCATGATTTTGAGATATTTATGAAAATGAGATGTATACACAGACAGACACACAGACAGACGCACTCGCCAGACCATGTTTTTCGGACTCAGGGCACCTCAAAACGTAAAGATTTCATAAAATTAGCAAAAGTCAAAATTCGACCAAAACTAATACCTTCTCATGTGATGAGAATGTAAAAAATTTAGTTTTTTGACAGTTTTTAAAAAATAACTCGAAAAGTTTTGGGTTGGGCTAAAAGTTGTCAACAGCAAAGTTGTAGCTGATACAAAGTGTCAAAAAAAGTCTCTGGTGAGAAAATTGCATATCCAAAAATGTAGGAGATAATGGGGTCGGAATATTGATTTTTTGTCAAAAGAGCGCACAAAAAATATATATAGAGAGTGATTTTTCTGGAAATTACGACTTTTTTGTGTATAAGTTATTTTTTTAAGTATATTAGAGTGCAAATAGGTTAAAATCAATTCATTAACTTTTATTCCTTAAAAAAATTAGATTTTCAGTGTTATTTTGGGATTTTTTTTGTTTTTTTGACCATTTAAGGAACTGTAACTTTGAAAACTGAGTTTTTATCAAGTAATGTTCTAGATGAAAGATGTTTGTATTAACCTAATCTAAAATAATATAAAATTAAAAATTCTGAAATTTAAAAAAATTGATTTTTTAAAATTTTGAAACTACCGTAGTTTTTGCAGTTTTCAACGAAAATGGCTGGTTAACAAACTTAGCCTTCATTTTTACACCAACTTTAAGTGCGTTGAAATTAAAAACGATCCGATAAGTTTTTCAAAAGTTATCGTGGGAACAACATATTACCGTCTACAGACGGACAGACAGACACACAGACAGACGCACTCGCTAGACCATGTTTTTCGGACTCAGGGCACCTCAAAACGTAAAAATTCCATAAAATTAGCAAAAGTCAAAATTTGACCAAAACTAATACCTTCTCATGTGATGAGAATGTAAAAAATAATATATTTAAATATACCTGGGACGTACAATGGATATCATTTTAAATTTGGCTATTGGGATATCGGAATAATTTTTCAAATTCAATAAGTTTATATAAATTGAACTGATTATTGTTACCCGGGGTTTCATTGGGAAGCTGAATGCGAATACAAGGTCATAATTTAGAAATTCAAAATGGCGGATTCAATATGGGGAAGATTTTTTTTTGAAATTGCTAAAATCAGTTAAATATTGTTACGTGGGGCTTTTAAGGTAGCTGAATACGAATCCAAGGTAATAATTTAAAAAAATTAAAATGCTAGATTCAATATAGCGGAAAAATATTAATTAAAAATTAATAAAATCATCTGAATATTGTTACTCAGGGGTTTTTTGGGTCGCCGAATGAATAATAAGACCTAAAAAGGACTTATTGAAAATTATTAATTACAATTACAATTACAGTTTATTAATTACATTATTTAATTTTTTTTTAATTAAAAACTTACTTGAAATAATATGGTTATATTAAATGAGAAATCAATAAAATTTTGATGCTAAAACACTTCTCTCGTAGATTTGTTTTAACTTGCACAACTTTTGACTGTCATAGCACAACTGCGTTGAGAGAAATTAGGAACAACTAATATTTATCATTTTTATCTTTTCAAGTTCACTTTATTTCGAAAAAAACTTTTCAAAACAAAATACTGCTCAGCTACTTACTCATTAGTTCGACATTCAAAGATTTTAATATAATGGATACTACAATGTTTTTATACTTTGCAGAAATAAAATAATAAAATAAAAATTTACTATAAATAAAAAAATTATAATTAAAAAATAAGTTAAAAAAAAATTATAATTACGTACTATTTGGGTATTATATATTATTAAAATAAATAAAAATATTTATTCTTTAAAACAACTATAGAAACTGTTTAATGTCCTAACAGTAACAAAAAGATTATTATTTAAATAAATGTTTCATAATTTAATATGTATTTTAAATTCTTCAAATCTAATCAACTTTGTTTCTAAATTGTACAAAACAATTTCAACTTATAATACTATTTCAAATTATTCTTTTTTAAATTATTAATTATAAAATTGTGTTATCACATTAAAAATTTAAAAATTCTTGATATCAATTTTTTTAATAAGAAATGAAAAACATTTTTTAATTTCATTTAGTAAATGAACAATTTAATATTTTTTGTAAATGACAATTTGAAAAGACAATAATTACGTATTTATAATATATATCAATTCTATTTTAATGTATTATTATTATTTTTTGTTTTATAAAACTTAAATATATAAATTAATAATTTTAATAAAATTAATAAAAAAAATTCATTAATTAAAATTAATAATTTCCTAAAAGTATAGTGCTATACAACATATATTAGTAATTAAAAAATTAACAGTACAATAGTATCCGAGCGAGCGTTAGCGAGCGCGGAATTCATCGCTAGTTTTAATTAATTTAAATTTTGTTTCAATAAGTTATTCCATAACATCATACAGAAATAAATAATAAATAAACAATAATCCAAATTTTTAAACGTCTAAATTTATGAATGATCGAATAAAGTTTTAACATTCAAAATTTAGCACTCCGATTTTTTCCTTGTGTGAATATATAAATTAAGAAGTTTTCTATCAAACTATTACATTAAAAAAATTACTAAAGTTTGTACATAAATTTAACGCAATTGATAATATTCTATGAAAGGTAATTTCATATTTATACATTACATTTTATCACTTTTTGGTCCCTTGTTATAAGAATACTTTTTCCTGAAAGAAAATAAGATTACGTCAGAAATACAAACAATTGTTGATTGATAAATGATAAGAATTAAGAAGTTTATAGAAAAATATAAGCTAAACATGAGAAAAAGGTGAAGAGATTATTGATAGAAATAATAAGATGAGAAAATGAATATAAAAAATATAATTTAATGCACTGGTGAAAGTGAAGAAAACTTTACACAAAACATGCATTAATATTACAATACATATATAATATATAATATACACATAACATTTATATTATATATAAATAGTTAAACATATCATAAAACAATTCAAAAAGTAAAAAAAGAAGTGAAAATCTGCGAGTTTAACTCTTATTATAATTGAGGGTTCCGTACACGTACCTATTTATCTTTAATTATTTTATTTACATTTTTCCTAAAGTCTAAAAATAAAAATATATAGAAATGGAAAACTGCAGTCTTTTAAGTAACCGTTTTAATAGTAACGGGTACGGAACCCTAAAAATAAAAAAAATACAAGATTTTTTATTACAACTTCTAATAATGCATTTATCTTTATCTACACACATCGTAGCAAAAGTAAAACTTTATTAAATTTTTATTGTACATAGAAAAAAAGCATTATATTAACACATGAAATTTAGAACAGTCGTGCAAATATTTGGAAAAATTAAATTAATTAAATATCATTGCAATTAGAAAAGTGAACTTAACAATAATTTAGAGAACGACCAGAATTATTAAATCAGTCACCATAAAATGTTTAAAATTAAAAAAATATTATTTAACAGCCATAACAAATCTTGAGCAATTAAAACGTACTTACTTAAAATTTGATGAGTTTTAAACTCTTAGCTAATTATTGCTTTTTGTTAACATATAACATTAACATATAATTTCAATTGTAAGCAATAACAAACTTATAATACATTTCAATGAGCACAACCATTAATTCAGTCTCCATTAATTGTTAAAATTTAAATATTACATAATCACTCAAAAAGCATAAAAATCATAAAGAACTCAATACCATGCTGTACTTAACTAAATGCCTCTTGTTACTTTTAAACGCAAAGTAAGATGCAATGAATCTATTCGCCCATGAAGTGTGTTAAATGAGTTCTGTACTGTCGAGCAGATACATGGTTAGCGCTGAAATGCTTGCATATGTAATGTAACCTTATTTTAATATATTTTTGAAGAATGCACCTAATTAAATGAATCCTATGATTTTCAAGACAGTCTTGTTCATAAGAGTGCTGAATCAAATTTCTAAATATTGTTTCGGAATTTATAAATTCCTTTAAAACCAACGCGGTTAAATAGAGTTCTGAAAACTTTGGCTTCAAAAAATTCCCACCACTCTCAATTAATGCAAATCGAATTGCCTTTTCCACTTTTTGACAAATAATAAAAACATCATTTGATGGGAAGCACAATCCACCGCAATTTTTAAGTACAATTAAATTATACGCGTCACTAGAAGCTGATCCACTCAAAGCTGAAACACATACATCGCAAAATATTTTAGATCTTAAATGTCTTACAACAAACCCTGAGATATAAGCGATCACACGATTCGAAAATTCTGTAATTCGCAAAATATCTGGTACGCCTTCTTCAATTTCAATAGCATTAGAAGCTTCATTCCAATTGACATTTTCTAAATTTTCACAAAGTCGATAAGTTTCAGAGGAAGCATTTATTACGTTTTCTGACTAAATATTAACTCCTTTTGATGAGACATGGAGAATAGAAATGTGTTCAAGAGAAATGCAATTTCCAGTTTCAGCAGCTCTAATTTCAGTATGTAAAAGTAATTTTTTATATGCTGAAGAAAATTGTGAAGCTGTTGGATTTGTGTTATGTCCACCCTGTGAACGAATACAGCTGAAAAATGTTTCTAAATGGTCCTGACTCACTTTATAAGTGGGTATATATTTTAGCAAATTGTTCTTTTCACAAAGTTCGTCATACATAATTTTCAAATTTTCTATACAAATTAAAAAACCAATAAATCCAGTTTTCAATCTACTCTTGATTACTAGATGACCGTTTGGCAATTCTAATTTTTTAATATAATCTGAAATGAAATCTAATTTATTAAAAATATTATCTTTATTTTTGGAATTTAAAGCCTTTTTGAAACCATAATTTCGTAAATTTCTCGAATTAAAAATATCAAACAAATCATTAACTATTTCAATAAATTCTATTGTTAGTTGACAGTCTTTGAAATCTGGAAGTTTCAGGTCATCTTTGCAAACTTTTAAAGCATCTGCAACTGATTTGCTGAATAATTGACTAGCTAGCTTAACTTTCATTTTTTGTTGCAAAAAGTTTATATGCGCACGACGTACCTTGTTGGCCAAATGCATACCCTCTAATTCTTGTATATCGTGAAGTTTGATAAAATAGTCCCACATTATCCATTCTCCATTCCCATTTTTCAGTTTCCTAACACTACCTAGAGTATTTCTAAATAACTTTAACATATGACAAGGATCTAAGATTATAGAAATTTTATTTTTCGTTACAGGATGATAAAAAAACAACTGAAAATTATTGCTAAAATCAAAATTCTTTTTTTCGTTCTCAATGTTTTCATACATTATAAGATGTTTTGCTGTCGCGAGGTTTGTAGCGGTACCATCAAATGTTAGAGACACTATTTTCATTTTGGAATTTTCTAATGCTACTAAACATTCTTTAACTAAATTTGCTATTTGTTCAGCTGTCAATCCGTCTATTAAATAGCAAGCAATAGGAATTTTCCATGCCTGATTAATACAAATAACCATAAAAACTAAAGCCTCTTTTGCTACTTTCGGTGTTTCATTGGTATTTTCGTCAACCGGTTTACCTAAATCTATAAAACCCTTGAATTTATCACCACTCTTATGAAGATCTGTCTTTATATGCATACCGTCAAACATTAAAGCCCCAACCAATGGATACTCTGTGTTTTCAGCTCGCATTTTAATACTTTCTAATGCTTCACTACTTATACCCGGATCACCATTTATAGTGCAATACCATTTTGAAATCGTTTTGTGATGAGGAAGACAAGTATTAAATTTACGGCGTACGTAATTGTAAGCAGCGGGAGAATAAAAATGCAGAGTCAAAGCAAATTCTCTTAATTCCGGAGAATATTTCCTAGGCAAAGAATCATGCGACAACTTCTTCATTTGCCGTTTTAATAAATCATTGTTAACTTTACCTAAATCAGCCAGACGTCCAAGTTGAGTTTCGTCAAGCAATTGTTTCGATTTTAGTTTTTGCATGACGTTTTCCATCTTAGCATTTCGTTTTTTGAACAACGCCAGATGACGAGATAAATTTTTATTTTTCCGCTTTAGTGTTGCTATTTTATCATTATAATATTTCCGTAATTCTTGCTTAGTTGGGGAATTAAATATTCTTTCAGGCGAAACAGAAGTTGACTTTTCGACGTTTTTTCTTTTTGATGAATCTAAAATAAAACATTAATATTAATTTAAAGAAAATTATTAAATTATTCAAGAGTATTTCTTACAACATGTATCTTTAATTTTATCAGCAGATATAGAGTTTTCTGACTCTGATATTTTTGAAGGAGCTACATGAAAATTTTTTTCGTCAATGCAAATAGATGAGTTTACCCTGCCGAGACATTTTCTTTTTGAAGAATCTAAAATAAAAAAATAATATAAATTAAAACAAAAATATTTAATTATTTAAATATATATTTACCACATTCATCTTCATTTTCATCATCAGATATCAATTTTTCCGCATCTGTTATTATTGGAGGAATTACTTGAGAACTTCCTTCATCTACAGAGTCTTCTATACTAACATTCGACTACAACAAACATAATAATTGTGAAAATAATTTCCTATTATTTTTAATAATATATACTTTTACAAGCAACAAATAATATTACGTTAATATCACCATAGTATTTAAGTATTATACTACTATGTTAAATTATTATCTGAGATTCTTTATTGTTTAAATATTAATAGTAAGAATTTGTACTTTATTACATTTTAAGTTAATTTAATATTTATTTTCTTAAATACTTTCATACGTCAAAAATATTTTAAGCAATAATTAAAACACATGCATACATCCATGTATTGGTAATTAGATCTAATTAAAATAAATTAAATACTTGTAATAGTATATATACATTAAATTTTTAATAGAATAAAAGATAAATTAAATATTAATTCTCTATTTTTTAGTAAATACTACGTTACTGTAATGTTCTTATAAAGTTAATGCCATATGGTGAGATTAATGTAATATAACAAAAATTAGTTTATTTGCAATTATAATTAACTTACAATTAAATTTGGTACAGCATCAGCTCGAATTCTGACACAATTAAGAGAAGTCCTATCAAACGCTTCTGCAGGAAAATGGTCAGAACAAATAGTATGAAATTCTCGAATATTTTCTACCAATATACCTAAGGCATCTACCCATTGCTTTCTTCTAAGTGCATTTTTTGGGAAACTAAATATAAAATAAATGTTTTAGTGTGAATGTTATAATAACATCTTAAAATACTCACAAGTAGAAACATTAATTATTTTATACTTACCTGTGGTAAGTAATTTTTCTGTCAAGGTTGTTGTTTCCTTCCTCCCTTTTTCTTTTTCGTTGAATATAATTTTTACAACTTTTTAAAAAACAATTTTTCATTTTTTCACATTAATATTATGAAATACTTTTTTGCACAACTTAGAGGTTACCTGTCAAACTGCATGTGTTTACATTTAGAAATGATTTCAAATTCAACCAATCAACGCCCGAAAAATTTTCCCGACCAATATGGCCGCAATACATTACTTCCCCCTTACGTCTATAGGCGCGCACCCCGCAGGATAATGCTCCGTCCATATATTCTTACGTCCATGCAAAATTCGAATTTGAAGTCAGTTTTTCAAAACTTTAAATGGCGGATCCAAAATGGCGGACCCAAAATAGCGAATTCGAAAATTTTTAATTTTATCAGATTTGCTTGAAACTTGTTACTAGGGGGGTTTCGGGGTCTCTGATTACAAATCTAATGTCAGATTTTCAATATTCAAAATGGCGGATCCAATATGGCGGTCGAGAAAATTAAAAATCCAACGGATTTGTTTGAAACTTGTTACTTGGGGGGTATCGGGGTCGCTGATTACGAATCCGATGTCAGATTTTGAAATCCAAAATGGCGGACCTAAAATTCGATCAAATTGCATAAATCTTGAAATTATCCGCCATCTTGGATTCACCATTTTAATTTTGTAAATCTGGCATCATATTCGTAATCATCGACCCCGAAAATCCCCAAGTAACGAGTTTTAAGCGTATTTGATAAATTTTTAAATCTTCATAGTCGCCATTTTATGTCCACCATTTTGAATTTTGAAAATCTGATTTGAAATTCGGATTGAGCGACCCCAAAAACCTTACTATGCACTTGGTCATTCAAATCGAATTATGTTTAGTATTTTATTTTTGAGATGGACATATATGGCCACAGACGTAAAGGTGGCACGACTTTTTGTGGCCACATATGGGCCATGGACTGTCAGGGGTTAAAATTTAGAGATCAGGTTTGGGACCATTCAAGTATTACGTAAGCTTTTTAGGGGGGAGGGGGGGTCTAGCTATTGCTTATTTCCATTAGAAAAAATGACGCTAATGCATATAAAAAATCTTATATGGGGAAGGGGGGGTCTAAAAACCTGAAAAATATGCTTACGTAATACTTGAATGGTCCCTTTGGCTAAACCGTTGATTTGAACTTGAACTGAAAATTTTAATTTTGAATCAAAATTTTTTTTAAATTCTCAACATGGTTTAAATGAATCCTTGTGATTGTTACGCAGCCAATTTTTATTTGATTTTTCAGTATTGTTAAATTATAAAATTTTTTATAGAGATTGGGTCCTTTTTATTTGTACCAAAGTTATTTGCATTGCAAATATCTGGACATTTGTTAAATAATTTGTTTATAGAATAATATTTATTTGGATGGATTGTTTGACAATAATTTTCTGTTCAGAAATGAGTATAGCCTAAAATTTTATAACCGATTTAATTGTTTTTTGTTTGAAATTAAAGTGGACGTCACTGGAGGCCGATTTCTTTATTCGGTTAATGCACATGATCTAATTGAGTTCAAAATAATTTAGTTCGACGACCAGACAATTAATAAGACATAAATTATACCAATTTAAAAAATTTTCAATAAAGTGCAGGAAATTAATTATTGCTATTGCCTGAGTTGTTCTTTTTGTTGTTGTACTAAGATTATGAAATGCTTATGTCGTTTGAACGGTTCATACTAGAAGTGCAGGAATGTGTATTTATTATTATTTAGTTTTCTCTTGATATTGGATATGGTGATTTATTAAATATATATAATTTTTTTCTTTCGATGAAAGTAGAATTAATGTCATGATAATCTGCAAATCAACACATATTGATGAGAATGTAAACCTTAAAGTCGTAGTAACTTTAAGACCAATAAATTATTTAGGGGCTCAAAAAAGATGTGGCGTGTCCGATACGTAGTCTCAGTTTTTTGAGTTTGATCCACAGCGAACTATATATTGGCGAGGAGTCAGTATATTTTAGCTGATCTTTTTTAAGACATGTAGATAATGGAGTTTTTTTTGCATACAAGGAGGAATATAAACAAGAACGCACATAATGTACAATAATGGCAAAGTACTGCGAGCGAAGCGCGACGACCGGCATTCGCGCGCTCCGAGGCGCGCTCAAACTAGCGAGCTTCCGCGCGAAGCGCGGATGAGAATGTGTCCGCCAGGTGGGCGGGCAGATTTTTTTAATAATAGTGCTCTTATAACTGAAAAATATACGATTTAAAACGGTTTATGCACAAAACTGTCAAACTTAACCTTATTTTTTATGGTCATGAGAACGTTTAATTGAAAGATTATAAATCTAATTTTTATTGATAAAACAATATTATATATTTATTCCAATAACTTTCAACATTGTTCTTAATTTTTTTTCATTCTAAAGAATATTTAGTTTTATTATTGCAGATTATAATATATTTTGTAAGAATAATAATGGTGAGCGAATTTACCCTCATTTAAAGATAAAGTCGCTCACAACAAAACGGCTTATAAATAATTCTCTGCAACATATTTTAATTTCTTTGTGCAGTAATAGTTAATTTCTAACTCCCTTCATCCAACACCCGCGCGATTTATTTTTTCCATGGGGAGTTATAGGCCAGTCGGTGAGTGCAAAAAGTGCACAAAATTGCAACTTGAAAAGTCTCAATAGTTTCTTCTCCATTTCCGGTTGCAAAAAATAGTGTAAACAATCGTCAAAGTTTAAAAAACGTAGTTTTCCGATGACCCTTGCTTCCGGTTAAATTTTAGAGGAAAAAGTTGTTATTGAAAGTTGTAGAGCCTAAAAATGCCTTTCAAATGACTGGTCATACGTTGAAAAAGGTTTATTAGTTTAGTTGCAAGTGAATTTAAACCATCAAAAATAGCACTTTTTTAATTGTTCAATAACTTTGTTAATAATTATCGAATTTGTTTATAATTTTCCAGAAATATTCTCCTTGCAAAGCTGAATAAATCCCAAAAAAATTATCTTGATCGGATAAATAGTTTATGCATAATTCCATTTGTTAACTAAAAACATGTAATTTTTCAACGGAATTTCCCCACTTTTGGACCAACGAATTTCGGTTTTTTTTCGAGAGTACAGTTTAGGAGTCAACCTTTCATCCCACTTAAATGGAAATTCGATATTTTTTATTTAAATGCATAATAATGGAGATTAAAAAAGGGTACATTTTTTTGTCATAAACAAATAGAATAACTCAGCCAATTTTCACATTATCAATTTGGTCTAAACGGCATTAAATTTCATGTGTTTTCACAAATCTTTTCCAAAAAAAATCCGACTTAGGTTCAAGGGTGGGAGAGTTAGTTTTTTTATTTCAAAAATTTCCTGACTAGTTTATTATTAATATTTTTAAATGAAATTTGCACCATCTACAGTTTAATACACGTATTTTATGAAAAAAAATTAATTGTTATATTTTAGGCTATTATTTTTCATTTATATCAAGTAAAAATACATATTTAGTTTTTTCAACTCTTGGACGGCGGAGTGGGGGTACTCAGTGGCGCGTGGTTATCGACGCTACAACTGAAATCAGCCGTTCAAATTACAAAATTGGTTATATCTTCGTTAATTATTAACTGATTTTAATTTTTCTTTTTCTAATTTGATGGGATTTTTTTATGCTGAATGCGAGAATGATTTTATATTTTTTCAAAATACATTATTTTTTGTAATAATAAAAAAAAATTTGTTAACAACAAATGATTATTGTTATTTATCATATTTAACTAAAAATTCTTTTTGTACATATTATTCCATTGAGTTTAAAAAAATATTAAAAGGAAAAAATTCTTAATTAATTATATATAAGCTAGTAGCATCACGTGCACATATGCACGCCGGTTTAATTCGCAAAATGTACTAAGATGATGATGCTACACACTTATATACATATAATTTGAATTTCTTTTTGTGATAATATTACTTTCATTTTAATGGAATAATATGTACAAAAAGAATTTTTTGTTAAATATGATAAATAACAATAATCATTTGTTGTTAAATTTTTTTTTTATTATTACAAAAAATAATGTATTTTGAAAAAATATAAAATCCTTCTCGGATTCACATAAAAAAATACATCAAATTAAAAAAAGAAAAATTAAAATCGGTTAATAATTAACGAAGATATAACCAATTTTGTAAATTTAAACAAATGATTTCATTTGTAGCGTCGATAACCACGCGCCACTGAGTACCCCTACTCCGCCGTCCAAAAGTTGAAAAAACTATATATGTATTTTTACTTGATATAAATGAAAAATAAAAGCCTAAAATATAACAATTAATTTTTTTCCATAAAATACGTGAATTAAACTGTAGATGGTGCAAATTTCATTTAAAAATATTAATAATAAACTAGTCAGGAAATTTTTGAAATAAAAAAAACTAACTCTCCCACCCTTGAACCTAAGTCGGATTTTTTTTTGGAAAAGATTTGTGAAAACACATGAAATTTAATGCCGTTTAGACCAAATTGATAATGTGAAAATTGGCTGAGTTATTCCATTTGTTTATGACAAAAAAATGTACCCTTTTTTTAAGTGGGATTAAAGTTTGACTCCTAAACTGTACTCTCGAAAAAAAGACGAAATTCGTTGGTCCAAAAGTGGGGAAATTCCGTTGAAAAATTACATGTTTTTAGATAACAAATGAAATTATGCATAAACTATTTATCCGATCAAGATAATTTTTTTTAGAATTATTCAGCTTTGCAAGGAGTGCTATTTTTGATGGTTTAAATTCATTTGCAACTAAACTAATAAACCTTTTTCAACGTATGACCAGTCATTTGAAAGGTATTTTTAGGCTCTACAACTTTCAATAACAACTTTTTCCTCTAAAATTTAACCGGAAGCAAGGGTCATCGAAAAACTACGTTTCTCAAACTTTGACGATTGTTTACACTATTTTTTGCAACCGGAAATCGAGAGCGAACCATGGGGCTCTTATATGGGGCCCCCAAACTACAAGAAACTATTGAGACTTTTCAAGTTGCACTTTTTGCACTTACCGACTGGCCTATTAGCATTTGGGTGTTAAATTTTAACTCTCTTTATTTAACTCCCCTGGCATTAACTCTCCAATGGGTGCGACTTTTATAGAATCCCTTGGGGAGTTAAGATTTAACTTCCTTTTTTTACAGTGTACAGTAATTAGTCGTCAACATAAATCGAATTTTATTCAACTGATTAAAAAAAATATTTGTCCATTTTTTATCATTTAAACCTTCAGACTCCCTCCCAGGGTGTTTAACAAGGATTGGGAAAAAAATTCTCTGACTTTTCCAAGACTTTTACTAATTTAATAACTTAAAATTAATATTTAATGATTGAAACAAACAAAAATAAAATTTTTTTAAGTTTTGTTTGATTAAAAAACATTTTATTTACATTAAATTTTCATGTTTATATAAATTTTCCTGACTTTAAATGAAATTCTCTGACATTCCCTGACTTTTGCATAACAAAAAAAAATTATTTAGTTTCCTGACCATTAGAAAATCTGCCTTCTTAAAGTCCATTACTTTTTTTCTGTCATTTTTTACAGTCCAAAACTTTTTTCCAAAAATGGTCATTTAAAAAAAATTTTTTTTTAAATTGATAGCATTTAATGTAAAATATATTATTAAAAATTGCTTACATCATGTATTACTTGTGAAAGATTATCCATAGAGCTGTCATTTCCCATTAAAGGCTCTATATTTTCATCAAGCTCCATCTCCATTTGATTTTCATCTGATGAAGATTTAGATGCATCGTCAGTATCACTTTCCTGATCAGGACATTCCACCAAATTATCTTCATTCATCTAATTTAAATGAATCCAAAATTATGTAAATGTACTAATGCCAATAGTAGTATTAAAAAGTTTACCTCTTCTAAAAACTTTTTGCGTCTTCTGTACCAAGATGAAGAAGGAACGGATTCAGTTAATCCTGAATCTAAATACCGTTTATAGCCTCGCCGTTCGTTCATGATATTAACTGTCAGAAAAAAATTGTAACTGATGTATTCAAGAACAGTGATTAATAAGAATGTCGAAATAAGATTTTTTACTTAAAATGTAATTTGTTAATGATTTAATAACCGATAAATTTTAAAATGCACATTATTTATCGTCAACCTCCCCCTGAGCATGGAAACGTCTTTGTTTTTAAAATGTTTCATTTCCGCAACACAACGGCTTAAGAAAGTCCATTGATAAAAAAATGTTTTTAGACCATTATACCCATTGTTAGTTTTTACTTTTTGTCAAATCTTTGAAGTAAAATGCTTCAATTTTACGTTTGGTATATTCATTTTTTCATAGTTTAACTACAAAAATTACAAATATTATATGTACTTTATTTTTAGTCAGTTAAGGTCATGTTATTCAGTGTGAAGTTTTTCTATAGTAAAGTATATGAGACACGTGACCACTGAATAACATAACCTTAAGAGAATAAAATTTGTATAGTCGTGAAAGTCAGA
Organism: Leptopilina drosophilae; assembly: GCA_032873175.1. Classification (NCBI taxonomy): domain Eukaryota; kingdom Metazoa; phylum Arthropoda; class Insecta; order Hymenoptera; family Figitidae; genus Leptopilina; species Leptopilina drosophilae. The sequence continues at coordinate 28,810,023 of CM065482.1, read as the reverse complement.
AAAAATTTCACAAGTTCGTAAAATTTATACTGGATTTTAAAGAGGCTTATAGTATTTCTCTTGCAGATAACTGTTATAAATTTCGTTGTTATGAAGGATACGTAGTGAAACAACTTTTTTTTTTTTAAATCATCTTTCTGCTATCCGCTTTTGGTTCACATTTAATTGCAGCTAAAGCTAATTCTGCTAATTATTAAGATGAGATTTTTTTTTAAATTTATTATAAACCTTAGAAATTTTCGAATTAAATGACATATAATAACTAATATTTTTTGTCCACTTAGTCAAATTGTAGCACTTTATAAATATGGAGAAAAATTCTGTAATTTTTTGCGTTTCAGACATTTTATGACTCTTTAAATAATGTAGAATAGTTAATAAAAAAGTTTTTAATTTATAGGTACAAATACCACTGTTAAAATTTAAGCTTTAATTTAAGTTTAAGAAACTTACAATATCTTTATAATATTTTAAGAATTCACAAGATTCTGCTAAAATGCAACTAGATGACTCTTGTGACCATAACCCATGCATTGAAGTATTTTCAACTTTAAACATACTATAATATTGCTTTTCCATACAAGAAGTATTATAATACTAAAATTTGTCAAGTTGGATTTTTTGACATATCTTTATGTTATTCGACCTCAGGATTTCAAAAATGAGATTTTAAAAATGTTATTCTGTCTAAATAGTGACTTTTATCAAAACTAAAGTCATCGATTTTCGATATTTTTCTTTCATTATAGTCACTAATAAATAACGAAAATTTTCCAATCTACGCCAAAGTGGTGTTCTTTAAAATTAAAATGATATTTCACATTATGTCAGTCGCTGTGCAGAAAATAGAAAAAGAGTTTAAGAAATTGAGAAATTATTAACTTCAAAACTCCATTCTATTAATGAGGCATTTGTTTTGGTTTGTTATTGAAAGTTAATTGGAAAAAATTAAATAAAGTAAGTTAGTTTTTATCTTTTGGTATAACAGAGAAAAAGATATTTCAAAAGTCCTCTGCTTCTGAAGACTTTAAATTTTAGTAAATTCATAACTTCCGTAATTTCGATAAAATAAAAAAATAAAAATAAACTTATTTAATTATTTTTCATATAGAAATTCGAATTGGCCGATTCGAATCGAAAGTAAATTCGAATCGAACTAGCTAATTCGAAACTTCGAATTTCGAATTGGCCGATTCGAATGGAAAGTAAATTCGAATCGAACTAGCCAATTTGAACTTTCGAATTGGACGATTCGAATCGAACAAGCCAATTCGAAATCGGAGTTTCGAATTGTACAACTTAACTCGGTTATTTAATTCGCACAATCATTTTGACAGAAATCCTAACCTAAAATTAGTAGGCTGGTATTCATAATACATCTATCTAGTACTTAGATATTTTTTCTTAAAAATGTCAATATATTTTTTATTAATTCTATAATTTTAATATATAAATAACATACAAATACCAATATTGTGTTAAAATAAGGTGTCTCTAATAATTAAAAATAACCCAGTGATACAATCATTATCAATTCAATTATTATTTGGAAGAATTTTTAACTAGAATTCTTTTTTAAATCGATTGTTCTTTGAAAATTTGCAAATCTATTACTTTACAATATTCAATTTTACGAACTTTCAAGTATTCCTAAATTCTTCAATTAAATAAATATTATAAAATAAAAACTGAAATTAATATTTGCAAAATTTAATTAAACTTTTTCAAAAGTCGAATTGTTTTTGAAAATTCACGCTATATTGCTTTTAATATTTAATTGTAATCTAAAATTTTAACTAAAAATTCGTTTTTAAATCAATTTTTATAAGATAATTCTAATAAAATTTTAAGAATAATGACATTTTTCGAGAAATTCGAGTAAAATTGTATTAAAAATAATTCAATTTTTGCAAAGATGTTCAGTGTTTATAAATAAAATAAAATTATTTAAAAGGATTTATTAAAATTTTAGAAAATAACTAAATTCTTATGAGATATACTCTATAACGAATTAAAAAATGAATTTTTTCGTGGAATTTTTTGAAAATAATTGAATTTTTTCAAAAATTTTACAATTTAAGGAAATAATTAAATTTTTTTGAAGTATTTATTAAAATTTTAGAAAATAATTGTATTTATTTGAAAATTTTGTTTAAAAATAATTTAATTTCACGAAGATTGTTATTATTTTCAATATGTTCGATATTCAATATTTTCAATTATGTAATACAAACAATAAGCGAAATATTTGCTACACTTTCAACAAGTTTCTAAGTACTAGATAGCTATATTATGAATACCAGCCTATTTAATTGTAAGTTAGGATTTCTGTCAAAATAATTGTGCTAATTAAATAACCGAGTTAAGTTGTGCAATTCGAAACTCCGATTTTCGAATTAGCTAGTTCGATTCGAATTTACTTTCCATTCGAATCGGCCAATTCTAAATTCGAAGCTTCGAATTAGCTAGTTCGATTCGAATTTTGTACACCTCTACTAAATTCATTTCCTTAAATTTTTTTAATTTTTTGCTTTATTTTGAACGTTTCGAAATTAAATTTTTCCTAAAGGTTACGATAAATAGTGCAATTAGCTTAATTTAGTTATAAAAAGCATAAAAATAAGTAATTGGATATACCAACTTTGAAAACATATTTTTTCTATTATTGTTATTTCTATGCGATGTTCGTAAATGAATAATGAAATTGATCAAATGAATAATAGAGCTATAGAGTAATTCTTTTTGTTGCATAGTAGATATTTTATAAATATCATTATCAATAATGCGCAATAAAAACTTTCAGACGATAGTGAACGATTATACGTTGAAAACATATATTTTACCTACCGTGTTTAGATTATACAAATAAAATTGATCCAATATTCTTCTTTTCCAATTACATAAGGAAAATTAGACGTAAAATGGCTTCAACTTATTAGGATAAAATGTCGGCTTGTACACTTTCAAACTTTCTGTTACGTTCTCTGAGCGTATATGCAGGACATTCAAGACTTTACAACTTTTAAACACAGATTTACTTTTATTACTTTATTAAAGTCAAAATTATTATTTTTAACGCGCTCATTTGAAATTCACATAATATCGGGCTTGTATGACGGATTTTCATTAAAATATTTGTAAAAGTGACATTGTAATTTGTATATGATAGTAATGAAGTGTTACTTGTGAGGTAACGTTAGGTTAGGTGAGCATGTAGTTGAACTGTGACCGAACCATTACTTTGTTCCCACTCAGATGTTAAGCCTCATCCATTCACTAGGTTATAGCCGGATATTAGCTGTAAAGCTGCGGTTACACCTCTGCAGGCTGCCTGCCTGCGCAGGCAGGAGCAACGAGAGTAAGAGAGATGTTTGAAGTCACTGACTCTCTTACTCTTGTACGTTACCATGACAACCTGCAGGCAGGCAGGCTGCCTGCAGAGGTGTCATCGCAGCCTTAGGCTGGAGTCCTATGGTAGCTTTTTGCGTTGCGTTTTGTAACTAGGCCATGAGTGCAAATAGAGCAAACATAAATCTGTATCTCTCTCACACTCATGGCATTATTACAAAACGCAACGAAAAACGCTATGATGGGACCCCAGCCTTAATTACGAAGTTTTCAAAATTCGTACGGATTTCTAGATCACTTTATTCACTTCGTGCTTTGACGGTTTGACCAAAGCAATAAACGTAATTGAATAAAAAAATTAAAAAAAAAAACTGAATCAAATAATAAACGAATTTATAAACCGGTGATAAAAAAACTTAAACTGAAAATGTCAGTTAAAAATATTAACTGTGCGTATGCATTGTTTGGAAACGGTGAGAAGCGAAATGTGCCTGTGTCCTTCATAGAAAATTTTTTGCCAAAAAATCAGACAGATTTTATAAGGAGAAAGAAATATAAAATTTGGTCGCTGGGAAATAAAGGGCCCAAAGATTTCTTAAAGAATGGTTACATTCTGCTGCTTGGTGGTAAGTAAATATAAACAATAACATCTTATATTTATGCTTTATTTCACACAAGCCAAATAGTGGACGCCATGTGCTCTCTAAATTAGAATCAGCGAAAAATCGCTGATTATGCAGCTATAAGTATGCACCTGATTCAATCAGCATATATACACTAATGAAACAGCGAATAGTCAATGATATTTCAACCAATATACGCTGATTGAATCAGCTGCATAATCAGCGACTTTTCGCTGATTCAAATATAGAGAGTGGCTCAAAGATAGTTCTACTTGAGGCATATTGTAGTCACTTTCCGTCACTTTTCAATATGTCAGATTCTTGTATTATTTTTTAATATATAAGTTTAATAATAAATAATGTTTTCCCCGTTATCTTTTTTTAGAACAATTAAATTAAATAGGTTTTTTTATTTCAGCTGATGAAAACGACATTAATGAGCAAATGAAATCAAAACGTGTACTTTTTCCAAGTCAAAAACATTTAAGTTTTTCATCTTCATCTGAAAGTGAAAAAAAGAAGAAAAAACAGGTAAAAATATTTTAAATTTTCATTGTAGTATGGCATAAAATCTGATCGAGGTACCATTTAATTACGCTTACGATTAATTTAATTACAAGCGATTTCTTCTAAACAGCTCCTCAATTATGTATTTAGGAAACAACTTATTGTGTAATACCCAAACCTATATATATATATTTTTTTAAATAAAGTTAAAGTACAATTTAAATTTATTTCTAAAGCTTGATTGAAAGGATTTGCTTCATTACACATTTATAAGCTATGTTTTGTGTATATATAATTTACTATTTTTTGTAGCCTGTTAAAAGAAAACTCCAATTTCCATCTGATGCCGCAAAAAACACGCAAATGAAAAAATTTTTAAAAAACGTTTGGAACTAATTCAAACTCGAAAACTTATTCGAGAATCTGACGAGGACGAGAATTCAGACGAAACCATTGAAAATGTTGATTCAATGTCGACTCTGCCAGGATTTACAGGTAAATGTTTTAAACGCAATTGAGAACATGGAAAGCACAGTCGGCACAGCGACTGTTTTTTATTTTTAATTAAAAATTGTTTTTGGGGATACTGATTACGAATCTGATTTCAGATTTTCAAAATTCAAAATCTAATGTCACATTTGTAATTAGCGACTTAGAAAACCCCTAATAATATTCCTAATTTAACGAAATAATTCATTGTAATAATGTGATAAAAGTCTAGTTACTTAAATTATTTTAGTCTACATTTTAAATTTAAATATAAATCAATATTTCTGAAAAAATTTTTTACTGATTCTACTCTGTTTTTTTATACAAAAATTTACTGCTCCATCTAATGATGCCAATAAAAAAATTTATATAAAAATTATCTCCTTTATATGTATGAAGAAGCACAGTCTATAGACTTTTTATCAGGTGCCTATATTGGTGAATCCACTGAACTATATAATTTAAGAACTTAAATCAACGTAAAGCTTAAAAAGACATGGCTTGTCTTAAAAAAGTCTTTAGGACGTCCTTCCGATGTCAATATTCGCCTCAAAGAAATGTAATGTAATTGCTTTCGAAGATAGAGAAAAGATGAATAATAAAATAAATAGTAGAGAAAATAAATTTGAAGATTCGAACTACGCTCTACGTTTGTCTACACATTTTGAAATTGTGATTAAGCCATTTTAGGAGACCAGCGCGCCCAAACGAGAAGTATAGCTTACCCGATTTAAGGCAGTATCACAGTCGTCAAATTTCTGTCCAATTAGAACAGCACGTCACCTTAGTTTTTTTTCGTGCATCAGTAGAAAACTACTAATTCAGATTTAGGGAGTGATGCTGCCTTCGACACTGCACATCGAAAAATATTTTTTTTAATAGGAAACTGGAAAATAACATTGAATTTTTCTTAAGGTATAGGGTTAAAAAGTAATTTTAAATATTTTTTACTTCCAAGGTGAATGGAAGAAGCGAAATTTTTCAAAATTGTAACACAAAAAATAGTTTTTGATGCTGAACATTGATGGCAACTTCAGAAAGCTTAAAATTTTGCTAACAAAATTTTGTCTTTTTAGATTACTTAAAATACAATAATTAACCTAATCTTTCATAAAAAATTTGTTTAATTATAAATTAAAAAAGAATCATTATGTAATGCCTATTGAATTTAAGAAAATTATAAATTAATTTAATTTTTAGTATATGTACGAAACTCTCGTTGAGAATTCGATACAAGGATAATAATTTAAGTCTCGATTTCGTAAGGAATTTTCTTCTGTCGTCTCGTCTCTGTCTCATTACTGAAAATCAAGACGATGCGAAGACTTTTTTCGTCTCCTGTGTAACCCTAATTACGATATGCATTCTGTATCATTGCAGTGAAAAGAAAGAATGAAGAAGGATCAGAATCAAGAAAACGGCATCGTATTGTCGAGGAAACTGACGACGAACTTTCAGAGACAGATGTTGGTAAGAATAATTTACTCACACTACCGGTCAAAATTAAGAGACACCGCCCAGTTTTAGACGAATGAAAAACATTTTAAAATATAAAATTTATGAAATTTAAATTTTTTTTTCTTTTTATTTTTTGAAATAAAAGATTTTGAAAATATCTTGCAGAAGTCATTTGGTCACTATTTTGTTTAGATATTTTTTTAAAAATCGTAATTTTCAATTTTTCACAAACATTTTAATAACTTTTATAATAATTAACGCCATTTTAATGATTTTAGGCTCATTTTGTAGGTCATTTTTTGTGGGCTTTAATGAGTAATTTTTTCTTAGAAAATGCAGGTCGTCAAACTAAAAGAAAAAAACTTAAAAAATCTGTTGTACTAAAAATTATTCTAGACAGTATATATATTGTAAATTTTTCAAGAAAATTTAATTTAAAAAAATGAAAACACTGATACAGTGAAAAACATAATAGTCAGAATGTGCTTCTTACTAAGGCAATTTTGTCTAGGTTCAATAGCAAAACATGCACAGCAATTATTTATTTAAAAAATGGAAATTTTGTCCTTAGCTAAGGCAAAAATTACGTTAGTTAAGGCTAAAATTGATTTTTTTAAAGAGACAATTGCTTTGCGTATATTGGTTTTGTTCTTAGGAAAAAATTGCCTAAGTAAAAAGTACATTCTAACTAATTTTTTCAGTGTGTTTCACATTTTTCAATTTTTTTTATTTAAGCTTAACATCTAATGTTAACAAGCTTCATGTAAATTTGAAAATTTTTAATATGTATATTTTAATTATGCTGACTAAATAAACAACTCTAAAAGTCTCAATAAATTATTTTATCATTTTTTAATAAATAATTGTCAATGTCATAAACGACCTATTTTTCTGCATAGACTCTCTTCACACAATTAATGAAGTTGACGGTACTCCTCAGCGTTCACGATATTCACCTACAGGCGTTGGAGGTGAAATGCATGATGCATCAAACAGTAATAAGTTTTACAAAAAAAAATAAAATAAAATAAAAAAATAAAAAATAAAAAAAAATAATAAATAATAATAATAATAATAATATAATAATATAATAATATAATAATAATAATAATAATAATAATAATAATAATAATATATAATATATTATATAATATATATATATATATATATATATATATATATATATATATATATATATATATATATATATATATATATATATATATATATATATATATATATATATATATTATTATTATATTTTGTTATTAATTTTTTTTTTTTATTTATTTTCCGAAAAATACTCGTCGTCTGGAAACCCAAGAATCGACTTCACGTAACGCGACGCCGAGAAATACTCGTCGTCTGGAAACCCAAGAATCGACTTCACGTAACGCCACGCCGAGAAATACTCGTCGTGTGGAAACCCCAGAATCGACTTCACGTAACGCCACGCCGAGAAATACTCGTCGTGTGGAAACCCCAGAATCGACTTCACTTAACGCCACGCCGAGAAATAATCGTCGTCTGGAAACCCCAGAATCGACTTCACGTAACGCCACGCCGAGAAATACTCGTCGTCTGGAGACCCAAGAATCGACTTCACGTAACGCCACGCCGAGAAATACTCGTCGTGTGGAAACCCGAGATTCGATTGCACGTAACGCCACGCCGAGAAATACTCGTCGCAGGGAAACTCGAAATTCGACTACACGTAACGCCACGCCGAGAAATACTCGTATAAACGTTACAAATCAAAATTCACATAATACAACTGAGGGTCTACGACGACAGATAACTATAGATACTGAAGTAGTATGTACATAGTGCATGTGTTGTTACATGGAAAGCTTGATTAACTATGTAAATTAAAAATGATTTTGTGTTTATGAACTACATATTTATTTTCCTTGCAGGTACATATAGGAGAAAATGTTCAAACTGGCCTCGAGACGTGGGAAATGATCCATCTAAAAAAAGATGACTCAAAATTTATTAAGGAGATTGCGGTGGTTATTTGGACACGCGAAGGGCTTCAAAAAAATGTCTAAATCCACAAAGAGCTAATAAACATTTGGCAGAAGAAGACATTCGGGAAGCAAGTGACGCCATCAAAATATCAATTATTGAAAGGTATCAATATTTTCTTAATGAGAAACTGAAAATGTCATTAGAACATAATTTAAATGAAATACAATTTAGTACAAAAATATAAGAGAAATATTTGACATTTGTTAAAAATGCATAAATTTGTTGTTATAAATTAATGTAAACCAGGGCTCGGATTGTGCGACTTTTTCTTTAAAAAATGCGACAAATCGACTTTTAGGCCAGTCGGTGAATGCAAAAAGTGCAACCTGAAAAGTCTATGTCGTTTCTTGTAGTTGAAGGGCCCCACATAAGAGACCCATAGTTTGCTCTGGATTTCCGGTTGCAAAAATGGTGTAAACATTCGTCAAAGTTCGAAAAACATGGGTTTTCAACGACCGTTGCTTCCGGTTAAATTTTAGTGGAAAAAGTTGTTAATGGAAGTTATAGAGCTTAGAAACAGCTTTCAAACGTAAGTTAAAAAAGGTTTATTAATTTAGTTGCGGATAAATAGTTTATGCATAATTCCATTTGTTAACTAAAAACCTCTAATTTTTCAACATAACTTCCCCACTTTTAGCCTTGCGAATTTGAAAACTTTCATAATATTTAAATGGAAAATGGGCTTTTTTGTCATAAACAAACGGAATAACTTAGCCAATTTTCACTCTATCAATTTAGCGTAAACAGCATTTAGTTTCATTTATTTTCACCAAACTTTTTGGTAAAAAAATCAGACCTAGCTTCAAGAGTGGGGTAGTTAGTTTTTTATTACAATAAATTCCTGATTAGTTAATTATTAATATTTTTTAATGAAATTTGTATCACTCACAGTTCAGTATATGTATTTTATGAGAAAAAATTGAACGTAAGATTTCATGCTTTTATTTTCCATTTTTATTAAGTGAAAGTACATACATAGTTTTTCAACCTTTGGACTGAATTTAATTTTTCTTTTTTTAATTTGATGTATTTTTTATGCTGAATCCGAGAATGATTTTATATTTTTTCAAAATACAATATTTTTTATAATAAAAGAATATATTTTTTGACAAGAAATGATTATTATTGTTTATCACATTTAACAAAAAATTCTCTTTGTACATATTATTCCATTGAATTTAAAGTATTATTATGACAAAAAGAAATTTAACTTATTTGTAAATAAGTGTGTAGCATCGTTATCTTAGTAGATGTTTCGAATTGAACTTGCGTGCATATGTGCACGTTATGCTTCAAGCTTATATATGTATAAATAATTACAATTTTTTTCGTTTTAATATTATTTCAAATTCAATGGAATTATGTGTACAAAGAGAATTTTTTGTTAAATGTGATAAACAATAATAATTATTATTGTTTATCAATAATCATATTGTTTATCATATTATAATCATTTCTTGTTAAAAAATATATTCTTTTGTTATTATCAAAAGTATTGTATTTTGAAAAAATATAAAATAATTCTCGGATTCAGCGTAAAAAAATACATTAAATTAAAAAAAGAAAAATTAAATCTAGTCCAAAGGTTGAAAAAAGTATGTATGTGGGTTAAAAAATATTAATAATTAACTAATCAGGAATTTATTGTTATAAAAAAACTAACTACCCCACTCTTGAAGCTAGATCTGAATTTTTTACGAAAAAGTTTGGTGAAAAGAAATGAAACTAAATGCCGTTTACACCAAATTGATAGAGTGAAAATTGGCTTAGTTATTCCATTTGTTGATGACCAAAAACCCCATTTTCCATTTAAATATTATAAAAGTTTTGCTCCTTAATTGTACTTTAAAAAATAAAAAAACTAAATTCGCAGGGCCGAAAGTGGGGAAATTATGTTGAGGAGGATATAAAAATGATATTAAAAAATTTAGGCGCATGAGTAGGCCTCAAAACTCATTTGTGGGAATTTTGAGTTGTAACAATTTTATTAGACATAATCTCTTTTAGCCGAATTTCAATCAAACAGAAGTTATGTTTAATAAAATAAAAACTTTATTTCTATTTAACCGACTTTTTATTTTTGAAAATCCATGTTTTTCGAACATTGACGATTGTTTACACCATTTTTTGCAACCGGAAATCGAGAGCAAACTGTGGGTCTTTTATGTGGCTCCCTGCAACTACAAGGAACCACTGTTATAAAATAGCAGAAATTTTCTTTTTTGTAAATTATTTATTACCTGTTTACTTGTCTACTAAGTAAACTACGATCTATTTCAAAACGAGACCCCCCTGTAAACAATTGACAATTTACGGCAATTTTAAAATAAATATTTCTCCTATTAAAATAAACCAATTGAATTTTGCTACTAGCAATTTTGAAAGATAAATTCTTGAACTTTATGATAGTATAAAGCTTTTTTGAAGCAAATAACGTAATTCTAAAAAAACTTGATTTAAAGGTTAAACGTCTAAATGTCTGAAATATGTTACATCCGATTTTTATAAAATTGATGTCAAAATAAAGCATAAATATTTTATTTTTATTCCTGTAAAAATTATTTTGGACGTTTCAATGGATTTTGAGAAATTAATTAAAATCCACAATCGTCTCAAAGCTAAAATATGTAAGCATTTCATTTCAAAACGACCCCCTTTATAAACAATTGCTATTGTAAGGCAATTTTCAAATAATTATTTCTCATGTTTATTGAATCCAAACTGTATTTACTATTAGTGTCTTAAAAAGAAAAATGTCTTAACTTTACGACAGTAAAAAATTCTTTTTAAAAAATAATATAAATAAATAATATAATGTTGCCAGGAGATTAAAGTAAAATATTTAAGCTTTATTTTGACATAACTTTAAAAAAAATCGGACCTATATTTATTTTTTATTGAAGAAAGATTAAGTTTTAAAGATAACCTTTTAAATATCTCAAAACACGTTAGGTCCTATTTTTTTAAAGTTATGTCAAAATAAAGCTTAAATATTTTACTTTAATCTCCTGGCAACATTATAATGGACAATTTAGGGGTTTTTACAAAATTTATTTATTTTTATGAAAATTGCAATGGTTATAATGTATTTACAGAGCGGAATTTGTTTTTTTTCAAATTTTACACACTTTAACCTCTGACATCATTGTAGAATTTAATTAATTTTGTAAAAACCCCTGAATTGTCCATTATAATGTTGCCTGGAGATTGAAGTAAAATATTTAAGCTTTATTTTGACATAACTTTCAAAAAAATCGGACCTAACGTGTTTTCAGATATTTAAAAGGTTATCTTTAAAACTTAATTTTTTTCTTCAATAATATTATTTTTTAAAAAGAATTTTTTACTGTTGTAAAGTTAAGAAATTTTTCTTTTTAAGACTAAATAAAGTTTGGATTCAATAAACATGAGAAATAATTATTTGAAAATTGCTTTACAATTGCAATTGTTTATAAAGAGGGTTGTTTTGAAATGGAATGTCTCATGTGTAAATTGAGAACCACTAATTAAATAGCAAGTGTCTTTTGTATTTATAAAATTTGGATAGTAGTGGACAATTTTTATTTTTTAGCTTAATAAATAAATTAATGATAAAAGAAAAAATTAGTAACAAATAATAAATGACAAAATTAAAACTGCAGCTTCCATCAATGATTTAAAATTTTTTAAATAATAAAAAACTTATTTACAATTTTAGGTTAATAAAAAAACATATTATCCTCTACTTAATTAGTAGTTCTCAATTTATACATGTTTTAAATTTTGAAACGATTGTGGACTTCAATTAATTTCCCAAAATCCATTGAAATGTTCACGATAATTTTTACAGGAATTTTCTATAGAATTAGGTCATTTCTTTTAGAAAATAATTTATATTATATAAATATATTTGTTCATTATATAAATATAAAGTTATTATATTATATGTAGTTATTATATAAATATATATATATATATAGTTATATTGACTTATTTTCGTCTAGAACATGTATATTCAATTCTGAGCAAATGTTCAGATGTATGTGTATATACGTTTGTCACAAAATATTGTGTATAAAATATCTCGGACAAATTTTAATGAATTGTCCTGAAATTTTACAGGTATATTGCAATCATTAATACCTAAATTATTTTTAAAAAATCTTTTTATTTTGTGATTTTAGTAACATCAAAATCATTCATGCAGAATATTACAATTTTTTAAAATTAGTCTGCGTCCACTTTAGTTAAAATAAAATGTATTGACCATAATATAATTTTAAATGTTTATTTATTTTAAAGCACATTGAATCAGCATTAATATTATAGGGTAAGTGCGTCAATTGCTGCGGGTGCTTCAGTTTCTGCGGCATTTTAATAATTTAAGTGAATACATTTGTTCAGGGCACAAATAATTTTGAAATTTTTTGAAAAAATTACTTAACGATGTAAGTTTTAAAATAGATATAGGAAGTATATACCAAAACTTAATATTTATGTATTTTATTTTAATTAAAAGTTGACATGTGCAAGGTTTTAGTTATTTTCATTGCTAACTTTGCTGGCAGTGTAAAAATACCTACATAAAAAAGGCTTTATTATTGTTTTTAGACTTAAAGTGGTTATTATTATGATGATTTTAGATAAAGAAAACCTTGTTTTAAAAGAAAAATTAAACTTTACTTTATTTTTATCTGATATTATATTTTATTTTTAAGAGTAGTAATTAACACAGAATTTGGGCTTGATTTAATTTCTGCGCCCTCAGAAAATCAACTAAGACTGGTTACAATAGACTATCTATTTTTTGTTAAATGTGATTTATCGTTTCGTCGTGACATCGTATTGTGGAGATCAATTTTGCAATTTACTGAACTCTTTATAATTACAGATAAAGAATAAAAATTGAATAATTATTTAAACAATTTACAAACAAATTATTGTTGTTATTTACTAATTTTTACAGAATGCACCTAGAAAGATGCAATTTACTAAACTCTTTATAATTACAAAAAAAATTAAATTAAATTAAACAATTTATAAACAAATTATAAATTGTTTTGTTTGCGGTATTATACACATAAGCACAAAATTATGCGCATAAACTGACCCACAGGAATTGAATTAACGCAGCAACTGATGCGCTGCAACTGACACAAACACGCAGAATTAAACGCATTGAATATTACTTTTAATTCATTAAATTTATTAAAATAAATTATATTTTAGAGATGTTATTTATTGTAAACGTATCTTAATAACACAAACTACAAATTCAATAAGTCATAAGTTCAATTTGATCAATATAAAAATTATATTTCATAGTTAAAAGACGCCTTGACCAAAATACCGCAGGAATTAGTACACTTACCCTATTTGTATTTTAATCTTTAAATTTAAATAACAAAATATAAAATTATTTTCAATCAATATCAAAAACCTTGTTTGTTCATGGTTGCCCCAAAAATTTAAGTTTGTTGTTCCTAATTTTCAGACAGAATTTTAACTTTTTTTGACCCTGAGTAATATTTTGTTTCACTCTAAAAATTATTGCGGATACTTTCAAAAATGTTCCAAAAACGTTTATATTTAACTTCTTAAAAATTATTTTTATCATTTAAATTGAATTTAGAATTTTTAACTAAAACATTATCTTTAAATCAACTATTAATTAAACTTACAAAAAAAATTAGATTTTCGAAGATTTTAATTTGAAACCTTTCGAAAATTTAATGTGTTACTTCTAAATAATCATGCACTCTTTAAATCTGAATTAGTAGAATTCTACTAAAAAATAATAAAATTGTACTAATTTTTATCTGTTTTCATAAACGACTTTTAACCTTTTCAATTAGTACAATATTACACATGTTTAGTAAAATTCTACTAATGTTTTAGTAGAATTTCACTAATTAATAGTCATTTTTTTAACAAAATAAATTAGTGAAACTGTTTTATCGACTATTAATAAAACAGTTCTATTAATTATTAGTAGAATTCTACTAAACAATTAGTAAAACTTTACTATTTGTTAGTAGAATTATTACTAAATCATTTGGTGAACGTCTTTTTACCATTTTATTAATAATGAATTCATTAATGATTTTTATAACAATTTTTGAAAATAATCGCAGTTTGAACCAGTGAATATATTTAAAAATACAAACTTTACAGACAAAAAATGAAAAATTACTAACAAAAATGTATCGAGTTAGAGTCAAATAAGAGAATACTTTACTTAAAACTATAAATTAAAGATGGCCCAATAATAAAATTATTTTTTGAAAAATGCATTAAAAACAATTCAAATTTTGGCAAAGAATATTATTAAATTTTTTTAAAATAATTGAATTCCTTGCAAAGATTTATATTATTGATGAACATAATTTTATTTTTTTAGATAATGGAGTTTCATTAATAATTTTAATTAACAATTTTCAAAGTACTTAAATTTTATGAGAAATTTCTTTAAGTTTTTAAAATTATGATATTTTTTAATAATTCAAATTAAACATGTAATTATTGAATTTTATTAAAATAAAAAAATATGATTAACTTCCTCTCAAAATTGTATAACAATTTTTTAAAACAATAAAAAAACATTTTAAATATCTTATAAAAATATCGAGTCGACTCGAAAAAAGTACGGCTCGTATGTGAAAAAGGAAATTTAAATATATTTCGACTTTACAATGTAAAAAATAAAAAGTAACTTTTTTACCCTACTTTACTACACACATTGTAATAGCCCTTTAGAGCACCTTTACAGCATTTTGAAACCACCAGTAATTATTAAAGAATGCATTGATACACCTAAAAAACATAAATGTAGATGACATGAAATTTCACATTTATCTCACCATAATATAATTTACACCAAATTTCTAATTTTGAAATCGTATGCATTTCAGATTTCTGTACGATAAATTAACGAAATTAGGCGTAAAAGGATACAATAGACAAAGAAGAGTCAATAAAGTATGGAGATATTTCTCACAAAAAATATATTATGAACATAGTGTATTTAAAAAATCACAAATTTCATAAACTAGGACCTCTTACTGTTCTTAAGTTTTTATTTTTATTTTTGATAAACAATACCTGCAACTTGCATGGCAAGTTTAAATATTTTATTAAATATTAATATTAACCTTGTAAAAATAGTTTTGTTAAAGTAGAAGTGCTTTACTTTTTAATAAAAAAATTCATTATTTCACGTGCTGATTTTTTATTTTACAATATAAATTGTTTACTGTTTAAAAACAGTTTTCACTCTCCAGATGGAAAGATTTCCAGAAAAACTCCGAAAACAACAAAGAAAATGAAAATTTTTTAAAATAAAAAGCAGACTCTAAATGTGACTGAAAATTAACGTAAAAAATGACGTCATTTTTTATCCCAAAAAATTACGTCCTTTTTTACGTCAAATTTTCCGTCATATTTTACGTCCTTTTTTACGTCATTTTTTATGTCAATTTCTACGTCACTTTTTACAATAGGGATGACAATAATGTGAGCAGATCTTCTGGTGACCTACATTATTATTTTTATTTGTCAAAATATTTACTTTTATTGGAATATTCAATTTAAAACTGAATGTAAAATCCAAAAATGAAACAACTGAAAATATTAGAATATTTTGAGTTATATAAAACTTCTCACTAAGCCGTTTATTTTTCTTTAGATATTTAAACGTCGAATCTCTTTAAAAATTAAATACAAGTCCTTTGCCATTTTTACTAAAATGATTTGTTTTAAAACGTTTAAAGAAAGAGATTATATTTAAATATCTACAGATTAAATAAAAATCCTAATGCGAAGATTTTAAAAATTAAAAGTATTCTCTATTTTTTACATATTATTTCATTTTAGACTTTACATTTAGTTGCCTAAATTGAATATTCCAATAAAATATAATAACAATTAGGTATTATGTACATAACCAGCTAAAAACAAAATAAACACACACCTAATCTCAAAATGAGATTAAACATTTCACTTAGATATTCTTCTAAATTTATTTGCAACACTAGAACTTTATCACAAAACTGCACTCACTATTATATTTAAAATTAAAAATTTTATTAACTGAAACAATTAATACAACACGACGCACACTACAAACTACACCAAGACTTCCGTGTCCTTTAGAAAAAAAGACAGTACGAGAAACACTCGTACATCCTCATACAGGATCCTTAAAGGATCCTCCTGGGATCCTGAACAGGTCCTGTGCAGGATTCCATACAGGATCCCGTGCTGGTCATGTACAGGATACCGTACGGGATTTTGGAACAGGGTTCCTGTGCAGGTTCCGATGCAGGAACCTTAGTTATCAAAGATTTCTGTAAAGGTTCCTGTACAGGAACACTTGCAGGATTAATTTTTAAAAAACTTTTTATGTTAAGCAACATTTGACATACAGAAAAGTATGAGAAACGCATCTGAGAAACTCATAGAAAACTACTGCGCAGGAGTTAAAAATATAAATAAACTAATTGAGGAAACCGTGTAGGATACTTTAAGGGTTCCTCACATGATCCTTTACACTTAAGTACCTGCAGTTTACAAAACTACAAAGGTTCCTGTACAGGAACCTTTACAAAGTTTCCTGTACAGGATCCTGCAAGTGTTCCTGTACAGAAACCTTTACAGAAATCTTTGATAACTAAGGTTCCTGCATCGGAACCTGCACAGGAACCCTGTCCCAAAATCCCGTACGGGATCCTGTATGGGATCCTGCGCAGGACCTATACAGGTTCCCAAGAGGATCCTTTAAGGATCCTGTACGGGGATTTTAAGCTGGGATAACTCGAAGGATGGAACCACATGGACATACACTACATGTACATACACCAGGCCTGTAGCTGTACATAACACAATGTTAAACTCACGACGAAACATACACTTTTTGAATTATATATCATTATTATACAATATGAAAAAATAGTAAATGAGTTATTAACAATTGTAATATTTGTTAATAAGGTAATATGCTGTCATGGACACTAAAAGAAACCTAACCTAATTGTTTTAAATCACCTGCGACTGGCAGACTTATTTGAATTAATAAGTTAATTATTTTCTGAAGTATATAAGTAAAAAAACAAGATTTATTTTATTTTTTAGTAATTTAATTAATAACAATTTAATTACTCCACTGAAACCTAAACACATTTTATTAAATTAATTTCTTTAAATTCTATTCTCAATTAATTTGTACACTGAAGCTATGCAGATTTATTTTTTAATAATAAAAATAAATTTTGTTAAACCACCGTTAAAATATAAAATGTTTTATTAGAAAACTTTACACTATTAAATTCTACAATTTAAACTATATGTTTATATGAAAATAAAAAATAATGCTAAATCATTCTACACAGTTATAATGAATACACTGTTATAAACTTTACACACGTTTATTAAGAAAAATTGATGTCGTATGACGTCATATGGAATTTAATAAGAATAATTTTCATTGAGATATATAAAGGGCGCAGATTTTAAATTAATGGAATTTAAATATGTCGAATTCAACAAAATTATTTTTTATTATTTAATTAACAGGTGCAAAGTTTATCGGTATGCAATTAAACAATGCAGAATTTACCATAATTTTTTCATTCTTATACTGTTAAAATTGTTGAATTTAATACGTAGTGTATAAAGTTTTATAATAATAATTTCCATTATCAAAAACAGATTCACTGTGTAAAATTTAACGGTGTTTAACTGCAAAAAATCATTTATTTCAACTAAATTGTGCACAATTTAATTCTGCAAAGCCTAAATTGAACATAATATAAGTAATTAAAATAAATAAGTCATTCTAGGGTAAACGCACTGAACCAAAAATATTGTCTGAAATAAATAAATTACGTAATTTATTTGTGAATATAATATTAATATATTATTTTTAACATTCATGACACTTAATAAGCATTATTCTAATCATTGTTTGCATTTAAATTGTAATATTATATTTAAGTCAAAAACAGAATTTGTTGATTCGAGAAATAGGTTCACCCTCGACAATTGATGTGTTTACCCTATAGATTCTTCAATTTTACGTGGATTTCGTGAAGTTTAACAATAATACTCAGCAACTATGAAATTTTTTGAATTTTTTTCTTATAAATATTAACAGTATCCAAATTAAAAGTGTGGAGTTTAAATGATTTTTATTTTATTAATTGCATATTATATCAACTATGCTGAAATGATTCCTGTACGGAAGCAAGGAGCTGGTTGTAACAGATATAGAAAATTGTATAAATTATGAAATCTGTAAAGTGTGTTGTAATTATTATTAATGTTGTTATATTGCAAAATAAATTCTCTCTGTTATAAAGTAGAAACGAAAAATAATTAAAAAGTATTATATGCTTTCATAAAAAAACGTTTTGCTATTGAAAAATCAGTTATTAAAAACTTGCTCTCAAATCAAATTGATTGTAGGGGATACCGCGGCGTAATGGATCACTTTTCACTTTTTGTTGCTTAACTTCGTCATTCTTGCTGTAATAAAAATTCCAACATGTGGAAAACTTAGCCTAACATCTCAGCTTTAAATTAAAAAAAGTACGCCCTAATATCACTTATACTTTTTTCTAGAACAATGTTTTTGGAGAAATGCAAGGTAAGGAATTTCGCCTACCCGGGGCGTAATGGATCAGCAATGAAATTATAATTTAGAACATCAAATATTATTACGGTATTGGCAAATTTAGGTTCTATTGTATATTTGGGACAATCCACGTCAAGCGGATCACTGCTCTGTACATAAATGTATGGTGTGAAATTAAACGTATAAGGGCTTAAAATTTTCGTCCTTAACTCCTTTATCGAATAAAAGTGGGTCTTTTTAAAAATCCAATATGGCGGCCAAACTGTGGTACAAAAACTGCTAAGATACCACATACTGTTAAACAAGACCAGGAAAAAATGCAAATAATGACCAAATATGTGTTGAACACCAATCTGTCCTTTTCAGGACTACCACCTCAACAAGTTCTACATAAATTGTCAATCTTTTAACGTTGCATAATTTTATTCAACTTCTGACCAAACACCGACAGACTGGGTTTGACACCGTGGACGTTACTTAAGGCTTCGTGACCTTTTGATCTGTTCCTAACCAGGTCAAATACTCAAGGCCTTAGACCTTCTGTACGTCCGGTCACACCTACGTCGTCGCCTGAGAGGTTGCAACCGGCTCTAGGGGACAGCTACCAGAACCTTGCTGAGGTTCGGTCACCCGACACCTAGAGTTGAACGGGACTTCGGTACTCGAACCCTGCTTGGGTTCTTTCCCGAAAGTCATCGTTTGGCTCTACAGCCTGAAGCTGCTTGCAGCAGCAAGGTAACTCGCTGCCGTCATACCTTTTTCTTTCGCTCCATTGAGCCAGTCACTACCATCCATACGGTAAGCGGTATCAAAAAAAAATTATATTACCTGTAACTTACTACTTAGGGATTTTGGGGTCGCTAATTATAAATCTGATTTAAGTTTTTAAAAGCTTAACATTTTGAAAGCTTTCTGTGTTTACAAGGTTGAAAATGTCTTCAAACGTTTTTATTTTTAACACTTTTTATTTAAATTCTTAAAAATTTAATTTTTTTACCCAGATAACAAACTTTTAGAAATTTGTAATCATCAATCAAAGATTTCTTAAAAAGTGATTTTTGTAATCATTAGTTCATATTTATGAATTATTCTAATTGTCATATTAAATCTGACATTTAAAATTTTTTAAAACTGACATCAGATTCGAAGTCAGCGACCTTAAAAATCCCCTAGTAACAAGTTTCAAGTGAAGAAAGCTTTTATAAAAAATTAACCGCCATTTTTAATCCGCCATTTTTAATTTTAATAAATTTACGTTATATTATCACATGATACATCTCTAGCAATCTCAGTAATCAATAAAACACATATTTGGGCAATATTTGCATTTTTATTGCTGGTTTTGTTTAACATTTTCTGGTTTTTTATCAGTTTGTGTACTACATTTTGGCCGCCATATTGCATTTTTAAAAAGGCCCACTTTTATTCGATAAGGGACATAAAGACGAAAATTTTTAGCCCTTATGCGTTTAATTTCACACCGTATATTTATGTACAGAACAGTGATCCGCTTGACGTGGATCGTCCCATTTATAACAAAGAATATTGAAAAAAGAGCATATTTAATTTAAACTTCAAACATTTTCATGCAATTTTCAAATTTTAAAAAGTTGTAGCGAAATGCAAAATCCATTTATTTAAAAAATCTATTCTCCAGTTATTTATTTAAATAAAGGGTTATCATTGGTACTTATTAATATATAAATTACAAGAAATTAAACTTAACAGGATTATTTTATTGATATT
This sequence comes from Leptopilina drosophilae, assembly GCA_032873175.1. Taxonomy (NCBI): domain Eukaryota; kingdom Metazoa; phylum Arthropoda; class Insecta; order Hymenoptera; family Figitidae; genus Leptopilina; species Leptopilina drosophilae. The sequence goes on along the minus strand of CM065482.1, from coordinate 28,789,212 downwards.
TTAAATATAATAGGTTTTCCTTAATAGAATAAACAAATTGATCCAATACACCCCGAAGGAGTTTGTTGAAAATTTTGTTATTTTTTATCAATACCGTAAGTATTAAAAAAAAATTGTCAATTGTTCTTCAAGAACAAATGTTTAAAGCTCGAAACCTGGTAAACAAAAATTTTTTACAAATAATTTTGAAGATGATATAGCAAAAAAACAAAAATTTCAAAAATTTACCTTCAGGCGTCAAAATCACTTTTTCTACCATATTTTAAACAATAATAAATAAATAACAATGAAACTTGGTACAAACTTACAGTATGCCAAGTTCATTATTTTAATCAAAAACCAAAATTACTCCGATTTACCACTTTTGAATAAATTCAACTGATCCATTACGCCCCTGATACATTACGCCCGGTCTTCCTTATATACCATTTAAAAATTTAAAATTTACTTGTTGAATTATTTAAGGTAAACTCTTATAATAACACAGATAAGAACAATAATATGAGAAGAAAGCAAATTTTGTGTTACAAAATTTTGCGTAGTTGTGAAAAATAATTCTTTTTTAGCATTCAGTACACAAAGTGTATACCGTTTGGAACCCATTTAGTCTCGCTTTTTGTGATAAAATTATAGGAATAGGAATAAACTAGACCAATTGTGTTTACAGTTGGAATGGGCATTTATTTTTTAACGAAAAATCTGAAGAAAGTCTTTAAATATTATTAAAATTGAATGAATCGCAGTATTTCCCAAAAAATGAAAATTTTGAAAAAACTGGATTCTTACGAGCCAATTTTGAGAATAATGCAGGAAACAAATTTCCCAATTGATTGAAAAGAAATCTGTTTTAAAAAATGAAAAATTTCAAAAAATATATTTGTTCTCTTTTCAATTTTAGACCCCTGCAATTGTGAAATACATGGTCCTTGGTGTATTTTTGAGAGATATTTCTGAAAAAATTACAGAAAACCTCATTCAGATTTATTAAAAAGACATTTTTCTCGTAAAATTTCGAAAAAGTGGCCACCGCCTTGAAATGTTTAAATTTTCAGGATGGCCGCATGTCAGGGAAATATGGAAATCAGGAAAAGTTAGAGAATTTTTCAAAATTCTTTAGAAGTCAGGGATCTTTGGTTTTTTTGTCTTATATCCTACTGAGTTATTAAATGAAATGTTTTTGTGCCTATACCTATTTCGGGGAGTTATAATGATAAGATCGAGTCAAATATATATAGTTATTAGATTTACTGTTAGATTAACATCTAACAGTGTTAGTTTTTCATTAGAAAGTATATATTTGTATAGAATTTTGATCCACGCCGATTTCAAAGTGTGCCAATTTAAAATTGTGTAGAGTTAAAACTGGTGTATATTCATGGCACGGAATAAACAGAAAGAAAAAAATTAAAAAACTCAAGATTTTTCCCCAAATGTTTTTGACAGTACTAACATTAAATCTAACTATCTTTGTAACGAAATTACATTTAACTGAATTGCCATTTTTACGAATAGATAGACGTATAGACACTTTTTTTAATTGTCGCATTATTTCGTGAATTCTTATTTCAATAAATCGACGCTTATACAAATGTCACTTTTGAGAAAGAAACTGTAGTAAACTTTTTTGAAACATAAATTTACTGTAATAGTTTTCAAAAAAATGATAATTTGTAAAAATGTCGTTTGGACAAATGACAGTTTGAAATAATGACAAAGCGTAAAAATGTCGTTTCCGACAAAAAACAATTTGTTAAAATGCTATTTCGTGTGCAAATGCTATTTTAATATAAAAACTGTTCTGTTAATTAACATTTCGTTAAAATGACACAATAAAATGTACATATTATTGAGAATATTAAAAAAAGAAATGAAATTTTTTACATGAAACAGTACTTTTATTATATTATATTGTAATAAAAAAATTGAGTCAAAATAATGAAAGAGAAACAAAATTTAATGAACAAAATGGATGAAGAACAAAAGCAACGGAGACGGACGATGGCCGTCGGAGGCGCTAGTATATCAAAAAGAAGAAACTGAACAAACGCGGGCGCAGGCGCGCCACAAAGTTTCACATTCCTAAAAACTGTTTGGGAATGAATCTAAGGACTCTTGCATAGAACAGTTTCCGTTGAAGTGAACGTTGATACAAACTTTGTAACAATTGAGTAACTGAATTAAAATAAATGCAAATAATAATAATTGTACCTAATTCTTTTCATCTTTGACTTAATTACGGAATTTGATTCCAATTGTTGAAAGAAGACTATTAGCGTTAATTAAGATATTTAGCATTGATCTTAATTGAAAATCATTACCAAAGTTTTTGGGATAGATAACCAAAATTTAATATTTCTTCCTATGGTAATACAAATCATTCAAATTGTTTTATATTCAGTCCGAAATCTGAATTTTCATTTTTCTCCGTGAATTTGACAATTCTGACTTCGGATTCAGTGGGTCAAAATATACATGGGAATATACTATTGTAGTGTCTCAGCCGAAAAACTTTATTTGTGTACCTATATTATCAATGTTATAAAATTTTATTTAATGCAAGAATTACGAAGTTAAATAAAACAAAATTTGTAACAAAATGTGAGCTATTACTTCCCGGTCTCCCCTACCAGTAATTTGAGTTATATTTTGAAAAAATAGTACATGCTATATCAATTTTAAAGTAAATGAACAAGAATTTATAACATGATGGTATAGTTTCAATTATCAAAACTGTTGCTTTAAGGGCATGTCCAAGTTGTGAAATGTAAACAAACCAACATGTAAACAAACAAAGCACTAAAATCACATTTTTCAAAGAGCCTTTTTTCTCACAAAAATTACCATTAGAAAACTTATTTTTACAAAAATGATGAATTAGAGTGTCAAAGTTTTCAAAAAAATCATTGTTGAGTGTGATCAATAAATAGCAATTAGTAAAACAACTAATTCAAATGACCTGTAAAATAGCATTTTTGACGGGTCGCAAAAAATAAACTGCTTGAGTATATCAACCGCACTGACGATGAAGAAGTCTCATATCAGCGATTGGACCTTCAACATGTGGAAGGGGAAATTTTTCCCTTTCCTCCATGAAATTACAGGGAGAAAGGGTAAAAACTTCTTCATCGTCCGTGCGGTTGATATAGTCAAACACTTTAATTTTTCCCGATATCAGACGATTGCTCTACGCGCACGCGCAGACCGTGCCAAGGACGCATTGAAAACACTATGCAAAAACACACATTTTGTTTTACTCTGAAACTCACTTATTTTCACATACTTTCAGGTATACTAGGTATAGATACCAAATTCAACACTTCAATTTACCATTTTCATAAAAAAACTGTAAATTTCTATTCATTTACGAAAATGTGATGGTCGAAAAAATCCTCAATATTCGGTCTTCTACTGCTGCTTTTTTTCGACCATCACATTTTCGTAAATGAATAGAAATTTACAGTTTTTTTATGAAAATGGTAAATTGAAGTGTTGAATTTGGTATCTATACCTAGTATACCTGAAAGTATGTGAGAATAAGTGAGTTTCAGAGTAAAACAAAATGTGTGTTTTTGCATAGTGTTTTCAATGCGTCCTTGGCACGGTCTGCGCGTGCGCGTAGAGCAATCGTCTGACATCGGGAAAAATTAAAGTGTTTGACTATATCAACCGCACGGACGATGAAGAAGTTTTTACCCTTTCTCCCTGTAATTTCATGGAGGAAAGGGAAAAATTTCCCCTTCCACATGTTGAAGGTCCAATCGCTGATATGAGACTTCTTCATCGTCAGTGCGGTTGATATACTCAAACTGTTTATTTTTCGCGACGCGTCAAAAATGCTATTTTACAGGTCTTTTGAATTAGTTGTTTTGCTAATTGCTATTTATTGATCACACTCAAAAATGATTTTTTTGGGAACTTTGACACTCTAATTCATCATTTTTGTAAAAATAAGTTTTCTAATGGTAATTTTTGTGAGAAAAAAGGCTCTTTGAAAAATATGATTTTAGTGCTTTGTTTGTTTACATGTTGGTTTGTTTACATTTCACAACTTGGACATACCCTTAAAAACAATATTTTAATCCCATCACCTACACTGAGCTCTATATAGAGCCACAAAAATGTCGTGCCCTATATGTCAATGGGCACTATATCATGTTTAAAAAAAAATTTATGAATATTTATGGCACAAAAACTTTGTTTTTACTGGACTGTGAAGGGGTTAAAAAAATATATCTTTGCTTTTTTATACATCTTAATCATACTTCAAGTTACACTTTTTTGTATTTTTACACACAACATACACAATTTGAGATAGAAATTCACAACTAAGACCTAAACTAAAAATTTATCACAATATTAAATTAACTTATCAATATATAAACGCCTTTTTCGGTAAAAAAAATTAGTTTGAGTCATGGTCTCAGCTGACCCTTAAAATGTTCCACAGAAAACTTGCACATAACTTTGTACATCCCAACCATTTTGCATATTTTATTGGACAACATTATGCTTCTAGTTTTAAAATATGAATTATTATATTTTATTATATTAATATATTTACGAATACAATATAATATCAGATTTCCAAAATTCAAAATGTCCAAAAACTCTATTTTCTACAAATACACCAAATAATTGATTTATTTGATTAAAGTTCCTATGCTGAAAAAAAATTCCTAGTAGATTTGACTACTTCTTGACAACTATGCTCAGTTCAATAAGTCCTCAAAGATATTAAACAGCTTGCGTTAACCATCAAAAAGTAGTAAAAATAGTTAAGAATGTAGTTGGTGCAATCAGATATTGTAGTTGTTTTTGTGATTTAACTACATTTCTGAGTTATCTGAATTCTAAATTTGTTACTACATAAGAAACAGTAAATTTAACTAAACAAGCAGTGTTAGATTTAGTAAAAAAGTAATTATTTTAACTACTTTTCACATTATACTACCCAATATAGTTGAATGTTATGAAAATTTTTTTTCAGTGTAGAGCTAATGAGCCTTTCAAGATACAGTACAGTATTGTGAATATATTCTTAAATATTCACATCAGCATTTCGTAGGAAAAAATCAATTTTGTCGAATGAAGGTGAATATTCTCTTTTTTCTATTATTTCAAAAATAATAATCCATTAGAAATGATGATAAATCTCGTAGTGAGCAAAGGACTTGAAAATCCTGACATACATTGAACGGGTTGGCAGTGACGGCGATCGGATCATAAATCACTCGGATTTACGATCTCAGTTAAAAAGGGTATCGCAATATTTATAGTCATCTCGCGCAGTTACATGTAACAAATTGAACTTTTATATAAACGTGCACTCGGAGGTGCTTACCTGCGCAGATTTTAATTATCGATATCGATTTATTGCCAATACATATTAATGCACTTTCGCACTACCTCACGTACTAGTGTTTATTCATATTGATGGAATTGAAACATAAAACCGGATATGCAAACAGCTGGTACTCCAACAATTTCTAGTTGCTGTCCTGAATGGTTTGCCAAGCTTGTTAGAATTGTGCTAAATTTATTTTCTATCGTTATTATAATTTCCCGGCCAATACTAATATTTACAGTTTTGTCAATGTTTTTCTATTGCAAGAAAACTTAATGTTAAAAAATAACTTAAATTGGTTTTAAAAAAAAACAAATTTGCAGGTTAATTTTTTTCCTTGAAATTGATAGCCTCTAACAATATGATTTATAGAATTATTAACTCTTGTTGCGTTTAAATTAGAAGGGAAAATAGGAGTAATTGTCAGTTATTTGGTTAGACTTTGTTAATATCTCTTATGTGAAATACCATATGGCGTTGCTGATATTACCGCAGCTAATTTTTAACACCATATAGTACAACCGAGACTTAAGAAAATAATAACGTATCCTTCACTTCAAATTACATACGCAATAATATAATATTAAAGATATTTAAGTTAAATAAATAAAGCATGTAATATTTAATGCATTTTATGGTTCATGTGTGCCATATGTTAATTTCGCAGGGAAAAAGTAAACGTTCAGTGTAATATACGACAATGAGTGTGAAAACTTTCTATCCTTTTTACAAAACGATCCACAAAAAATTGTTTAAAACTTTTGAATCCAATAAATTACTACAAATATAATCTTCTCTATTCTTCTTTATTAGTTTATTTATTCGTAATTAATTAATTCAGTTTTATTTAAAAATTATACATTTTCGAAAATTCATTGAACAAAAAAAGAATGAGATCTCTCTCACAAAAAATACGTAAATAAGTTCATTTTGTGAATTGAATATACCTGCTTGTGAATTCATCGATGATCAGAGTTCCAGAAACTTGCAGGTAGGGAAAAAGAGATCCAACGAATTTTAAATGTTATCGGACGAATAAACAAGACAAGAAGAGTGACAGAAAGACAGAAGCCAGACATGAAACTGACAACATAACGGCGGAATGACAGCCTTGATCGCAAAAAGGCTACTGTGTACGTGTTGATCCTATTCCCATTTATCAACTATAAAAAGCTCGCCTGCAAAACACAATTCATGTTTCTGCTACCAAAGTCCTTCCAATAAATATATTCCTTCTCAAGATACTCATATTTTGATGAGTGTTTCACTTTTGTTGAAGAGACTGTTTTGCATTAATTTTTTTAAATGATTGACTGCTTTTTTAACTAAATTGAAAAATTATATTTATTTAAGGAATTTAAGGAACTTAACAATATGTTTAAAGGGGTTACATACCTTTTCGACCACCAAAAAGAGTGATTTTCATAATTATTTTTAGAGTTCTCATTAAAATTGTATTGAAAGTATACTAGCCGACTCTTTAGTGCTTCTCTAAAGAAGTGGTTAAGTTGTTAAGTACCTTAAGTCAGTGTTGTCAGATGTACCGAATTTTAAAAACTTAATCAGCAATCGGCATTAACCTCATGCGGATGACGAAAAATCCGCATTTTCATCTTTGATAAAAAATTTAAAATCTAAGAACAATACAAGTTTAAAGATACGGTCACATCTTTGCTTTGTGAGCATTAAGCATGCAAGACAGACATGTGACCATGACTTTAAGCATAAGTTTCTTAGTCTGGTTTACACTTACTATATACTATTTCACTTTTCACAATTTAAAAACATCATAGTTATTAATCCTTTAACTGTATTAATGTAAAATTTTGAACCAAATGAGAAATTAAAAAATTTGTTGTTAAATAACTTTAAAATATCTGGGCTAAATTTTAAATGTTAATAATGCTTTATTATGATATTAATATAATAATTAGTAAGACGTAATAAATTATAATTTATTGTTATATATTTTCATTTGTGAAGCGATCTGAAGAAAGGGACTTTAGAAGCAAAAAGTTATAGGCTATGTTTGCAATTTTTGAAATGAAAATAGAAAAAAAGGATCGACTGTTAATATAAATCATTTGTGTTTAAGTCTTCATTACAAATGAAATATTTAATAAACACTGATTTTGATTTGCAATAAGTAAACAGAATCTTTCAGTCAGCCAAAAAGTGATACAAACATTACCTTAAAGCGATTTTCTTCTAAGGTCCCTTTTCTTCAGATCGCGTCACATTTATAAACAACTAGATATTGCATTAAAACAAATAAGAAAATTTTATAAAATAAATAAAAATGTCACCAAAAACATATTTTCTTTATGAATTAGTATTAAAAAACTCAAATACGCGTATTTTCATTTTTGGAACATCAATTTATAGAGAGAACAAATTTTTAATGACTTTTTTAAAAAATCCTCATTTTGAAATGAAAATCCGCATTTATGAGCTTGCGCGTCCGCATTCACAGCGGTGGAACCTGGCAACACTGTAGTACCTTGATTGTCGTTTCCAGCTAAGGTAATTTACCTAGATACAGCATGGTTCGTGGTGGCGCGGGGATTGGTAAATAATAGTGGTACTGTGCACAGTTTTCTCGATTCCCACGTTACGACTACACTATTCAACTTATCCCGTAAATAACTTTTGATCAATTCGACGTCCCGTTCAGTAGGTTTCCGATTAGTTCGTGGTTCTTGTCACAACCTTTCTCGAATTAGGCTTCTGCGGCGATTGGGATTAATTCATACTTAGCATCCTTCATGTTGAATTCCGCTAATATATCTGAGATGTATTCTTCCTTCATGTGACTTCGAAATCTAAATATTTTACCTCTTCTATATCTTTTCATATCAATTTCTTGCAATCAAGATATGCAATAATTATGTCTCCGTCCAGATAAAGATAATATATACAGTGATCAGCTTCATTGCATTTTATTTGTAGGTAATTTAAAACCTCGCTACATCTAATTTCATCAAATTTACATACTTTGTCTGCAAATTCTAATTTTTTCATAACCTATCAGTTGTACGTTTAGATGTTTAACATGATATTTTCATTTATATCTTTGTTGTGGTTTCGAACTCTGAAAAATAATTTACTCGAATGTTATTGTTTACCAGTTTGTTGAAGTCATGGCCATAAGTTTATTCCTGTTAATTATTTTTTTGTCGATTCAAATTTCTTTCTACTTAATTCCGTTTAATGCTAAATCAATCAGGGATCCATTAACTGTTTGTAACGATAAACTTTTTTTGTAACTGTATAATATCTACGACCTGTGATACGACAGAGTCATTCTATCTCACATTCCATTACAGAAGCTAGAAAAATAAATTGTTTTAAATCATTCAAATTTAGTATGTTTATGTGTTTAAATAATGTATTTCATGATAAGAGTAAAATAAGAATTAAAAAACACTTTTATTTTTTTTGCATCTCAGACAGAAAAAGTTCACCTATATATAAGAATGGAGTATATATTAAGAATGATGCTTGGGAAGCAATCAGGACTCAAACTGATGATTCAAAATTCATCAAGTATCTAGCCACTGCAGTATGGACTAGGCAGACATTTGTGAATAGATGCCTTAAGCCCAGTGAAAAACTTATTGCGCTTCCAGACAGATCACCGAGAAAAGAGGTGTCTCCGAAGAAGAAAAAAGTGGTGCAAGGTATTCTAAATCAAACACTACTTTTTCTGAAATCATTAGAGTCTTAATTTTTAATGCTTAATAATTTTTAGTTAATCTAAAGATTTTTTATTGCTTTTTGAATTAAATCAAAACAATTAAAATTACTCTGAGTGACCTTAACTTTGAGGTTATGATAGCTATTTAACAACTGTAATCCTATTATTGGCATTCCCTAACACGGTGCGCCTGAACTGAATTTGAATCAAAAGTCGTTGCACATCAAAATTTCTTTTTGATTTTGAATCAGTAGTGTTCCTTGATTAGAAAAATCCAAAAACTAAAATAATCTACGGAGGGCTTTCCGAGAAAAATAGCTTTAAAATTAAATGTTTTCCTATTAGTATTGTATAGAGAATTTCAAATAAATAATATTAATTTATCGAATTTTGTCATTCTCACTGATCAAAAAGTAAAAAACCTAAGAAAATAACTTTTTCAACTTTGGAAATGATTATAATTATTTCGATTAACATATGAATTTAAACATGTAAGCTATTATAACTACATACAGAACGCAAAAGCTTTACAGAGTAATCTGGATGATTTTCAGAAATTTTGTTTATTTCCCAGGTAGTTTTGAAATCATGGTGCACAGACTCTATAGCCTGTTCGCTGAAAAATCCTAAACCTACCCCCATCATTGCACAAAACTGTTCGACATGAAAAAAGACGGCATGAACTTTAGGGGTTATATTGACACCTAAATCTACATAACTTTTCTTGAAAGCTTGTATATTCTCAGAGTAATCTTCTTTAAGGTCATTTCCAAAACACGCAGATGTCACTTTCTTGAAGTCATCGAAGACTTTCACGTATTTCATTAATCCTAAATTTTTCTTGCCACGTAGAATATCTACGTTGTCTAGAAGTTTTTTACATGAATTTCCTTTGAAGGCAGGACTACCGTCTGTGATTTCCCGTTGAGCATAACAAGCATCTGCCCAGTCTAAAGATTCAGTCTCAAACTCTTTGAGCATATGTGTAAACACTGTATTCACCACACCAAGCATTAGGTGTAATTCTGGTGGTGGGATTATTTCCAAAAATTCTTTGTCTTCAGTAGTTTTAATAAGCGGGGGATGAATGCAATTAAAAAAATCTTTTGCTCGCTTTTTCGAGGCTCCTGCAGCTCGCCAGTTTTCATAGTTTTTTAATACATTTTTAATTAATCTCAATCGCCCACAGACGTGAAGACTATTCTTTTCTGCGTAACACCATGTGCATGGAAACGCACTGCTATGCGACATGATTCTAACCAAAATATTTGCCAACTTTAAATCTGTTGCGATTGTACCATCAAAGGCTGAAATATTCAGTTCAGTACAAAGTTGTGACACATTTTCATAGTTTTCCTGAGAATTAGAAGCTAATGCTAATATGACCAATTTCTTGACTCCAGAATCCTTAAATCTTTTCGCAGCCACTCCTTCATCACATTTTGACCGCCCAGTCTTGCACACCATGTCGACATCAGACGTTGCTTGCACTGAAAGACATATCTTTAAGAAACCACCTCCTCCATCGATACCCAATTTCAGATGTACTTCTGAAACGTGTCGTTTTTCTTTTATGTGCTGAATAAAAGCAGGAACATTATTACAGTTAACAGCAATAGCGGTAACATCAGAAATTTCATTACCCTTCACTTTTACAAACTCAAACTGTTTGCAACTAAAATAATCATCCACAGAATGAGCTTTGGTAAAAAGTTTTGATTTTAAACCAGGCTCAATGATTTTTCTGTTGTTTGCAGATACACGCAAAGAAGAAGCGATGCTCGTAATTGTGCGATTACTTAAATTTAAATCGGTCTTAATATTTACTAAATCATCTGTAGATAATATCGGGCGTTTCAAGGAATGATCCATGATGTTTTTGTCTCCTACCGCGACGTGAAGTTGTGGACCGTGTATTTGCGAAAGAGATAATTTTGAAGCTTTAATATTTTCATTTTCGTTCAATTTTTGTTTTATTACAGACGATACGATTTGACTTTGCGTCTTTGAAGGTGTTTGTAATATACAAGCTGTGAGATTTCTAAATCGAGACTCTGCATTGCAGTTGTGTGACTTTCCTTTACCAATAACACTAAAGCAGAAATTGCACCGCTTTTCAGCAAACAATTTTTCTGTAGATTGGTCTGAAATAAATATATAGAGAGATGAAAAATAAAAAGGCTATTATAAAGATTAATCATTTTTCTCTAATTTCTTAATCTTACCAGAAACTATGTTCTTTGGAGTTTTACTAGAAATCTTGATAGGTTGGCTTCGCCCTATTTCGCAAACTTTACAATCACATTTTACATCATTATTTAACCTTGTACATTTCTTCAGTGGTTGAAATATTGACAAATCAGGGGATTTGATTTTAACTTCACCAGATTCAGCTCGATATATGTTTCTTCTGCATGAATTACATAAAGCTGCAGGAAACCGTTCATCATCAATGTAATTGTCGACTAGCTTTTCCATATGACTCTTTAGCTTGTTTTCGATAACAAACATTTTGTTTTGTTTTTTACAACAAAGAAAACATACTTTCCGACGATTTTCATCGTGCGTACAAGCTTTATGTGGCATTTTAGACTTATTATTTTCGACTATTTACGCAAATATTGACTTAGTAATGTCATGTCACTTTGATACATGTTTGAACACCGCAACACTTGTCAAATAAATTAAAAACTATTTTCTTTTATTTTTTACAACCAAAATATCTTCAGATGCCAAGGTGAGTATATCAAATTAATCAATTTAATTGTCTTCGCAAGATAACAAAGAAAACCCTGTTCTCAATTTTAAGACTAGCGTTTTACTATAAATTAGTGAAGTAATTTCTATGGAAATTTCATTTTGGCACAGTTTATGACAATAAATTAGTAAATTTTTTAAAAATAAAACATACATACTCGTAGTATATAAGTCATTTATTCTATATTTTAACATTAATATCATCTTTTTCAAAATTTCAAATGTAAATATATCTAAACTCACTTTTCTCGAAAAGCCCTCGGCGGATTATTTTAGATTTTGGTTTTTGTTAATCAGGGAACACTACCGATTCAAAATCAAAAAAAAATTTTGATGTGCAACGACTTTTGATTCAAATTCAGTTCAGGCGCACCGTGCTAAATCACAAACCTTATGTATAACAAACAAGCTTTCAGCATTATCAGTAAGAAAATAATTGTTATGAATAAGAATTTGAGATAAAACTACCAGGTAATAAAATCAAGAAACTACATTAAAATAATTTTGTATTGACTATTTTCGATATGAACATCCAAATAACGAAGGTTTAATTAGTAACTTATTGTTAGCTTTCTGTTTGATGTAACTAATCACAATTCACCCATTATTAACGTCTTGCGACTCTAGAAAACAGCTTTAATCCTCTTTAACGTGACATGTTTCTTTGAGAAATTGCAATACTTCCTTATTTTATGTAACTAGTCTAGATTCATGATTCACATGATTTATTGTAACGGACGAGACGAAAACGTGCACTTTAAGGATCTGAATCTGACTTCGTTAAGGCATAAGCAAACACAAATATCGGAACGCTGCCGATATTCTTCCCCAATGCGAAAGGCACACGTTTTGTGCACGGTCGACACTCTCTTTTTTGCCTTCACTGTACGCGACTGCTGCATCTTTATTCTTGCTGTATGCTTCTGTCTCTGTGCAGAGAAAACAAGTTGTTCATTTCATAACCATTTCGCTTCCTCAAAATATTATAAACCAATTGCCTTATTTAATTTTAATATGTTAAGGTAATATTTCAAAAAACGCAAAATTTGAATTTTTTGTGAAAAAGATAAATATTGATTAATTTTATAAATTTTGATGAAATGTGCACTTTGTATATATCAATCGATTCGTTTTCTTGTCAGGAATGTAATTTTGAGAATAATTTATGAAAATATTAAGAAATAAAAAAGTTATTTCAAAAAATGAAAAAAATTTTTTTTTCAAATTTTGAAAAAATCGTATAAAAAAATGTTGTGGATAAATTTGAAAATCCTTGTGTCAGATTTTAGGTATTAATGACTGCAATAAACCTGCAAAATTTCAGGGCAATCAGTTAAAATTTGTTTGAGATAATTTGTACACAATTTTTTGTGACATACACACACACATACATCTGGACATTTGCTCAGAATTTAATATACATATATCCTAGATGAAAATGAGTCCATATAACAATGTTTTGAAAAATTGAAAATCGTCACGAATGCAAAGCTTCCTTATGAGGAAGCAAAATTGCTCGAAAACTATTATTTACTAATTTCATGTCATTAAAACCCAGCAATCTGCTTTTGTAGATCGATGAATATATAAAATGCTCTTCTATTCGTGTAGTTATAAATTTCAAGTATAATAGATATAGATGTCATTAAATTTGTGCATATTTTTACATTTAACTTGATTTACAGAATGCTTCGAAGATCACTTGGAGGGACAACAAGTTAGAGGAGCTGAAAAATTGAATCGCCTTAACAAGACTGAGTATTACTTAAGCCAACATATTGGAAGTTTAAGAAAAATGTTGTATCCGGATTTGTACAAAAGTAAACTATTTTTATTTTAAATTACTTGTTAGAATCAATAATTCTCTGCCCATCAAACTCTGTTACATATACTATTAAATAATTTTATGAAATTTTTGAAGAACATGTTAAGTTTATTGCATAGTTACAAACCTTTAATCTATATCCTAAAACCTAATTCTGGGGATGTTTATATATGAAGTTGTCCTTGCATAATCTCATAAGAAAAAAATCAATTAAGGGGGGTTTTTCGATAATTGCATTAATGAATAAATTTTGACAAATCATAATGTGCAGCTAATTAAAGTTATTATAAAAGTGTCGTTGAATTTTAATGACAAAAACAATACTAATGTCAAAGGCTATAAACCTTTGAATTGAACCTAAAAATTAAGAAGTTTGTCATATAGATCGTACACATACTGCAAAGTATTTAATAAAAAGATATTAATCTACATTTTTTAAAACAAAAATATTCATGAACTATGCACATTAAATTTGATCACGAAATTTAAATGATAATTTTCATCGCGGTTTTGAGTAATTAAAAATTCTCGGACAGTTGGAATATTTCATTTAGCCATCTTTGATCGTACTTATAAGAAGATAAACATATCCATGAAAAGACAAAGTGTTTATGAAATGGGCCAAAATTATTTACTCTAACTTGTCAACATTTTTTAAGTAAATGTCACACGATCTGAAGAAAGAGAGCTAAGAAGCAAATCACTTTGAGATATGTTAGCGTTTCTTTTTTATTTGTTTGAAAGTTTCATTCTACTTATTGTAAATTAAAATCAGTGTTTATTAGATATTTTAGTTGTAATAAAGACTTAAACATAAATGAATCATATTGACAGTTGATCTTTTTTTGTATTTTCATTTCCAAAATTGAAAACATAACCTATAATTTTTTGCTTCTAAGGCCCCTTTCATCAGATTGCGTCATAAATATTACTGCATATGTACATAAATGTAAATAAATCATTTTTTTCAGAAAACAAGACATCATAGAGCGGAAAATGTCTGAAATAGTTCTTCTAAAGTTAAATTTGTCGAAATTGACTTATTTACTAATACTCATTTCTTTCATCTGCCAAATACTTTACTTCATCCCTAATTAATTTATTAAATTACTTTATCTTTTTTATTTTCCATCCATTCCAATATTTACTTTCTCTCCCCTTACTACACATTTCTATATCCCTCCTTTAAAATACCCATCATTTTCTTTCCTTTTCCTTCTTCCATATTACAAATTTTTCCAATTCATCCACTTATTGTCTCATACATTCCGTCTGCTTCCTCATCTATTTCCACATTTCTTTCGTCCTTTCTATCCCTTCATCTAATTAATCAATCACTTTACCTCTCTCATCACTAGCTTTACGTAGCGTTTCAAAAATCTTTCTTACTATCAAAAATGCCCTTCCTTTGCGCCATTTAAATTTTCTATTAATTCCTTTAGATCCATGCAATCTTTCCATTATTTTCTTTTCCTCTTTCAAACATTCGCGCCTTATTCTCACTTTTACATTTACTACTACTTGAGTCACTCAATTTTCCTTTAACTGACATTCCAGCTTCCTACCTTGAAAGTGTTCAATGGTCTCTGAAATTTGTAGATTATGTTCGACATACAGTTATCACCCAATAAATACGGCACTGCCTGCTTTAAATGACATAAAATTGGTAAACAATCATTTTTAAACGACTTTTCTCTGCACACAAACAATTTTTGCAAGATCTGAATCCGAACCAACGACAAAAATCTTCTTAATTACCTAAATCCGAAAAATTTTTTGAATCCATGCAGAAACGCGGTTGCAAAATGGGAAAGGCCAGAGTAATGTAAAGCGAATCATTTTGACAGCTCAGCCTTTACACTCCCTGCATGCTTCTGCCCTCTAATGGCAAATGTCTGTAACACACGTCTTGTCGCCTGTCATTACATTACTTTTGTCATTTTGTGTTTCCCATTTTGCAACTGCGTTTCTGCATGGTTTCAACAAATATTTTCGATTTAGGTAATTAACAAGATTTATGTCGATGATTCGGATTCAGATTTTGCAAAAAGTGCTTGGGTGAAGAGAAAAATTCGTTTAAAAATGATTGTTAACTGATTCACGTCATTTAAACCAGGCAGTACCGTTCTTGTAGGGCGACAAGTATAGGTCGCACGTAACCTACAAATTTCAGAGACCACTGAACACTCTTAATCACTCCAAATGCTCACCACTTCTCACTCTATCTCTCTACTCCCGCTGTGAAATTCTAATCGCAAAATCATTCTCGTAATCAAACATTCATTTATTAGTAGTTTTTGAATTGTTACTTAATTTAGAAATTTTAAAATAGTTGATTTAATAAAATTTTTCTTTACTAATACTTATTCGTATATGTACTATTTACGTAATAATTGTTAATATTGATTGTACTTCTTAATTATGAATAAAAAGTCTTTGTTTAAAGAATTTAATTTATCAAATATGATTACTTTTTAAAAACTTTAAATCGAAATTCCAAAGTTCTACAAATTGCCCTAAAGAATTGCCCTTCACATTTGAAAAAATGTGAAGCAACTAATTTACTACTATTCTTTCATCGTCATTCAAACGCTGATAAAAGTCTGTACTATAATGAAAATTTTTAATCATTGAATTTTACTGATTGCGATACAGATAGTAAAACAAGTAGTAGTAGTAGCAATAACTTTTTTATCCCACATGCACAAAAATGGCGCTTTTAGATAGCTGACGACAGAGCGTAAAGTCATTCATTTGTTCGACCGTATGAAAATGGCGACCATTTTCTCCCATGGGCAAAAATAACAGCTGATCCCATGTGTTTTTTTCCCAAGGGAGAAAATAGTCGCCATTTTCATACAAGTCGAACGAGTGAATGACTTTTACTCCCTGTCATCTACTATCTGAAATCGACAGTTCTGTGCATTAGGAATAAAAAATATCGTAAGTAACACGACAATAAAGGCAGCCAGCTTCTTTACTGTGATTTTTGTGACACGAGTGGAGGTCGAAATCCACTCGTGTCACAAAAATCACCGTAAATAAATGGCTGCCTTTATCCTCTTGTTGCTTAATATACTATATTGTCGTAGATACAAATAAATTTTACCTAAAAGTAAAGAAAAGATAAAATCGGGTTTAGAATACATTACCAATGCAGCTTACAAACTTTCCAAGAGATTATAAAAATGTTTTTTAACTAGTAAACTATCTATACAAAATGTCAAAGTCGATACGATTTCTCCATTACAGCTCAATGAAAAAATCAAATCGACTTTGATATCACTATAAGCTCTATACAAGATTGTTTAGTGAGATTTAGAGTTTTAAATAATGTAGGTAAAAAATATCCACACGGATTTCGGATTCAATATTCATCGAATTTTTTCAGCTTCGATAAAAGATACTTTGTGTGCTATATTTAATCTAATGAATATTGTATTAAAAATTACATTAAAAGTTAATTCTGGTATATTTCATAAAACAAATAATACATTAAAAATAATTTTTTGAGTGCAAATTTCCTCTCATTGTCAGCCATTAATTATTTCGACATGAATTACTTTTTCAAGTTCACATTAATCGTTGATTTCATCAACGATATGAGGCATTGGTGCATTTCCATAAAAAATCTGACATTTTTGTTCCGTGGGTCACGTCATAAAAATAATATATCTTTGAAATATTAAGCTGTAAAATTGAAAGTTAAAGTGAACATTTTCGTAAATTTCTTAACGCTTTACAATAAAAAAATTTACTCTAATAATAATTGGAAAAGAAGATACAGCCTATTTAAAAATAGTGACGCACGATCGTTTCTCATGGAAATGCTCATTGAAAAATCATATTTCATGTTTAAAATTCTGGTTAAATTATTTTCTTGAAAAAAACCAAGCATATAAAAATCATTTTTAAGTTTAAATCCCTGATGATTTCCTCGATAAAATTGGGAATTCAATAGTATTTGCGTTAATAATACTCGTTGATCGTTGATCGATAAAGTATTCAAAAGACTTATTTTATATATAAAATCCACGTTGATTTTCTCATGGAATTCTGGTATGTACATTTCATTTTTTACTTTAAAAGTTATCGTTGATTTGTTAATTATAACAAAAAAGAAAAGAATTCAAAAGACACATTTCATGTTAAAAATTCTGTCTGATTTGCTTTAAGAATTCAAGCATGTAAAAGCCATATTTCCTCGGTAATTGAGGAGATAAAAAGATAATTTTTGTCTTTAAAATACTGGTTGATTTCTTTCAAGAATTCATACAATGAAAAAACTTTCTTCCAGTTAAAAATCCATGTCGATTTCCTCGAAAAAGTTAAGAGTTTAAAAGACATAATTCGTAATTAAAATCCTCGGTGATTTTCTCAAAGAAATCAGAAATCATAAACAAAATAAACTTTTTTCAAGTTAAAAATCCTCCTCGATTTCCTCGAAGAAATCAGGCATTCAAAAGACTTATTTCAAGTTAAAAAACTAATGATTGCCTTGGGAAAGTTAGAAATGCAAAATATATTATTCGTGTTTAATATCCTCGTTGATTTCCTCAAAGAAATCAGACATTCAAAAGACATATTTAAGTTAAAAATCCTTGTTGATTTCCTTGGGAAAGTTAGGAATGCAAAAAATATTATTTGTGTTTAATATGCTTGTTGATTTCCTGAAAGAAACACTTTTAGGTTAAAAATCCTTGTTCATTTCCTTGAGGAAATTTTTCGTGTTTAAAATCCACGTTGCTTTTATCAAAGAAATCACGCATTCAAAAGACTTATTTCCAGTTAAAAAACTGTTGATTGCCTTGGGAAAGTTAGAAATGCAAAAAATATTATTCGTGTTTAATATCCTCGTTGATTTCCTCAAAGAAATCAGACATTCAAATGACATTTTTAAGTTAAAATTGCTTGTTGATTTCCTCGGAGAAGTTACAAATGCAAAAAATATTATTCGTGTTTAATATCCTCGTTGATTTCCTCAAAGAAATCAGACATTCAAAAGACATTTTTAAGTTAAAAATCCTAGTTGCTTTCCTTAAGAAAATTAGGAATGCAAATAAAATTTTTTGTGTTTAAAATCCACTTTGCTTTTTTCAAAGAAATCAGACATTCAAAGACATTTTTTAAATTAAAAATCTTTGTTGATTTCCTCGGAGAAGTTAGAAATGCAAAAAATTTTATTCGCGTTTAATATCCTCGTTGATTTTATCAAAGAAATCTGACATTCAAAAGACAAAAGATTAAAAATCCTTGTTGATTTCCTTGAGGAAGTTAAAAATTCTAATTATTATATTCGTGTTTAAAATCCTCGTAGATTTCCTCAAAGAAATCAGGCATTCAAAAGACTTATTTCCAGTTAAAAAACTGTTGATTTCCTCGGAGAAGTTAGGAATGCAAAAAATATTATTCGTGTTTAATATCCTTGTTGATTTCCTCAAAGAAATCACGCATTCAAAAGACTTATTTTAAGTTAAAAAACTGTTGATTGCCTTGGGAAAGTTAGAAATACAAAAAATAATATTCGTGTTTAATATCCTCGATGATTTCCTCAAGGAAATCAAGCATTCAAAAGACATTTTTAAGTTAAAAATCCTAGTTGCTTTCCTTAAGGAAATTAGGAATGCAAATAAAATTTTTCGTGTTTCAAATCCACTTTGCTTTTTTCAAAGAAATCAGACATTCAAATGATATTTTTAAGTTAAAAATGCTTGTTGATTTCCTCGGAGAAGTTAGAAATGCAAAAAATATTATTCGTGTTTAATATCCTCGTTGATTTCCTTAAAGAAATCAGACATTCAAAAGACAAAAGATTAAAAATCCTTGTTGATTTCCTTGAGGAAGTTAAAAATTCTAAATATTTTATTCGTTTTTAAAATCCTCGTAGATTTCCTTTAAGAAATCAGGCATTCATAAAATTTATTTCAAGTTAAAAAACTGTTGATTTCCTTGGAGAAGTTAGGAATGCAAAAAATATAATTCGTGTTTAATATCCTTGTTGATTTCCTCAAAGAAATCAGACATTTAAAAGACATTTTTAATTTAAAAATCCTAGTTGCTTTCCTTAAGGAAATTAGGAATGCAAATAAAATTTTTCGTGTTTAAAATCCACTTTGCTTTTTTTAAAGAAATCAGACATTCAAAGACATTTTTTAAATTAAAAATCTCTGTTGATTTCCTCGGAGAAGTTAGAAATGCAAAAAATTTTATTCGTGTTTAATATCTTCGTTGATTTCCTCAAAGAAATCAGACATTCAAAAGACATTTTTTACAATAAAAATCCCTGTTGATTTCCACGAAGAAGTTAGGATTGCAAAAGGTATTTGCGTGTTTAAAATTCTCGTTGATTTTCTCGAAGTAATCATACATTCATGAGAGATTTTTCAGGTCGAAAATCTCTGTTGATTTTCTCAAGAAAAGCTAAAATGAAAAAAATTTAAGTTCAAAATCATCGTCAATTTTCTCGTAGAAATCCTCAACATTTAAAAAAAAATTTTAATCCTCTTGTATTTCCTCAAGGAAATTTATGAGGAAAAGTCCAAATTTAAACGAGGATGACCTCATGGATTTCCTTGTCGATTTCCTTGTGTCAATCTATAAGGAATTTTTTGATAGGGGCTGATGACGAATCTGATGTTAATTTTCAGACATTCAAAATGGCGGATCCAATATGGTCGACATATTTTAGAAAAGTCAATTGAAATCGCTTGAAACTGGTTACTCGGGGGTTTTTAAGGTCGTTGATAACGAATATGATGTTACATTGGTAAAAACACACTTAGGTAGAGAGAAAAATAGACAAAGAGAGGGGAAGAATCTAATAGCTTAATAAAATGTTAGAAAAAAACGTAGAAAGATATACAGATAGTTGTAACATAAGGTGATAAAGCAGTTTAAGGCAAGATCAAAAAATAATTCAGCAGTTTAAAGAATTAGTATGTGATTCAGCCGTTGAAGGCAAGAGCAGGGGGTGATTTACAAGTTTAAGTCAAGATAAGTTAGTGATTTACTAATTCAAGTAATCAAGTAATCCAATGCATTTAAAAAATTTTTTGGCCACTATATTGGATATCAAAGTAGCGTCATTGCTTATGGAATACAAAGTATGTATCCTAATGCTAATTTTACCGCCAATACATTGGTGATTTCTTTAAATAATTCCTCTTTATTAGCACTTTTAGGCCTCTGATTTTGAATTTAGACACATTTATAGGTTATATTTTGGCCGCCATTTTGGATTTTTAAAAAGGCCACATATTTTTCGAAAGTACGTATATATATATATGAATAAATTTTGGGTTTTAGGCAGATTGAAAATCAAACTGAATTGAATTAAATTAAATTACATTTATTGCAATATATTACAATTATTTATTGCAACATGTCGAATTCGGGTGGCATTTCGAATTGCAGAGTAGATTACTCCTTTTTCACAGACATCTTTTGGTATTACAAGAATTTGTGCAATTGCAGCGAAAGAAACCTTGAACGGAAGTATTCGACTGTTGTGATGCAATTGATCTCAAGGAAATAATTTCGGTGGAAAGAATTTCTTTCTCGTCAATGAATTTCTTTTTGCATTTCTTAAATTCAGATCTAAAAAAAAACTATCATAAGTATTGAATATGAAAAGATGAAGACTTATAATATGTAAAAGCAAATAAAAAATTTCTGTACCTGCAATAGAATCGGTTTATTATCCCATGTCGTGTTCGAATTTTGTACATATCATCTTTGCATTCTAAAATGACTCCTATAACGTTTTTCAAATAACTTTTCGCTTTATCAACATATTATAAGTCTTCATCTTTTCATATTCAATACTTATGATAGTTTTTTTTAGATCTGAATTTGAGAAATGCAAAAAGAAATTCATTGACGAGAAAGAAATTTTTTCCACCGAAATTATTTCCTTGAGATCAATTGCATCACAACAGTCGAATACGTCCGTTCAAGGTTTCTTTCGCTGCAATTGCACAAAATCTTGTAATACCAAAAGATGTCTGTGTAAAAGGAGTAATCTACTCTGCAATTCGAAATGCCACCAGAATTTGACATGTTGCAATAAATAATTGTAATATATTGCAATAAATGTAATTTAATTTAATTCAATTCAGTTTGATTTTCAATTTGCCTAAAACGGCCTTGGCAAAACCCGAATTGCCTAGGGAAATCTGGTTTCGCTTAGGCAATTCGGGTTTGGCCTATGAATCTCTAGGAAATTCGGGTATTTCCTGAAATCATAGGCAAAACCCGAATTGCCTAGACAATTCGGGTTTTGCCGGTAACACATATATATATATATATATATATATATACATATATATAAATATTAAATCACCAGGTTGTAATTTGTAGAAGTTAAGGGGGGACAGGATCATTTTTTGCAATTTTTTCGAAATAATTCAATTTCTTTCTCTTCTTTTTCTAAAATATGTAGGCCAATCGTGTTCGCTATATTTTTCTTGTAATCTGCACTTAAAATTGAAGATTCCTACCGAATTTCAGTTTTTTAAATTTTTTTCAATTTTATAATTTACTTCTTTCAACTTTTTATTAAAAACTATTTATTTGTATTATGCGCTTTTTTGAAGCAATTGTTAGTGTAATATAACTTGTATGTTTTGCAGTGTTTCAGCAAAGATAATTCAAACAGAGTAAGAACTGGAAATTCATCAGTACATGAGAGAAAAAAAGCAGCTTTTACCTCGATACTATTGCTCCTCCAAATGCAAAATCCGAAGAAAGAAATACTGCAAAACATGCAAGTTATATTACTGTGACAATTGCTTCAAAAAAGCACATAATACAAATAAATAGTTTTTCACAAAAAGTTGAAAGAAGTAAATTATAAAATTCAAAAAACAAAAAAAATTAAAAATCCCTGAAAAGTTAAAATAATGATTATCTGTATTGCCTACCTCTTCCTGGTGTGAATCGGGCAACTTTAAGGATTTAAAGGCTAAAGGCGACTTCATATTCAAAATCAGCGACCCCGAAAAGCACAAACTAACAAAGGACCCCGCACTTTTACTATTGAATTTGGCTCTCAGCCAATTTTTTTTGTAACTTTGCAGATTTGTAGTTTTTGACCTTCTAAACAAAAAATGTATGGGACAAAATTCAAAATAATGACCAGTTTTTGAGATGCAGACGGTCAAAGTTCAAAAAAATCAAATAACGGGTATTAGTCGTTCAAGAATGTTTTGTTGACAAAAGTCAATTGAATTCGCTTGAAACTGGTTACTCGGAGGTTTTTAAGGTCGATGATAACGAATATGATGTTGGATTTTCAAAATTCAAAATGGCGACTCCAATATGGCGGACATATTTTAGAAAAGTCAATTGAAATCGCTTGAAACTGGTTACTCAGGTGGACTTCTTATACTTTACGCTAGTAAGTGTCTACTCCATGCATTATTCGCAACAGATTTCTCTCCGTGTAACTACCCTTGCGTCATTACTAACCAAAATAATAAAGTGGTTAGACTATCTATAATGCAGTTATAGCGTGACGACATTATTTTGATAAAAATGGCATCTTTTTACTGTTTTACTACCAACTTAGAAACATGAACAACATTGCAAATTACATTTATTGACTTCCTCATGTAAGTTAAGACAAGGATTGCCTGACGACTCAAAGAAACTTATCTTTTATTACCCAAGCATACAATGTGTAATTTTTATAATAAATAACAAGATTGGTTTTCGAAAATTCCCAGGAGTATATCGATCATTATGTTACTGATTGACATATTGTGATTTATGGATTATGCACCGCATCAAGGAAATGTAAAATACCCAGAAACAACACTTACGAACAATATCTTAATTGCAGCAGATATATCACCAAAATGAAGAGCATGCAGAATAAAAAAACACTTGAATTAGTAAATCACTAACTTATCTTGACTTAAACTTGTAAATCACCCCCTGCTCTTGCCTTCAACGGCTGAATCACATACTAATTCTTTAAACTGCTGAATTATTTTTTGATCTTGCCTTAAACTGCTTTATCACCTTATGTTACAACTATCTGTATATCTTTCTACGTTCCTTTCTAACATTTTATTAAGCTATTAGATTCTTCCCCTCTCTTTGTCTATTTTTCTCTCTGCCTAAGTGTGTTTTTACCAATGTAACATCATATTCGTTATCAACGACCTTAAAAACCCCCGAGTAACCAGTTTCAAGCGATTTCAATTGACAATTGAATTTTATGAATCTGACTTCAGATTCGTGATCAGCGACCCCAAAAACCTCCGAGTAACAAATATCAATTAAATTTGAACAATTTAAAAAAGTTTGTAATCTAACGTAAAATTAGGAAATATTTTTTTGTACTTCAAGCGCCATTTTAAATTTAAAATCGAAAAAAATAAAAATTAGAAATGGATATTTTCAAGTACAACAATTGGGAACACGGTTTTGATAATTTTTGTTTTATTAAAAAAATGTTATAGCGAAGAAAAAAATTGCATTAAAAAAATTTGACATTTTGAAGTATTTTTGAAAAAAGAAAGGTTTAATATCATTTTTTGAAAATTTTGACCACACCATTCGAAAGAGCGTCTCCAAAAATAGTAGGATGTGGACTTTTGAACAATTTTATGTCTTCTTTCTACTAATTGTAGGCGTTTGAAATTCATGTTGAAAAGCAGCACATCTCGTCGTTAAAGGGTTAATTTTACATTTCCGTTAAATTAATAAACAAGTTTTTAGTTCAACTTTTAATAACGCAGTACATTACACAGGCCAACAAAATTTGATTCAATTTACTTTCCAAGAATCAGACAATACTTTTCCGAAGGATTTCGACGTGCTGAATCCGAATCCGACCTTAAAAAGGACCCATCACGTCAGGTTTTCGAGATATTTTAACCTAAAAGTGCAAAAAAACTGTTTTTAGTTATATTTGATGTCATGTAACATCATGAGATAATTTTTTCTCTTAAAGGCCAATCTTGCTACTAAAAGTGATACTCTTCCGCTTTAATATCCATTTTGAAATTTTTAAAACTCTTTATTTTTCTTTGAGTAATCGTTCATTGAATTTTCTGAATTTGGCGAATTCTTCGAAAACTGAGTAGAAACAAAGAAATTTTGATAATAAAGCAGAATTTAACTACAAACATCTAAATTTTAAATAGTTCTGAGGATTTTCGATATAACTGAAAAGGATTTCAATATCAGATTCACAAAATTAAAAATGGCGTATACAATATGGCAGACGATTTATTTAAAATTAATTGTATTTCCGTAAAATATTCCATTTTTAATTTTGTCAATCTGATATTGAATTCGCATTCAGTTATATTAAAAATCTTCAAAACTATTTAAAATTTAGATGTTTGTAGTTAAATTCTGCTTTATTATCAAAGTTTCTTTTTTCTACTCAGTTTTCGAAGAATTCGCCAAACTCAGAAAATTCAATGAACGATTACTCAAAGAAAAATTAAGAGTTTTAAAAATTTCAAAATGGATATTAAAGCGGAAGAGTAGCACTTCCAGGCTCAATATTGACCTTTAAGAGAAAAAAATTAGTGCGACAATTGTTTAAGAAGTTACATTGAAAATTATATTTGGTCGATTTGCGATTTTAATGTTTTTTAAAATTAAGACAGTAATTTTATGTGCGAAATGAAGAAAATACTGTCGAATTAACAGTTATATTACCATAAAATTGATCAAAAACTTTATTATAGCGTTGTTGCATTACATAGCCCCAATAGCATTTTTATTATATCTGTTTAAATAATTGTCGCTTATAAATTTTCTTAATGGGTTATGATTTCTTATAGTTTTAATCCGACGGTAATTACTTTCTACGTCACAATTTTTTGAAAGGCGAAGAACATGAAATAACATAATTTTCTTATCAAAATTTTAATAAATAATTATTCAAAAATATAATCTTTAAAAGTCTCAAATTGTAAACGAAAGTATATTTTATGCTCTTTATAATTCTGCTTGATTAATTAAAATTCATATAAAGATTGTTTCATTTATTTAGAACAAAAAAAATTTTGTTTTAAAAGTTGGAAAAAAAATTATTTTGTAATAACTTTTATACAAAATATTTATTTTTCTAATTTTTTTGTTTTTAATCGTTAAATGGTTTTAAAAAGAGAAAATTAGGTCTAGAAAAGAAAGAATTAATGAATTTGGAGTAATAACAAGCGCCACAAAATGGCAGCAGCTACTCACGGACATTTAGAAAAATATTTTTTTTTATGAAGCAAACGTAAATTTATTTTTCATCGAAATATATTGAATAATAATAAAATTTATTAATTACTATTAATTAACTAAATTAATTTGTCGCTTATTATTAATTCACTGACAATTCAATTCTTGAAAAATTAAATTAATTAATAATAGACAATTTGAATAATTAATGTCAATTTAAGCAACTAATTAATAATAGATGATTTAATGAATTAATGACACTGGCCTACATGAGTTTTGCGAATAAGATTGGACCTATGGTTTCCGACGAGATTTTTTATGCTTAACACGAATCTGGGTTCAAAAACTTTCCATCACGTCACGTTTTCGAGATATTAGGGGTTAAAACCCCTAAAAACAGCGTTTTTGGCTGTTTTTGAAAAATCGTGGGGCAAAATCCTGACGTGATTTAAACTTTGCTATTATTAGAAGTTAAAGGCTGAAACAAGACCTTTCAAATAAGCCCTATACCAATTGAATCGCATGCACCCTTAGAGCGAGGGGTGTGTTTTTGTATAAGGGTGAAGGAAAAAATATAAGCAGAAAGGTACTTTTTTTAAATTTGATTGTAATCGCTTAAAACTTGTTACTCGGGGGTTTTTTAAGGTCGCTGATTACAAATCGGACGTCAAAATTAAAAAAATTAAAAATGGCGGACAACTTTTCTAAAATTTGGTCAAATTTGCTTGAAATTTGTTACTCGGGGGTTTTTAAGGTCGCTGATTACAAATATGACGTCAAAATTAAAAAAATCAAAATGGCGTATCCAATATAGCGGACTACTTTTTTAAAATTTGGTCAAATTTGCTTGAAAGTTAGTCAGGGGTTATTGAGGTCGCTGATTACAAATCTGATGTCAAAATTTGAAAAATCAAAATATCGGACTACTTTTTTAAAATTTGATCGAATTTGCTTGAAGATTCTTACTCAGGGTTTTTTGTGTTCGCAGATTACGAATAAGCAATAACAGTTAAAAATTTTAAAATAATAGATCAAATGTGTAGAACCACTTTTTGTAATTTGGACCGATTTGCTTGAAAATTAGCAATTGGTATAGTACAAAGTTAATTAAAAATTGAAATAAGAAGTATATTAGGTATCCCTACTTAACACAGATTTTTGTAGATCATTTAGCTGCAGAATTTTTAACTCTCTGTTTCCCAGAGTGCACCACGCGGAGGCGATCTAAGTTACACTCCTTTTTTTCTTTTTGTTTTTTAAATTTTTTTTGTTTTTTTTAATATTTTTTGAACTTTATTAATAAAAGATTGTTGAAATAACAAGAACTTTTTTATAAAATGGAATGGAATTAAATGACAATGATTTAATCAGCAAGTCATTGAACTTCAAGGAAACTGCGCTTTCTAGATTTTCGTTTGTAAGCTTGTAGCGGAAGATCACGTTTTAATGACCAGCAGTAATCTGCTAGCATGTTCGAATTCCATCGTCCCTGATACCGTCTTTCTAATTCTTGAATATCCTGATGGAACCTTTCCCCTTGTTCTTCACTTATGCTTCCAAGATTTACATTGGGAAAGGAATCCAAATGGCTGAAGAGGAAATGCACTTTCAAACTCATATTACAACCTAACTTGCGAAAAGCTTGAAGCATGTTGTTTACCAAAGTTTTGTAGTTCGGACTCTTTGTATTTCCCAAAAAACCATTAAAGACATTTTTAAATCCAACCCAAGCTTTTTTTACCAACAGGGTCATGGTTTTGTCAAATTCCTCATCCCTCATCAGTTGTCTGATTTGTGGTCCTACGAAAATTCCCTCCTTCAGTTTTGCATCATTTAAGTGTACAAATTTTTCACAAAGATATTTGAAACATTTCTCGTCTTTGTTTAGAGCCTTTACAAACTCCTTCATGAGCCCTAATTTAATATGGAGAGGGGCAGAAATATTTTTGCTCGATCGATCAAAGACTCATGAATTACGTTTTTTGACCCAGGTTCTAAATTCTCTCTCTGTTTCCAATTCTTTTTTATCCAATGTTAAAATCTTGCCCTGCTATCCCACTCGCATAAGAAACAAGGGAACTTAGTAAAACCAGATTGCTAACCCAAAAGCAGTCCTATTACTTTAAGGTCACCACAAATGTACCATTGATGTTTATCATATTGAATAGATTCAAGCAAAATTTTTAAATTTGCATGTGTCTCCTTTAAGTGGACAGAATGTGCTATGGGCACTGAAGCAACTTTGTTTGTACTGCTCGCATAGTTCATTGGAACTTAATGAAAGTGACGTGAAAAGTTTTCTACCATCACTAAGAAGTATTTACATACAATGGTAAATGGCACCAGATTGTTACAACTAAGAAACTCGAAGTGGCCCAACCGTAGTGACTCTACCCTATCAATTGGATCGGCAGAATTAATAGATTACTGTCATAAACATGTGTCCTTCAAGACATGTGTTGGTCGAGAGTTAAACTTAAGTCGAGAGATTTAAATTATGGAAAAAGAGTTGTCCACAATTTTTTTTTTTGGAAAATGGGTTGTCCGAACTCCAAACTTCTCTTGTAGTACAGAGTATAGGGTTATAAATCTAGCTTTTGTTGAGATAAGGCCCATGTAGAAAGGGAGTGGTCATATCTTCTTAAAGTAGAAGAGTGAAATACGAAATTGTCACTGGATATGCACTGAGTATAGATAGTAAGAGTTACCATCAAAATTGGACGGAGTAACATCTTGATAATACGGGATAGCATAACCACATAGCACAAAAATTTCCAGGAAACTTTCAGGAAGTTTCCCGTGACAATCTTCGGACGTTATCCTTGGTTACTTCCTGGAAATTTCCAGGAAATACAATAATGTCCGCTGTTTAGAAGCTTTCCATGGAAGCTTCCCATAGAAACTTCCTGGAAGTTACCAGGAAGTTTCCAAAAATCCTTAAAGATATAATGAAATGTATAGTATATAAATTAACCCTGTGAATGCAAGTGACGATTTGGTTGAGCGCATAAATTTTATGGTTTTGTTATATTTTTAGATTTAGATGACATTTTTGCTCCGACATCTTTAATTTTTTTAAATTGTCAACTACAACTGCAACGTTTTTAAAATGCTTAAACTGCCAACGTAGTATTTAATTGACACAATATTTTGCTAAAGGCACGCAATAAATAATTAGTAATGATTACCATAGTGGAGAGGAAAATAACGTTCTTTGGAAGGTGAGAAAACGAAAGTGGTAATGATGAATATATGGGTGTTTGTTTAAAGTATGCAGCCTAAGCTAAGCAATGTATATGTGTTATGTACCCCCTTTTAACAGGGGAACATAAGTCAGCATTATGTCTGTAACCTCGAATTAAAATGCCATATAATGACACAGCTAGACGAACTTGTAACGAATCTTTGTGAGAACGACGAAGGCCGAATATGAGTGAGGTATGGAAGTGGGAAATATTCGGTAATATTCGGAAGTCATGTAATGTAATCGTCACGGTTCGTCGATTATGACAGATTTGTGAGAGCTGTTGGGAGAGAAGCAAGGGAGCCCGAATTGCGGGGTAAGTCGTATAAAAATATATGTAATGTCGCGTATATTAATTAAATAAATTTGTTAATAGTTCCGGTGTGTGGGCACAACTAAAAATATAAAAAAAAAGAGGTACTAAGCTATCGCCTAGGATAACCGAGTTTTTTTTTTTTAAAATAAAACGAGGATCATCTCGATCAGACTCTAAATATTTTGCGACCTCGTGTTTGGCGTTGCTGTAAACCTTGGGGACATCTTGTCGAAACCCTGGATAATTGCCTTGATGCTACACCACCACATAGTAAAATATAATCCAAGTTAAGTAATTCATTTTTACTAAAACTTCATTGTTCTCCACGCGTGTCTCTCACAAATCTCTATTTTAAACTGTGTGTATGTATGACGGTATATCTTTGTCCGATAAAATTTTATTCTTCTGATTTTAATCATTAAATTTTGAAATAAGAAATAAGCTAAAAAAAAAAAAAGGAACCAAATTATATTACTAAAGTAAAGAAAAGGAGAAATTGCGACATCGATCCAAAATAAAATTGTATGCATGAGAAATAGAGAGTGTGATAAACTTTGTAATTCTGTTTTTATGATTATTGTTAGTACTAACATGCGAATTTTTCTATTTGATCTAAAGAAATAAATAACAGTTGTTAAAAATTAATTTTTTGTTTCGTTGCTAAAATTTTATTTAAAATAAAATATAAAATACTAAAAAAATTTACTACAAATGGCGCCCAACTAGAGGCCTTTTTTTTTATGTTTTTCTGATTAATGTGATATTTTTTGATTAAGATTGATATTGAAGAATCTAAAATTTTGTAAAATTGAAATTAAATTTGTGATTAATTCTCTCTGTATATGTTTCATGAAAATATGGCGACTAAAAAAGACCTTGAAGCAGAGCTTCAAAAACAAATAAACAAAATCACCGAACAACAGGCTGTTATCAATCAGATGGGGAGCGACTTGGAGAGAGTGAGAGCAGAGAGAGGTGCCAGCAGAAAAGAAATTGACACGCTTCGTTTGGAAGTTAAACGTTTGGACGATTTGAATAGGAAAATTCAAAACAAAGTTGCTATCATTGAGCGGCATGACGTAAGTGTTCAACACACACCGACAATTGAAAAACCTCTTTCAAATGTAAAAGTAAATAATCCTCAGCCAGGTAGCGATTTCCAAAATATTAATAATAGTGATTTAATTATGGGAATGTTACAACATTTTCAAACGCTTCAGGTCAATTTAGTTTTACCCATTTTCGAACCGGAAAAAACTTATCCCTATGATTTCATTCGAGAATTTGAGAAATATTGTATAAGAAAAAATATTTTAGAATTTCAAAAATTAATGTTGATCGAAGACGCGTTGCAGGGGCCGGCTAAAGTGTGGTTCGATACCGTTTCGGTTCCATTTTGCAATTACGATGACTTTAAAAATAGATTTCTTGAAAAATTTTTTTCTTTGGAAGCTCGGATGAAGGCAAAAAATGATTGGGAAAGCCGACGGTTTAATGATAGGGATAAATCTTTGCAATTATATTACAACGAGCAAATAAAATTAGCGAAAAGCGCGGTACCAAGGATGGAACCCCATGAGGTGAATTTCGTGATTGTAAATCAATTTCCGCAACGCGTTAGAGACATTTTAGCAACTATCGATTATGGAGATCGCGAAAAAATAACAAGAGTGTTAGCGCGTTTAGACTTGTCGAATACTAGCGGTCAAGAACGAAGTTGGTATCAATCAAATAATTCGGGAAGAGGGCATTTTGCAAATCAGAAAGGTGCATCACAAAATGATGTCCACCAGGAATCCGGTGAATCGTCGCAAAATTATAGAAAAAATAATAACTGGAGAGATCGAAGTCAACCGAGACAAATTCATTATCAAAATAATAGCGAAAGAAGTCATGAATCTCAGGCCACAGGGCAGCGAAATACGCAGGGTCAGGAGAATAGAAGTGATAATAGAAATAATGATAAAAGTCAAAACGGAAATAGTGTTCGATCAAACGTGCGAGCGATTAAAAAAGCGACTGAGTCTGATTTTGTAGAAACTCTTTGTTGGGACGTGAAACCATCTGACGAAGATGGCGATAAAAATTGTATAATGCGTGTCGTCAGCCCGAAAATATTAGTTGATATAAATGATAAAAAATTCGAAATGATGATCGATACAGGTAGCGAAATAACGTGTATTTCGGAGGATTTATATAATGAATTTAAAACGGATAAAAAATTAATTGAACTTCCAGTAAGCAATATCGCAGTCTATGGAGCTGTAGGTCGAAAAACAACCACTATAAGAAAACAAATTCAATTGACAATTAAAGTAGGGGACCAAGAAATACAATTTCCATTTCTAGTAGTTCCTGGGTTGTCGACAAAATTGATTGGTGGGGTTGATTGGCAATCGCAGTTCAAAATGATTATAGATTTCGAAAAAAATAATATCATATTTAACGGAAAAAACTTGCCTAAAAATAATATTTCGTTTCATTCGACAAAAAGTGAGGAAACAGCTCGTGTTTGTGTTTTAGTGCAGGGTAAAGAAGGGTTATATTATGATGTTCAAGTAAATAAGAAAAATAATTCATTAAATAATATTGAAAAAATTGCCTGCGAATTAGAGATTGATAAACAGGATAATTTGCGAAGATTAGGAAGTTTACAAAAAAATGATTCCATAATGGGGGATGAAGATAATTTTAGAGATGATTTTGATAGCGAAAGTCGAAACGAGGATAAGTTTGAAAACGAAATTGATGATTATATAGAAAATATAAATACATTAACGATAGAACAAAAGGATATAGTTCGAGATCTATTATTAACGAATCGTCAGGTGTTTTCAGATTTGCCCGGTTGCACAATGACCTATGAGCATCAAATTTATCCGTTGTCAGAGAATTTTTGTATAAAAAAATCATATCCTCCTCCTGCAATTTTGCGTCAGGCAACTGAGAACGAAATAAATAGAATGGAAAGGTTAGACGTTATAGAGCGTGCGAATGCGAGATTTTGCAATCCATTGCGAGTGGTCCAAAAGAAAGACGGGACGGTGAGAGTGTGCTTAGATGCGCGTTTTTTGAACAAAAACATTGCGTCGGATCATGAATCGACAGCACCTATGGAAGACTTATTGCAAGACATTGAAGGAACGGGTTTTATGTCAACGACTGACTTTGTTAGTGGGTATTGGCAGATTCCATTAGCGCCTGAATCACGACAATATACCGCGTTCTTGTATAACGGAACCTGTTATCAATTTAAGCGTATACCATTCGGGCTTAAGACAGCGGGATCAGGTTTTATAAGGGCGGTAAGCTTGGGTCTAGGACAAGAATTATTGTCGAAAATAAAGACATATGTTGATGATCTATTTATTGCCACTCGAACGTTTGAAGATCACGTCGAATTATTGGATAAATTATTTAAAAAATTAATTGAATTGGGTTTTACCTTAAGTTTGAAAAAATCGTGTTTTTTCCGTGAATCAGTCACGTTCCTGGGAGTTATAATTGACAAGACGGGAGTTCGTGTTGATCCAGATAAATTGGGAGTAATACAAGAATTTTCGCGTCCTATGAATAAAAAACAACTGCAGGGTTTTTTAGGCGTATGTGGGTTTTCGCGGAGATTCGTTCATAAACATTCAGATTATGTGTCAGCTTTTAGGGATTTGTTGTCTTCGAAAAACCAATGGAATTGGACATCTCAGCATGATATTGCATTTAAAGATATAAAACAAAATTTTATGAATGCCGTTACGTTACATCATGTTATCCCGGGGAGTAAATTTAGGCTTCAGACGGACGCAAGTGACGTGGGTATTAGCGGAATTTTGCAGCAAGTGGATGAGGACGGAGAAGTCAGAATTGTTTCATTAACAAGCCGCGTATTAACAAAACAAGAAATCAGATATACCGTAACAGAGAAGGAATTATTGGCCATAATTTTTTCTTTATTAAAATTCAGGAAATATTTGTTAGGCGTTAAATTTGAGATTTTGACTGATCACAAAGCGTTAACTTTTATGTTAAATACACCTCATCACAATGCTCGTATTACTCGATGGGTATTATTCGCTCAAGAATATGACTTTGAAATTTATCACTGTAAAGGCTCTGAAAATGTAATCGCGGACTATTTTAGTAGGAATTTCGAGGGACAAGTATCAGATAATTCGAATAAAAATAAAAGTTATTTAATTAGCCAAATTGGAAAGCAATGCGTGGATTTGATAAATGACAATGATATCGAAAATAAGCTGATTGCAAGTCTCGAAATGAAAAAGGAATTATTAACCGAATTGCATGATTTAGCGCGTCATCAGGAAAATGATTCGATGATAAAATGCTTGCGGGAGAAAAAGGAAACGTCTTTGAGTTTTCAAACAGAATCCGGTATTTTGTATTGTAAATCAAAGAACGACCAAAATTACAAATTGTTAATCCCCTCCAATTTGGTCGCAGCATTGTTGTTATCGATTCATGATCAACTTGGTCACGCAGGGAGCTATAAAATGCATAGTTATATAATTAAATTTTTCTACTGGAAATATATGCGTAGAGATATTAAAAATTTCACAAGGTCCTGCGATATTTGTCAAAAGACTAAGTACTCAAACTTTAAGATGGAAGGAATTCATGAATTTATACATGCAAAAAAACCAAATGAATTGGTCTCGGTTGACTTTTTTGGTCCTTTGCCCAGGTCAACTTCCGGAGTGCAATACATTTTTGTATTGCAGGATGTTTTCTCTAAATTTGTCACGTTATATGCGATAAAAAGAGCGACCACGCAAATATGTCTCAAAAAAATAGTCGATCATTATTTTCATGATGTGGGTAAACCGGAAAGAATCTTATCAGATAACGGAACACAATTTACGGCACATGCGTGGCGTGCGACATTAGAAGCCCAAGGGATAAAAGTTGCATTTTCATCGGTCAGGCATCCGCAGTCAAATCCCGTTGAAAGGACGATGCGCGAGCTAGGACGAATATTTAGGACTTATTGTACACAAAAACATACCTCATGGGGTAGACATGTCTCGTTCGCTCAAGACTGTTTAAATTATTCGTGTCATATGAGTACCGGTGAAATACCGTATGAATTGCACTTTGGCCTGTCAGTCCATGAAAAAATATATCGTTTGTTTCCGTTGCTAGAAGCTCGTCCGATTGATCGTAAATTTCAAATTGAATTGGCCAATGAGCGTTTGAGAAAGGCGTTTGAGCAAAGAAGTAAAAATAAAGGGAAAGGGAGTAAAAATATTTTGGAGGTTGGTGATTTGGTTCTGGCGAGAGTACCGCATTTATCTGATAAGTCCGAACGTTTGATTTCCAAATTTTTCCACTTGTATGAAGGTCCATTTCGAATTGCTAAACGGGTCGGCAATAATGCTTTTGAGCTTGTCGAATTAACTGAAGCACCACGAACGCCAAAAATAGTAAATAGATTTCATTTAAAAAAATATTATAAACGTATCGCAGAAAATTAGAATCTAACATTTCGTGATCCAGCTCTCTCCTTGATCTCTCGTCATCTGACTGATTTAAAAATTGTTAAGTATTGATTTATTTGATTGTGTAATCCATGTATATATAGACATTATTGTGATTTTGAGAGGTTTTCGATGTCTGTAAAAAAAAAAAAAAAAAAAAAAAAATATATATATTTCCACCCATCGAAAAGGGGGATAATTGTAACGAATCTTTGTGAGAACGACGAAGGCCGAATATGAGTGAGGTATGGAAGTGGGAAATATTCGGTAATATTCGGAAGTCATGTAATGTAATCGTCACGGTTCGTCGATTATGACAGATTTGTGAGAGCTGTTGGGAGAGAAGCAAGGGAGCCCGAATTGCGGGGTAAGTCGTATAAAAATATATGTAATGTCGCGTATATTAATTAAATAAATTTGTTAATAGTTCCGGTGTGTGGGCACAACTAAAAATATAAAAAAAAAGAGGTACTAAGCTATCGCCTAGGATAACCGAGTTTTTTTTTTTTTAAATAAAACGAGGATCATCTCGATCAGACTCTAAATATTTTGCGACCTCGTGTTTGGCGTTGCTGTAAACCTTGGGGACATCTTGTCGAAACCCTGGATAATTGCCTTGATGCTACACCACCACATAGTAAAATATAATCCAAGTTAAGTAATTCATTTTTACTAAAACTTCATTGTTCTCCACGCGTGTCTCTCACAAATCTCTATTTTAAACTGTGTGTATGTATGACGGTATATCTTTGTCCGATAAAATTTTATTCTTCTGATTTTAATCATTAAATTTTGAAATAAGAAATAAGCTAAAAAAAAAAAAAAGGAACCAAATTATATTACTAAAGTAAAGAAAAGGAGAAATTGCGACATCGATCCAAAATAAAATTGTATGCATGAGAAATAGAGAGTGTGATAAACTTTGTAATTCTGTTTTTATGATTATTGTTAGTACTAACATGCGAATTTTTCTATTTGATCTAAAGAAATAAATAACAGTTGTTAAAAATTAATTTTTTGTTTCGTTGCTAAAATTTTATTTAAAATAAAATATAAAATACTAAAAAAATTTACTACAAACTATATAATTTATGTCAATAAAAATAAAATCATAATAACAGAGGTGAGCATATTGGAGAAGACTCTAATAATATATCTTCAGACGTTTGTTACGTGTGCATTAAACCTCGCCACAAGAATAACGCTCCTGTGTATCAATGTATTTCCAAAGAATTATTATTTTCATGATATTCAAGATAAAGTTTATCCAATATGGATAAATTAAAAAAAGTTTATGTAACAATATTGACGTTTAAAGAAAGCAAAGTATTAATGGTATGAACTTAAAAAATATTTCTTTTATGAGGAAGCAATTCATATACTTCAACTTGGCAGCGGTTCTTGTTTCTTTTTGGCAACATTAAGACTTTTCTTTTTTTTCTTGACAATTGATAAACTAAAAAATTCTTAGTGGATGACAGTCCAGTTTCATCGTCTAACATAAAAAGTCACGAGACTCTCAAACACGAACGGAAAGGCAATGTGAGATCACGTTGATGAATGTTTCCATTTCACGAACAGCACTACTTACTCCTCGAGATAAACCACGTTCATTACTCACGGCATGACCCTATTTTCTCCATGCCTATTAAACTAATGCAAATTAATAACGGTTCGCTTTTTTCACTCTTGTCTTGCTTCTAATTAATAAACATTTAAATTTTAGCAGCCATAACAAATGAATAATGTTTAACAGCATGAAATTTCATCAAAATAATATTTCATCGATTATACTTTGAAATAAATAATACACAGCATTTGAAAGAAGATAATTTTGCATTTAATTTTTTTATACAAAAAGCGAAAGCATTAAGAAACTTTTATTTTTTATTCTCTTCTTCTCTTTTTAACCTTTCTTATTAAATACTTGGCCTGAACAAGGTCGAAATAAATCGAAAGTGTAATTATGTACACTTCTCTTATTGTCTAAATCAAAGTATACATGGAGAAACTTTTACTTCTAATATTTAATATATTTGGTTATCTTTATTCTAAAAGTTCTTTAGAATGTTGTGATTTTCTGTGTATTGTGTGTCAATAATTTCAACATTAATACGAAAATATGAAAAGTTAATTATATATTAAGCAACCATGGATGTACAAAAATTAGTATCTGGGATTAAAAATAATCTTATTTTTCTTCCCTTGTGGAAATTAAAACTGTCCGCTAACCGTTCTATATTCGGGGAGCCCCTCTAAATCTGGCCTCTGATCAGAAACCTAACTCTGCCATGGCTAACACGTGCTATATCAACACGGGTTTAGAAAAGAATAAGATGCCACAATTCAATGTCTAACGGTGTGTAAGTAGTAAAAAGAATTTTTTACTTTAAAAATTGCTATACACAATTACACTTTATAGGAAGTTATGTTTAAAAACAAATTTTCTTTATTAGAAACTTCTTTCAGATTTATTGTACATAAATTTTTTTTGTTAATCTGATTTTTTGGAATTTTTTATAAATTTTCCGGCCTTCTCGAAAATAAAGAGTCGTAAAACAGTTATTCCTAGTTCAAAAAATTATTTTGATATTAATTTGAATTACTTCTGTCAGTTCTGAAACAATTTTAATAGATTATTTTTATTATTTTGACTTTTCCTGAGTTTTCCCAGATTTTCAAACATTTTCCGGGCATTAAGGAAAAATCTATATTTTGGAATTAATCAGTTCAACAAAAAGAAAGTTTAATTGCAATAAGTTAAAGCAAGTTTAATTGAAAAAATTTTTCTTGAAATAACTCCCCGAAAACTGTAATTTTTTATATAATTTGTTTATAACAATAATAATGATTATTAAAAACTGACTTTTTTACAAAGAAAATCTCTGGGCGTCTTAGATGAATCATTATTCGTAAAAACTTCTATTTATTTCTGCCCAAAAATGTCTTTAAAGTACAATTATTTATAAAAATTGTTTAAACATTTAAGAAAAATTACCACAAAAGATCAGTTTATCAAAAAGAAAGTTTATGTGCAATAATCTAAAGCAAAGGACCCTGCATAAAAAGTTCACAATTTGTTTTCCGGTCAAATTGGTTGTTTGTTTTGAACAGAAATCGGTTATTCAATTTTTTTTACTTTAAACATTGAAGTAAAGGGAAGTTTTCTCGATATAAAAAAACAGAGGGTGATGGAGCTATTCTTACTTCAGATTCGTTTTCAGCGGGCAAAAATACGATAAGATACAGTGCCGCTCAGCAGGATTTGTCCACCCTGTCACAGTTAAGGGTGTTACAAAAAGTTTTATATTTTGATATCTAGTAAAGATATCGGGGTTTTTAAGGTCTCTTTTAAAGCTTATATCTTCTACTTTAACAATTTCATTTAAACAAATGATAATAACTTTCTGAAAAAATATTGTACAATAATTTTAATAAAGAATTTTAAAGGTGATAAAATAAGCTTTAAAATGCGTTACGTATAACATTAATTTGCGACGACTTGTTAAAAAACTACAATTGCTTGAAATCGGCAGAAAATTGAGATTTTTGTTTTAAAATAATTTAAAAAGCTTTAAAATAATTCATAAGGTTAATTACATTTATTTTATAATTTGAAATGTTAATTTTTAACAATAATTTTAGAATTTGCATACCGCTATTCTGCGGTGTTTTGGAAAAACACAGTAACTAAAAAAATCGAAAAATAAGTTTTTTATATCGTTGGAATCGTAGAAAAAAGATACACCAGTTTATGCAAATCATTTTTTAAAATGATTAAATTAATTAATAATTTTTTTTAATAATTATGTTATTTTAACGGTAACTGCAAAGAATGTCAAGTCTTAATTCGAGAAACTAGGTTAACTGACAGATACCTAGTGCCATATTTGGGTATTATGACGTATTTTGAGGGTCGTGATTTTAAACACCAAGTAACTGCACAGTTACTTGGTTTTGCAAAATATTAGAGTTCTTTTTCGAGATCTCGTCGCACGAAACACTAAGTAACTGCAGACCGCTCTCAAAGCAGTTTAGTTATCTAAGTTTTTCATGCGACGAGGGCTGAAAAAAGAACGCCAGTAATTTGAAAGACCAAGTAACTGAAGAATTTTATATAGAGCTCGTAAAAATTGCAATACATTTACCTAAATAATTAATAATTTTCCATTATTAATTTTAAAAATTAATTATATAATTTAAGTAAGATGTTGATTTGTTTATTATTTTTTAATCCATATTAAAAAAAAGTTTTGAAAAAGCTTCAATTCCCTTACCTTTTATACCGTAGGTATGTTGATGATATTTTCGTCATTGTTGAGGAGAATGACATTAGCGACCTTTTAAATTCTTTTATTTAATATAATGAACACATACAATTTACTATCGAAATCGAGAAAAATTGTTGCATAAATTTCCTAGACACGAGTGTTATAAGAGAGAATAACCGTATTATTACAAACTGGTATCATAAAGATACATTTTCAGGAATATTTGTCAATTTTCATTCCAATTTTTCAAATAAAGACAAAATATCCGTTATTTTTGGCCTTGTTGACAGAGCCATCAAATTATTCGATTGTAGATTTCACGAAAGTAATTTTAAGTTTATTTATGATGTGTTAACTGAGAATAGTTACCCACTCTCATTTTTTGTCAAAATATGTCAATTTAAGAAGGGATAATATTTTTCATAACAATAACATCATTAAGGAACCTTTTGATTATAATAACATTATCGTCTTACCATTCGTTTTTTAAAAAATATAAGGTAAATGTACACAATTGCGTTCTAGTACATAATTCCGTGCTATTTTCTTAAATTAAGTAGAATAAGAAATTGACAAAATATTTCAACAAATGAAAAATTTTAGCATAAACTTTGCTATTTAAAAATCAATATTCTGTGTTTTAATTGCATCTGTTTAGTTTATGTACTCAAAATAAAATATTTTGTCAGTCAATCGACGACTAAGCGTCGTGCAATAAGTTAGGTTAAAGTGACAGCTACGACTAGAGGTGATTTTCTTATGGAAAAGAAAAGTGAAGTGTGAATATTGTTTAATTTATGTTTTCATTTTTTGATTAATTAAGGCCTATTTAAATGATATTTCCTATTTCTGAGTTATTTTTAAAAGTTTTTTTACATAAAAACCATTTTTTTAAATACACGGAATTACGTCCGCTCTTCTCACACGAAGTACATTATTCCGTGTGATACACGTAAATATGGATTTACATTGCTTTATATTAAACTTGTTTTAATGAATCTAATAAGAATATTTAATATACTTACACTTTTTAATAAAAAATGAAATTCTAAACAAACAAATGAGGTAATTACGTGGTAGTGTTTTACTATCCATTTATTAATTATAATCTGTTTTATAACTCTAATTTTACGAACGGAATT
Organism: Leptopilina drosophilae; assembly: GCA_032873175.1. Classification (NCBI taxonomy): domain Eukaryota; kingdom Metazoa; phylum Arthropoda; class Insecta; order Hymenoptera; family Figitidae; genus Leptopilina; species Leptopilina drosophilae. The sequence goes on along the minus strand of CM065482.1, from coordinate 28,748,932 downwards.
AGGTTCAAAACATTTTATATGCGTTCCTAATTCCGTGCTATAACCTTATTTGCGATAGCAGATTGATAGAGACGACATCCTCATCTACAATGCTCAAAATGTTTTTAAAGAACTAATAACTAATAATAATTATTGTCAAAAAGATTGATATTTTATATAAAAATGCGTAAAAACGGAATATACCGCAATTATGGACAAGCTAGCACGGAATTACCTACATGACAAAATTTTGGCACGGAATCACGTTCAATTCAGTGTTTTAAAAAATTAATAAAAATTAATATAAATTTAGTTTTAAAACAGATAAAACCAATGGAAAACTGAGAATGATTAATTAACTTTTACGATGCAAATGTTTTCTTGCACTTTATAAGTTATTTACTAAAATAACATAAATAAAATTCTCAGCAAGGGCCTTAACATGCCGTAAATATGTACATTTACCTTATATAAAAATTATGATATCAGAGTTGTTTTCTCTTATGAAAAAGATCCTTTTGGAGTTTTTTCGAAAAATAAAGATACCATTGATTTTGAGCATAGAAATCATGTAGTATACTGTGTTCCATGCCATTGTGGATCTTGTTATATAGGTGAAACAAGTCGGTATATTAACCCATTTAGTCCCAAATTTCCTTTTTTTAGTACAAGTTCGAACTTCCCTTTCTACAAATTCCGGTTTTAAAAAAAATCGGGACAAAGGTTTTCTTATGAATTTGAGTGTCCTCTTTCAGAATCTGAAAAAAATTTCAATTTTGACTTAATGATAAAAAGTTATAATTGTTTAAACAAATAAAACCAGTTTTTTAGTGTTTTTTTCTTTAAATGCAGATTATTTAATTGAAATCGGCTTGGGAAAAATCTGGAACATCAAAATATCGCGTCCAAAATGTTAGGACTATCAAATAAACATACTGCCAAAAACAATAGGGGAGAGTAGGCTACATTGAACCAGTGTCAACAGTGAACCACTTTAATTTTCTAAGAAATGACTGAGTGGAATTTTTTCTTATTTAATATATAAATTAGTATTACCGAAAGCGACTACGTCCAAAAATTTCGAGCACGTAGGTTTATTATTTACAAAGAAAAACGAAAAAAACTGTTTTTCACGTACAAAACAAAAAATTTTGTGGAAATATAATGAATTTTTTTTATTGAAATAGGAAGTTTTAAAAATTAGTAAACTTGTGATTTATGTCGCTTAGGGTGTCAACTTCAATATTCCGATGTGATAAAGAATTTTAAGCCTTATATAAATTTATTATAAACAATTTTTGTTGTGAATGTCATGTGAATGCAGTGAGTGCGGCATCATTGAACCACCCGAAAAAACAAAGAATTTTCAATTTTAAGAGTGGTAAAGTTGTCTGCTCTACTAATTAGTAAGAAAAATACTAGAAGACATGCTTTCATCACAATTGTGAACGAGATAAACTCAAACTGTCACTTTACCTACCTAACCTGACATCAAAATATATTAATCTCCTATATTAACAAATAATAACTCTTTAACAACAATTTTCTATTTTTTTGAGTGAAAAATAATATTTTTTACAATGTGTAAGTGGAAATATTATTTTTGAAGTAAATTGTAGTGTTTTATTAAAGGTGGTTCAATGTAGACACAGATTCTTCAAAATAAGAAAAGTGTAACTTGTTAGAAAAAAATTAAATTTAATAATTTAATCATAATAATTTGTGTTTGTAACGTGTACATTAACTAAAGGAGTACTTCAGCTTAATGTTGATACAAAAACCTGATCAAAATATGTAAAATTTAATTAGTTCTTGGACTTTAGAAAATACCCGGTTCAATGTAGCCTACCCTCCCCTATTTACAAATTTCAAAATGGCGCCTCAATAATGGCCGCCAAAATATGCCAATTTGGAAAAAAAATTTTAACTCTACATTTTTTTTACTTTTATGCTTCATTTAAATAAAATAATGCTGCTTCAATAAAAAATATTATTATTTGATGTTATTTAAGAATATTATAAACAATTATTATAAAGAATTTGAAAACTATGAGCCAAAGTGGATGTAAAAAATTTATTTTCATCAATTCTCTTTTTTAAGGAAGGTAAAAATGGATATTGAAAGTAAACAATTTAATTCAAAATTATTTTGCAATGTTTAAGAATGTTATAAACAATTTTTATAAACAATTTTGCAAAAAATGAAATAGAATGGTAGAAATTTTATTTTTTAAATTTTATTATGCTCTCTGGTTATTAAAATGTTGCATAAGGAATAAACTTTCATTTAACATTATTTAGCAATATTTAAAAATGTTATAAATAATTTTTATAAACAATTTTGCAAAAAATGAAATAGAATGGTAGAAATTTTATTTTTTTAATTTTATTATGCTCTGTGGTTATCAAAATGTTGCATAAGGATTAAACTTTCATTTAACATTATTTAGCAATATTTAAAAATGTTATAAACAATTTTCATAAACAATTTTCATAGAAAAAGAAGTTTAGAGTAAAAAGAAATATTTTTTTTCACTATTCACTTGGTTTGTCATTAGAATAGATATTTAAAAGACAAATCTTTGTTAACATTGTTAAAAATTGCTGAATAATATTAAATGAAAGATTATATCTATAACAAAGAATTTGATTACAAGAAGGTATTATATAATAAAAAAATGCTTTTTTCCATGATGGTACTTCATATTTAGCAAATTGTTTATAAGAATTGTTTACAACATTTTTATACATTGTTTACAAATTTTTTATAAACAATAGATACTTTAGTTTCCACTTTTAATGACAAAGGAAAGTTAGTAGTGTAGAAGAGAATATTTTTGTCCACTCTGAACATCTTTTTTTATAAAAATTGTTTATAACATTGTAAAAAAATCTTAAATAATTACAGACAAAGATGTGTCTTTTAAATATCTATTCTTATGACAAACCAAGTGAATAGTGAAAAAAAATATTTCTTTTTACTCTAAACTTCTTTTTCTATGAAAATTGTTTATGAAAATTGTTTATAACATTTTTAAATATTGCTAAATAATGTTAAATGAAAGTTTAATCCTTATGCAACATTTTGATAACCACAGAGCATAATAAAATTAAAAAAATAAAATTTCTACCATTCTATTTCATTTTTTGCAAAATTGTTTATAAAAATTATTTATAACATTTTTAAATATTGCTAAATAATGTTAAATGAAAGTTTATTCCTTATGCAACATTTTAATAACCAGAGAGCATAATAAAATTTAAAAAATAAAATTTCTACCATTCTATTTCATTTTTTGCAAAATTGTTTATAAAAATTGTTTATAACATTCTTAAACATTGCAAAATAATTTTGAATTAAATTGTTTACTTTCAATATCCATTTTTAGCTTCCTTAAAAAAGAGAATTGATGAAAATAAATTTTTTACATCCACTTTGGCTCATAGTTTTCAAATTCTTTATAATAATTGTTTATAATATTCTTAAATAACGTCAAATAATAATATTTTTTATTGAAGCAGCATTATTTTATTTAAATGTAGCATAAAAGTAAAAAAAATGTAGAGTTAAAATTTTTTAAAATTATTTTTCCAAATTTGCATATTTTGGCGGCAATTATTGAGGCGCCATTTTGAAATTTGTAAAGAATTGTTTTTAGCAGTATGTCTATTTGATAGTCCTAACATTTTGGACGCGATATTTTGATGTTCCAGATTAAATAATCTGCATTTGAAGAAAAAAAAACACTAAAAAACGGGTTTTTTTTTGTTTAAACAATTATAACTTTTTATCATTAAGTCGAAATGGAATTTTTTTTCAGATTCTGAAAGAGAACACTCAAATTCATAAGAAAACCTTTGTCCTGATTTTTTTTAAAACCGGAACTTGTAGAACGGGAAGCTCGAACTTATACTAAAAAAACGTACATTTGGGACTAAATGGGTTAAAGACAGAATATATGAACATAAAAGAGACTGCAAACTTGATAAGAGAAGTACAGCTCTCGTCGAACACTCACACATTCATGATCACAAATTTATATTTCAAAACACTAAGATTATATGTAACGAGCAGAATAATAATAGAAGAAAATTTAGAGAGATGTTTCATATTTTGAGAAATGATACAGTCAACAAAAAGAGCGACTTGACATCACTAAAGAAGATCTATTACTTCCTAATTACGAACTCATAATACATGTGTTTTAACGCGTTTTGAATTTTCGTGAAAGCATGATATAGTAGACTTCTATATCCGTATTGATAAAGCAGTTTTTAAATTTTCCAATAATTAAATTACCAATTTTCACAGTTTTTCTTAATTACATTTGATTTAAATTATACATGTGGTTTTTTATTTCCAACAAAGTGTCTGCTTTTGCAACAATGATCTTTTTATCTTTGTTTAATTTTTGAAAAAAGTTAAACATTTGTGAGCATTCCCAACAATGTTTTCTTACAATGTTTATATCACTTTTATAAATGAATGACGACATATGAGAGAAGAGATCCTATTAGTAAGTGAGGTTATGTTATTCTAACGTTTTTTGTAAATTTAATGTTTTTTATATTTTTGTGTTTTTTTAAAAAACCTTATAAAAATTATTAGTATTATATAATGTAATTCTAAATCAGAACATCTTTTTGATATGTAATTTATGGATGTTAATTTTAAGTGTAAATTGTTTGTAAAAGTTAAGGAACTGTTTACAGATTTTGAATTTTCGAATTTCGCCTGATGAGGTCCATCGTTGATGGACGAAAAGCTTCGTGCTTGAAAATGATTTTAATATGGATTAAAAAATGATAAACAAATCAACATCTTACTTAAATTAATTACAATCCAAAAAACAATAACATCTTATATTTAGTTAAATAATTTTTAATTACATTTATTTTAATTTATTAATTTAAAATTATTAAAAGCAAATAAAAACAAATTATTTTTATTTAAAAAACAGTAATTAATAGTTTCGAACAATTTAAAAGTAAACAACTATACGGAAGATTTAATAACCAATCAGGAATGTTAATATTATTTACCCAAGTTTTTACGTTTAATATTGACAATAAAAAAACATTTTATTTTAAAGCAGAAAGGAAATCTTAATTCTGGATTAAATTTCTGAATTTCTTGATTTGGTTTTATAATTTTATTATCAACATTATATATTATAATAAATAATATTATATTATTTTTTTATTTATTCTAAAATTATTATATTAAATAAACCTTTTTTAGAACTCCCTATTATATTCTCTTGCAGTTACCTAAGTTTTTTGCGCGACTAGACTCAATTCAGCATACCGGTAACTACAATTTTAATAATTTATTCATTGTTTAAACAAATACAAAAATTTTTTTACATCAATGAAAAGAAGACGTTAATAGGAATCAAAAGTAAAAAACGGTGTCTTATAATTTCAATTAGGCTATGCGGAAAGGGGTAATAAAGATCCAAACAGTCTTTCGCGTGTTTCTCGAAATCTTTCAATCTGCAGTTAATGTGTTTCTCGAAAATACGGCAGTATTGCTTGTGTGTGAGAATCGATTAGTATTAAGATGATTTTAATAGTTATGTTAGATTACGGAAAAATATCGGCTTATTTACAGAAGATATCAGAAGGATGTCTTTAGATAATTATTTTTTACTATTTACAATTGTTGATTTTTGAGTTATAAAGTAATGTTTCAAATCTTTTGGAAAAAGAAAAACTGAGAAAAACTAAAAAACTGCATTAAAAGATATCATTTTGCTAACTTTAAACCATTAACGCCCAAATGACCAAAATTTTTACTTAAACTTCAATACACGATCAAAATAGCGATTCGATTAACAGAAAATCCAATATGGCGGCTAATTTGAAAAAATAAGTACATTTTTTAAATAGTTTTTTCTGATCTAAAAAATTTTTTTAAACCTTTCTTAAGTATGCTACCGGTGGAAAAAATAAGCGTACTTTCAGAATATAAAATAGAGAAATTCTAGTTTTAAGATGACGGAATCAAAATTTTGAAACAGTAAATGCATTATAGTAAAAAATCAAAATTTACCACAACATTCAAAAAGTTTGCAAATTCGATTCAAAATGTATACTCGGGAGTTTTCGGGGTCGATAATGACCAATTCGATGTCAGGTTTTTAAAATTCAAAATGACTGATCTAATATAGGATATCCTGGGGATCCACTTCACCTATTAAGTTATTGGAAAAGTGAAATGCGTTAGGAAATTTTAATAGAATTTCGTATGGAAATATGCAAAACAATTGAAGATAGAACGAAGCAACTTGATATAAGTGTATGCGTATGTTAACGATCGCAAAAATATCAGAAGGTTAATTGTTAAATTAATAATTACATTGTGAGAGAATACTATATTAACTCATGAACGCCCAAATGTACAATTTTTTGGACTCAAGTTTTACACTATATTTTAACATAAAAACTCAACAGAAAAAATTCCGCAATAGTAGTTTCTTATTAGTTAAAAACCACTCTTTCGAATAGAGTTCCAAAAAGTTTTATAAATTTATAAATAAACAAATGACATATGTTTCAGCGCGCCTCGGGACGCGCGACATCGACCGTCGCGCTCCGACGATTTTTTCGGACGTCTCGCTTCGCGCTCCGTGTGTTGTTGCGCGCTTCGCGCGCAAATAGCTCGCGAAGTGTTCTTCGACTGTTGTTCGTTATTTGAGTTCTTCTTCCTGTTTCAGAATATATGTTTCATAAAACATTTTTTTTCTTAAAGTTGCTACGACTTTAAGGGTTACATTCTCATCACATGTTTTTGCTGATGATTGCGAGATTAAATATACTTAAATGTAGGGGAATAGGTTCGGTTGTAGGTATAGTTTCGTTCTTGACTCATAATTTGTGTCCTTGTAGATATTTACCAAACATATATATATATATATATATATATATATATATATATATATATATGTGTGTGTATTTAAAGCTAGGGACCTTAGCTAACTACTCCAGGGTGTCTACTGTAAATGAGATTGAAAATTCCAGGACTTTTTCAGGACATTCCAGGACAAATTTCTTATTTTTCCAGGACATTAAAATAGATAAGTGTATTTTGTACAATAGTTAGAATAATTGATAATAGACAAAGGACTATCAAAATTACTACTACTACTTCTACAAAGTAGATTGTTAATGGGTCAGTCCACTGACTTTCGTCTGAGAGTCGTTGCAACCATATTTTTAAAAAATCTAATTTTCATATATGTAAAACTCGATGACTTGCTGAGTTCATTAACCATAATATAATGGTAGAAATTTTATTTCGTTAAATAATATTAATTATCAAAAGTAGGTGGTTCACGATGTGATTTCGTAACCTTAAAATTTTCAACTTTTTAAAAGACGTTATTATTCAATATTAGGTGTTAGTACTTACCACAAATATAAATATTTCTATTCTGCACGTTCTAACGACCAAAATAAACTAAAAATTTTATTATTTGTGGACGAAAATTGATTTAAAAAATTTTTTTCTCCAAAAAAATTACACTTTTTGTTTTACTTACAACTTTTTTGTCGGGCCTTTAAAAAATTTGGGGTTTTGCGAATATTTTTTTTAGAACATAATTTATCTTCTATTGAAATTTGACGAAGGTGTTTTTCTTTGTTCTCGAAATAATAATTACAAAAATTTTGTATGTAAAAAGGTTAATTCTAAGACTTGAAGTTGATATTGACTGTAAAATAACAATGCCTGTTGTTTATTTCATGCAATAAAATCAACCTTTTTACATACAAAATTTTTATAATTATTAATTCGAGAACGAAGAAAAACACCTTCGTTAAATTTCAATATAAGATAAATTATGTTCTTAAAAAAATATTTGCAAAACCTCAAATTTTTAGAGGTCCGACAAAAAAAGTTGTAAGTGAAACGAAAAGTGTAATTTTTTTGGAGAAAAAAGTTTTCAAAATCAATTTTCGTCCACAAATACTAAAATTTTTAGTTTATTTTGGTCGTTAGACGTGCAGAATGGAAATATTTATATTTATGGTAAGTACCAACACCTAATATTGAATAGTTTTTGAATAATAACGTCTTTTAAAAAGTTGAAAAATTTAAGGTTACGAAATCACATCGTGAACTATCTACTCTTGATAACACTGTCTGACAAAAATGAATTTTTTTCTGCCCCTTCAATAATTATGGTTACTTTCAATAGATTGTTTCACTCTGAATACGAATTTGAAAAGAAAAATGCTCCAGCACGTCGAGTTTTTGAGAAAATTAGTGTTAAAAAGTCAAAAAAGCGTGTTTTTGGACATATTTAATTATGATTAACAGAAAAATAAGAGGTGCTAGAATTTTGTTTCTGGTATCAAATGAAAGCTTGAATCACAACTAACAATTTCCTTGAAGAAGAATTCGAAGGCATTTCCGATAAGGCAATTAAAAATGATTTTTTCTTTTGCATTAAATTTTGTTATTAATTAAATTTTATTAGCACCGTGTATAACCTCAGCATTGTGAAACAAGTGATAAACAAATGAATTTTTTAGTATTTAAATTCATAACATTTTATATTATTTTCAGATTACTAAGATTTCATTCCAATTTTTTTATTCTTTGAAATAAAGTATTCCTATGAATTTAAGGTTTTGTTTTTCCAAAATTGAAACATTGCTTTCAGTAATTGTTTTTATCCATTAGAATAAAAGCAGACAATATTTACAATTTAAATAAATTTCAATATGTAACAATGAGAAAATAATTTTTATAATAAAAAGATAAATTATAATTCCTTTTATGAATTAATTATGTGTTTCAATTTAACAAAAAATTTAATTTGTATGATTACTGAATATCTAATTTAATATACTTTTTCTTCTACTAGTTAGGCATTTAATTTCAATTAGAAGAATTGATCAATTTAATTTATTTAAAATTAAGACATATTCTTAAATAAAACTTTAATTAAAATCTTTTGTAGGGATTTCTAAAAATTAGATTGCTAAACATTTTTTTGGTAAAAAAATATAACCTGAAAATAATATAAAATGTTATGAATTTAAGTGCTAAAAAATTCATTTGTTTATCACTTGTTTCACAATGCTAAGGTTATATATAGTGTTAATAAAATTTGATTAATAACAAAATTTAATACAAAAGAAAAAATCATTTTTAATTGCCTTATCGGAAATGCCTTCGAATTCTTCTTCAAGGAAATTGTTAGTTGTGATTCAAGCTTTCATTTGATACCAGAAACAAAATTCTAGCACCTCTTATTTTTCTTTTAATCATAATCAAATATAGCCAAAAACATGCCTTTTCCACTTTTTAACACTAATTTTCTCAAAAACTCGACGTGGTGGAGCATTTTTCTTTTCAGATTCGTATTCAGAGTGGAAAAATCTATTGAAAGTGACTAAAATTATTGAAAGGGCAAAATTAGTGTCGGACAGTGTAATTAATATTATTTAACGAAATAAAATTTCTACCATTATATTATGGTTAATGAACTCAGCAAGTCATCGAGTTTTGCATATATGAAAATTAGATTTTTTAAAAATATGGTCGGAACGACTCTCAGACGAAAGTCAGTGGACTGACCCATTAACAATCTACTTTGTAGAAACCCATATTTCTTCAATCAAATGACGAATTTGAATTTACTTTTTAATAGATAAAAGAATAGATTTTAACTGATAGTTTTTATGTTACATATTCAGATATGCAAATATTTAGATTTTCCGTTTTATGCTATCAAAGCATATAGTGTAAACAAAATTTCATGAGTGCAAGAGAGATTACTATTTTTCTTGCACTTATAAAATATAATTTATTTAGTGAGAAGATGTAAAATAGTGTTTGTTTTTTAGTAAATAATAATCTTTAAAAAATGTAGACCACAGTACTGTCTAATGCTGACTTATATATGTGTTTTTTATATGTATTTTTGACATTATGTTTTATTTTTGTGTGTCTGTGACTTTTTTGTTGTATGTTGACATGATTGATTTGATATAACCTGATGAGGTCTTTCATGGAAAGACGAAAGCTCGAATTTTGAAATTGTATAAATAAAGACCAGCAAAAACAAACACTATTTTACATCTTCTCACTACAATTTATTCTGGTCAACACCAAAATACATCTTTAAATATATAATTTATTTAATTTTGAAATTATTGAATATTAAAAAACAAAATATATAAAATTCAAGGACAATTGTTAAAAATTCAGGACATTTCAGGACATTCCAGGCCATTTTTTCAAAATCCAGGACATTTCCAGGAATTCAAGGACTTCCAGGACGAGTAGACACCCTGTAACTCGTGAAGAAAATAATTTGATTCTGTTGACTAGAAAATTTTTATTAAAAATTCAATAAATTGGTCATTTTTCTAACAAAGAGAACTTTGGTTTAGTTGTGGGCACTCTTGAAAAATCTATTAAAAATGCAAAAAAACAATTTGAAAATTATGTGCCAAAGCGGTAACGAAAATTTTATTTTCATCAATTCTTACTTCTTTTTGCAGGAAAAATATACACTGAAAAAAATATATTTATGGTACTGTCATAAATATAGCCAATTCTGACATATTATATTGGTAGATATGATACTGCCATACAGTATTGCTGTTTCAGCTATACATCCTAACCATACTTGTATGTCAAAATTAACATTATCATTTTTTTCAGTGTATAATGAAAAAAACCTTATTCAAAATTATTTTACAATGTTTCAGAATGTTATAAACAATTTTTATAAACAATTTGCAAAACATGAAATGGATTCGTAGAAAAATTTTTTTTAAATTACATTACGCTTTCTTGTAATCAAAATGTTGCTAAAGGTTCAAACTTTAATTTAAATTCATTTTACAATATTTAAAAATATTATAAACAATTTTTCTAAACAATTTTCATAGAAAAAGAAGTTTTGAGTGGAAAGAAATTTTTTTAAACATTTTTCTTGGTTTGTCATTAGAATAAATTTTTGAGAGACAAAGTTTTATTTGTAATTGTTTAACATTTATTTTATAATATTATAAACAATTTTTATAAAAAACTATGTTGAAAGTGAAAAAAATCGCCTTTTCTTCGCAACTAACTTATTTTGACAACTTATTTTAACATTACAATGGACTTGATGTATCAACCGTTTATCCAAAATTTATAAACAATTTTTTAAAACATTATAAACTTCTTTTTCTATGAAAATTGTTTATAAAAATTTTTTATAATATTTTTAAATATTGTTAAATGAATTTAAATTAAAGTTTGAACCTTTAGCAACATTTTGATTACAAGAGAGAGTAATGTAATTAAAAAAAAATTTTCTACGAATCTATTTCATGTTTTGCAAATTGTTTATAACATTCTGAAACATTGTAAAATAATTTTAAATAAGGTTTTTTTCATTATATATTTTTCTTGCAAAAAGAAGTAAGAATTGATGAAAATAAAATTTTCGTTACCACTTTGGCACCTAATTTTCAAATTGTTTATAAAAATTGTTTATAATATTGTTAATTAACATTATATAACAATACTTTTTGTTGAAGCAACATTATTTTATTCAAATGAAGCATAAAAAATGAAAAAAATTATTTTAGCATTTTTTAAAATTATTTTTCCATATTGAATATTTTCGTGGACATTTTTGAGGCGCCGTTTTGAAATTTGAAAAAATTTATTTTCGGTATCATGTCTATTTGATAGTCCCAATATTTTGGACGCGATATTTTCATATCCCGGATTTTTTCCTAACCGATTTCGAATAAATAATCTGATTTTAAAGAAAAAAACACGTAAAAAACGGCATTTTCTTGTTTAAGCATTTATAACTTTTTACTATAAATTTGAAACTTCTTTTCAGATTCTGAAAGAGGACACTCAAACCATTAAAAAAACCGAACTGCCGACTTTTTTTAAAATCGTAGCTCGTAGAACACAAAGCTCGAACTTGTGCTAAGAAATACGGACATTTGGGACTAAATAGGTTATAACAATAAATTTAAAAAAGATTTTTTAAAATCTTTGTTTTATTCTTAAACATGTTAAACATGTTTTTATAATAGTTATGAAATTTTAAAAAATCAACAAAATCTTTTTTAACCCTGTTAAGGTGGCCTGATCCAAAAATTTATATAAAAAAATTGATAACGAACTCGATCTGTATTTTAACACTATTTTTGTGCATGCAAAGTTGCAAGTTGATGCAATAAGTTTTTCAATAGTTATTGTGGCAACACCATTATGTCTACATATAGACACGAAGACAGACACATTTTATAGACCATGTTTTTGGACTCAGGGGACCCTAAAACATCGAGATTTCATGAAATTAGCGAAAGTCAATTTTCGACCAAAACTAATACTTCGACGCCTCCCGTTCATATAATGCTTATTGAAAAACGAATGCAAGATGATTCTTATTCACTTTTTGGTGCAAGACAATGCTTATTCGATTTTCCGTGCAATAAAATGCTTATTTAGAATTCTATGCGAAAATGTACATTCTGAAATTACATTGGAGACTCCATAGAGAGGACAGTCCGAGTCTATGGAGTTCGTCCTTGACGCCACCTCTGGCGCTGAAAACTGTAAACACTCAGGGCCGTACATTAAATGACGAAAAATGTGCAAAATGAAATTTACATACATACTTTTATCAAAAAATGTGTTCTCTCAAATTACAAAACTTTTTATTATATATTTCCAAATTTTTAATTATAATTATATATTATGTAATATAATTACAATTACAATTCTAATTTATTATTATATTACTTTTATAATATATTTTATAATATTTAATTCTAATAGATAACACAGGCCTACAAAATTTTGGATTTGGTCAGACCCAGAAACCGGAATAGTCATTTCCGACGTAATTTGTCACGCTGAATCCAAAAATGCTAGCAAACTTGCTCTATCACGTCAGCATTTTGAGATATTCTAACCTAAAGACGTGAAAAATGCCGTTTTTGGTCATATTTGACACTCTATAAAATCCCAAAAAAAATTTTTTAATCATTAGTTCAAATTTTAAAAGAAAGTACTATTATTCCTCTTTCGAAATTTTCTTGGCCCGTTCCGATTCGATTTTTTTTCACTGAGATGCAGCTGAGATACAGATTTGAATTTTATATTACACGGCCTAAAAACACTGAAAAAAGGTAAAATAAAATTGCAAAGTACTAAATGTACTGAAACTCGTTATTTAGGGGTTTTCGAGACCACTGATTACGAATCCGATGTCAGATTTTTGAAATTCAAAATGGCGGTTCCAATATGGCGGACAATTGTTTTAAATTTTCAACGGATTCGCCTAAAAATTGTTACTCAGGGGTTTTTGAGGTCACTGATTACGAATCCGATGTTATTTTTTCAAAACTCAAAATGGCGGATCCAATATGGCGGACACTTTTTTAAAATTTCACAGGATTTGCTTGAAATTTGTTACTTGGAGGTTTCTGGGGTCGCTGATTACGGATTCGATGTTATTTTTTAAAAATTCAAAAGGCGGATACAATATGGCGGACACTTTCTTTTAAATTTTACCGGATTTGCTTGAAATTCGTTTCTGTGGAGTTTTTGAGGTCGCCGATTACGAATCCGATGTTATTTTTTCAAAATTCAAAATGGCGGATCCAATATGTCGGAAATTTTTTTTAATTTCACCGGATTCGCTTGAAAATCATTACTCGGGGTTTTTTAGCATTGCTGTTTACGAATCCGATGCCAGATTTTCGAAATAAATATTGACCGATCCAAGGTGGCCCAAATAAATAAAACACAACTCTTGAGTCAAATATAAATCTTGCATTAAAAAAATACATGTTTGTCATTTTCATTATCTGGCATTGAATTTGTAATTAGCGACCTGAAATCCCCCTGAGTAACGAATTCTAAGAGAATCAAGTGAAATTTTAAAAAAGTGTTCGCTATATTAGATCCGCCATTTTAAATTTTGTAAAACTGACACGAAATTTGTAATCAGCGACCCAAAAAACCCCCGAGTAACGAATTTCAAACGAATCCGGTGAAGTTAAAAAAAATTGTCCGCTATATTGGATCCGGAATTTTGAATTTGGAAAAAATAACATCGGATTCGTAATCAGCGACCTCAAAAACCCCCGAGTAACGAATTTCAAGCGAATCTAGTGAAATTTTAAAAAAGTGTCCGCCATATTGGATCCGGAATTTTGAATTTGGAAAAAATAACATCGGATTCGTAATCAGCGACATTAAAAACCCCCGAGTAACGAATTTCAAACGAATCCGGTGAAGTTAAAAAAAATTGTCCGCCACATTGGATCCGGAATTTTGAATTTGGAAAAAATAACATCGGATTCGTAATCAGCGACCTCAAAAACCCCCGAGTAACGAATTTCAAGCGAATCCAGTGAAATTTTAAAAAAGTGTCCGTCATATTGGATCCGACATTTTGAATTTTGAAAAAATAACATCGGATACGTAATCAGTGACCTCAAAAACTTCTGAGTAAAGAGTATTAGTTCAAGTACATTGCAATTTTTTTGTTTTTTTTAGGGTTTTCAGGCCGTGTAACGTAAATTTCAAATGGCTGTATCTCAGTGAAAAAAAATCGAATCGGAACGGGTCAAGAAAATTTTGAAAGAGGAATAATAGTACTTTCTTTCCAAGAGTTGAATTTTTTAAACTTCTCCACGCTTCATTCAAAATTGGAAGACAATCGTGGTAGTTTAAATTTTTTAAAAATTTATCAGCTTCTTCCAATTTTTCTGCAAATATTAAGTTTCTCAACAAATTTTTTTATAATATTTTTTTGCCAAAGATATCAGCCCTTAATCCATGGGTTGGATTAAAGCTGTTACATTGGGTGGCAAGTATATAACTTCTATATTTTCATTAACAGCGTTTAGTTCTTCCAATGGTGGATGTGATGGGTCATTATCCAGTATCAACATAATTTTTCCTGTAATTCCTGATGTCTGTTGAAAATCTAAAGCCTTTGGAACAAAAATTTCCTCGAACCTGAAAAAATAAACTTTTTTAAAGAATATTGTATAGAAAATAAATATTTAAAATTTCTTTAAACTGTTACAAGTTATAAAAACCGGAATTCTTGGAGATTCTCAGTATTAAATAAAATTATCATGTTAATTATTATATAACAAAAGTGTACATGTAACGTAAATTTAGTAAAGAATTACCAATGCATAAAAATATTCTGGTTCATCCATGCACTTCGCTGATGGGTGTAGATAATGCCAAGAATATCAATCACTTTCAAACATTTTTTTCTATTATCTTTTGTTGTTAAGTTTCTCAAACAATGGGGGGTACATTTGACTTCCCAATAATCAAAAGAGGAAGACGATTATTTCCGCTGGCATTAGAACAAAATAATGCCGTTAATCGGTCTTTTCTGTCCTTTCGCCCAGAAACATGATTTTCAGTTTTTTGAGAAAGTGTGCAGGATACAATAGTTCTCCAGTAAATACCGGACTCGTCAGCATAGTAAATATTGTTCAATAATAAATTCTCAGAAGCAATTTTTTCTTTCAAGAAAGCAGAAAACTCCTCGGCACTTTCTCCATCGTTCGATATTGTGCCGTTTTTTAAATTTTCCTAACCACCCATTGCTAGCCTGTAACATACATATGTAAACATTAGTTCTAATTTTCAGTGCAAAGAAACTGATACATAGTTATTTTTACATAATAATCAATTGAGAAAGTGATATTTCAATTTAAAAATAGCATTTTGTTATTAAATTTGTATTTTTAATATTTCAGACTTCAAGGGTGTTTTGAATGCATTAAAATTTAGATATGCATATGTATTCACAAAACTGAACTCTCTTACAAGAGGACCAGATATCGGATCACCTTGATCCCTTACTTGCTGAAACCACGTACTCGATGACAGCGGAGTCCAAATTCTTATTTTCAACTTGCCTCAACACTTTTCGTCGTTTATTTTGTGGTTTTTTCACTTCGTTAATAATTTCCGATTCATTTTTAACAACATTATAATATACTAATGTTATATTCACGTAAAATCTCAACTTTATCAACACCGGCGGTTACTTATCTTAAAATTTCACATTTCGTTTGCATATCTAAAAAGATTTTTCGCTTTTTTTATTTTTATTTTCATCTTCTTTCTTTTTTTGATTCATTTTTTTAGAAGAACAAAAATAAAGAGAAAATTCACAAGTTTTACAAGAACACTCTATAGTGACGCTACTGCTTCAATTTTTTCGCTTTTGACTACGCCTACTTCTCCCCTCTGGTCTCTCTACCGTTTCCCAAACAAACTTTTACTCTCGATAGAGTCACTCTCTATGGAGTCTCCAGTGTAGCTTATTCTATGAATTTTATAAAATTTTCAATTCAGTATAATTTATAATTGCAATTGCTTAAAAAATATTTCTTCATACGTGTGATAGGATCCGTGTTTAAAGTTTCTTATAACAATAGACACGTACTGAAATTCTCAGATATTTAATTGCAATTTAATATTAATAGGAAGATTTAAGGTTACATTTATTGTTCTGTCAGTGGCAATTGTTTTGCACACAATTTTGAATAACCATTTTATTGCACGGAAAATAGAATAAGCATTGCCTTGCACCAAAAAGTGAATAAGAATCATCTTGCATTCCTTTTTCAATTAGCATTATATTAACGGGAGGCGTCGACTTTCTCATGTGATGAGAATGTAGTAAAAAATTAGTTTTTTGCAAATAAGTCGAAAAGTTTTAAGTTTATTGAAAAGTTGTCAATAGCAAAGTTGCAGCTGACGGTAAGACTCGAAAAAGAGTCTCTGGTAGCAAGCTCCCATAGGCAATAGTTTTGGAGATAATTGCGTCGGAATATGGATTTTTGTTTAAAAAAAAAGAATCTGAAAGAGCGACCTTAAAAACCCCCTACATCTCATTGCTACTGAAATTTATTATCTATAAATACTTCAAATCGCATATTGAAGTCCAAGTAAAGATTTTGGTCATTTGGACGTTAATAGGTTAACGCCATATAAAGACCTACACAGCTGCAGTTTTTAATTAATAACTTTTTTAAAATTAAGCATCATTTTTTTCGGAACGGTTTTACACTAGGAGACATTTAAGGAATAGAATACAATTTTAATTTTTTTGTTAGGACGTGAAGAACATATTTTTTTTATTAACATTTTATAAACAAATTATATAAAAAATTATAAATGGTGAATCCACAAAGGTGTGCAAAAATTCCGGGAAGTCGGGTCTGACCTAGTTAGAGAATTTATAATAAACAATCGGCTTTTTTCAAGGCATACAAATAAGAAAACTTTAAAATTATATCAATCAGCCTTTTTCAAGACTAACAAATAAATACATTTTAAATACTATCTCAATTGGCATTTTTAAAAGACCCAAAATATTTATATTGGATCCGTTATTTTGAATTTTTGGAAACTAAGATCATATCCGTAATCTGCGACCCCAAAAAACCCAAGTAAAAAATAATAATCAAATCCAACGAACATTTCGAAAATTCGACCGCCATATTGAATCTGTCATTTTTAATTTTTGAAAACTGAGTTCATTTTCGTCATCAGCGACCCTAAAAACCCACGAGTAACGAGTTTTAAACAAATCCGACGAATTTTTTAAAAACGTGTCCGCCATATTGGATTCAAAAAGGTAATCTCTTGGTTGAGCATCTGCCTCCAAAGGAAGTATAGCCAACTCTTTAAAATAAACTCAATGCAGGGTTTTTTATAACCTTAAACGTCTACTATAAACTCCATTTTAGAATAGAAATGAGTATTTGCTTCAGAAACATATCTTATATACCTCTCCACTTCACCCCGATCATTTGTTTATTTCTCCACTCCTTATAACTTTTTAATAATCTCACTGATTGGTTTATAATGTACTACACGATCATGTATGACGAGACAATATGCAATTGTATCAATAGGTATATTTTCTTTTGCTTCAAATTCTAAACGTACATCAACTGAAGACTGCTTTAAAAACTCATTTTGTTTCGAACAATCAATAATAATTAAAGGTGCTTTGGATTTAAAAGTATCAATCGCTAAATTAGGTTCTAAATCTTTTCCATAATAAGAAGATTGAAAGTTTGCATACATATAATATATCATACTGATTTTGATCAAAATTTGGATTTAAATTTCAATAAGGGTAAGATTGTGAGTTTTGAAAAGAGTTTTGCATTTATAATGTTACAATGATCAAAGTAACAGGATGTCTTCTTAAGTTGATTTTTTCTTCCAGTTTGAAATCCAACAATTATATATCGTGGTTTCTCTAATTGAGATGATGATTTAAGTTGCCACATAAATCTTGTACTAGCTGGAAGTAAAGGATACTCATACATTTCCCACGATCGGGAACTCATAGAAAATAATGGATCCTTCTCAATAAATTTTAATAATTTAGTTTTATTACCGTCAGATGGTAAAATAAATGGTACTAACTATTCAATTTTATTAAATATGATTTTAAATTCTTTATTATTGTTAAGATTTCCTGTTTGAATAACAGCATATAAATCATTTCTTGATCTTATCAGAATGAGTTCATGTTTAGCATTTACAACAATCTTCTTATAATATTCTGCAAAACCGAAAATCATACTAACAAGTGGAATTATTATATTAAAATAACCATTTTCTAAAGTCATTTTTAAATCCAAAGCAGAATATTCAAAGGCTATGACCGACATACTTGCATCGATCAATCTCGATACCATTTGATTCATAACGAATTTAATCAAATAAGTAAGCTGTAGCATTGTTAATAAGAGAAACATTTTCTGTTAAAATGTCTTCACCACTCTGCGTCATGTGTCCAAATATATGTAAAGAACTGCTTCTCGGTAAAATAGATAAATTTTGATTTTGAACTATAATCCGAATTTCATCACTATTGTTTAAAAGATGATGATACATATGGTTGATGACTATGAATTTCATAATAAGCTATAGATTCACCAAAGTTTACTGGATCTGGAATGCTGAAAATTTCGTTCATTTTTCTTATAACAACACAAAATGAATACAAAGAATTTATCACCTCTCTTTTTCTTTATTTTTCATGTCTGATTCGTAGATCAAGTTTCTTTTAACTTTTATTTTTGATGATTGTAAATAATTCTCATTACACTGACATTATATGTAAACGAATTGTTATTGTCTCTCTTCAAAAATTAGCTATATCACTATTCTGATCTACTAATCGAAATACAATATTATGTATTGTCTTCGCGGTGACTAGAAGGTAAATGACGTTTGCTGGAATCTCTATAATCATATATCCTGGAGGAACACTTGGAAAAAA
This sequence comes from Leptopilina drosophilae, assembly GCA_032873175.1. Lineage (NCBI taxonomy): Eukaryota > Metazoa > Arthropoda > Insecta > Hymenoptera > Figitidae > Leptopilina > Leptopilina drosophilae. Next base: position 28,729,628 of record CM065482.1, on the reverse strand, counting down.
TTCATGTATAGTATGTTCTTTTTGACCATTTATGTAAGCTCCTGTTGTAATATTACATTCAACGCGTATAGTATTTACTTTTATTATTTGTATAATATTTATGGAAAAAAGATAATTATCTGTACTTAGTTTTATTGGAAGAAATCCTAATAATTTACCAATTGAGTCTTCAGGTTGGAAATCAATTTCCATATTTGATTTAAGACGTAAACCTAATGTAGTATGATTAAATTCTTCATCTAAATAATCTTCAGGTGTTACTTGAAACTTAATAAAATCTATAGACCAAGTACATAATTTTTATTGGATGTGAGTTCAATTGGTGGGAAAAATGATGCTTCCAGATCTGAAGAGTTCTCACTTAACGTAGTATATTTTAGAAGATCATAATCAGTTAGTGCACGGTAAGGTAGCTTCAGTATTAGTTTAATAGTTGTTATTAGATTTCATAGACAATCTTTTTTTATGCAATATGTCTCTTAGAAGCAACCTCCATTTTCTTCCTTGATGTCTTTTTCTTCTGCTTCACTTAATTTAGCGTCTTTAGAAACAACTCGTTCCCACGCCTTCTTAACAAGTATTTTATCTACAGAATTTCTTGTAGCTACGTCTGTATGTTTTGAATAAGTTATATCATGCTTTTTACAAGCTCCTTCTAAAGGGTTTATGCCAGGATCACCACGCGCAAGACGTTTTGCTAACTTTGTACCAGGTCCACAATATTGATAACCCGGAAAATGAAACTCTAATGGTAATTTATTGATTGTACTATTGAGAAAGCCTTGACCACGACAAGAAATTTTTTTGGTACTCTTTTTCACTATATCATGAGTAATCATTTCTCACTCGACCGGTATTTAAAACTATCTAATTGGAAAACATATATAAGCAATATATTTATAGCTGCACACTCAGTCGATTTCAAGATGTGGTTCAAAGTGTAGGATGTTTAACTCCCAATTGTAAATGTTGATAAGCTTCTTCCAACCAAGGATAATGAAGTAAAACGACACGGTTTTTATTTTCAAACAGCATTCGTGCAGCTTTTTGTAGACCGTCAAATTGTGGAAAAACAAATGCACTTTTGCCTTTAATAATACACTTGAATGGCTTAAGCTTTAAAAATATATATTTATATTCAAAGTCTTTACAATAACCAAAATATTAATTTTTAGAAAAAGTTCTCAGTAAAGTAGATGGTATTGAATACTTTTCATTTAGAAAACATGAAGAAGTGGTTTCACCTAAAGACGATAAACCAAATTCAGTATTTATTTTCGATAATACTGCTTGTGAGAAGCAAGAAAATGTAAGAGCATTTTTTTGGATGAGTAGACATGTCAACGTTGGCAGTTTCTATCTATGTCAGACATATTCCTGCATTCCCAAACATCTTGTTAGAGATAATATTAACTTATTAGTACTTTTCAAACAAGATGAGTGAAACCTTAAGCTTGTTTATAATGATCTTGTAAATACAGATATGACTTACGATCTATTTCGTGATTTATGTTCAACATGTTGGAATTCTAATAGATATGGGTTTGTGGTTATAGACAAGGGTCGAAATTTAAATGAAGGAAGATATAAAAAAAGGTTTGTTTGTGGTTATAGACAAAGACCGAAATTTAAATGAAGGAAGATATAGAAAAAGGTTTCGATTGCTTTATTTAATTATAAGTATTAATTGTTTTAAGGGGATCCCACATACCGACAATGCAGATCTAAAATAGTTAAAAATCTGCAACGACCGTTTCTTGGAAAATATAAGATATTATGACCTATAAATTTGACAAACTCACTTTTTAACATAAATACAGAGGATGAGTATTTTATTTGTTGTAATTATTGAAAAAAAATTTTTCATAAAAAGTTAAATATGAGCAGTTTCCAACAGCCTAAACTGTAACGACCTTTTCTTGTAAACAACAAAATCAAAATAACTTTCCCATTTGACAAACTTAATTTCAATAAAAAATACACATAATAAGATTCATTCTATATGAAAACTAGAATATAAAACTATAATTTATGTAACCTTTTTTGTATAGTAATTTGCAACAAGAAGAACACATCTGTTTGTCAAATTTATAGGTCATAATATCTTATATTTTTCAAGAAACGGTCGTTGCAGATTTTTAGCCATTTGAGATCTGCATTGTCGGTATGTGGGATCCCCTTAAGAATTTCATTAGTATAATATTAGACATCAATATAGAAACATGTTTCGAAAGGAGCGAGAAACGCTTCATGAAATAGCTAAAGCAAGTGGTAAAAAGACTGCAGCAAATATTTTGAAAGAAACCTTTCAACCATTAGAAGACTTTGGAACAACATTCAAGACTGCTATTAGTGAAGATGAAGCATTTGATATATCTTCTTATAATAATTATAACACATTTTATGATCCTGTATCTGAAGTAGATTTACAGAATGTGAGAAATGAAAACATAATTAATAATGACTTATTAAATCAAGAGCAAAGCGATGTGTTAGATGATAATTCAACAAGTCAAGAGTTTGATGAGTAGAATTTTCTATAGGACCAAGATTCTGACAAATTAATAGATAAATTCATAAAATTGTTTAATAAAAATAGAAAACAATATTTGGATATGGTTTACGGAGTGCGGAAAGTTGAAAATGGAAATTTTATGATAGCTAATACGGAAATTAATTTCAATGACCCTTTCTTTGACTAAGTTGGAAAGAAAAAATATAATAAAACAGAAGGATTACTAGAACTTCAGAAACATGAAACTATTGCTATTAAACCAAAGGATGTCAGAATAGAAGATGAAAGAAGTTATTAAAACGCATTTCAAAACAGAGGAAAATTTTAACTAAGAAGCAAGAGAGAGACTAAGAGCAAGAATAAACATGTTTTCGAGAAAGGATATACACCAAACTGGACAACTGAAATATTTACTAACTCTAAAGTTGAGTTAACAAAACCAGTAACTCATAAGTTAAAATATTATCAAGATCAACCTATCGAAGGTGGTTTTTACAATAAAGAAATTTCTAAAGTGAAATATCCAGATATATATCTCATAGAAAAAGTTCTTAAAAATCGTCGTGATTAAGTAAATGTTATCTTTCTACTGCTTGTTTAAGCGCACGATAATGGAGAATATACTTTTGTTTTGGTAGCAATTTCTTTTGTTTTGATCCATTTGGCTTTGAATGTTCTTGACAAATGGTAAGTCACTATGACTTTCATGTAGAGCTTGTGGATACTCTAAATCAACTTCTATTAGCATCCAAATGTAAGAGAGATCTTTATTTTCATTATAATTTTTCATGTACGGATTATTGGCATTAGCATATCTGTTTGAACATTGGCTCATCCCCCCTCTAATATCACGTTCAACAAACATAACAATATCAATCGAGGTGTTCCTTTAGAAAAAAAGACAGTTCGAGAAACACTCGAAATGTATCGAATGGAATCGAATAACTCGAAGAATGGAACCACATGGACATACACTATATGCACATACACCAGGCCTGTAGCTGTACATAACACAATGTTAAACTCACGACGAAACATACACTTTTTGAATTATATATCATTATTATACAACATAAAAGAAAATAGTAAATGAGTAATTAACAATTGTAATATTTGTTAATAAGGTAATATGCTGTTTTTAAAGTTGTTGTGTTTATATATAATTATATATTACATTTTTAGAAACAATAACAGTTAGCAGTCAAATTATATATATTAAAGCTAGGTCGGGGCCGAAATATGGCGCGCGAATTTGAATTGGTGTATTCTTGAGTTTGCAGCTATCATAAACACTAAAAGATACCTAACCTAATTGTTTTAAATCACCTGCGACTAGCAGACTTATTTGAATTAATATTTTAATTATTTTCTAAAGTATAGAAGTAAAAAAACATAAGATTTATTTTATTTTTTAGTAATTTAATTAATAATAATAATTTAATTACTCCATTGAAACTTAAACACTTTTTGAAGATGAAAGAATTTATCAATTATCCGAATCAAATCTCTCGAAAATAAATTTCTTGAGTAAGCATTAGATTTCGTTATATAAAACTTTTATTAAAAAAAAAAAAAACTTTACTTTACTTTTTTTATTTTTTATTTATTTTTTTTTAAACTTTTATTTCGTTAATTGATAAATTCTTTCATCTTCAATATTAATACTACCGAATGATAAATTCACTTTCTTCAATTAAACACATTTTATTAAATTAATTTCTTCAAATTCTATTCTCAATTAATTTGTACACTGAAGCTTTGCAGATTTATTTTTTAATAATAAAAATAAATTTTGTTAAACCACCGTTAAAAAATAAAATGTTTTATTAGAAAACTTTACACTATTAAATTCTGCATATTGAACTCTATATGTTTATATGAAAATAAAAAATAATGATAAATTATTCTACACAGTTATAATGAATACACTGTTATAAACTTTACACACGTTTATAAAAATATTAAGAAAAAATGATGTCGTATAACGTCATATCGAATTAAATAAGAATAATTTTTATTAAGGTATATAAAGGGCGCAGATTTTAAAATTATGGAATTTAAATATGACGAATTCAACAAAATTATTTTTTATTATTTAATTAACAGGTGCAAAGTTTACCGGTAAGCAATCAAACAATGTAGAATGTACCATTATTTTTTCATTCTTATACTGTTAAAATTGTTGAATTTAATATGTAGTGTATAAAGTTTTATAATAATAATTTCCATTATGATAAACAGATTCACTGTGTAAGATTTAACGGTGTTTAACTGCAAAAAAATCATTTATTTTATTTAAATTGTGCACAATTTAATTCTGCAAAGCCTGAATTGAACATAATATAAGTAATTAAAATAAATAAGTTTTATCTAGGGTAAACGCACTGAACCAAAAATATTGCCTGAAATAAATAAATTACTTAATTTATTTGTGAACATAATATTAATATATTATTTTTAACATTCATGACACTTAATAAGCATAATTCTAATCATTGTTTGCATTTAAATTGTCATATTATACTTAAGTCAAAAACAGAATTTGTTGACTCGAGAAATAGATTCACCCTCGACAATTGATGCGTTTACCCTATAGATTCTTCAATTTTACATGGATTTCGTAAAGTTTAACAATAATACTCAGCAACTATAACAATTTTTGATTTTCTTTCTTATAAATATTAACAGTATCCAAATTAAAAGTGTGGAGTTTAAATGATTTTTATTTTATTAGTTGCATATTATATCAACTGTGCTGAAATGATTCCTGTACGGAAGCAAGGAGCTGGTTGTAACAGTTTTTAGAAAATTGTATAAATTATGAAATCTATCAAGTGTGTTGTAATAATTATTAATGTTGTTATATTGCAAAATAAATTCTCCCTGTTGTAAAGTAGAAACGAAAAATCATTAAAAAGTATTATATGTTTTCATAAAAAAAAGTTTTGCTATTGAAAAACCAGTTATTAAAAACTTGCCCTGTAATCAAATTGATTGTAGGGGATACCGGGGCGTGATAGATCACTTTTTACTTTTTGTTGCTTAACTTCGTCATTAACATCTCAGCTTTAAACTAAAAATCAGTACGCCCTAATATCACTTATACTTTTTTCTAGAACAATGTTTTTGGAGAAATGCAAGGTAAGGAATTTTGCCTACCCGGGACGTAATGGATTAGCAATGAAATTATAAGTTAGATCATCAAATATTATTACGGTAATTGCAATTTTAGGTTCTATTGTATATTTATAACAAAGATTATTGAAAATGGAGCATATTTAATTTAAACTTCAAACATTTTCATGCAATTTTTAAATTTTAAAAAGTTGTAGCGAAATGCAAAATCCATTTACTTAAAAAATCTATTTTCCAGTTATTTTTTTAATAAAGGGTTATCATTGGTACTTATTAATATATAAATTACAAGAAATTAAACTTAACAGGATTATTTTATTAATATTTTAAATATAATAGGTTTTCCTTAATAGAATAATCAAAGTGATCCAATACGCCCCGGAGGTGTTTGTTGAAAATTTTATTATTTTTTTATCAATACCGTAAGTATTAAAGGAAAATTGTCATTGTTCTTTAAGAACAAATGTTTAATGCTTAAAACCTGATAAACAAAAATTTTTTACAAATAATTTTGAAAAAGATATAACAAAGAACAAAAATTTCAAAAATTTACTTTCAAGCGTCAAAATCACTTTTTCTACCATATTTTTAACAATAATAAATAAATAACAATGAAACTTGGTACAAGCTTACAGTATGCCAAGTACATTATTTTAATCAAAAACCGAAATTACTCCGATTTACCACTTTTGAATAAATTCAAGTGATCCATTACGCCCCGGTCAATAATAACACGTATAATAACACAGATATGAACAATAATATGAGAAAAAAGCAAATTTTGTGTTACAAAATTTTGCGTAATTGTGAAAAATAATTATTTTTTAGCGTTTAATACACAAAGTGTATACCGTTCGGAACCCATTTAGTCTCGTTTTTTGGGACATAATTATAGGAATAAGAAAAAACTAGACCAATTGTGTTTACACTTGGTATGGGCATTTATTTTTTAACGAAAAATCTGAAAAAAGTCTTAAAATATTATTGAAATTGAATGAATTGCAGTATTTCCCAAAAAATGAAAATTTTGAAAAAACTGGATTCTTACGAGCCAATTTTAAGAATAATAGAGGAAACAAATTTCCCAATTAATTGAAAAGAAATCTGTTTCAAAAAATAAAAAATTTCAAAAAATATATTTGTTATCTCTTCAATTTTAGATCCCTGCAATTGTGAAATACATGGTCTTTGGTGTATTTTTGAGAGATAATTCTGAGAAAAGTACAGGAAACCTGATTCAGATTGATTAAAAAGTCATTTTTCTCGAAGAATTTCGAAAAAGTGGCCACCGCCTTGAAATTTTTAAATTTTCAGGATGGCCGCAAGTCAGGAAAAACTGGAAATTAAGAAAATGTTAGAGAATTTTTAAAAATTCTTTAGAAGTCAGGGATCCTTGGTTTTTTTGTCTTATATCTTACTGAGTTATTAAATGAAATGTTTTTTGTGCCTACACGTATTTCGGGGAGTTATAATGATAAGATCGAGTCAAATATATATAGTTATTAAAGAAAGTGAATTTATCATTCGGTAGTATTAATATTAAAGGTGAAAGAATTTAACAATATTATTCCGAATCAAATCTCTCGAAAATAAATTTCTTGAGTAAGCACTAGATTTCGTTATGAAAATACAATATATCTTTCATATGTATCGACAGCGCAGCTGTCCTAATACAGAAACCTGCTTTTTCTGAAAATCATTTTTTCGAAATTAATTAATAATTTCAAAATTATCAAAGAACTCAGAAAAAATTGGTTAGCATGTTGGGATACGAGCCCACGACCTTTCTATTGCCGGTAGACTGCTCTGACCACTGAGCTACATGCACCCCAAGATCCTCCGAGCTCCTTGATATATACTATACCTCCCTGCATTATTTCATGATAATGTAGGGAGTTTTCTTGAAGATGGTAAAGCCTTATTTCAAATTCATGGCAAATATAATTAAAGAAAGTGAATTTATCATTCGGTAGTATTAATATTAAAGGTGAAAGAATTTAACAATTATTCCGAATCAAATCTCTCGAAAATAAATTTCTTGAGTAAGCACTAGATTTCGTTATGAAAATACAATATATCTTTCATATGTATCGACAGCGCAGCTCAGCGCAGCTCAGCGTAGCTCAGTGGTCAGAGCAGTCTACCGGCAATAGAAAGGTCGTGGGCTCGTATCCCACCATGCTAACCAATTTTTTCTGAGTTCTTTGATAATTTTGAAATTATTAATTAATTTCGAAAAAATGATTTTCAGAAAAGCAGGTTTCTGTATTAGGACAGCTGCGCTGTCGATATATATGAAAGATATATTGTATTTTCATAACGAAATCTAGTGCTTACTCAAGAAATTTATTTTCGAGAGATTTGATTCGGAATAATTGTTAAATTCTTTCACCTTTAATATATAGTTATGTTAGATTTACTTTTAGATTAACATCTAACAGTGTAAGTTTTTCATTGGAAAGTATATATTTGTATAGAATTTTGAACCACACCGATTTCACGGTGTGCCAATTTAAAATTGTGCAGAGTTAAAACTGGTGTATATTCATGGCAAGGAATAAACAAAAAAATTTAAAAACTCAAGATTATTCCCCAAATGTTTTTGACCGTATTAACATTCAATCTAACTATCTTTGTAACAAAATTATATTTTAAATTAATTATATTTTTTATTTCTCATTATGAGATGAGAAGTGATTTCTCCTTGTCTATTCTCAGCCAAAAATGAGAATATAATTGACAAGCACCTTCGGCACGATTTTCCGTAAAATTTCGTTATCTAATAATTGTTATGACCAAAACACAACATAAACCGGGGCGCCAGGTCTACACTTAGACCAACGCGAAACCACAACGACAAAATTTGACTGACGCAAAACGATGAAATCACAAAATCGACAAAATAACTTTATATGGAAAATCGTGTACCGGAAATCAACACCAAATTATACGCGGCAACTCGAAATGTCGGAGAGGTGTGGTGTTCTTAGGAATTAATTTTACAAAGAAAACTCCAAAATTTAACAAAATGACAATTAAGATTTATTATAATTAAAATTTAAAATCTCTTACAAAATTGTTTACAGATTAATCTCAATTTCAAACAGTTTTACTCGTATAATTCACAATAAATTCGCAATATTAAAATAAACAAAAATTTTAATCTCTAGCGCAATTTCTCACCAACGTCTTCCGCAATTTCTAACACAATTATACAATAAACTCAAAAATTTGACGAATAGACAATTCTTGCCAAGAGCAAATCACAATGTGATTTTAATTGAATTATATAACAAAATTTTCTCTACGCGACTCGAAAAATCAATGATGGAGAACATTATTTAAATTTACCACGTGGAAACTCGATCGATTAAAATTTCAATTACGCTACACAATAAAACGCGATCTCAACAAAATTATCAAATATCAATCGAGTAGCCAAGGATAATTGTTTTACGAGATTTTATCCGCGAAAATTTTACTTTAGAGAAGGGAAAGAAAGAGGGAAACCTTACCCCAGTCTGAAGAACAGTCTCCCGTCAATCCTAACTTCCAAGAAGACTCAGTTAAACTCAATTTACTCTCAGTTAATAAAACAAATTTTAAATAAACATTGAAACACAATAATAAATTGAAACTTCTAAATTTCGAAGACGGCTTCACAAGATCCAACGAAGATTGTCCATGGCGTCGGGTCGGAAGACGAGGCGAAAAAGAGGTCGATTCCCTGGGTCCTCCTGGTTTTATTGCTTCAGGCGATCAAAATCTCCACCAAAATCGGACGATTCTCACGTGACGTGACGCAAACTCAGTTAACAGTTGAGGGGCTCTACTGCGCAAAATCCACACTACAGCACTATATTCTTCTTGAAATATTAAAAGTAGGAAATCTCTTAACGTATTTAAAAACTATAAGTTTAGTTAAATCAATTTTCCAAATATTTCAGAATAAGAGAATTGGCGTGTTTATCCACTCTTGGAGTTGTAGGGAAAATTGGCGGCGACTTGGCGTTGGCTCCGCTGGCATGTTTCCGGCATCATTTTCTCAATCCACCAATGAAACTTCGGCATCAAGGCTCACCTGGCAATACGAGGGTCTCGCGATGATCCGAAATAAGACTCAAACTTAGACTCATCACTAAATTTCAGAATCTTGTCTTCGTAAGAAGTCGAAATTGACCGAACTCCATAATGTTGTCTCGGTTACGCAAAATCGGCAAAATCCAATAAACGGGAAAGAAAGCTCAGAAACTCCATTGCGACACTTCCGCTAATAGATGGGTTGGCCACACTGTATCTCTCACATCAGATTTGAATCTGAGAATTGACCGCATAACTTGAATAGCGTAATTTAACCAGGAGTCCAAATCATCTCTCTAAGCCTCTCGATGTCCCTTGCGGCTCCGTAGTTGGTCCAAGTGATGATCCGTACATGAAATTAATACCTGACAATAATTATAAACGAGAAATAAACATAAAGTTAACACAAGAATTCACGCCATGGAGCTACGTCGAAATTAGAAGTTTCTGTAAATTTTAAATTAATTCGCGAAAAACAAATCATTTTTTGCAAATATAAATTTACTGTAATAGTTTTCGAAAAAATGATAATTTGTCGTTTCGGACGAAAAACAATTTGTTAAAATGCCATTTCGTGTGCAAATTATATTTTAATATAAAAACTGTTCTGTTAATTAACATTTCGTTAAAATGACACAATAAAATGCACATATTATGGAGAATATTAATACGTCTCAAAATTAAGGTTTTATATAATTAAAAAAAAATTGAATAAATTTAAGAGGGAAAATAACATGGGAAAGCAAAAAATATTAAAATAAATAATATGTTATGTTTTGGAATAAACATTTAATTAAATTAATATAAAGTTAAAATTATATTATTCTCTTATATAAAATTTAAACAGTTAAATTAATTCATAAAATTTAAAAAAGAAATGAAATTTTTTACATGAAACAGTACTTTTATTATATTGTAATAAAAAATTGAGTCAAAATAATGAAAGAGAAACAAAATTTAATGAGCAAAATGAATAAAGAATAAAAGCAACGGAGACGGCCGAAGGCGCTAGTATATAATAATAAGCTCGATCTTAACCATATGCATCAAGGCATTGGTCTCTGAAATTTTCAAAAACATCTGCGAGTAGTAAAATATCAGTTTTCATGTATAAATATACATAGTCGTAGAGATTTTTGCAATTGAATGTAGACCAAACATATTCTGCGTGAATATTATCTTCATTGGTTGTATAAGATTCATTTAGGGTACTGTAAAATTTCTCTTTTACAGGTAGCTGTGACTCTTTTAATTTCAATCTATTGTCTAAATTCTTATATGGAAAAATTTCTTTGCGTGTTAATAACTGAATCTTATTAACATCATAAGACTCAAATTCGGAATATACTATTGTATATTTTGACAGTTATGAAGCCAAAGATGATGCCATGAAGCGAAATGAGTCAATGAATTTAAATTTTATAGTATTTTCTGGGAGGTGTTTTTTGAAGCTAATATATTTTGCTTTAGTAATAAGAAGAAGATCAATTTTACCTTTAAACTCATTCGCAATAGCTTCTATAATAAAGTGAGCATCATAAACACTTCAATTATGGAAAACGACAGGAATAGTATGCAATTCCTGTTAATTTTGTTTACAATATTGATGAGCTACAGCTCTGTATTTACTAGTTAGGTGTCAATTATCCCTAACCTTAATCTCATCCTAATTAATCACTTTCCTATAAATGTGGCACTTATTATTTTTTTTTTTGAAAAAGATACTCTTGTTTAACACTTAAATCTTCCATCGGAATGACAATTTTAAATACAGGTTCAAGTGTCTCTGCAACTTGCTTCAATTCATGAGCAAACCATTTCGAAGCATTTTCTTCTTCAATAGGAGATGCTTTGTATACAGATTTTGTATTATTACATCTTTGTTCACTACATTCGAGATAATATCCAATGCTTAAAAGTTTATGATTTTAAACAATTTTTGTATTACCTCCCATAGATAAAGAATCTGTTTTAGGAAGTAATAAGCTCTCACAGTCTGCATATATAATAAATGAAGCAAGCTCCTTGTTTGAAAAGTTTTTAAATTTTACTTTATTTTTATCTTGGTTTGGTAAAATAATTTTTGTTTTATTTAAAAGGGATCAAGTTAATATATATTCCAAAAAGAAATGTAACCCCTTAAAGGGCCTGTCAATAACTACCCATTCAATTTTATCATGTGAGTTATTTAATCCAGCTCCATGTTTCATAAGCTCATTTAGTTAGCATTCATTATATTTCACTTGTAATGGCATATGTTCAATCCTTCTTTTATGAGAACCCTCAATTATGCTACGTCGTCGCAAGAACTTTGTTAATAGAGCAGTATGATTTTTTCACTTAGCTATGTCACTCAAATGCGCTTATGAAACGATCATTGCCTTCTTTAGATTTAATAGATTGCAATTCACCATGAACAATATCAATGAAAGTTTGTGAGAGCATACAAATTTCATTAATGTTGTCTTGGGATACTACTTGGGATGCTACTCGCACTTGAGATGATACTCTCGCATTTGGGTTTCTAACTATTCGAGAACCAGAGATACGTAAAAAACCGACTTTAAAAATCTGGAATATATTACAACCAATTTTAATCATGGAAGACAATTGACATGTAAATTATATGCAATGCATACAATATTGTTAAAATAACCCACATAATGAAAGGATTGATATAACAGATATCACTCCAGTGCCAACCTCTGATCAAGTTGTAGTTACGTCCACTTCTGCAATTCTTATATAAGCAGTGGACGGCTGACGGCAATTTGATACTACTGTAACGACGGTGGGATGGTAGACTGGGACTACTGTTATAACTGTAATCAAATAAGACAGAATAAATAAAAAATAAATAAAACAGCTACTGCAGGCTTACTGGTAAGTTGCTGATGGTGCCGGAGCTGGTACTGGAGATATTGCTGAGGTTGATTTCTGAAACAGAATGACGATTGGTAACATCTATAGTTGTACCAATAAAGGATAAATTTATTTACAAATGGTAATTTTACCTTAGAAAGGTAATATACTTATAGATGATACATTTTTTGTTTTATGAAAATCATAAGTTTACCTAGGTAAGGTAATATACATATAGATGATATATATATTTTTTTGTTATATTTTTTTCTTTATTTATTTTAAAAAATTTATTTTTTAAAAATATTAGAATATAAAAGAATAAGGTAACACATTTTTATTCACAAAAATGTATTCATTATTAATAAATGTTAGTACATATTTTACTTACAAAATATAGGAAACAAAACATTAACATATATATATATATATATATATATATATATATATATATATATATATATATATATATATATATACTATTTAAATGAACTGGTTTGTGTCCTGAGTGGAGGATAGTTGGGTAAAGGAGGGTGAAAGTCAGAGGTCATTATTAATATATAAATAGTATATAAATATAAAATATTTATCCTACCTTTTTCTTTTAAGCTTAAGACTTTTTTCGTCCGTTGTAGTGGTTGATGCTTCTGGTGATAGTTCATCCCACTTTTTTCTTTTAAGCTTAGGACAGTTTTCGTGACTTCTAGTGTTTCATGCTCCTGGGGATGGTGATGCTTCTGGTTATGGTTTATTCCTCCTTTTTCTTTTAAGTGCAGGACTATTTTCGTCGCTTCTAGTGGTTGATGGTCCTGGTGATGGTGGTGATTTATACCACCTATTTCTTTTAAGTGCTGGACTATTTTCGCCCCTTGGAGGCGAAATCTTACCATCCCATCTTACCTAACATCATCCATGGCTGCTTATTGCCAATTACTTTCTCCAGAATATTTACTAGAGTGTATTTATGCTGAAAAATAAATAATGTTGTTTATTAATTCGAAAACAGTTGTTTTTTAAAGCATTGTAATATGTATTAAGGTCAAATGATTTATACATACCATCCATTTTCTACCCAATTTCATCTTTTCCGGGTCTAAAACTTTCAATGTCATGACACGTCTTCCTGCATGTAAGCGAGGGTCAAGGTGGCTCATCCTTTAACACAGAGACGAGATGAGTTTTCACGAAGAGAAATGTTTTCACAATGACAGGTACACTTGAAGGTTATGCGGAAAATTTTAAAAAATTTTCTCCCACTTCATGTTTAAAACCCATTAACGCCCAACTCGTAAACATTTTTTGGTCATTTTCAAGGTACGTAATTATAAATATAACGGTAGACAGTTTAAACTAGAGGTACATTTTCTAAAGCTTTTGAAAGTGCTCTTTTCGATTTCGGTGTCAAAAATAAATTTCGTCCAAACCCAAATTTTATATGGCGGTTTTAATGTCAAGAAACACAAAAAAATTTCCTTTTTTCAAGTTTGACATTTTTTTCACCTCGAAAAAGTATAAGAATAAAATTCTATTAAAATTTCAAGATGGCGAACCAATATGTCGTCAAATCTAAAGTATAATTTGAAAATTTTTGGCAACATTGGTCAAATTGTCCAAAAGTCAATGAATTCGCCTAAATTTTGTTATTCTGGGGTTTTTTGAAGTCACTGATTACGAATACAAACTTCATTTTATAAAATTCAAAATGGCGGATCCAATATGGCTGACGAGTTTTACAAAATTTCATCGAATTCACATGAAACTTTGTTACTTGGGGGTTTTCGGGGTCGCTGGCTACGAATCTCATATCAGACTTTCAAAGTTCAAAATGGCGAAATTATTTTTTTAAATTGATTAAATTCACTTAAAACTTGTTACTTGGAGGTCTTTACGGTCGGGACACTGTAGAAAATCAATGTGATATTAAGAAATATTTTTAAAAATGACCCGTAAATTACAGAAGAATGCTGAAATGCACTTGAAAATGAAAAAAAAGGAAACACAAAATTCATGTACAAATTAATCTAAAAACGTTCTCAGTACACGAAACCTTTACAACACGTTATCGAAGAAGATGTGAAATGAGACTTTTTAAAATGTTTTATGAACGTTTTTCGAACATAAATATATTTTTTTCACTGTAAAATGACGTTCTTCACACATCTCTACCTTAAACAAATGAATTACTGATGTCAGAACGCACCATAATTGTAAAATTATGTGTATCAACCTGCACGATATAAAGTGACCCGACCGTAAGTTTCGCGTCGTTTTGATTTTTTTAGCACACATACATAAACGCACTATATAAAAACCAAATAACGTAACAAAGTATTAAAGCACTCTCTAATGAATAAATTTCACCATCTTACTTTATTGTTTGCATCTTTCCTTTTGTTTAATTAATCTTTCTCGACACTAAGTAAAAGTTTTTCTTTAAAAATTCACCACACATTTACGTTTTACGTTTGTACTGCTCGCGTAGTTCATTGGAACTTAATAAAAGTGACGTGAAAAATTTTCTACCATCACTCACAAGTATTTACATGCAATGGTAAATGGCACCAGTTTGTTAAAACTAAGAAACCCGAGGTGGCCCAACCGTAAAGGTAGCCCGACCGTAATGACTTTCCCCTACATATTCTACCATATTTTCTACAATCATGAATGAATAACAGGGTAGCTCCATGCCTAAAAACTCCAAGTTGTACACTACTTCGATTTTGTTGAAACTTCGAAATTTTGAAGTGGAATACCTGCCAGTAAAGAGCCTCATTTCGATTTTGAAAAATTTTGGATTTACGAGGTTTTTAAAATTTTTTTTGAAATTTTGAAAATGGTATATCTCTAAGGAAAATGAATAAAATTTAATGAAATTTTCAGGGAATGCTTATTGTTTACAGACAATTTAAGAAAATATTTTAGAAAAAAAATTTTTTTTTTTAAAAAAATTATTAAAAAAATAATTTTTAAATAAACAATTTTTTGAAAAGTACCATTTTTATTTTTTTAAATAATAATGATTTGATTCCCACTTATTTCACGAGTATTTTCCTAAAAAAATTGATGGAGGGTCTGAAACTTTAGGAGATATTGAATTTTTTGTCCTTGCGCGCAACCTTAAAAAGCGCATTTTCCGGCTAATCTCTACATACAAACTAACGTTCAAAGTCACCTCTAAGTCGTAAATTTTAACCGAATTCGATTTTGCTTTTTGAAGAATGTCAGGCTATAAATTCGTAAGAATACTGTGCAAGTTTTAAATTTTTATTTGTTTAAACAAACTATTGTTATTTTAAATTACTAACTTTTTTACATATTGTACCTAGAGAGGTGTATTTTCTTCAAATTTTGCAATTCACTGGACCTAACATAAATACCAATGCAAATTTAAAACAAAATTATTATTGTTTTAGCAAGATTTAAACAAATTATTATTGTTAATTACTAACTATTTACAGAATAGTATACTTAAAAGTTTCAGTTTTTTCTAAACATGCAAATTTATCAAACTTTTTTGATATGCAGATTTACATTAAAAATAAAATTATATTTTAAACAAAAATAAGAATAATAATTTATTTAAAAATTAATTAACTTTTAATTGTTCTTTTAATTATAATCTGGGTAGCTTCATGCCAAAAATTTAAAGTTGTTTCCTAGTTCTTCGATTGAGAAATTGTCACAGAACACATGCAAATGAAAGTTGTGAAAACAACTTTATAATTATTTGTTTATCATGATTATAAATATTAAATAAAAAACAAATTACCTATATTGAAAGCTCTTGAAATTAAAATATTTTTGAGACATGAAAAACAAGAACACTTCATTGAGTTCACAAAATTAAGTGAAATAAACTTTTACAAAGAAAAGCAACACAATTAATATTAAATACAATTGTTGTTAACAATTACTTAAACAATTTTTTAGCTTTGTTTTTTTTTTTGAAAAAATTTTTTTTTAGTAATTACAAAAATTTAATTTTTTTAAAAGAAAAATAATATAATTAGGGAAAACATTACCAACCCTAATTAAAAGTTAATTAATTTTTAAATAAATTATTATTTTAATTTTTGTTTAAAATATAATTTTATTTTTAATGTAAATCTGCATGTCAAAAACATTTGGTAAATTTGCATGTTTAGAAAAAACTGCATCTTTTAAGTATACTATTCTGTAAATAGTTAGTAGTTGACAATAATAATTTGTTTAAATCTTGCTTAAACAATAATAATGTTTACGAATCATTAGTAAAGTTTGTGAAACGTTAGTTGACTCGTAGTCTAAATCGGTGCTCTTCACCAGCGCATTGTTGCGCAGTGTACCGATGCGCATTTCTTCCGGTTTCTCTATAGTCCATGTGTTTTTGCTGTCTGCTATACAAATCCCTATATACTATTATGTGTAATGTGAATATTTAACTTAACTAATAATTTGCAGTTTAATTGCGTCTAAAAATTGACCTCGATGAATATATATTTTCTTTTATATTTCTCGCTAATTAAAAAGTAGTTAGTAGTGCAAAAGCATTTCTCACAAGTTGTGAAAAATTTTGTTATTTGGTATATAAGAACAGATAGCTTCTAAACTTAAAGTGTTATAAGCGTGCGTTTCTACGTTATTATAAGTTATTATAAGTGCGAAAATGTATTGGTCTAAAGCGTCTAAGAATGTAAATAAAATATCGGAACAGTGCAACGAAAAAATGTGTTTATTCTGTACCAAATAGTGTCTAAAATTAGGGATAATTCTGAAAGAATAAGTTGAATTTTTTGAATGCTTTTGATAGTCATGGAAAATTTAATAGTCAGTTTTCTAAATTTTAGTGAACGAGTTTTATATATTGTGACTCCAAGTATGTTATCCATTCAATGATTTTGTGTCCCGTCTCAAAGTAATATACTAGTCTATTAATGATTGATGGACTTTTTTTTCCGTGAATGTATAAGTTACATAAGAATTATCAAAGTAATAAAATTTATTAAATGTCGGAAATACTTATATTTCTTCATCTTTATATTTATCAGCTTATTGAGATGTTCATGAATTTATTATAAAAATTATCACTTATATTATTTGCATAATATATTACAGGTTTATAAATGAAGGGTGACATGACAAAAGGGTTCAAACCACAATTTTTCAAAATTCAGATTTTTTTATAATGAAATCAGGTAAATTCTTTTACAGAGTTGTGTAAAAGGCTTTTTCTGTAATTGATTTTTAAACTCGTTTTTAATAAAAATAGAAATAAAAATTAATCTAAATTTTTTCTTACAATGCAATTCAGTTAAAGAACAAAAGAAATTATTATTATTATTATAAAAAGGTTGATATGGTTAACAATATTGCTTTCTTTTCAATATTATTAATTATATATTAAATTTGGCTGAAAAATGTTAAATTTATGTCTAGTAAAAAAAAAGATTTATTCTTTATCTAATTTTCAACAATTTAAAAATTATTCTTCTGTTAATTTTTACATGCTGTTTGTAGTTTGTATTTGAAAATTTTTGTACTGTTTAATTTCAAAAGCAAATATTTAATTACACCCAATATCATATATGCATTACTTCCGGGTTAGACAACTTTTTAAAAAGTGGTGTACCTTATATATGAATGTTTTAAGTCTATGGCGTATGATGATTGAGATACGGAATAGACTTAAAACATTCTTATAGATGTCACACTACTCTTCAAAAAGTAGTCCAAACCGGAAGGAAGGCATATAGTGTGTGTAATAGTTTTCTTGAAAACAAACAAATTTTTAAAGCAAACTTTTTGCATTTAATTCAATTAAATCTTTAAAAAACTAATTTTTCAGATTTTCTTTATACCGTATATTTTTAGTAAATAATTTTATAAGAAAATATGTACATTTGACGTAACCCCAATATGGGAAATTCCTATCAAATGAAATATTTTATTTTGAGAAACATGTGCCAAAATATATCTATAACCTTTTGATTTGTTTTTGTTTTCTCATTTGTTTATATTTAAGGATATAAAAAGAAAGGGAAATATGCGTATGATCGCGAAGCCAAATTTTTGTCGTTCAGCTATAGTTCTTCTACAGAAAAAGGTTTCATTTCTGAGAAACTTCACAGACAGTTTAGTCTCATTAGTCTTACTCCCTCTATAAAACTCACATTTTACAGTCTAACCTTAAAATTACTATTTTATGAATGTTATCACTAATATAAGCAGAAAGTATGTAGATTATTTGAACAGCAAATCATAATTTCTTTTTTAGTCATCTTCTCTCTTTTATGTTACATAGGAGAATAACGAAGTTTTTTTAAACAATGAACTCTGTTTCAGAATTTTATTTTTAAAATCCGATACATAAAAGTATGAAGTGCACCTTACATCAGAGAATAATTGTCATTTAAATTTACATGAATAAAAGAAATTATTGAATCTGTTCATATATGCATATGAATGTAGAATTCATTTGCGTAATCGAGCATTCATCATATCATACTAATAAATTGTATATATCTTCCTCGTAAATAAGTAAAAGTGGGTGTAAAGTATAGCAAACCTGTATTACACCTTCTGTTTAAAATTCAAAAAAAGAAAACGGAAACTGCTTCATAAAGAGATTGCTTTATCTAAGGTAGGGCAGAACCAGGAGTAATATCGCCACAAATACAAGAGTGAGCGCCATTACACATAATTATGATCTATAGCGGTCATATTTTATGGCGACGACATACAAAGGGCGTTTTAGTAAATCCCTGCTCCACCATCTTATTCCAACTCCCTTCTTGAGTCTCCTTTTGTCCATGGACTTTTAGAATCATCCCCCCTGTGAAATATTTTCGCGCATAATTAGTCCATATAAAATTCATTATTGATAAAACTCTAACAATAAGTTAACATTAAAAAATTAATGGTTGATAATAATTTTTTTACTATTGATACAGTAGCGAGTGAATATATGTACCATTATCATTATTTTGGTAAAACTCCTTCACCAGCATAAAAATTGTTAATATTCAAACGATTAAAAGAGATAGAAATAAGAAATTATTAGAATTTCTTGCCATTTGCATTGATAATGTTTATTTATTGTATACCTTTTAGCAAAGTGTTACTTATCAAACAGCTTTTGAAAGCCATTAATATAAATAAGAATTAATGAAAAAAAATTTTATATGTATTGTACAATTTAGGATGCTGTATATTGCGTTACGCCATGTTACTTGTGACTCTCTGTTTCGCATAAAATAATCGTTACTAAGTGACGGATGATCCCAGAGGGGAAAGAGAAAACGTATTGTTCATGATGTTTATTTTACGGTAGTGCTCTTTGCTTCATTATAAGGAGTGATTAATAGGCCCCAATACTTGCAGGTCTAGACTTAAACAATCTGTTTTATTTAATGCTGAATAAAAGGATATGTAAATTAATTGAAATTCACATATATGTGAGCATTCAATACAACCAATCCTTTCTTTGTGCGGACAATATCACTGTTTCTTCATGAACAGGAAAACGAGCGAGAACACCAATTTATTATGTGATAGCATAAGTTATATAGATTGCAGAGTGAAAAGATAATAATGTTCTCTAAAGCACATATAATTATGTGTTATATTTCAGGACAATTAATTACATCGATAAAAATTGACTTTAGGAATAATTTGCTAGAAAGTACCCCAAAAAATTGTTTGTAAAGAAGTTTTAATATTTTTGAATAAAAATTTAGAATTATGTTAGTTGGAATGAAAGGAAGACATAAAGGAATATTGGGTGGGTAAAATCTTTAATGATTGAATCGTAGCAAGTTTCTCGCGATCCAGTCAATTTATCAAGCATCAGTGTGATTCTTCGAGATTGATGTTACTATAACAACATGTCGGTTATTCATTGTGCGCATGTGGCAGTACATTAATCAAGTCCTATGCTCTGCGACGTAAAATACAAATGATATTTTATAGCGCCATAAATCTTAGCTCCTGTCACCGCGAGCTCCGTGGGCACAGAGTGCGAATACGTATTTTGCTGTGTGTATGACCTCACCTTCCTCATGAAACCGGACGTTTCAGAAAAGCGGAAGGAAATTAGTTATTAACTATTCAAAATATTTTTCTTCACATTATTCTAGGTATGTATATATGTAAACATACAAAGATCAGATTAAAGAAGATTTTTTAAAAGATAATTTTAACCTGAAAAATATAAAATTCATCAATTATAATTTTACAGAATGCTGTAATTTTCTTTTATACAAGTGGAACATAATTCTTGTTTTTTTGACACCTAAGATACATTGGCATAAGCACATTGACCACGCAATGTGTCTGCACACTCACACATTTTGGTTTGATATAAATTTTTTGGTATTATTTATGGATTAATGTTATTCCCAAGTCGGACAAATAAAGATATGTGGCCTGGTAAATTAAAAGTGCTATTATAGGGGAAGAAGTTCAGTTGTGGGCATGGTTCGGTTGTGGACATCCACGCAGAACTTTTGACAGAAATGAGATTTGTCTAATCTGGCAAATATCACGTATATGTTATGACTTAACGTAGTTTTCTATGCGAATATAAAAGTGATTAGACAACTGCGATTTTTACTATACATAAATTAATTTTTCGACAAGTTGAATTACTTGTAACATTTAATAGTGTTTTATGAATTTTGAGAGTTTCGTGGTCCAGCACGGAAATTAATATAATGAGACTTTGATGCCCGTACATCGTTCGCAGTTATAGTAATTTAGTAACTGGGCAGTTCAGGTTCAGTGTGAGAAATCTTATATGCCCTTACATGAGGAGATTTTTAATGTCAAAATTAGAAGAAATCATCCTTATGTAGTTAACGAACGGTTACTTAATTAATTTGTTTGCATTTTTAATAGATTTTTTAAGAGTGCCCACAACCGAACCAAAATTTTCTTTGTTAGAAAAATGACCAATTTATTGAATTTTTAATAAATTTTTTCTAATCAACGAAATCAATTTATTTTCTTCACGAGTATTTAGCTAAGGTCCCTAGCTTAAAATACATATACATATGTTTGCTTAATATCTACAAGAACACAAATTATGAGTCAAAAACGAAACTATGCCCACAACCGAACCTATTCCCCTACACTTTTGAATATAAAACTTACGTATGAAGTGTAATAAATACTATAGAACAAAAACGGCACGTCTACTCTTCGTTGTGTGGAACATAAGCAAACTTTTATTTAAGAATACAACAATAGGCAAGATTGTTCCATCACTAAAATTAATCATTTTCATTTGAAGAATTGTGTCCGTAATATGTAAATAACAAATTAAAAACAATCCAGATTTTTTTCATCAGTTTATCATCACTTATATTATGTGGGTAGTTCTACAAACGAAAGACAAAAATTTTGGCACAACCTTTTTTTTACATTCTGGTTTTAAAAAGTAGTTTAAGTACAAGTTAAAAGTATTATCAACGTTACCTAAAAGTGACCATTCTAAAAAATACAAACTATAAATTTTACAGCTTAAGTACATGTGTATTCTGTTTAAAAGTGTCAGGAAAATAAGAACTTTGGAGAAACTGGGTTTTTAACGGTTTGGTATCGCACTCTCATTTTGTAAGGATAAAATATTTTGGCTTCATATTTGAAAGGGTGATAGAGGAAGTCTCCTTGAGGCTCGCTCATCTCCGCTTTTACAATAATTTTGCAAATAAATTATTTTATTAACGATTGAAAGTGGAGTAGTATGAGGTTAAATACTTTGTCAGTTCAAGCCGCTAGCACTATTGAAAATTGGCGCCACCTCCTTGACCACCTACACATAGATCCACTTGTCTGTGTGCTCGCCGCCATATTGTCCCCCACTTTCGCCATAAATGCAAGTTTTATAATTACGTTTTTCAATACTTATTTCAAAAATTACTTGCAAATTTCAAAAATATTCTTTATCAGCTCAAATTCCCCTAATTATCCTAATAAATCAAAACGAGATATCTCTAACTACTTAGAAGTAAGACGAGAGGTTGGAAAACACTTTTTTCGAGCAATATCTCCCTTATGGCCTTAATTACAAAATTTAGCATACTAATCAAAATGGTTTTTACAAATCAAAAGGTTCTACGGCAACTAGAGCTGACAATTTGTTTATTCATATTTTTCAATATTTTTAGAGCCATTCGAAAGATCATGATCTGTAACTGTAACTGGGGTAGCTTTTCCTCGCCAATTCAAATGTGGTACCTTTGTTTAAAAAAATTATTTCTATCTAAAAATTAACATTTATTTTTTTTTCTACGGCAACTAGAGCTGACAATTTGTTTATTCATATTTTTCAATATTTTTAGAGCCATTCGAAAGATCATGATCTGTAACTGTAACTGGGGTAGCTTTTCCTCGCCAATTCAAATGTGGTACCTTTGTTTAAAAAAATTATTTCTATCTAAAAATTAACATTTATTTTTTTTTCTACGGCAACTAGAGCTGACAATTTGTTTATTCATATTTTTCAATATTTTTAGAGCCATTCGAAAGATCATGATCTGTAACTGTAACTGGGGTAGCTTTTCCTCGCCAATTCAAATGTGGTACCTTTGTTTAAAAAAATTATTTCTATCTAAAAATTAACATTTATTTTTTTTAATTTTTGCAAAATGAAATGTTTTCTTTCTAAACTTCATGAATATATTTTAAAAGTAAAAATTAATATAAAGCAAAAAAATAATAGTTATTTAAAAATGACTTTTTGGAGTTCACTTTTTTAAAAAAGTATAGGTAAACTCAAAATAAATATTTTTCATTAAAAAAAGTAGGCTGCTTATTTCATATCCCCAATATCTTATGTACATTTTGTGTGAAATTATTATTTTTAAAAATAATAAATTTAAAACATTTATTTTAATTAATAATTTTATTATCAAAAATAATTATTTTAAAATAAAAAATATCCTTCGGGTTTCCCCACTCTGCCCGCTCGCAGGAGATAATTCTTCCTCGACTTTCACCTCTTTTTCTAATGTCAAAAAGTTAATGAATACATTTCAAGATTTTTTAGTAGGAATACAGATCATGATCTTTCGAGTGGCTCTAAAAATATTAAAAAGTATTATTAAACAAATTGTCAGGATTTGTTTAAAAAAACGCTATCTCCGCACCCCTTTAAGCAGGATCAATGATTTTTTTTCAAAATTTCCAGATAAATACCAAGAATTCAACGCAAATCATGCCAATGTTTTAAATTGAAAATTCGCTGAGATATTGTTAATTGTTTATAACATACATTTCTTTTACGGTCATTATTGGGTCTTTTATCGGTTATTATTATTATTAAACAATTTTTTTCAATTTTGCAAATCTGACATTCCGTGCAAAAAATGTTGTTTAATTAACAATTGAATTATTGCTTAACTATTTAGGCAGTCTTATCCAAATATTGCACAGTTATTAAGGATCACTAACAAAATAATTAAAGTTTTTTAGAAAAATATTCATAAACATAGGAGGTATACAACATTGAAATTTTTTAGCTTTTTTTCTTTGAAACCCCATAACTTTTTTCCGCTAACGATTTTTAGGTCAATTACTTTTTAAATTGTCAATAAAAAGAGACACTTCCATCTTAAAAAAATTTTAGAAGAAAATTTATTTAACACTTTATTAATATTAAAGAAATAAAAATTTATTTTCGATTTTTGAAAAACTCCACATTTATTTTGGTTAATTTTTTTGTGGTGCTAGAACATACTTACCTCTAAGTGCTGCGTGAATTTTAAAATGGGATCTGCATAATTTTCCGAGAAATAAATAAAAATGTTCAATTCTGTAGGGAAAAACTATAGTTTTATACAATGCAAATATGGCTCATCTTCAAAATCTTGCTAGTGACGTTTGTTTGTTTCATGTAAAGCTAGAATTTTGACCTACAGAATTGAACATTTTTATTTATTTCTCGGTAAGTATTGCAGATCCCATTTTGAGACTCACGTAGCACTTAGAGGTAAGTATGTACTAGAACCACCAAAAAAATTAACCAAAATAAAAGTGAAGTTTTTTCAAAAATCGAAAATAAATTTTTATTTCTTTAATATTAATAAAGTATTGAAAAAATTTTCTTCCGAAATTTTTTTAGGTGAAAGTGTGTCTTTTTATTGACAATTTAAAAAATAATTGACCTAAAAATCTTTTGTCCGAAAAAAGTTATGGGGTTTTAAAGAAAAAAAGCTACAAAATTGCAATGTTGTATATCTCCTATGTTTATAAATATTTTTCCAACAATGTTTCACTATTTTGTTAGTGGTATCCAAGAGAACAATAAAACATAATTGCATCCAAAGCCCATACTAGAGGGAAATTTCTATGATCACTTACTATGGAATTGCTCTTTATTAAAATAAGTTTTTTTATAATTTTTTTAATATGTCAATCGACAAATATAACTATGGTTTTCCAGTTAATACATTAAATATTTTAAGTACACACAAATTGTCAAAAATATTGTATGTGTAGGGCTTTCGAAAAAAGTTAAAATTTTTTTAATTTAAACATTCAAAATTAATTTTTTCTTACAATTTACAATATTTGTTAACGGTATCAGACAAGCTCAACAGAGTTAAAAAAATTTTATTAATTTTCTTAAATGTTAAAACTTTTATGAAAATCAGTAAGTTCACAATGAACCAGAAAAACACTTTTAACCGTTTTTTGAAATTTTAAATTTTAGTTATTGTTTTTGCATTAACAAAATAGAAAAAAAATTTTTTAAAATATTAATAACTCAAAAGCGTTTACAATAAATTAATGAAACTTACACTGATTACACAAAATTGTTCACTCTTTTAAATGAAAATATTTGCAAGATTGTAAATTTCAAAATTCCATATTTTTAATAATAATTTTATAAACAATTTCAATTACTTATGTGTTCTATCCCTTCAATTGCAATGAAGCTCATAGAAAGTGTACTTAGTAGTCTCTTCTTGAAGCCCAAAAAAAAAATTTTGGTATTTTCAATTTTGAATGTAGATAACAAATTTTTTATTAAAAACGCGCGCCAACTCAACAGAGGGAGAAAGTTGATTGTCATGGCCACTTCAGTCTAGAGGTTACAAATACTATTTGTTTTTAATAATTTTTTTTTTAAATGAAAATTTATAAAGTTATGAACCAATCTGTGGTGGTAGAATTTTGAAAACTGTTAACAAAATTTGTATAATAATATATGTGAACAAAGGAGAAAAAATTTACTGAATATTAGTTAACAAATGTGTAGCATTCATATTTTTTAAGTTAAGATATCAGATTGGATCTGATCGGTATTTTGTATTATTTTGTTAATGCAAAAACAATAACTAAAATTTAAAATTTCAAAAAACGGTTGAAAGTAATTTTTTATTTTGTTGTGAACTACCAATTTTCAAAAAAGTATTAACATTACATAGAACATTACATAGAAGGGGTCAAAATTTCACTAAAAACGAGTTACGCAATTTATGGACGTCTCCAAAATAGTCTACGCAAAAGGCAACAAAAATGATCAAGGAAACGAAATCCGACAGATTGATAATTTTTGTACTCCATACTTTAAGAATTATTTTTTCATGTATATAATAATATGAAAATAAAATAATAATGTATTTTAATATAACCTTATGTAATGTAACTATTAAAAAATAAATTACTTTTCATTCAAACAAGTACTTTCATTTTTCATTAAATATACAATAAAATTTATTTTAATCAGCATAATCTGAAAAAAATTTATAAAAACATCTAGGATAATAATTACAAACTTTTGTGAAATTTTTCCAAAACTTTGGTAAAAATTCATCTAAATAGTTTAGGGAAAAACGTATCTGCCCCAGCGTGTAGGCAAAGGAATTGTTTTACATTGTTTTTGGATTTTATTAAGTAATGTGTTTATAATTATAATATATTAAACAAAAACTATTAATATTTGTTGCTCACACCTAAATGTAACTATATTTATAATTTATAGTTACTTAGTTAAAAATTTGTTAAAATAATTAAAGACTTCCACGGAATAACGATCTATGGCACATTTAAAAATGCTGACAATTTTTAACTTTGAATTGCCATAAACCGTTATTTATACCACAATATCTAATGAGAACCAATAAATATATTCTCTATTTATTTAACTACACGATTTCATTCATTTAGGCTCAAAATTCAATAATACTTATTGCACGTATTTTCATTACTGTTGCCAACAATAGTTAGACTAGAAAGATTTGGTGTTTAGAGGGAAGGGGCAGGAACGCTTGACGAAATGAAGGAGAAAAGTGGGGATCGCCTTTCTTGTGACGAGGCAGTTTAGGTTCAATGACCTGAGGCGAAGGTTCTTGAAAATCAAGACGTCCCTTTGGAAAATATAATTCGGTGCGGTTCGGTGTTTATAGGTGTTGATCGGTGTTTTTTGGAGCAGAGTGTGCTCACTCGGAGTCGCGTTTGTCGGTGTTTGTGCTTGGTTTGGTCGTGTATTGGTTCATGGAGATTTTCATTATTTTCTTAGGGTTGCCACGTGGTGAATCGCGTCGTCAGTGAGAGCTTTTTTGACCAAGGACAGAGTGTGTTTTCGTTCAAGGACCGGGTGAATTGGGCGCTATGTTGCCGGGATTCAATGTTGATTCAGTCGCGTTTATGGAATTTTTTAACAATTAAACTTAAATATTTTCGACACCCAGAAGGGTTTATTTATGTGAGTTCGAACCTATTGTGAAATAATAAAGCCTCGTTTTCCTTCCAATTTAATTTCTGTTAGTGTTGTTCATTCATTGTCACAATCACCTGTTATTTTCCCGGCTTAATGCTTGTGTGTGTTACAAAATGGTGGAGGCGCCGGGTAACAGGTAAACAATAGTGATAGTGAAATTTTTGTAGTGACACCCTCTATGAGGACTCGCAGTCGTGGTTGTGATGGTGGGGGGATAGGTGAAGGGTCATCGGTTGCAAGAGGACGTAGTCGCGATAGAGAAAAGCAGGAAGAGAGGATGCCGTCTGCGAGGAAACGTGGCCGCCCAAGAAAGAGACCGCTGGAAGGAGACGGAGACTTGAGGAGAAATGTAAACAATGATGCCAGGGATCGTAACAACGATAATGAGACGAACAGGTCAGACCCAAACATTGATAACGACAGAACCAGAGAGACTCGTAGACATAGGTCAGGCACTAGACGGGCTAAAGAAGAAAATAATATATTCGAGCACAATCAAAATAATACCGGAGATCTACGAAATTTTATTAGATTGAGAAGAGGTGGGAGAGAGTCTCAGGAAAATACCATAGCTGCAAACAATTCTGCAAATGAAGACATTTACAGTGATGAAATTTCCCAATTGTCAACGAGAGGTTCCATGGTTCAAAATGAAAGAATAAATCCTCCGCCTTATTTTCCGGTGAATGACATGAAAAGACGTAGAAACAAATTAGAATATCAAGCTTCGCAAGAAATACAGCTGAAATATTTACAAAATACAGCTGAAAGCCATCAGGGAAAGAGAAGCTTTGGAAATCCAAAGGGTTCATCAACGCTTGAGATCAAATTTGACGGAACTTGGAGAGGGAAGTCAAAATATTCTCAGGGGAAATAGTGAAATGGAGAGATAGCAAAATGTGTCTCACACGAGAGAAATGGATAATCAACTGCTTAGAAATAACATTCATGGATATGCGGCCAGACATAATTCTTTCATGGAGGGTGATCAACCTAGAGCTTCGGACGATATATCACGTCGACCAACGTTTGAAGGTGACATTTTAGATTGGCCTTGTTTCAAAAGAGCTTTCGAGCAGTCAACAAAAAACGGACGCCTCACGGAGGCAGAGAATCTCATGCGTCTTTATGAATCATTAAAAGGGGAAGCAAGAGAAGCAGTAGCTTCTGTGATGGTGACCGCTAACAATGCACAAGATGTAATGGAAATACTGCAATTACGATATGGAAATCCAAACGTCGTCGCGAAAAAGATTGTCGAGGACTTGAAAAATCTACCAAGGATTAACACAAATGGAGGGGACATTGTCAAATTTGCGACTAAAGTTAAAAACTGTGTCTCAGCGATAAAGGCGGCCAATAATATTGGTTATTTACATAGTCCGGAACTGACCAGAGAAATAACCAGCAAAATGCCCTCTTCAATGGTGCATCTTTATAATAGATTTATATATCAAGAGGAGAGTTATAACGAACCTTCGTTGATTACCTTATTCAAATTTCTTTTTCTGGAAGCCGAGATGGCATGCAGAGCTGGAACAAATGATATATATGCCGAATCTGCACAACAATCGATAAATGAATCAAAGGCAGGAACATCTAGAAGACGCCAGAGAAATTCATTTAAGAAAAATAACAGCTGAGATCAACGGAAAAGAAGATTCGCCCTTGCTACAACTGGTGAATCTCAAGATCAAACAAGTCCCGCAAAAAAACAAAAGGGAATGACAGACGAGAATAAAACAGTTAACATCGGATGCAGCTATTGTAACAGCGCAGAACACAAAACCAATCAGTGTGAAGGACTGATTGGTTCGTTCGATGAATCAACGAAAACAAACCGAAACATGTGCAGATGGACAGGAAGATTATAATGATAAATCCTGTCAAACACTTTTAAAAATCACGCCTGTCAGAATATATGGACGGAAGGGAAGTTTAGCCACTCATGCGATGCTGGATGATGGTGCTACAGTGACGTTAATCGAACAAAGTGTTGCTGACAAAATCGGTGCAGTCGGGGTCAAACTACACTACATTTACAAGCAATAAAGGGATTAGAGATTCATGAGATCGCCAGCCGAAGAGTTGATTTTAAGATTAGTAAAGTGACTGAAAATAAAAGGCTTGAGATACGGGGCGTGAGAACTGTTAAAAATTTAATTCTTCCATCACAAAGTTTAACTGAAGATCAAATAGAAAGTCACGATTATTTACGAAATTTGGATGTTAAGTTCTTTAAAACTGCGGTACCAAGATTGTTGGTAGGTCAAGACCATTCTCACATACTTACTCCATGTGAGATTCGCACATCTACAATAAAAGAACCAGTTGCTTCACTTACCCCTCTTGGATGGATTATTCATGGGAATTTAGTTCAGACACCAATGAGACAAACAAACTGTGCCACGGTAACAACGAAAATAAAAACATCCAATGTTTATAATAAGTAGGCAAGAGACAACGAGCTGACCTTATTGGTAAAAGGAAGTTTCGATATTGAAGCTATTGGAGTATCGATAAAAAAACAGGCAAAATTCGAAGGATAAACGTGTCAGTCAATTACTAGCGAAGAATACCCGGAGAATTTGACAAAGATGGAAAACTGGACAGTTATGGAAAAACGATTATTTAGAAATGCCTTGCAACAAAAAATACGCGTTCCAGAGATTACGTACAATCGAGAAAAAAATGGATAAAATTCCTGACTACGGCATAAAATACATTCAGCAGGTGGAGAAGCTATTAAAATCTGGGTATGCAAAAAAGGTTACACAATTAGAAGAAAGTGATAGAAGATGGTTCCTGCCCCACTTTGGTGTGATAAATCCCAATAAACCAAAAAAAAATGAGACTTGTGTTCGACGCCGCCGCTAAGACTAGTGGTGTTTCTTTAAACGACCAAATATTGAGTGGATCCGACCTTGTTAAGCCATTGCTAGGGGTTCTCATGAGATTTCAAATTGGTAAAATCGCGTTTACGGGAGACATTAAGGAGGTGTTTCCGCAAATTAAGATTAATGAACGTGATCAAAATTCTCAATTGTTTCTATGGAGAGGATGGAGTCGAGATACGGAACCCAAAGTGTACGCCATGACATCTGTGGTTTTCGGAGCATCATCTTCACCACATAGTGCGCAATATATAAAAAACAGGAACGCAGAAGAATTTAAGGATCAGTATCCTGACGCAGTCCAGGCTATTCTACATAATTATTTATTTATTTATTTGGACATTGCTGATAATGAAGAAGAAGCCTTGTAAAGAATAAATAACGTCACAACTGTACATTCTCGTGGAGAGTTTGAAATTACAGAATGGGTGAGCAATAGTAAAATATTAACGGACATTTTGCCAAACGCGAAGACATCAAAAGAAAAGCTCAACCTTGACATGGATCAACCACACGCAGAACGCACCCTGGGACTTATGTGGGATCAAGATAAGGACACATTCCAATTCGATTTAAAAATGAAGAAAATACCAGAAAGTGTGAAGAACGGTTCAGTTAAACCTACGAAGCGTGAAATGTTACGCGTGATCATGTCCGTATATGATCCGGTAGGAATGTTATCTCCATACACTATAAAAGGAAAAATATTACTCCAGGAAGTTTGAAAAACCAATTTTGGATGGGACGAGGAGCTGGAAGACAAAGAAAATACAAAGTGGCTAATATGGTTACGCGGAATTCCAGAAGCGGAAAAATGCCAAATATCTAGGTAGTACAGATCGCGATCTGAAGTCCCCTCTGAAATTGAACTGCACGTCTTCTGTGACGCGAGCGAAAGGGCATATTCATCTGTCGCGTATTGGCGAATGGTGTATCAGGATAATTCCACTGAAGTTTCGTTCATAGTTGGGAAAAGTCAAGTGGCTCCATTAAAGCCTATTTCTTTTTCAAAAATGGAGCTGCAAGGTGCGCTAATGGCCAGCAGACTATCGAAAACCATAAGTGATGAACATGAAATTCCGGTTAATAGAAGATTTTTCTGGACTGACTCAACAAATGTTTTAGGATGGATAAAGAACGACCCAAGAAAATACCAAACCTTTGTGGCTCATCGACTCGGTGAAATTGATGAGCTGACAAATGCCGATGAGTGGACATGGGTCCCATCCAAGTTGAATCCTGCGGACAATGCTACTCGGGAAAACGGAAATCTTAGCTATCAATTAAATAGTTGGACGCTGGGGCCAGCCTTCCTTCAAGACGAGTCGACTCAATGACCTGATCAATCCTCAACAAACTTTACGGAACCAGAGGAATAAAGAAAAAAAGAGTTTGTTACCATAGCCACTGAAAATGACAAAATACCTTTGCCAGATGTTGAAAGATTCTCAAAGTGGTTGCGATTAATAAGGAGCACAGTTTGGATGATGCTTGTACCAAGAATATGGTTTCATAAACATGACGTGGAACCAACGGTTGAATTGATGGAACAAGCGGAACGATTATGGATAATGGAAGTGCATAAAGACTTTTTCAAATCGGAAGTAGCAGCATTAAAAAATGGAGAACCGCTGAAGAATAGTAAATTATCAAAATTATCAGTTTTTTGGGAGAAAATGGTATACTAATAATAAAAGGAAGAATTACAGAGGCTGAAGGCATACCACAAGATACTAAAACCCCTATTATTTTAGAAGGAAATCATCGTTATAACAAATTGCTGATTCAACATCTTCACGAAAGATTAGCTCATGGATCACCCGAAGCAGTTATAAATGAACTACGCCAAAAATACTGGATCATAAAAAAGAGACCAGTTGTGAAATCAGTGACGTCTAGGTACCAACGTTGTCGAGTGATTAAAGCTGAACCAGAAGTTCCACAAATGGGAGATTTACCTCGCGCAAGAGTATCTCACCATCAGCGACCCTTCACCTTCAGCGGAATCGATTACTTCGGACACATGAATATCACCATAGGCCGCAAACATGAAAAGCGATGGGGAGTGTTGACCATATGTTTAACTACGCGCGCAATACATCTCGAATTGATTCCGAGTTTGAGTACGGATTCTGCAATAATGGCTATAAGACAAATGATTGCTAGACGAGGGTCAGCATTGGAAACACATTCGGATAATGGCACCAACTTTACAGGAACTAATAATGAATTAAAAAAAGCCGTTAAAGAAATCGATTTTAGTGTCATTAACACGTACATGATGAATCGTGGAATTAAATGGAAGTTTATACCTCCTAATTCTCCTCATAGGGGGGGTAGTTAGGAACGTTTAGTGAGAAGTGTGAAGGTTGCGTTAAAGGCTGTTCTCAACGATCGATATCCCAAAGAAGAAACATTACTGACACATCGTGGAACACATCGTGAATAGTCATCCACTTACTCACATCTCGGTTAATCATGTCGACGAAGAAAGTTTGACCCCGAACCATTTTTTGATCGGAACCTCATCAGCAGCTCCAATGCCAGGACTATTTACCGACGATGATCTGTACTTAAAGAAACAGTGGAGGATCGCTCAACGTTTGACAGATATGTCTTAAAGTCGTTGGGTTAAAGAATATTTGCCCAACTTGATAAGCAGAAAAAATGGACTCAAGAAGTGAGACCGTTGAAGACTGGTGATGTAGTGCTAATAGTAGATCCATTGGCTCCTAGAAATAGTTGGCAAAAAGGAATCATCGTTGAGACTATCCCAGGAAGTGATGGAAGAGTTCGAGTGGTGAGATTTCGAACGAAGAGTGGAAACATCCTTACGCGTGGAGTTGCAAAGGTCATAGTGTTGGCTGCCGAAGAAGAAAAGTAAGATTGATAATGACAATCCTTACTAAAGGGGGAGGATGTTACCAACAATAGTTAGACTGAAAAGATTTGGTGTTTAGAGGGAAGGGGCAAGAACGCCTGAAGAAAGGAAGGAGAAAAGTGGGGATCGCCTTTCTTGTGACGAGGCAGTTTGGGTTCAATGACCTGAGGCGAAGGTTCTTGAAAATCAAGACGTCCCTTTGGAAAATATAATTCGGTGCGGTTCGGTGTTTATAGGTGTTGATCGGTGTTTTTTGGAGTAGAGTGTGCTCACTCGGAGTCGCGTTTGTCGGTGTTTGTGCTTGGTTTGGTCGTGTATTGGTTTATGGAGATTTTCATTATTTTCTTAGGGTTGCCACGTGGTGAATCGCGTCGTCAGTGAGAGCTTTTTTGACCAAGGACAGAGTGTGTTTTCGTTCAAGGACCGGGTGAATTGGGCGCTATGTTGCCGGGATTCAATGTTGATTCAGTCGCGTTTATGGAATTTTTTAACAATCAAACTTAAATATTTTCGACACCCAGAAGGGTTTATTTATGTGAGTTCGAACCTATTGTGAAATAATAAAGCCTCGTTTTCCTTCAAATTTAATTTCTGTTAGTGTTGTTCATTCATTGTCACAATCACCTGTTATTTTCCCGGCTTAATGCTTGTGTGTGTTACAATTACAATTGCATTGATGTCAAAATGTGCCATAGATCGTTGTTCTGCGGAGGTCTTTCATTGATTTAAGAAAATTTGTGTTAACAAATTTTACTATTTTATTTTAAAATGGGGCTCAACCTTGAGTTGGTACGTGTGTGGCATGAGTAGGAATACGAGAGGTCTGAGTGCCTGTTCGCTGGTGAAAGCGAAAGAGCCAAGATCGTCATGCGAGAGTATTTCGAGAGACTGTGTGTCTCGAGTTGTAGCGTCAACTCCCTTACTAATTATTATATTTATATTAATTTTTAATTTCAAATCATGTTCTCTTAATATGAATGCATGCTAATAAGTTAGAGTTAATTATATAAGGCGATACTAAAAGAGAGAACATAAAAAAATTTAACTTTACGGACATCTTATAGTGTTCTTATAGAAACTTCTTTATACCTAAAGGTAAAAAAATTGGTTAAATTTGGCATAGATTTTGCAGTATCATCAAAGTCATTATTACGACCCTCTTCAATTGCAGCTTTAACAATAAATCTAATCTGACATAAATTTTGACATAAATTAAGGGACAGTATTTGGTCGTTTATGACATGTATGTAAAATAAAAATGTAAAATTACATGTAGATTTCGACGTAATGTAACAGACGTTTGAGGGCCTCTTTTAACCCGTAGGTCAAAACTGACTTAAAATTGACCTATATTTTGAGGGAAGCAGAAATTCCTTGACAATTTTTGACATTTAGGTCAAAACTCCCCTAAAATTGACCTAAATTTTTAGGGTAGCGAAAATTGTAAAATTTTGACCATTGGAAAACGTATTTAAAGTTAAAGAAATTATTTTTTATTGATCGAAAGTAAACACAGAATATAAAACAAATGTAAAAACAAAACTAAAGTTGCTGGTATCATCAGTTGAGGTCGATGATGATAACTGGTCGTTTTTTGTGACTTGTAGGTACCAACGCTCTTTTACAATTTCGAACCATCTTTGAACACTAAAAACCAAATTAGGTGATAAAAAACAAACGAAATTACGAAAAACTTACGTTTTGGCAACACACTTTAACAATTCGGAAGAAATAATTGTGTTCCTTATATACCCGCCGTTTGTGAATTTTGATTTTTTTCTCGTAAATCTTACTGTAAATACAAAATAAACGTATTTATTACTTAGTGAACTCAATAAAACTTGCCATAATAAATTACTTTAATAAAAAAATTACTTTGAGAAGTTAAAATAGGAACAACTTACCTCGGCAATCAAAAGTTTCCCAAGTTTGAAATTTCACTAAAACACAATTACTCACTTACAAGCTACTACTGTTCACAAAATTATTAATAGTCGCAATTATTGCATTGAATAGTATTGGCAGTTACCCCAGCAACAATTTTTCAATAGCAAGTAACACAATTTATTTATACACGGCCCCGATAACTTCAACTCCACCCGAACACAGAGTTTTGTTCCTTGTAGCCCCGGTGTTCCTTATAGCCCCGGTTTACGGTAACCTAAATTATTTCGACGTAATGTATCAGAAGTTTGTGGGACTATTTTTACCCGTTGATCAAAACTGCTCTCAAAATTGACCTACATTTTGAGGGTTATGGGAATTGTTTGTCAAATTTTGACGTTTAATGATAGAACGTCCAAGCGCCCGTCCTGCCGGAAGGATGTTCCGAAAATAAGGCTTTAAAAAAAGGGAATTCAATGTTTCTTTTCCGGAACTCCTTGGGATTAAAGTAGACGAAAATACGAGAAAATCCATGTACTTGACTTCGGTTTGAACTTACGAGCTCGACATTTACATGCGCTGAAAGCTTGTTTCATCAACTTTCCAACGATATATTTTACTTTTTGTTTATGTCAATCCATTTTAGTTTTATTTAGCGATTTCGGACGGACTTACCTGAGTCTTTTTGGTTCTGCCGGAAGAACGTTGGACGTTCTATCATTAAGTCAAAACTGCCCTCAAAATTGACCTAAATTTAAAGTTTAGCGGGAATTGATTGTCAAATTTTGAGGCTTAGGTCAGAACTCCCCTTAAAATTGACCTAAATTTTGAGGGTAGCGGGAATTGTTTGTCAAATTTTGACGTTTAGGTCAAAATTGCCCTGAAAATTGACCTAAATTTTGATGGTAGCGGGAATTGTTTGTCAAATTTTGACGTTTAGGTCAAAACTGCCCTCAAAATTGACCTAAATTTTTACATAAGTTTAGACGGCCCCTTCGGAAAGGGCGCCCTTAGATACAAGTAGTAGACGGAAACATAATATTGCCGAATGGAAATATCCGTAAGCCAGATGGATCTATCCAACGAATGCAGACACAAACAAATACATCACCTTCTTTGTCAGCAACGTCGACTGCGCCTTCCGAGATGCAAATGCTTATACAGGCCATGACCAAATTGTGTAATAAAAACGCTGCATTAGTGGAGAATGCGAAAGCAGCTAAACCTCTACCGATACATCATTATAATGTTTTGCCCGACCTGTCGCACAACATTCTAGACTTTGACGGATTAGCCGGACCGTCAGTGGCTAAATCGTGGATAAAATAAGTAGAATCAACAGCGACTATACATAGGTGGACGAAAGCTGTGGCTTTCGAGACGGCTCGCAGTCACTTAAGCAAGGCTGCACGGAATTGGTACCTCGCGAATATTGATGAAATTCGAAGTTGGCCGGAATTTTGGGTAGTGTTTGGTAATACTTTTATGGTGGAGAAATCAATAACTGAGAAGTTCTAGGAAATGCAGCAACATCATCAACAGCCGAACAAAAACACGAAAGAGTACTTTTCGATAAAATCCGACTCTGCAAGGTATTACTTTTCGGCATAGAGCAAACGAAAACACAGGTCGCTGTTGGTCTCTGGTCCCATGAGATCAGTACAGCAATCATGAGTCATCCGAAAATGACAAATCGTGGACGTCGAGAGTTACCATCTACATCATCAGGAGGTCCAGCTGCATCATCGTCAACATCAGCGAACTCGAAAGATAAGTATAGTGGTTATGGTGACACGCGTCGCGAGTGTTATCGTTGTCGAGAAAAGGGCCATCTCGTTAAAGATTGTAAATCGAGAACGGATATAAAATGTTTTAACTGTGGCGAAATTGGCCACATTTCGACTAATTGTTCAAAACCGAAATCGATTCCGGAGGCCAACGTAAATTTAATTGTTCCACGCGAAAACGAGACTTCGTTTAAAAAGTACGAGAAAAATGTAAAAATTGGTAGTATCGAGTTCATTGCGTTTGTGGATCCCAGGAGTAGTGATTGTTTGATAAAAGAGTCGGTAGTGTTAGCAAATGGAGAAATTATTCGCAAAAATCTAACAGTCGACAATTGTGAAGTGAAACAAATTCGTTTCCGTGTGGTCAGGGACAGTGATCAGCGTTACGATGTTATTATTGGAAGGAATTGTACTGATTTACCACAATTAGCATTTTGCCGATATGACGATAAGTTTGAATTTATGAGCCGCGATGAATTTCCTTTTAAAACCTACCCCGAAATAGAGTCACGCGAAGAGAGGTTAGAAAGACCGATAGTAGCAGAAACAGTTAACTTACCGCCAGCAACGATTAATTTTATAAAGGTAAATATTGACGGCGACGAAGCACATTTGCCTTTTAATAATTATAGTCGAACTGACGTGTTGCTCGAGAAGGGAACCGTAATTGATTCTCCGATAATTATGAGTAATACTGTGCCAAGTCTGTGAGAAATAAATAAAGACGATATAGTTGACACAGTAGGTTTAAATGACAATGAAAAATTCAATTAGAGGAGAGTGGGGCAAGATGAGGTATTAGCCTTATTTAACAAACGAATTAACCAATCGCGATTATATTTTACATAATACTGCGCCGAGACAATAGTTTCTTGTTTACAAAATCTAAATTCCATGAGAACAAATCTTTTATCTGTTTTACTAAAAAAACTGTTTACGACGATTTTCTTATGATTTTTTCAGTTTTTTTAATAGGTGTTTATTATTCATTAATAACAGTTAATTCAAACGAAAAGAGACAGAATAAAATAAAAGTGGCCAAAAAGAAGAAATCTTTTAAGGTTAAATCATGAATTAGCGATGGTAAAGTGGAAAATACACCTTGTCTCTATTGAAATTTAGATTCAAGTGAAGGTTGGGCTGCTTGTTCTGTCTGCAGCCAATGGGTTCACTGCCGTTGTGTTATTGTTAATGACGAAGATGAAGATCTAGAATCTACTGCAACGAGCGTTACCTGCGAGAAACGTCTATCCTAAATCATAACAAAAGGGAAGTCGAAGAGCATAAACCGAGAAACGTATCAAGATCTTCCAGAAATCGCTCAAGATCAGGTAGTCGCTGAGATAGAACGAGAATCCAAAAAAGCGACCCTGCATTTAATTCATATACAAACAGTGACACTCACTTGGTAACTCAAGAAAAATAATTCATAAACTTGTTAAGACATGGCGCTCCAGCTGAAACGTCATAATTATATTACTGATATATTACTGCCATGCATGATTCAATAGCGAAATTATAGACCAAAATATTTAAAACCAGACTGTCAAAAGATACCCATCAGGAGTTGATTAAAAAATTCAAAACCTGATCAAAACTGTCGCGCAATGTCGCTTCGTCTTAAGGACGAAATTAAATCATCAATGGGTACAGTGGCTTTGGAAACAGACTATTATCACCACCACGGATTTGAATTAATCTTCAATTAAGGTAAGTTCGTTCAATCCTACAATTTTTTATAAAATTCTTTTTAACTATTTAATTCTTTAAAAAAATTTATAAACTGTTTCAACATTCGAAAATTTTATCTTTTAAAAAATAGAAAAAATTTCACATATTTAAGGTATTTGTTTATTTTTAATTTATGATGATAGTTATTATTGGTAGGTACTTATTAATATAAGGCACTTTACGTGTCATACGTTACGTATCCTAACTTGAAATTTCAACTTCTTGCAAAAAATCGAAACTTTGGGTTGTTGTTTTATCAAGTAGAAATGTGACCCAAAAATTATTTTTGACTTTTTCGATAATTTAAAGGGGGTGGAGGGAGGAAAATTTTACCAATTTCGCTAACACCGGGTACTGTGTGAATTTTTTGTGAATATACTTTTAATGGGAAAATTTTTTTTGAATATGTTTCTGGAAGTTTTTTTGTCCTCTTTTCAATAGTAATTTTTTTAAATATTTTAAAAATTCACCCCAATTTTTGGTAATTAATATTTAATTACCAAAAATCGGTCCGTTTTATTTGAAAATAAATTATTGCAAACAAAAGCTGAGGTTTTTTCCTATGGGCATGTAAGTTTACAGAATGCCCTTTTTTTGTTTTTGAATTATTAAATTTCAAAGAACAAAATGCTGCGCGGTGGGTCGTGACCGCCTCGTCTAACGTCGGTAACCACGTGGCTCAGTGCCACTATCATCATGAATTAGAAATAAAAACATTTTTGTGTCTTTACCCACATTTTTCCCAAAATATTTTACATTTTTTTTATTTTGCACACATGGATCTGAAAGTGCAAGAATAAAGCTTTAATTTGAGACTATATAGAAGTGTTTCGCACATCTAGTTTAGGAGAAAAGAAATACTAAAAACTGCCAAAACACGATTTGGGGTGATTGACCCCACTTTTCTTAAAAACTTGACGTCATACGCAATTTTAAAGTCCAGAATCGTGTGCAGCGCATGAAAATACAATGAAAACCGTTCCAATAAACAAAAGAATTTTTATTTTTTATGCCTTTTTACCCCCACTTTTTTAAAAATCCTCCATTTTTTATTTTGCGCTTGTGGATCATAAAGTGTACGATTCAAGCTTCAATTTAAGACTATAGTAAAGATTCCAGCACGTCAGGTTAAGGAGAAAAAATACTCAAATCCCTCAAAAGTACATTTTTTGGGGGTCTTCACCCCCACTTTTCTCAAAATCTTATATTTTTTTTTATTTTACGCATATGGGTCTTAAACCCATGCGTTAGTGGTATGACCTGAATGTCACAGGTTCACGACCCTCATTTCTTAATATGTATATATATATATAGGGTTTTCTTAACAAAATAAGCAATGTGATCCATTACGCCCCGGAGGTGTTTGTTGAAAATTTTGTTATTATTTATCAATACCGTATGTATTAAAAAGAATTGGCAATTGTTCTTTAAGAACAAATGTTTGAAGCACAAAACCTGATATGCAAAAATTTTTCACAAGTAATTTTGAAAACGAAATATCAAAAAAACAAAGATTTCAAAAACTTACTTTCAAGGGTCAAAATTACTTTTTCTACCATATTTTTAACAATAATAAATGAATAACAATTAAACATAATACATACATTGTTACGCAATATTTAAAAATATTTTTTACTAACGTTTTTCGAAACAAATTTGTTTAATACTATTATTTGCTTCCTCATAAGGAAGCTTTGCATTCGTGACGATTATCAATTTTTCAAAACATGGTTATATGGACTCATTTTCATGTAGGATATATGTATATTAAATTCTGAGCAAATGTCCAGATGTATGTATGTGTGTATGTTACAAAAAATTGTGTACAAATTATCTCAAACAAATTTTAATGGATTGCCCTGAAATTTTGCAGCTTTATTGCAGTCATTAATACCTAAAATCTGACACAAGGATTTTCAAATTTATCCACAAAAATTTTTTATACAATTTTTTCAAAATTTGAAAAAAAAATTTTTTGTATTTTTTGAAATAACTTTTTTATTTCTTAACAGTTTCATAAATTATTCTCAAAATTACATTCCTGACAAAAAAACAAATCGATTGATATATACAAAGTGCACATTTCATCAAAATTTATTAAATTAATTGCTATTTCTATTTTTCACAAAAAATTCAAATTTTGTATTTTTTCAGAATTTATTTTAATATTTTGAAATGATTATTCTATCATAAAAAAAGAAGCAGTTTGGATATGAAAGTTTAAATTTCACTAAATATTTATATAACAACCTATAAATTATTTATATAATTTTATTTTTAATAAATCTTCTAGACGAACCCTTTTACGCATAGTTTTTCAAAAATTTGCAAATCGCATTATAATTCGACGCCTCTCGTTCATATAATGCTTATTGAAAAACGAATGCAAGATGATTCTTATTCACTTTTTGGTGCAAGACAATGCTTATTCGATTTTCCGTGCAATAAAATGCTTATTCAAAATTCTATGCGAAAATGTACATTCTGAAATTAGCTTATTCTATGAATCTTATAAAATTTTCAATTCAGTATAATTTATAATTGCAATTGCTTAAAAAATTTTTCTTAATACGTGTGATAGGATCCGTGTATAAAGTTTCTTATAACAATAGACACGTATTGAAATTCTCAGATATTTAATTGCAATTTAATATCAATAGGAAGATTTAGGGTTACATTTATTGTTCTGTCAGTGGCAATTGTTATGTACACAATTTTGAATATATTGTCTTGCACTAAAAGTGAATAAGAATCATCTTGCATTCGTTTTTCAATAATCATTATATGAACGGGAGGTGTCGAATTATATTTAATTCATGAATATTTATTGATATATCAAGAAGAAATTTATTTGAGAAGAATGAATGCTTCGATTGATATGCTTCTGAAAAATCATAATTTGGTTTTCATGTTGATTTGACTTAAAATGAAGATTCAAGAGGATTTTTGGAAGAGGAATTTTCCTCTTAAAAAAGAATTTTTTTTTCTGTGTGTGTATGTTACTGATTCATGTGGATATGGAGGACCATATTTCATTTCATGACCATTAGGTCATGAAATGAACAACTTGTTTGGTATTTATATTGTACAATAGTAATTCAAAATTATGTTAAATATAAAAAATAATAGAGGAATAATTTAATTAATCATACTAAACAACCAAAAATATAATATTGATTTTTTAACAAT
The DNA here is from genome assembly GCA_032873175.1 of Leptopilina drosophilae. Classification (NCBI taxonomy): domain Eukaryota; kingdom Metazoa; phylum Arthropoda; class Insecta; order Hymenoptera; family Figitidae; genus Leptopilina; species Leptopilina drosophilae. The sequence goes on along the minus strand of CM065482.1, from coordinate 28,687,966 downwards.
AATTTTATATTATTTATGATCAATACTACTGTTATAGTCTTAAATAAATTAATTTTTTCTTTTAAATTAATTAATAAATGTTATTCTTTGATTTGATAACGCTGGAGATTTAGATGTTTGCTACAACAAATATTCAAATAACACAGGCACAAAAAAAAATTGTCTGTTTATTGAACCAGACATACATATCTTATAGTAATTTTGCCCGCTGAAAACGAATCTGAAGTCAGAATTGCTCCATCACCCTCTGTTTTTTTAAAACGACAAAACTACCCTTAAATTCAAATTTTAAAGTAAAAAAAATTAAATAACAGATTTCTCTCTAAAAAAACAATAAATTTATTTTCTTTTGCTACAACAACTCAGAAACAATGTCAACATTGCTTAAACACCCTTTGTTCTTTATTTAATAGAAAAAACTACCCCTAAAATGTAAAAATTCAAAATTATAATATTAAAAGTAAAAACCCGCATTGGTTATCAAAACAACAAAATAAATTTATGAACTTCTCTTTCAAAATTTCAATAGCAATATCAAAATTACTTTATCCCCCCTGTGTTTTTAAATTGAAAAAACCACCCCTAATATGTAAAAATTCAAAATGTATAGTAAAAAAAAATTAAAAACCACATTGTTTTTCAAAATAGAACAATAAATTTATGTACTTCTTTTCCAACAACTTAAAAGCAATGTCAAAATTACTCCAATCCCTTCTGTTTTTTCAAATTGAAAAACCTACCCTTAAATTTACAAACTAAAATTTTTAAGTAAAAAAAATGAAAAAGCACATTGTTTTTCAAAACAGAATAAGAAATTTATGTATTTCTTTTTTACCAACTTAAAAGAATTAACAAAATTGCTTCATCACCCTTTGTTTTTTTAAATTGAAAAACTAACCCTTATATTTACTAAATAAAAGTTCATTAATAAAAAATCACTGTTTTCCAAAACAGAACAAGAAATTTATGCATTTCTTTTATAACAACTCAAAAGCATTAGCAAAATTGCTCTATCACTCTTTGTTTTTTCAAATTGAAATAACTACCCCTAATATGTAAAAATAAATGTTTTTAATATAAAAATACTGTGAATGATAAAGTAATTTTTATATTGCTTTTGAAATGTTGAAAGAGAAATACATAAATTTATTTTGTTGTTTTGATAACTAATGCGGGTTTTTACTTTTAATATTATAATTTTGAATTTTTACATTTAGGAGTAGTTTTTCCGATTTAATAAAAAACAAAGTGTGTTTAAGTAATGTTGACATTGTTTCTGAGTTATTGTAGCAGAAGTAGATAAATTTATTGTTTTGTTTTAAAGAGAAATCCGTGATTCAATTTTTTTACTTTAAAATTTAAATTAAAGGGTAGTTTTCTCGATGTAAAAAAACAGAGGGTGATGGAGCAATTTTGACTTCAGATTCGTTTTAAGCTGGCAAAATTACTATAAGATATGTATGTCTGGTTCAAAAACAGACAACTTTTTTGTGTGTGCCTGTGTAATACTTAAATGGACATAAAATTGATATACATTACTTAAATAAATATAAATTTTGTGCTGTTACATTGTTTGTATTTGTAATATAAATGTGGTATATTATATTATCAGACAATAAATATTACACTAAATATAAATTTTTCTGCAAAAAAAATTTTTGTTTATAAGAAAAAAACACAAGTTATCTATTTGTTAATTAACATTGTTTGCAACAATTTAAATAAAATGTATTATACATTATTATTTGTCTGGTGGACATCTAAACTAATTTAAATTGATTCCAATCATCTGAAATGAAAAAAAAATAAGATTTTTTCTAAAAATATTGTAAATTGTTAATTTTGAGTAACAGAAAAAATATAAACAATTTAAAATTCCAAAATTGGTTTAGTGGGATCTTTTAGAAATTTTACCCCCTTTAATTTAAATCTAAGCCCATTAAAATCCGAGAAAATTTGTAGGTTATAGACAATTTTGAACAGTAAATTGTAAAAAATGCCAATGTGCACGGTGCGAGTTTAACGTCAGATAAAACCCTACATATCTGTAGTTTTTAATAAATAAACTTTTTTTAAATTGAGGCTCATTTTTTTCGAAACAGTTTTACACTCGGAAACATTTATGGAATAGAATACAATTTTAATTTTTCTGTTAGGATGTGAAGAACAACTTTTGACATTCGTGGGTCAGAACTATGGCAGTTTCTATGGTTTGCGCCCATTGCCATTTGGACTCATGAACGCGCCGATGGCGTTTCAACGCCTGATTGATGCTTTGCTGAGACCAAAAGTAGTGCCTACATCTTTGGATATTTGGACGATATTATAGTAATCACGGATACCTGTGAATAGAGCCGAAGTACGTCACACATCTAAGATGTTTGTTGGACATGGTCAGATGGTCCTCTCGTTTAATTGAAAACAACAGTGAAATAAAGTTACCTTTGTTGAAGCTGTTACATAAAGGCGAGAAGTGAAAAAGGGAGGATGAGCAACAAAAAGCTTTTGATCACCTTAAACAAATGTTGCCAACTGCGCAGGTGTTATCCCGCCCTGACTGCACTAAGAAATTCACAATTCAATGTGATGTCAGCAGCTATGCCATTGAAACCGTATTAACACAGAAGTTCGAAGACGAAGAACATCCGATAATGAACATCAGCTGAGTCTTGATAGAGCCAGAAAGAATTTACAGCGTTACAGAAAAGCTGTGTCTGTCGTTCTTGTGGGTGATCAAAAAGTTCAGGCCATACATTGAGAGGTACAAATTTCATAATCACATTGCCCTAAAATATCTCAGAAACACATCACGATTCCACCTTACCATCCAAAAGCTAACCCAGGAGAGAGGAGCAACAGGACTCATAAAAGTTGATCTCAACTTCCATCAGATTATTAGGAGTATAAATCAGTTAATTTTCAAATTATTCTTTCTCTAACCGTGAATTCAGTTCGCGTTGTACTCGGTTTTTGTGCAAGTTGGCAGTTTTAACACTTAGAATTGTTAGTTTCTGCTCGCATAAAGGAGTTATTCGAAACATTATTCTTTCTTTCAAAAGATGCAAGTAAAACACTTACAACACTTAGAATATAGAAAAATTAATCTGACACTCCAACAACATTAAATACCTATTTACAATTTTAGAACACTTTTATTAAAATTTTACAAACTACTGAAATTAAGCTGTTTTTTCGCCGTCCGGCGGAACAGTTCATGCAAAGATTTTATTTTCTAATTAAGATAAAATTGTGATATTATTATTGCGCTGTCCGGTGAATACTAATTGATATTTACAATTCACAAATATTCCTAAATAATTATAAATTGTTTTTGAATATTTGAAATTTTAACAGATAAATTTTATTAAAATTTTAAGATCACAAAATGCCTCTTGTTTGCAATTAAAAATTATGTGTGATAAAATTTGGACATCAAAGAAAATCAAAAATCGAGGAGGAATAACAGCATAAAGAAGATTTAACATCGAAACTTCATTAGAATCTGAAAAATTTGTAGAAAACTTTCATTTGAAAAACACAATTAAAGAAATTAAAACTCAAAAAAAAATGTCCAACTTTTTCGAAAATTTGTTAAATAAAACTGAACAAACTATTAATAAATAATCCTAAATAAAACATTTAATGAGTAATTATTTTCCAAATCTTGACTAATCAACACAATTATCCTTACGTTGAATTAATTACAGGCTATTTTAATTTTCATAGAGGTAACTTTTCAATAGATCATACCCTATAGATAAATTTAATTTAGCAATCCACGATAGCATCATTTGTTTATATTGAACGCGATAATTCAAGTATATCTCGACAAGGTGCAATTCGTACTATTGGGAGTACAATAATAGAATTTAGCGATTTTTCTTTAAGATTCGAAGTTGATGCTTTCCAATCCGATTCTGAAATTATCGGTACATTAGGAGCACCATTTCTAGATCAAATTTTTGAAACTAGGCATTTTGAAAGAATAGCATTTATTTATGAAAGAGAAATTTGGAGACGTGAATCGTCAATTCAAAGACGAATAAGGCGTCGTATAGCTATTTTTTAAGAAATAACTTATTCAGAAGATCCTCTATTATTCGCAGAATTTTCTCATGAGTGAACATATTAACAATGTTTTATTCAAATTAAAAATTTATTCGAAAATCCAAATTTCTTCTAAAAACTTTATAGACAGTAGAGAACTCTTTTTAATTAATTCTGCCTTAGATATTAATTTGATAAACAAAAGTAAACTTACAGCAGATACAGAAAGAAAAAGAAATGAAAAATACACAATAAATTTCGAATCATTTATGACATGTGGATAAGCAAATATAGTAATTGTTAATAAAGCAATAAAATTTAAGACTTACATTAATCCAAATCAACCCGAGTTGACAGGAATATTGGGATCACCTTTCCTTGATACAGATCCTAGTAAATTTACATTTTAATCAACTACATACTAAATGAATTTTAAGATACTATCAACAACACTTTTCATTGTAACCATATCTTCAATAATTTGGTGGCTATAAATTTGATACATAACTCAACATTTTAAACCCAACAATTTCTCAAATATATTTATTTAACCGAAATATAATCAAAATTTAAGTCAATTTCACAACTACATTAGAGTAAAATTCTAATAAAGGATTGTATAATTTAATTGATGAGCTCATTTTCGTCGTTACCTATTAATATCATTAAACAAGACCAGAATTAATCATTTTTTAGGAGTAAATCGTATAATAAAATACTTTTTGCGAGACAGTACTTTACGAACGCACGGAGAGACAAAAGTTTGTATTAATTATACGGTAGTAAAATTTCAAACAATAAATTGTAACGACAATTCAGATATTATTGGAGTTTTAGGACTCTTCTTTTCATTCGATATTATTAACGAACTATTTTAAATTACCATCAAAATTACTCGTAAGAATAAACATTAAAAGAGTAATCATAACGATGATACGGAAGGAGCGAGTGGCGCAACCTTCACAACCATCATAAATAGATCCCTCCATAATACAATGGTAAATTCAATGGCTGAATGTTTTGTGTTACAACAAGGTATAATGAATATTCCTTTTTACGACGGTCATAATATTCCCGAAAAAGATTTTATAGAAGATATTTTAAATGCTGAATACACTATTCCTAAACGCTGTGAGGATCAGTATTTAAAATCTGTTCTTGCTAAATTAAAGGGTGCTGTTAGAAGTAGTACTCATGGTAAGTATTTCGATATTTCACTCAACAATTAATAGATCATTTAAAACAAAGATTTTCTACTCATAAATCATATGCATGGTATTTACAGCAAAGATCCATAATTCGTATAAACAGAAATGAAAATGTTAGCGAGTTTTATGACAGACTGTCCAAATCATTAGCAGGAGCATATGCAACACTGGATAGTTTTTATGGAGCATCTAACGCTAAAATCCAAATGGAACCCCTAAATTATTGTGCCTTATGGGCCGTTCAAAAAATAATGTTCTCAATCACCTATTCTTACAGGTGTATTGAGAAATCCGTATCCACCATATGGTCTAAATAACAATTTTCCTCCACAGTATCCTAATCACCCAAATTCGTTTTTCCATAATGCTTATATGACATAAACCTCTTATCCCGTTTACCCATATCCTGCTCCACAAGAATCATATTTTAACAAGCCTCAGGAATTAAATAGATCACCACCCCGTGCTCACTCCCTACATTATTTTGAAAAGAGTAATTTAAACTTAAACACGACTCGACGGACAGATGCGATGACGAGCGAAGATTACAAAGAGCGTCCAGCCAACGCGAGAATTCTTTCATTACAAAACACATCTTCCACTTTAGAAAATCCAGAGAATTTCCACTGATACTAATTAATCTCCCAAGTTTCCAAAAATTATCAGCAACCAGAGCTGGGTAAATATTTGAAATGAATCTATTTGAAATACCTATTTGAAATGAAAAATGGCATTTTCTATTTTATATTTCAAATAGAAATGAAACAACCATTTTGCATTTTCTATTTTAAATAGATTTACAACCTATTTTCCATTTAAAATTCCATTTCCATTTTCAGTACTATTTAATAGTAATGCAAATTTTCACTGCAGAATTAAAACCTTTCAATTAAAGGTCCACCCCCCATGGCAGCGTGAAAGCGGAAAGCGTTAGATAATAGGAACTTATGCTACAATGAAAATCTTCTTATTTCCTTTGAATCGAATGTTTTTATTGGCTAAACGCTTTTTATTTTCCTTTTTCACGCCGCCGTGGGACTGGACAGACACTTAATGCGTTATCAAAAATCAAAGATCTTTTTTGTAAGTACAATACAATCCATCCATCATCGGCTCCTGTCAAACGACTTTTCAGCCACGCTGGAATGATTTTACGTTCAAAAAAAGGTCCATGGGAGACGACATTTTTGAAAAGCAACCCATATAGCACAACATTTTTCAGAAAGTTTGCATGTCAAGTTTGCAGCAAAGTTTATGGATGTATAAAAATGTCTGCCCGATTTAAAGTTTGCAATGCAAACTTGCTGAAAATTTGCATGGCAAAGTTAAACTTAAATGTCTGCGCATTAGTTTTCTATGACAGTTGAGATACGTTAACGTTGAGATTTTTTAGAAAGTTTGCGGCAAATTATTCTCAAGTTTGCTATAAAATTATTTGTAAGTTTTCCGTGAAACTTGTAGCAAGTTTGCATTGCAAACTTTAAATAGGGCAGACATTTTTATACGTCCATAAGCTTTGCTGTAAACTTTCCATGCAAACCTCCGAACTTTGCATTGCGAACTTGATGCAAACTTACTGAAAAATGTTGTGCTATGTGGGAATTGCTTTTAAAAGCAAACAAGCATATTAAAATTAAAACATTTTCGAACTGTCAGGATACTCTAGATCTTATAATAAAAATTTTTTAAAAACCATTTTGCATTTTATATTAACCTATTTCAAATACATATTTTGCATTTTGCATTTTAAATAAGAAACAGACAACTATTTTCCATTTTTAATTTTAAATAGGTTTTATGAATCTATTTGGCATTTTGTATTTTAAATAGAAATAAAGAACCATTTTACCCAGCTCTGTCAGCAACCTTATTAATAGATATAGGTACTAATGTGAACATGATTTAAAAATAAATAATATCTTCGGAATTGAGAATAATTCAGGAAGAAGCTATATACATAGCCGGGATTGTTCCTACCAAACTATTGACATTGGGAACCGTTCAGGTAGAAATAAAGACGAAGCAAATAACTTTCCAAGTAGTATCTATTAATTTCCCTATAGAATTCGACGGTATTATAGGTCGAGAGTACATACGTGAAGAAAAAGTTGAAATATAATTTTGGCATAATATCATTGTCACACACTCTGATCCTATAAAACCAATATTTTTTCAGATAAAGAATCTGTAGAAGCTAGAGAAGCGTTAACAGAAAACAAAGCCAGTAAAAGAAAAAGTAGAACTATTGAAGCTAGAACGAGACAAGTAATACCTATAGATGTTTTAAATCCTGAATGAAAATAAGGATATCTACCCTTAAAAAAACCGATGAAGGATTAATATTAGATGAAGGAGTAGTATCAAATCGCGATGGAGTTTGTCTTATTAACGCAATAAATATGACATCTAAAGACGCAGAAATTGATATACCACCTCAAGAGTTAATACCTTTTGAACTCTATAAATTTACCAGGTGAAGATTCCGATGATTATTTTACAGAAGAAGAATACATACCATCATCAAACAGAGTTTTCGATATTTTAGAATATTTAAGACTAAATCATTTGAATAGAGAAGAAAAAGAACATGTAGAGCAATTAGTTAGAGAATTTTCAGACAGTTTTCATCTTTCAGGAGAACAACTAACCCCTACGCATATGGTTCATCAACACAAAATTCTTGCAAAAGACGAAATACTAATCCATACAAATCAATATAAATTTTCACCCTCCCAAAAAGAAGAAATTGATATGGTCATCGATAGAATGAAATCAGAAGGAGCCATAGGACCTTCTTGTCCCCCATATAACTCACCATTGCTTATAATTCCAAAAATAATCGATGGAACTGGTAAGAAAAAGTGGAGAATAGTGATCGATTTTAGGGCCCTAAATGAGAAGACAATTGGTGATTTTTATCCTTTCCTGAATATAATTAGCATACTTACATTCAATCTTTTATATGTGCACTTATTGATAAATTCTATAGGGTAATTGTTCAAAATTTCTTTTATTAAGTTTATGTTTCCATTATGGCATCTATTGTTTCATAATTTTATAGCACGATCAACTAGACTGTTGATAGTACTAACCTTGAAATTAATGTTAGAGTGTTAGAGTGATAATTATGGTGTCTTTCAGACTAGGTCAGTTTCCTGTACCAATTTGTGATGATTTAACTGTTTAAAATAATCAATGTAACTTCTAAAAAGTTTATTTCTAATTTTCGAACCTCCGTGATAAATTAGATTCATAAGTGACATTTATTAAATTCGTCCAAAAGATGGTCAGTTTTGTTCAAAGGTATTATAGCACAAATATTGACAACATATACAAATGAAATTTCTTAGAAATCTTCTACATCAAGAGAAGTCCGAAATCTGTCAATGTTAAAACCGACACAAAATTTTTTAAATAGATCATATAAAAATTTTATTATTAGTACTAGGAAATATTAATAACTGATGTCAATGGGACTTACATTTTTATATTTTTGTCTCTTCCTAATTTTGGGGTTAAGGCTGGTTTTGGAGATAAGTTGTTTTAGAGTAGAGGAAACATAGGTTTGTAAAATATAGTGATTGGATCCAAGAGAAAGAAAATGAAAAAAAACTTATTATGTCGGCGACGGCATTGGGCCCTTCAAAGCCAACCTTGAGAAATTAGGAGTTGCGAAGACGTAGTTAAGATAAGGATGTTTTTAAGTAGAAGGGGTTTTAAAGTGTTTGTCGTTTTTAAGAGATAAAGCCATAATTCACCTTTTCGAGAAGTTTCTGTAATTATCACAAAATTTGTGTTGAAAAACGAAGAAGGTTGTTAACAATTATTTTTTACACATAATAATGGCAAATTTACAATACAAAGAATTTTATATACTTAAATCGTTATTTCATAATAACTAAAATAACTTGAATAATTAAAATGAATTGAAAATAGTTGTAAAATTTTTGAATTTATTTTTAAACTTAAGCTTCGTTATAAAAATATAGAACATTCTTTACATTTTATAAAATAATAATAAAAAATAACTTAAATTGTTTGTTAAAATTGATTGAAATTAAATAGGAATTATTCAAATGTTTAAAACTATTTTTAAAGAATTATAAAAAATAATTTTTGTATACTATTAACTTATAAGGCTTATTTCATTTAAAAGGTAAAATTAGTTTGCAGGAAAGTTAAAATGTCAATTTTCGATTTTGTGTTTGTAATCAAATTTTCTATTTTATTTATTGTTTTAAAAAATCGATAGGGATAATTGTTATAATATTAGACGTAAATATTTTTAATAGCAGACAGATTTTTGGCAGAATTGGTTACAGTACTTGGGGACAGTAGGGGATATTTTAAACAGAAACAGTATATTAAAAAGGACAAATATTATTCCAGTAAAAAACTAATTCAAACGGATTGAAATGAATGAAGTTTTTTGGTAGAAAGCAGGATTTATTCATGCTCTTTGTATATTCGATTGAATTTGATTAAATTTGCGTCAATTTGTGCAAACGAATTCGCTATTGAAAGAAATGACTAAGGCATGCATTTAATTCATGCTGACGAATTAAAAAAAATTAAAGGCTTCAAAACTTGTCCACTGAATTGGTAAGAATAGAAGATTTGGAAGTTCAATACAGTTTGACAAATTCATGAAGATTGAAACATAGCTCCAATTCGTATTTGTCACAAAGCGGAATTCACTGAAGCTCTTTGTGAATTCTTTTTAATTTATTTCAATTAGTTTTTGTTTACTAGGATATTAAGAATCTATATTATAGTCATATAAATAACTTCTTATCAAATAAAACTAAGTTTCTGTTTTTTATAGGGGAACATAGTCGAGGTAGGCCAACTTTTTGACTTTTGTTTATAACTTTTTTTTAAAAATGAAATGGAATGAATTTAAAAATGAATGGTTGAAAAGTCTTGTTTACTAGGACCATCTTTTCTGTACAAAGTAAATTGATTGGTTTTAAAATGAAAAAGTTATAAAGATTTAACAAAAAAGTTGTAGTCGACGTTGGTCCTTACAATCAAGGTCGGCCATGTTTAAAATTGAAAGGGCATTAATCATTAAAAAATAAAATAACATGTTTGGAGTTACGGAAAATTGATTTTTTATTGTTTACAGTTTGTAACTTAATGAAATAACAAAATAATAAAAATTAACAATTTTAAAAAGTAAATATAAATAAAAATTTATATTTTTTTATATTATATTTATAAAAATCAATTTGTAATGAGTTATACAGAAATGCAATTTTTGCAAATAAAGTAGCTCGTCCTCATCTTTGTGCATTTTAAACACATAGTGGCCGACCTAGACAGCAAGCAACATTACCGAACCATAAGTCCCACAAATTTTCTGCATACTTGCCTTGACGATGGTGGATTCCACGTCAGTTCAACACACTTATTTTCATGACTTGTTGGGATTTAGCTGTAATTTTGTAAATTTATTACTTTTATAGTGATAAACAACTCCACCAAATATTTTTTCAAAATTTTGAAAATTACCAAAAATATGGCATTTTCAAAATTTATGTCTTTTTTTAAAGTGCTATAACTTTGGTTCTAATTAACCGATTTTGGATTTTAAAAAAAGGATTTCTTTGGTTTTAAGTATATTTTAAGATACAAATAATATATAAAAGAAAAATTCAAAAAATTTTTTTTTTGAAATTTTGAAAATTCGTTTTTGAAAAAACATCGTCTACGATTTTTTTCAAAATTTTACTAAATGTTAGGGCAAATGTGCTCTACGTTTCCTGTAAGTTTTATCTTGGAATCTCAAAGGGATTCGGTGTAATAAAATAAAACGTAACCACAAATTACGAATATATGGGGCAAAATTCCTTAACTGCCCAGGTAAAAAAACGAATTTTCTCTAAACTTTGCTAAAATGTTACTATTATTAGTGGAAGTGTAAATATTAATTTTTTTTAATTTAATAAAATATTTTTTGAGTTATTGAGTTTCAAAATTTGGATTTTTTTGAAAATATCTTTTTTCGATTTAATATATTGATAAGTAAAATTAATCAAATTGAAAGTATGAATAGTGATTTTTAAAAGGGTTTCACGGGCTAGAAGCTGGTGACCTTTTTCTATAGGCCATGTAAAAATCAGAGTGGGGCCATGAGAATTTTTTAGGAAAACTTATCATTATTTTACATAGAAAATAATGATTAATTATTTAAACAATTAATAATTAATTTTATTTAATTTAACTTTAATTAATTTTATAATACAATTTTGTAGGGACCGTACTTATTACCGTCTTATGCGGGAAAACGTATTAGGTAGGATATAAAATGTATAATGTTTAATTGCAGGGACCACCATAAATGAGCGTCTTAAGCGGGAAATAGTATTAACCGGGTTCTACTGTATATTGAAATTAAGAATTTGACCTTGAATTTCAAGGTTAAATTAACAAAAAACAACTTTTTTCATCACCAGCTTCTAGCCCATGAAAACCCCTTTAAAAATCACTATTCATACTTTCAATTTGATTAATTTTACTTATCAATATATTAAATAAAAAAAGATATTTTCAAAAAAATCCAAATTTTGAAACTCCATAACTCAAAAAATATTTTATCAAATTAAAAAAAAATTAATATTTACACTTCCACTAATAATAGTAACATTTTAGCAAAGTTTAGAGAAAATTTATTTTTTTACCTGGGAATTTAAGGAATTTTACCCCATATGTTCGTAATTTGTGGTTACGTTTTATTTTTTTACTCCGAATCCCTTTGAGATCCCAAGATGAAAATTACAGGACATGTAAAGAACATTTGCCCTAACATTTAGTAAAATTTTGAAGAAAATCGAAGACGATGTTTTTTCAAAAACGGATTTTTAATTTTTCAAAATTTCAAAAAAAAAATTTTTTTGAAATTTTCTTTTTTATATTAATTGTATCTTAAAATATACTTAAAACCAAAGAAATCCTTTTTTTAAAATCCAAAATCGGTTAATTAGAACCAAAGTTATAGCAATTTAAAAAAAAGACAAAAATTTTGAAAATGACATATTTTTGGTAATTTTCAAAATTTTGAAAAAATATTTGGTGGAGTTGTTTACCACTATAAAAGTAACAAATTTACAAAAGTACAGCCAAATCCCAACAAGTCATGAAAATATGTGTGTTGAACTGACGTGGAATCCACCCGATTCAATTTGTCTTTTATCTTTTATTAATGGTTTTTCACATTATGCACAAAACTTTTTTTGAGCTTTTTTTGTACCGACGTCACAGAAAACACAATTTTCGATCATTCGAAAATGTAATTGAACAAAAGTTAGGTTTTATTAAGACAGGCTTCGACAAGCATGGGCGTAAGTAGTGCTAGTGAACTTGACAAAAAAAGGCGAATGGCCTACCTAGACAGTGATCCAACTTCGACTATACTCCCCTACATTAAATATAAAAATGTGTACCCACATAATAAGAATAAAGCTAATATACCATTTTGCTATTTTTGTTATTCACAACATAAATATGTTATTTAGAAAGCAACGCAAGGTGTCAGCTTTTTTAAAGAATTGAAACTTTGACTTATAAGAGATATAAAGTATTTTTTTACTATTTTACAGAAGGGACAGTAGTGGACAACTATATTACAATCGTTAATCAATTATTTTTCTGTCCCACTATATAATTTGCATGATAGAGACCAGAACATTCTAATTGCTTTGATGTTTTGAAGTAATTTATTTATTATGGTAGCGTCGATAAAATAATGAGTGTAAGCACGTAACAGAGCCACACAAAAAAAGTTTTGATCTGGGGGTCACACTATGTAGACTTTATGTTTTTTTAGGTCGCTAAATCCGAATCCGAGGTCCATTAAACCCTATCAGATCAGGATTTTGACATAACCTCAAAAAATCAATATGGCGGACACGTTTTTTAAAAATTTATCGGATTCGCTTAAAACTTGTTACTCGGGGGTTTTCGGGGTCGCCGATTACGAATTTGAAGTCAGATTTTAAAAATTCAATATGGCGGATCCAATATGGCGGATCCAATATGGCGGATCCAATATGGCGGACACGTTTTTGAAAAATTTATCGGATTCGCTGAAAACTCGTTACTCGGGGGTTTTTAGGGTTGCTGATTAAGAAACCGAGATCAGTTCAATTTTATCAGAAAATGCTTATGACATAACCCCAAAACCTACAATTTGTGCTATTAAACGAATGTAATAATACGTCGGCATTAGCGTTACCCGATGTACACAAAGAGGAGGTTGCACGATCGGATTGTGTACATGATGTAGCTCTTAAAAGTGCTGATTGGTATTGCCATTGAGAAACACATACTATTTTAGTTGTTCTCTTTTTTTAAGCTGTATCGAGTTCTTTTTTCTTCGAATGCTCTATGTATAGCATTTCTTTTTCGTTTGGTACCTTGTCCAATCGTTTCTCTTTTTAACATCATGCAAAAATCTGCAAGCATATTAGCATCCCAACGTCTCTCGTAACGAGTTTGAATAACTTTCATGTCTTGGTGAAAACGCTCTCCCTGTTCTTCACTGAAGTGTCCCAGGTTTTCCGGGAATTTATCAAGATGCGAGTGCAAATAGTTTTTTGTACTAGTGACTTTTTCTGTTTCCTAGGAAGTTTTAAGCAACTGATCGAAAACACTGCCAGGCTGCTTTCTCCCCATTATTCATTGTATCGATGAAGTTATTATCCTTCAAGAGTTTCCGAATTTGTGGACCATGAAATATCCCCTCTTTAATTTTAACATCGGAAAGTTGAGTGAAAACCTTCTGTAAATAGTTGAAACATTTACCTGTCGTAACAAGAGCTTTGACAAACTGCTTCACAAGACCTAGTCTTATATGAAGAGGAGGAGGCAGGATATTTGATGGATCTACAAGGGATTCGTGAATGACATTATGTGAACCAGGTGTGAGGGATTCCCTCTCTAGCCAATCTTTCACCTTGTAATGATTCTGCATGTCTCTACTGTCCCATAAACCAAAGTAGCAGGGGTACTTTGTAAAGCCAGACTGTTGTACGAGTAGTATGGTAATAATTTTTACCACCACGTTGCTCGTAGCCAATTTTATTCAAAAGTACTACCATATTCTCATAATTTTCCTTCGCAACAGTCGAATGAGTTATGGGTATAGGAGCATAGACGTTAGTATTATGCAGTAACACTACCTTAATACTGCTTTTAGATGCATCAATAAAAAGTCGCCAATCTGTTGCATTGTAGCAATTTTCTTTCATCTCATTCATGAGCCCATTAATGTCGGTGCAATATGCTAGATCTTCATCCTTAGAAAAATATTTTTGAAAGTATAAATCTCGATTTCGATACACAGATACCTTCGTACGTGATGCAAGGAATTTTTGCTGCTTCATAAACGAAGCCAAAAACTCCGCTTGGTCCTTAGTCAAACCTAAGTCGCGTATGAGATCATTTAATAAGGGTTATGAAACCAGCTTTGCGACCGAATCTTTATTGGCTGTTTCGGCACTCACCCAGGGTTAACCCCGAGTTAAGTATTATCCAATCGTGAAAAACATGCTGTTGGCCTAACCAATCACCATTAACCCGGAGTTAACTCGGGGGGAGTGCCGAAAACAGCCATTGTCTACAGAAAAGACAGTAAGGCTATCGTCATGGTCGCTCTCAGACCCGTATTCATCAACATTCATCTATTCGTCATTTCTAACTGCATTAATGTCCTTGAAATTAGTTTCTTTATTATGTTTGATGAATGAAATTGAAGCATTTACTGATGTCACTGTTTTGTACTCTATCGTGTGTTCATTCTTAATAGTTAAATTTTTACTTATCTTATTAAAACAAAAAAAGCAATCTTTTTTACTGAGAGGTTCTTTTCACTCTGTTGGACAAGAAAATTTAGTTTCTTTTTGTCTTTTTTCCAACGATTCAACATTATTCGACAAGAATTACAAATTATATTGGGAACCCGTGGATGTTCACCAATATTCAAGTTGAAAATTCCCTCGAATGTGATTTTGATGTCATAATCTATTTTCTCCCACAGTGAACTAATTTTGTACTTAGAGCGAATGTAACAAAACATATCACGATTGCTATCACAATTCTGAAATAGATTCTTACTTCTTCTTGTCGCATAGTACTCTACATTAACCAAGTTTCCCACCAATGAAGAGCTGCAATTGTTAGATTACGACGCCTGAGAGTCTGCTTTCTCACCCTCAACCGCTGATACTCCGTTGCCTACCGTTACCACGTGAAAGTGTCCTGGATGCTGGCAAACGTAAGATACAGAGTAATTCCGGATAAATTGGATCACCCAAGTTCTTAATTTCTTAAAGGAACCGCTATTATCGGTTATTATATTATATTATATATAATATATATATTATATTATATTATATTATTATCTATTTCTTAGATCCGCTATTTTGAATTTTCGAAATCTGTTTTCAAATTCGTAATCAGCGACCCCAAAAACTATAATTTTCTTAATTTTTTAATATATATTTATTTTCTTTAAATTCAATATTTCTTATTTAAATTTTTTAGCTGTACATTAATCTAGTAATTTTTTGAACTTGTAATTATTATTCAATAATGAAGGGAAAATACTTACCAGGTAAGTAAAAATCTTACTTCATAATAATAACTATAAACAAAAATATTATATCGGCCTTTTTGAGGGCCACTAAAGCAAATGATAAAGCTTAAGTAATAAATTATCGTTCATAAGGGTTTGAAACATATACGTGTTAGTTAACAGACCGAGGGAAGTGTATATCTATATATATTCTTCTTTTATTTTGATTTAAAAGCCCACTGTACGGTAATCTTCTGAAAACCCACGTGTTTCTAACATGAGAAATATTTCATACATGTGTATAAAATATTTCTCTTTCTTATTTACTCTGTATAGAAAAGAAAATGTCTTTGTATAAATTTAAAGGGACATTGTTTCCAAAATTTAAAGATCCTCAGACAGTGAGGCACGCGCCAAACCATATCAATAGATAAGATCTTGTTTTGACTACTTATTGTGATATTATAAGTGAATAAAATTATGTAATTCAAATTTCTTTTCAATATTATATTTTATTTTTGAGAAAATTTGTCGCTTTGTAACCAAATTAAAGGAATCTTCTCCAATAATTATTCGGTAATTCAGCTTTTATTAATTCTAAATTATCCACTACTTAATAAGATAATTTTGTTATCTTTCTTTCGTTGGATATAATTATAAAATATAAATTAATAAATTATAAATTACCACAATTATTTAACTATAAAGAAATCTTTTCTTTTGATATAGTTCATATAAATAAATAATTTAGTAAGTTCGGTTGCTATGGTCTATATGAATTGACTCAACATATATATATATAAAAACAATAAAAGTCATTCACATTGTGTTTGTGTTTAGATTTTCACGCTAGAATATTTTGGTAAGATTGTCCATTTAGATATTCTATAAACAAAATTTAAATAAATGGTTAGTATTTAATTTTCATAATTCCTGCCTAATAAACAAGGTCTAGTTTTCCCTAAACCCCAAATTAACAATTCTAGCAATAAATAAATATTCTTTAAAATTATAAATTTTTCACAATTTTGATTTATTTAGGATATGATAAATTTATAATATCGAAAAATGATCAAAATTTATACAATTCATATAATAAAATCTATTTATTTCTCTGTAAAATTGACTAAATAATTAATTTAAGTAAATTAATTATTTCCTATTATAAATAATATTTTTGGTGGATATGGTTCAATATTTATTGAATCTTTCAAACTGCTACGTCGATATAGCCTATTACTATATGAACATAGCTCATAAGAATATTCAATAAACTTACGATGTCAATCATTTATTTCTATAGAAATTATTTCATTTCTTTAATGTTAAATAGTTCTTTAACTAATAAACTTTTGTTAACTTTTTTTTTAAATTTCTATTAATTTTTTTTATTTTTTGATACTAAATTTTGTTGTAATTTGTTAATAATTATTAATTTTTTTATTAACAAATTGTAAATTTTATCCTTCAATAATTTGAATAATATTAAATACAAAATATGCAATTTATTGATAATAAAATATTTTTGTAATTTTTTTAATTTTGCTTTTTATAAACTTTTCCATTTTTCACTTCAAAGATATTAATTTCTTTTCCCACTTACCTTGGCCTTGGGTCAGCTGAGCCTTTACCATGTGTTAGTGTATATACTGTTTTTGTATATTTATCTTTAAATTATATAAAAGTGTGTTTCTCTTATATTTATATTTTCTTTTACTTATGAATCTTATCTTTTTTAATTAAACTATAATTTTTTTCATATATTTTCAACAAATTAATTATGACTATTGAAGTACCATTTCATGTTAGGCTATAAAGCACATAGCTCTGCAATTAAGGATGTTAAGTGATATCAGATGCTGTTAGTGCTTACAAGTCAGAGACCCCAAAAACCCCGAGTTAAAAATTTCAAGCAGATGCCGACAATTTTTTAAAAATTTTCCACCATATTGGAACTGTCATTTTGAATTTTGAAAACAAAAAAAAAACTTAAATAAATTAGGGGTTTACGCTCCATTTGGACGCAACTCCTCATTTTCTTTAATAATTAAATATTCTCCCACATTTATATCCTCCTCTCTATCTAACTCCTCTTCTATTTCCTCGTCCGAGTCGAACACCACTTCATCATGATTCAAATATAATTCGGTGTTATTTGGCGCTAATTTTACAACATTTTTGTTAATTAATAGGTCATCGACTGATATTAATTTATTTAATTTTCCCCATCCCAGATGGGTAGTTGAAATCCTGCGCTTCGTTTGCGCTTATGTTGCGTTTCTACACTTCCGGGACTACAAAAATTTCCTCATTCACATATATTATTCCAAATAAAAAAAAATTAAATTTCCAAAAGTTTCTAGAAGGGCCACGTTATCCGGGCGCTAGATAGGCAAATTAAATGACCGATTTTTAAAATAAAACAAATTCCGGGACTATAAAAATTTCCTACTTCACATATTTTATTTAAAATAATAAAAAATTAAGTTTCCAATAATTTTTAGACGTGCAGCGATATCCGGGCGCTGGAGAGGCAACTGAAATGACCGATTTTTAAAGTAAAACAAATTCCAGCACTATAAAAATTCCATCCTTAACATATTTTATTTAAAATAGTAAAAAATTAAGTTTCCAATAATTTTTAGACGTGCCGCGATATCCGGGCGCTGAAGAGGCAACTGAAATGACCGATTTTTAAAGTAAAACAAATTCCTGGACTACAATAATTTCCTCATTCACATATTTTATTTAAAATCGTAAAAAATTAAATTTCCAATAATTTTTAGACAGGCCGCTATATCCGGGCGCTAGAAAGGCAACTGAAATGGGCGATTATTTTAATAAAACAAATTGCGGGACTACAATAATGTCCTCAATCACATATTTTATTTAAAATAATAAAAAATTAAGTTTCCAATAATTTTTAGACGAGCCGCGATATCCGGGCGCTGGAGAGGCAACTGAAATGACCGATTTTTAAAGTACAACAAATTCCGGGACTACAATAATTTCCTCATTCACATATTTTATTTAAAATAGTAAAAAATTTAATTTCCAATAATTTTTAGACGGGCCGCTATATCCGGGCGCTAGAAAGGCAACTGAAATGGGCGATTATTTTAATAAAACAAATTGCGGGACTACAATAATGTCCTCAATCACATATTTTATTTAAAATAATAAAAAATTAAGTTTCCAATAATTTTTAGACGTGCCGCGATATCCGGGCGCTGGAGAGGCAACTGAAATGACCGATTTTTAAAGTAAAACAAATTCCAGGACTATAAAAATTCCATCCTTAACATATTTTATTTAAAATAGTAAAAAATTAAGTTTCCAATAATTTTTAGAGGTGCCGCGATATCCGGGCGCTGAAGAGGCAACTGAAATGACCGATTTTTAAAGTAAAACAAATTCCGCGACTACAATAATTTCCTCATTCACATATTTTATTTAAAATAGTAAAAAATTAAATTTCTAATAATTTTTAGACGGGCCGCTATATCCGGGCGCTAGAAAGGCAACTGAAATGGGCGATTATTTTAATAAAACAAATTGCGGGACTACAATAATGTCCTCAATCACATATTTTATTTAAAATAATAAAAAATTAAGTTTCCAATAATTTTTAGACGTGCCGCGATATCCGGGCGCTGGAGAGGCAACTGAAATGACCGATTTTTAAAGTAAAACAAATTCCAGGACTATAAAAATTCCATCCTTAACATATTTTATTTAAAATAGTAAAAAATTAAGTTTCCAATAATTTTTAGACGTGCCGCGATATCCGGGCGCTGAAGAGGCAACTGAAATGACCGATTTTTAAAGTAAAACAAATTCCGCGACTACAATAATTTCCTCATTCACATATTTTATTTAAAATAGTAAAAAATTAAAATTCCAATAATTTTTAGACGGGCCGCTATATCCGGGCGCTAGAAAGGCAACTGAAATGGGCGATTATTTTAATAAAACAAATTGCGGGACTACAATAATGTCCTCAATCACATATTTTATTTAAAATAATAAAAAATTAAGTTTCCAATAATTTTTAGACGTGCCGCGATATCCGGGCGCTGGAGAGGCAACTGAAATGACCGATTTTTAAAGTAAAACAAATTCCAGGACTATAAAAATTCCATCCTTAACATATTTTATTTAAAATAGTAAAAAATTAAGTTTCCAATAATTTTTAGACGTGCCGCGATATCCGGGCGCTGAAGAGGCAACTGAAATGACCGATTTTTAAAGTAAAACAAATTCCGCGACTACAATAATTTCCTCATTCACATATTTTATTTAAAATAGTAAAAAATTAAATTTCCAATAATTTTTAGACGGGCCGCTATATCCAGGCGCTAGAAGGGCAACTGAAATGGGCGATTATTTTAATAAAACAAATTGCGGGACTACAATAATGTCCTCAATCACATATTTTATTTAAAATAATAAAAAATTAAGTTTCCAATAATTTTAAGACGTGCCGCGATATCCGGGCGCTGGAGAGGCAACTGAAATGACCGATTTTTAAAGTAAAACAAATTCCGCGACTACAATAATTTCCTCATTCATATATTTTATTTAAAATAGTAAAAAATTAAATTTCCAATAATTTTTAGACGGGCCGCTATATCCAGGTGCTAGATAGACAAATTACATAACCGATTTTTATAATAAAACAAATTCCGGGACTAAAAAAATTTTTCATTTACATATTTTATTCCGAATAGTAAGAAATGAAATTTCCAAAAGTTTTTAGAAGGTCCTTGATATCCGGGCGCTAGATAGGCAATTTATTTTTTATTGTTTGAAAGACTGGACCAAGCAACAGGACCCTTAATAGACAGATTGGTAAACTGTATTTTGTTTAAAACTAATTCCTGAACATGAAAACGTTTAATACACCAGTATGTAAATTAAAATGACAATTAATTATCATTTCTATAGTTTTTAGTCGGGAAACGTAACCGGGCTTTACAGAGACTATTTAATGATTGATATTTTGTATCAAACTAACTTCGGAATAGGGAAAATTTCATTACTTTGGTTTATAACACTTACAGTTAACTAATTCGTACTCCTAATAAAACTTATTGGAAACGTAATTATTTACTATTTTAAATAAAATATGTGAATGAGGAAATTATTGTAGTCCCGGAATTTGTTTTACTTTAAAAATCGGTCATTTCAATTGCCTCTCTAGCGCCCGGATATCGCGGCCCGTCTAAAAATTATAGGAAACTTAATTTTTTATTATTTTAAATAAAATATGTGATTAAGGACATTATTGTAGTCCCGCAATTTGTTTTATTAAAATAATCGCCCATTTCAGTTGCCTTTCTAGCGCCCGGATATAGCGGCCCGTCTAAAAATTATTAGAAATTTAATTTTTTACTATTTTAAATAAAATATGTGAATGAGGAAATTATTGTAGTCGCGGAATTTGTTTTACTTTAAAAATCGGTCATTTCAGTTGCCTCTTCAGCGCCCGGATATCGCGGCACCTCTAAAAATTATTGGAAACTTAATTTTTTACTATTTTAAATAAAATATGTTAAGGATGGAATTTTTATAGTCCTGGAATTTGTTTTACTTTAAAAATCGGTCATTTCAGTTGCCTCTCCAGCGCCCGGATATCGCGGCACGTCTAAAAATTATTGGAAACTTAATTTTTTATTATTTTAAATAAAATATGTGATTGAGGACATTATTGTAGTCCCGCAATTTGTTTTATTAAAATAATCGCCCATTTCAGTTGCCTTTCTAGCGCCCGGATATAGCGGCCCGTCTAAAAATTATTGGAAATTAAATTTTTTACTATTTTAAATAAAATATGTGAATGAGGAAATTATTGTAGTCCCGGAATTTGTTGTACTTTAAAAATCGGTCATTTCAGTTGCCTCTCCAGCGCCCGG
Organism: Leptopilina drosophilae; assembly: GCA_032873175.1. Taxonomy (NCBI): domain Eukaryota; kingdom Metazoa; phylum Arthropoda; class Insecta; order Hymenoptera; family Figitidae; genus Leptopilina; species Leptopilina drosophilae. The sequence continues at coordinate 28,666,220 of CM065482.1, read as the reverse complement.
ATATCGCGGCACGTCTAAAAATTATTGGAAACTTAATTTTTTACTATTTTAAATAAAATATGTTAAGGATGGAATTTTGATAGTCCTGGAATTTGTTTTACTTTAAAAATCGGTCATTTCAGTTGCCTCTCCAGCGCCCGGATATCGCGGCACGTCTAAAAATTATTGGAAACTTAATTTTTTATTATTTTAAATAAAATATGTGATTGAGGACATTATTGTAGTCCCGCAATTTGTTTTATTAAAATAATCGCCCATTTCAGTTGCCTTTCTAGCGCCCGGATATAGCGGCCCGTCTAAAAATTATTGGAAATTTAATTTTTTACTATTTTAAATAAAATATGTGAATGAGGAAATTATTGTAGTCGCGGAATTTGTTTTACTTTAAAAATCGGTCATTTCAGATGCCTCTCCAGCGCCCGGATATCGCGGCACGTCTAAAAATTATTAGAAACTTAATTTTTTATTATTTTAAATAAAATATGTGATTGAGGACATTATTGTAGTCCCGCAATTTGTTTTATTAAAATAATCGGTCATTTCAGTTGCCTCTCCAGCGCCCGGATATCGCGGCACGTCTAAAAATTATTGGAAACTTAATTTTTTATTATTTTAAATAAAATATGTGACTGAGGACATTATTGTAGTCCCGCAATTTGTTTTATTAAAATAATCGCCCATTTCAGTTGCCTTTCTAGCGCCCGGATATAGCGGCCCGTCTAAAAATTATTGGAAATTTAATTTTTTACTATTTTAAATAAAATATGTGAATGAGGAAATTATTGTAGTCCCGGAATTTGTTTTATTTTAAAAATCAGTCATTTCAGTTGCCTCTCCAGCGCCCGGATATCGCGGACCTTTTAAAAATTATTGGAAATCTAATTTTTTACTATTTTAAATAAAATATGTGATTAAGGACATTATTGTAGTCCTGCAATTTGTTTTATTAAAACAATCGCCCATTTCAGTTGCCTTTCTAGCGCCCGGATATCGCGGCCCGTCTAAAAATTATTGGAAATTTAATTTTTTACTATTTTAAATAAAATATGTGATTGAAGACATTATTGTAGTCCCGCAATTTGTTTTATTAAAATAATCGCCCATTTCAGTTGCCTCTCTAGCGCCAGGATACCGCGGCCCGTCAAAAAATTATTGGAAATTTAATTGTTTACTATTTTAAATAAAATATGTGAATGAGGAAATTATTGTAGTCCCGGAATTTGTTTTATTTTAAAAATCGGTCATTTCAGTTGCCTCTCTAGCGCCCGGATATCGCGGCCCTTCTAAAAATTATTGGAAATCTAATTTTTTACCATTTTAAATAAAATACGTAAAGGAGGAAACTTTTAAAGTCCCGGAATTTGTTTTACTTTAAAAATAGGTCATTTCAGTTGCCTCTATAGCGCCAGGATATCGATGCCCGTCTAAAAATGATTGGAAACTTAATTTTTTACTTTTTTAAATAAAATATGTGAATGAGGAAATTATTTTAGTCTAGAAATTTGATTTATTAAAATAATCGCACATTTCAGTTGCCTCTCTAGAGCCAGGAAACCGCGGCCCGTCTAAAAATTATTGGAAATCTAATTTTTTACTTTTTTAAATAAAATACGTAAAGGAGGAAAATTTTAAAGTCCCGGAATTTGTTTTACTTTAAAAATCGGTCATTTCAGTTGCCTCTCCAGCGCCCAGATATCGCGGCCCGTCTAAAAATTATTGGAATCTTAATTTTTATTATTTTAAATAAAATATGTGATTGAGGACATTATTGTAGTCCCGCAATTTGTTTTATTAAAATAATCGCCGATTTCAGTTGCCTCTCTAGCGCCAGGATACCGCGGCCCGTCTAAAAATTATTGGAAATTGAATTATTTACTATTTTAAGTAAAATATGTAAAGGAGGAAATTATTGTAGTCCCGGAATTTGTTTTACTTTAAAAATCGGTCATTTCAGTTGCCTCTTCAGCGCCCGGATATCGCGGCACGTCTAAAAATTATTGGAAACTTAATTTTTTTTTATTTGGAACAATATATGTGAATGAGGAAATTTTTGTGGTCCCGGAAGTGTAGAAACGCAACATAAGCGCAAACGAAGCGCAGGATTTCAACTACCCATCCCAGATGGCAATCTCCTTTTATTAATTTATTAAAAAAATGAACATTCGACCTTTTATGATGTCTCTAAACATATTAATCTCATTTTCTCCCCATACATTATATCTTTTCGGCTTTATATCAGTTAAAGCGATTATGATTACACCCTTATTAACTGATAAAAATCGATAATTAATAAAAAAAATGTTTTCTTTGCATATGTGATTATGTTTATGTTCATCGATGTCGTAAATGAGCACTGCGTTATTAATTCTTGTATTAATAAGCATTATATGCCCCCTCGCGTATTTATTTATAGCCGTTTTATAAACTATTGGTAATCCCGTTAATTCAATATTTTCATTCACAAAATCGATCCTAAACACATTTTCTTTTTCTGCATAAAATTCTTTAATTTCCTTTTTTAATTTTTTTTGTTCCTCCATCAATTCAGATGTGGTAACCCTCATAAAAGATGGGCTAAATGGTTCCACCATTTTAACTTCACACTTTCCGTACTTCAGTAATTTTGAAGGAAACGATTCTCTGGTAGTAACTTTATCCTTTCCTCTTATAATTCTTGGCTGAAGTGACATTCTTTATGTATAAAGAAATATATATATTTATAAAAAAAAATGTATATATATATTTCCTTACTACTTAACTATTTTTAATTGGGAAAAAAAACTCATCTTGAACATTTTTATTTTAAATACCTGAGGTTTTAAAAATCCAATTTAAACGCACGACACAGATCACCACTTTTCACTGTCACTATTCTGGACATACTAAATCGTTTATTAAATTTTTGATGTTATACCTACTATATTATTGTATACCTTATCTGTTAATATTTTGCACGTTCTATCTATCAAATTGTTTATATTTCTTAATTCTAATATACTGTTAAATATCACTAAGAAAAACACCTTCAAAATAAATGACGAAAATTGAAAAATCAAAAACCATATTCATTCACACCTTATATTCTATTTTGTTTTTACAATATCAAAACAAAAAAAATATATATATATATATATATATATATATATATATATATATATATATATATGGGGCGTTCCACGCGAAATCGGACAGTATTTGACTTTTGCATCTCAGATTTTTTTCAAATATTTTTTTTCTTTTAGTGCTCATTAAAATAAGCTACCATGATTTTTTTCAAATTTTTTCATCAAGCTGTTTAAGAGATACAGGTTTTTGAAAAATCACGTTTTTTACGAAAATGTTTTTTTGAAATGGTTATAACTCGGTCAAAAATTGACCAAATTTGACATTCTATGTACGAAAATTTTTGTTTTTACACGTAGTTTTTGATAAAAATATAAAAAAATTTATTTTTTAAATTGACGAAAAATTTTTTTAATTAAAAAAAAAATTTTATTTTTAAGAATGTATGTATCGATCGATTTTTTTCAAAAAATTTTGTATGAAACTAGAACTAAATTAACAACTTTTAGGCGTTGTCTGATTGTGGGCAAACGATGGGATCTATTTATTTCTGATTTCTAAAATTTTATATCCATATAATATAGCAAACAATAGTGCTTTTGAGCTAAAATTATTAATAACACAGGTCATCAAAAAAAGACTTACTTTTTTGATGAGATTTCAGTGTTCATTAAAGACGCTGAACACGATCCCGGGTCACAAAATTGGTCATCACATCAGGATTTTGAGAAAAGTGGGGGTAAAGACTCCAAAAAACGTGTTTTTGAGAGTTTTCAAAAAAAATTTTATCCTAAACCTGACGCGCCTACATAGACTTTAATTGAAGCTTGAATTGTCCACTACAAGATCCATATCCGTAAAACCAAAAAAAATAAAAATTTTTTCAAAACATGAGGTTGAAGTTACCAAAAATGTGATTTTTAGGGTTGCTGAATATAATCAGCAGATTATAATATTTTATAAGTTTTTGGCACGTCAGATTATAATCCGCGACCTCAAACACCCTTGAGTTACAATTTTCAAGCGAATCCAAAACATTTTTAAAAGTGTTTTAAAGCAACCCAAAAAACACATTTTTGGTAACTTCAACCCCATTTTTTGAAAATTTTTTAATTTTTTTGGTTTTACGGATATGGGTCTTGTAGTGGACAATTCAAGTTTCAATTTAAGTCTATGTAGAAGTATCTAGCGCGTCAGGTTTAGGATTAAAAAAATTTTAAAAAAACCCTCAAAAACAGGTTTTTTGGGGTCTTTACTTCCACTTTTCTCAAAATCCTGACGTGATGGCCAATTTTGTGATCCGGGATCGTGTTCAGCGTCTTTAATGGACACTATGAAATCTCATAAAAAAGTAAGTCTTTTTTTGTTGACCTGTTTTATTAAAGATTTTAGCTGAAAACCCCTTTTGTTTGCTATATTATATGGATATAAAATTTAAAAAATCAGAAATAAATAGATCCCATCGTTTGCCCACAATCAGACAACGCCTAAAAGTTGTTAATTTAGTTCTAGTTTCTTACAAAATTTTTTGAAAAAAATCGATCGATACATACATTCTTAAAAATAAAATTTTTTTTTTTTAATAAAAAAATTTTTCGTCAATTTGAAAAATAAATTTTTTTATATTTTTATCAAAAACTACGTGTAAAAACAAAAATTTTCGTACATAGAATGTCAAATTTGGTCAATTTTTGACCGAGTTATAACCATTTCAAAAAAACATTTTCGTTAAAAACGTGATTTTTCAAAAACCTGTATCTTTTAAACAGCTTGATGAAAAAATTTAAAAAAAATCATAGTAGCTTATTTTAATGAGCACTAAAAGAAAAAAATATTTGAAAAAAATCTGAGATGCAAAAGTTAAATACTGTCCGATTTCGCGTGGAACGCCCCATATATAGTTTTGCATGCTTTTATATTTCCTGCTATTATCCAATTTTTTTTTTTATTTTTTAATCTTATATTTAATTCTTATTTTTTTTCAATAAGTAATATTTTTTTTAATTTATTTATTATTACTATTATTTATTATTTTTTTCTTATATACACTATTTTTATTTTAACAATATTTACACTTGTTTATTATTATTTTTATTATTTTTTTAATATATTTCAACTCTTTTTTTACATGCTTAGCAATTTATATTCTAATTTTATTTTAACGCAAACTAACACTTAGTGTCTCTATCACTTTCATTTGTGTTATCCTCTTCTTCTTTTATTTGTATGTGTTAATATCGATGTAATCAAAATATCAAATACACATCACTATCACTTTATTTACACTACAATTATTTACATAAATTAATATTCTTGTCCAAAATTATTTTAAACTAATTTTAATATTAATTTTAAATTGTTTATAATTTTGCACATTATTTATTATTTATTTTTATACACTTTGTTTATTTATTTTTATTGTTACTCTTAGGAATAATTTATTATGTTTTCACTAATTTTTTTTTTAATTATTTATTTAATGTCACTTGTTCTATTATTAATTTTCACTATTTTCAATATTGTTGTTTCTTGAAATATATTTCTTTAAGTCCTGACTGTGATACATTCCTTTTTCAATTTTTGTTTTCGAATCCCACAGAATGTATGTTCCTTTTTTAATGACTTTTTTAATTTCATAAGGTCCCTCGTAAACCTGAAGAAATTTCGCAATAATCTTATTCTCTTTATCAGATTTATTAAGCAATTTAATTAGAACTAAATATCCAACTTTAAATTCGGACAATTTGTGCGAAATATTAAATTTATCAGCTCGTTTCTTTCCTTTTTTACAGATATTGTCATATGCTAATTCTAATTTTCTTTCATAATCTAAATCCTTCGGAATTAGAGGTAAATTTAACCATTTCTCCCACACACGTTTTGGTTTTTTCTTGAGATATAACTCTACTGGTGTAAACTCCGTAGTTTCATGGTGAGTTTCATTAATGCAATCTTCGATGATTTTCACCCAGTTCTACCATGAATTGTGTCTATCGTTAGTTAAAGTTCTAAAAAATCTTGATAATTCCCTGTGAATTCTCTCGACAATATTTCCCTGCGGATGTCTAATAGATGAAAACACTGGTTTTATCCCCTCTTCTTTTAACTTATTAGTCCATATCTCTGATGTAAATTGCGTACCGTGGTCCGAAATAATTTTTTCTGGTTTACCGAATTCTTTAACATGATGATTGAAAATTTTATTAATTAACGCTTTTGTTGTCATTTTTCTAATAGGGTATAATTTTACATATTTACTAAATGCATCTATAGTTGATAAGATGTATTTAAAACCCCCTTTAGAAGCTGGTAAAGGACTGTAAAAATCGATAAATAAAATTTCTCCCGGTTTTTTAGGTGCATAATTTCTCATTTCAGCATATCTAGTTTGATTTGACACTTTATTCTTTTGACATGAGTCACAACTTGCTCTTCTATGCCTAATAACCTTAGAAAAATGCGGATAATAAAAATATTCATTTAACATGCGAAAAACACGTTGTGGTTCTACGTGTCCATACATTTCATGAGTTTCGTCAATTAAATCATTAACTAAACTTTTAGCTAAACATAATTTTTTATTATCTCCCGCAATAAAATATAATAAATCTTTATCCATCGAAAAACGTTTTGTTTTACCCGTTTTAACATCTGCTATTTTTTGTTTCAAAATTGAGTCTGCTTCTTATTCATTTTTAATATTTTTTAATTTATTTCGCAATTGAGAAGACGGTTTTTTAGCTAAATTATACAAAATTAATTTACCCTCATGTGATTCAATATCCATTCCTGATTTTTCAAAAATTAGTGCTCTACTTAACGCATCTGCAACCGTATTATTTTTTCCTTCAATATATTCAATATCGAAATCGAAATCCTGAATTGCTAAAACCCATCTTGTAATTCTACCGCTCAGTAATTTACACGATTTTACAAAAGATAACGCCTTATAGTCCGTCCTGATTATTACACGATTTCCCAGAATATACGATCGAAATTTAAGTAAACTCCATACAATCGCAAGTAATTCTTTCTCTGTCGTAAAATACGTCAGCTCGGCTCCTTTCAACGTACGGCTCGCAAACGCTATAAGTAAATGTTGTCCGTCTTCGTCTAACTGGTATAGCACGGATCCTATCGCTACATCGCTTGCATCTGTTTGTAAATAAAAGGGTTTAGATAAGTCAGGGTAACTAAGAATAGTATATTCACAGAAAAGAAATTTCACACGATTAAATGCTTCTTCTTTAGAAGAATTCCATTCCCATTTATTTCCTGTTTTTAATAATTGGAGTAATGGAAAAATTTCTTCCTCATGATTTTTAGTAAATTTTGTATAAAAATTTATTAAACCCAAAAATCCTCTCAATTCTTTTAAATTTCGCGGTCTCGGATAATCATGAATTGATTTTATTTTATTCGGATCTGGTTTTATCCCGTTTGCCGTTAAAATATGTCCTAAAAAATTTACTTCCGGTCGAAAAAAATAAGATTTTTGAAAATTGATAGTCATATTATGCTCTTCTAAGCGATGAAATAATTTTTCTAAGTGATAAAGATGTTCATCGATACTTTGTGATGTACACAGCATGTCGTCAATTAAAGTGATCACAAAATCGCCTATACCGCATAAAACCTGATCTAATGCTCTTACTAACGCACTTGTACTAGTTTTTAAACCAAATGGTACAACATTGAAAACATAACACTTTCCTTCGAAAATAAATCCAGTGTATTTTTTAGAAATTTTCTCTAATGGAATTTAACAAAAACTACTAACTAAATCTAATGAAGACATTATTTTCACACCCGTACAACGTTGAAATAACAATTCTGTTGTTTCTGCGCGTTCATAACAATCAGTCAATACTTCATTCACTTTTCTCGCATCCAAACAAAATCTTATAGTGCCATCTTTTTTAATTGTAACACAAATTGGATTCACATACGATGTATTCATTTTTTTAATAATATTTAATTTAATTAATTTATCTAATTCTTTAATAGCTCTTTCTCTGAGTTTCATTGGAATCGGAGAAGTTTTTTAAAAAAATGGTTTCGTATCATCAACTTCTAATTTATGTTCGTATACAGAAATTCTACCCGGCTTTTTTGAAAATACATTTTTATAACGCGAAATAAGCTTGAAAAATCTTTCTTTTTCGTTTTGACTTAACAACGTGCCTTCATGAATTTTTTCTTTTATTTCCTCTTCAGATAAATCGAATTCAAATTGTGTGTCGTCATAGGTTTTTGTATTTATAATTTCATTAATTACCCCAGGACTATCTTCATGAAATTCTATTCCACTTAATTGATTAATTATTACTTTATTAATATCATTTTTTTTATTATTTTCAATTGTAATTTCTTTTTCGAAATGTTTTTCAATTGCTAAATTAGTTTCGAATTTAGTTTCAAATTCATTATTATTTTCTTTTATTATTTTAATTTTATTTATGCTTTCATTAAGCATTTTCATAGTTAAAATTTCTTCACCCCTCATTACTTGAATGATATCTTTCTTAAAATCAATTTTTGTTTTTAAAACTTTTAACATATCAGCCCGAATTATGCAATTACAATTTAATTTTGGTACAATTATAAATACATATTGACCTTCATAACCACACACTTTGAATTCTGCTAAAATTTGTAGTTTTATTTTAATTGGACGTGCTCCGGTTGCACCTACAATACTCATACCTACAATTGGTAATTTTTCACATTTTTCAAATTTTTCTAAATTTTCAGAAATGCAAGTTATTTGACTTTCTGTATCTATAAGTGCTTTTACTTTTTTATTAACAATTTCAAATTCTATTACAGGACATTTTCCTAAATGATCATGAACATCTATTATTTGTTCTTCTAACAATTCTTCTCGCAAATCAGATGGAATAATTTCTTTGTTTTTATTAATTAATGTCATTGACCTCGGATTTGTATTAAGCGAACTTGTATTTCCAAAACCCGAGGTTTGCTAGTTTTCCGAAGTCGTAGAAGGTTCACAATAATCTTCGTTATTACTAGATTTTATTTTTTTACACTTTTTTGATGTATTAATTCTAGCTTGTTGAGAATTTTCATTATTTGAATAATTTACAATTGATGGTTCTCTATCCTCTTGTTTTACACCATAAGAAACATATCTTGAATTCTCAACATAACCATTATTATAATATTGGCGTTGATTTGAGTTGTTCTGAGAATTATATTGACGCGGATTATTACCAGAATTACCCAAAAATCTATTTTTATCAAAATTGTTATCACGGTAATTTTTATTTTGAAAATTTTCATTTTTGTTTTCTTGTTTATTATCATTATTATTATATCTACCTTGATTTTGAGTATTTCCTAGATAACGATTTTGATTTTTAAAATAATTTGTATTATTTTTATAACGACTTTGATTTTGTTGTTGTAAATTTTGCGTATTATTTTGTTGTTGATTATAATTTTCAGAACTACTCTTTGAATTGTTCTGATCATTGCTAGCGTTTTTATTTGAAAAATTTCTTTGAGAATTTACTGGACCTGCTCTATCGAATTTTTCTAATAAATCTAATAAATCATTAATTTTTTTAATTCCTCTTATTATTATAGCCGTTTAAATATCCTCGCTGAAATGTCTAGCAATTTTCAAAACAATTTCATTTTCTAAAGGTGATGGAATTAAATCTTTTGCTTTATTTATTACTTTAATCGCGTACGCTGACCTTGATAATTTTCCGTTTGGTCTGTAAGAACCGAATTCTAAATTTGTACTAATTTTAAATCGTATATCTTCATTCCAAAACCGATTAATAAATTTCTCTTTAAAATGACCAAAGTGATCATTTTATTCTTTAACTAAATTCCACCATTATTTAGCTATTCCATGTAAACATGCTTGTATAACATATTTAATTTCTGAGTTTAAAATATCGTTAAAATTGATATAATCTTCTATTTCGCGTAAGAATACCATTGGACGTTCTTGAATACTTCCGGAATACTTTGGTAATGGATATTCTCTAACCCATGAATTTTTACATGTATTATCACTAGTTTTTAATTGATTTATTCCTTGTTCAAATAACTCTTGATTTTCTTGCATTTGTTTAATTTTTAATTCATTATCCATTACTGCGATGGTATTTTCTTCCGTATTCAAATGTAAATTATTCAATTTACCGTCCATTTGACCAATTTTTTCCGTAACCTCATCCAATGTCTCTTCTACGTTTAGTTTTAAATTTTCATACTGTCTCTTATTAATTTCAACACTCGTATCTATTTTTTCACCCAATTTGATTTTCAATTGTTCAATTTCCTCTTCATTTTGTTCAATTTTTTGTCTAATTTTCGCTCTATCTGTTGTGCATTTATTAAAATTTTCTTTTTGTTGTAAAGCCACTTTACCTAAACCTTTTTTAACTTTTTTTACTTGTAAACCCAAATCACGCATGAATTCGTCAAAATCTCGTTCAGTTTTATTTAAAATCTCTTGTTCTTCTTCATTTAATTTTAATTCTTCATCACTATCATCAATTTATTTATTTATTTATTTAGATGAATAAACGGGCGATAAACCCTTTACAAAGTATAAAGATAAAGACAAGAACTTGTCGTTTTTAAACATTTATATAATTATAACCTAATAAATTTAACATCTCAGTATTGTTTTGCGCAAAGTAGCAATAAACCGATTTAAATTAGAATCAAAAAAGTTCAGACAATCGCTATAAAAGTTACCTTCTCTGCATATTCTATTTATGATACTGTTATTCCCATAGTTTGTTCTATGAAATTCAACATAAAATGTAGGAGAATGCCTGGAGAAGCGAATTGGAGCACAGAGTTTTATAAATGACAATATTGTAGGACAATTCATGCGAACATTGAGAATCTTAAACAAAAATAGCAAGTCGTTATATTTAAATCTAGCTTCAATCTTTGGGATTTTTAAAGTATAGCGTAAGTGATCATAATTATGTGAACGTGAGTCGAAGCTTATACCAAGTTGTCTGGCTGTGAAACGTAAAAAACGGTTTTGGACTCTTTCTATTCTAATAATGTGAATGAAATAATAGGGAAACCAGACAACAGAAGCAAATTCGAGAATTGACTTTACATAAGAAAAATATAAAACTTTAAGAGAGATTAAACTTTTAAAATCAGCAGCATTTCTTACAATGAAACCTAAAGAGCGAAGAGCCTTATTCACAGTAAAGGATATATGCTCGGTGAAGGTCAAATCTGAACTTAAGATGACTCCCAGATCTCGAACCTGTGTCACCCGATCCAATTCAATATTGTCAACGACATAAGTGTAATTTATAACAAGTTTTTTTTTTGAAAAAGAAATTACTGAGCATTTATTTATATTTAGAAAAAATTTATTTCGAGAACACCATTCCTGCAGAGAATCTAAGTCAGATTGAATATCAATGAAATCTGCGTTTGAATTAACAGTTTTATAAGTCTTTAAATCATCTGCAAAGAGTAAGAATTTACAAAATTTAAAAATACGCTTAATGTCATTAACAAACAGAAGGAACAAAAGCGGACCCAGGTTCGATCCTTGAGGAACACCGGAAGTCACCAAAATTTCTTCAATAATAGTTTCTTCTTCATCAAAAATATCCATAAATCCCCAATTTTTATGTTTTTTAGATTTTTCTTGTTCTGATATTTTATTTGTATTTATTTTATTTTCGTTTGTATTTTCCCCATCTGAACGAGGTTTTGAACTTTCATGTGTATTTGTGTCTTTATACTGTTTATCTTCCATTTTAATTAAAGCTATATTTATTAATTATTATTTACTTGTTAATAAATTTTTATTTATTTATTTTTCGCGAATTTTTTTTCTTTTCAAAAATATAAATTATTTGAATTTCTCGCTAATGTTCAAAATGTTTTTTTCTTTTTTCTTTCTATCAAAAGCAATTATTTCATATTATACCAAATATATCTATATATCCGAGTCATTCCATACATATAAGCAAAACAAACCAGGGGTACCAGTTAAAACATACATGTATTAGTTAACGGACCGAGGGAAGTGTATATCTATATATATTTTTCTTTTATTTTGATTTAAAAGCCCACTGTACGGTAATCTTCTGAAAACACACGTGTTTCTAACATGAGAAATATTTCATACATGTGTATAAAATATTTCTCTTTCTTATTTACTCTGTATAGAAAAGAAAATGTCTTTATATGAATTTAAAGAGACATTGTTTCCAAAATTTAAAGATCCTCAGACAGTGAGGCACGCGCCAAACCATATCAATAGATAAGATCTTGTTTTGACTACTTATTGTGATATTATAAGTGAATAAAATTATGTAATTCAAATTTCTTTTCAATATTATATTTTATTTTTGAGAAAATTTGTCGCTTTGTAACCAAATTAAAGGAATCTTCTCTAATAATTATTCGGTAATTCAGCTTTTATTAATTCTAAATTTTCCACTACTTAATAAGATAATTTTGTTATCTTTCTTTCGTTGGATATAATTATAAAATATAAATTAATAAATTATAAATTACCACAATTATTTTACTATAAAGAAATCTTTTCTTTTGATATAGTTCATATAAATAAATAATTTAGTAAGTTCGGTTGCTATGGTCTATATGAATTGATATATATATATATATATATATATATATATATATATATATATATATATAAAATAAAAAAAAACAATAAAAGTCATTCACATTGTGTTTGTGTTTAGATTTTCACGCTAGAATATTTTGGTAAGATTGTCCGTTTAGATATTCTATAAACAAAATTTAAATAAATGTTTAGTATTTAATTTTTATAATTCCTGCCTAATAAACAAGGTCAAGTTTTCCCTAAACCCTAAATTAACAATTCTAGCAATAAATAAATATTCTTTAAAATTATAAATTTTTCACAATTTTGATTTATTTAGGATATGATAAATTTATAATATCGAAAAATGATCAAAATTTATACAATTCATATAATAAAATCTATTTATTTCTCTGTAAAATTGACTAAATAATTAATTTAAGTAAATTAATTATTTCCTATTATAAATAATATTTTTGGTGGATATGGTTCAATATTTATTGAATCTTTCAAACTGCTACGTCGATATAGCCTATTACTATATGAACATAGCTCATAAGAATATTCAATAAACTTACGATTTGCTTTTTATACCATTTAAGGATTCAGATTATGAGGTGGAACAAAGATTTCTCAATAGCCCCTCAACACCTTCACCATGGCTTGACTTTGTAGATTTTTAAAATATATTTTGATTAAATAATCAATATATGTATTTTTTTTTAGGAAAGATTATGTTTTGTTTGTAGTGTATTATTCAGGTGGAACAAAGATTTCTCAATAGCCCCTAAATATTATAGTTTTGTGTAATATGTTTATGTTTGTGATGTTAAATATGTGTAGTATCCAGGTGGAACAAAGATTTCTCAATAGCCCCTAAATATTTAATTAAGTGTCTTACCTTTATAATTTGCTTCGAGATTGAGAGACCAACGCTTACTTTCTCAGGGTTTATATAGTCGCTATTCACCCCCAGATTCGTAATTTTCGTGTAAATTTCAAAATCTAGATTAGTATAAGTTAGATTCTTTTCTCTGATTGACTGAAATTTAGAGCTTTCCCCTACCTTCTAGAGACGCTTATTTTTGCCATGTATTTTCTGCCCGCCAATTTCGTCCCACTCTCTACTTTTCGGAAAGCGTCTAATTTTTCTCGCCAATCATATTTAAATTTTCCAATGAAGATAAAGATATATTTTCTCTCTTTCTCGCCGCCAACGGATCTAACGTTTCCCAAGAACAATACCATTGTCTAGCTGTCAATCATTTATTTCTATAGAAATTATTTCATTTCTTTAATGTTAAATAGTTCTTTAACTAATAAACTTTTGTTAACTTTTTTTTTTTAAATTTCTATTAATTTTTTTTATTTTTTGATACTAAATTTTGTTGTAATTTGTTAATAATTATTAATTTTTTTATTAACAAATTGTAAATTTTATCCTTCAATAATTTGAATAATATTAAATACAAAATATGCAATTTATTGATAATAAAATATTTTTGTAATTTTTTTAATTTTGCTTTTTATAAACTTTTCCATTTTTCACTTTAAAGATATTAATTTCTTTTCCCACTTACCTTGGCCTTGGGTCAGCTGAGCCTTTACCATGTGTTAGTGTATATACTGTTTTTGTATATTTATCTCTACATTATATAAAAGTGTGTTTCTCTTATATTTATATTTTCTTTTACTTATGAATCTTATCTTTTTTAATTAAACTATAATTTTTTTCATATATTTTCAACAAATTAATTATGACTATTGAAGTACCATTTCATGTTAGGCTATAAAGCACATAGCTCTGCAATTAAGGATGTGATTTGGGCCACCACCTGCGAAAAGTGGAACATTACGTTGTGCAGTACTCCCACTTACCATCCCCGAGCAAATCCGACCGCACGGCGAAATTAAGAAAGGTTTACGCTTACGGTTACACGAGGGGAACCAACAAATTTGGGATGCTCAGCTGCTCAACTTACTGTTCACACAACGGAGACGCAAGATCGCTGCTGTAGGCTCAACCCCGGGGTATCTTGCACGAGTGAGAGGAAAAGAGCAATACTGAATGTAGTCCTAAAGGATTAGTGTTAAATTTTGACGCTATGAGCGTTATCTTAAGAATTTGATATGTAAGATAAGGTCCTCTCGCATTCGACATGTCTCATTACCCCTATATAAGGCGGGGGTGCGATACCACCCAGTCAGTCGATCCCTCACTTGCACTCGAGGCTGATCTTCTCCTCTACCGAATAAAGTTCTAGTAACTCAATTCAACAGAGCATATTTTATCTATCTTACCGAGCTGAAGTGTTCCTTACTTCACTCAGATTTTTAAAGTCTTAATGTGTATACAGTAAGCACCACTTCTTTTCAACTTCTCCATTACTGAATTATCGATACGGAAGAGTCACTCTTCCAAGTTCGTAATTTCAAAAAGTACCGATAGGTGTCTCACCTCGTTGCTTAAAAGTTCGTAAGAGTCCCCCTTCTACGTGGTTTAGACGACGAAGTGAACACCACTGTACGCATCCGTAGAAACGTACTATACGGAAGAGTCACTTTTCTACACTTTGCGAGTTAACGTATAACCCGCAATTGCATCATTGCCGATCTACACCCTTGGACCCTGTCATCAACATCGCGACCAGTATCAAATTGCTCACCCTTTTTGAGCCTGTGAATTTTCTAGGTGAAACATTCTTGTTGAACCTGCTTTATCCAAGCAAGTTCGGACTTTCGCAAAATGTCTGGACCAAGTGTAACATTTTTGTCTCTACGCCAACGTCGAGGAGACATCAACACCTACGCTGTATTTCTGACCAAACATAGACACTTAGGAAGATGTAATATGTCGGGTAGAGTTTGTGATGTGTTTTTTTAACAATGGCAACAAACTGTAAATTTTTTAATTTCACAATGCATTTTGTTAGCAACTTCACGGTAGTAGGTAAATTCGCCGAAAGATGATTTTGCCGAATGTTAATTTCGTCGAAAAACGCTATGTGCAGACGCTCTATGAAGAGACTATTATAAGAGAGTATACTCACTTTGAAAATGACTTTAGCAATAAAATGTAGGAAATGACTATTTCGCCCGTCAGTAAAAGTAAGTTTATGATTACTAATTAAAATTTTTTGTAAATTTCTTTTTTTTATGTGGAGGAGGAAGGAGTCATCCACCTTGGGTTGTGAATATGTTTTTTATTAGTAAGTGATATTTAATTCTCAAAAAATCAAGGTCGACGATTCCTTCCTCTTCCACATAAAAAAAGAAATTTACAAAAAATTTTAATTAGTAATCATATACGCACTTTTACTAACGGGCGAAATAAACTATTTTTTTTATTCCGCCCGTTGACGAGCAAAATAGCCACTTCGTACTTCACAGAGCAGTCTGAATATAGCGTTTTTCGGCGGAATCAACATTTGGCAAAATTACCTTTCGGCGAATTCACCTACTACCAACCTCACGGACTAACTCTAGACTGTGCAGATACCAGAGATGTTTAGTCACTTCAAAGGCTGATACATAGTTTTTGACCTCAGTAGCGAAATTTATAAAATGTTCGATTATTCCTTGAACCTTTGGCAAAACTTCTAAATTGTTCATCATACGAGTTACAACTGCATTCGGGTTCCCAAAGCGAAGTTGTAATAGTTGCATAATTTGTTCAGTACAATTAGCCGTTACCAGAAGCGAAGCTACGGCTTCTTTTTCGTCGCCTTTCAAGCTTTCATTCAATCCAATCAAATTTTCTTATTCAGTGTCATCTACCTTTGACATGCTCTCTTCGAATGCTCGTTTAAACATCAGCAATTCGAAGACATCACCGTCAAAGGTGGGTAGTGGTTTTCCTACCGCAAATTTGTTTTATAATCCCTTGACTCGTTTTTTTTACGCCTCTCCTCCACTCGATTCTCTAATAGAACGCAATATTTCTTGAGCGAACTCTCTTAAGCTATTACTAAGAATTTTATTGTCATTCATTCTCGAGTGACCCGGCTGCGACCGATTGTCGTCGTCGCGCCACTGTTCTGGTCATCCTCTAGGTACGCTGATTACCACGCGGCTCAGGTGCCACCGCAACGCAGCACGCAGCAATCTATTCTTTGAAATTTAATAACTCAAAAACAAAGAAAAGGGCATTCTGAAAATTTACATGCGCATAGGAAAAAACCTCAGCTTTCGTTTGCAATAATTTATTTTCAAATAAAGCGGATCCATTTTTGGGAAATTTAAATATTAATTATCAAAAATTGGGGTAGATTTTTAAAATATTAAAAAATAAAATTCATCATTGAAAAGAGGACGAAAAACCCTTTCCGAAACATATTCTAAAAAAATTTTCCCATTAAAAGTATGTTAAAAAAAATTAACAAAGTAGCCGGTGTTAACAAAATTGGTCAAATTGGCCCCCCTCTACTCCCTTCAAATTTTTAAAAAAGTCAATAATATCTTTTGGAGCACATTTTTACTTGATATAACAGCAAATTCCCCGAGTTTCAATTTTTTTCAAGAAGTTAAAATTTCAACTTAGGACATTACACGTAAAATGACCTGCTACGTTAGAAACTATAGTGGCGTAACATTTTCTTTTTTTACGAAAGTAATCTAGCACCGTGTGGCAACTTACCTCTTTGCAAGTGATATTGGAAGTAGTGATCTTAACTAATGCGTAATTGGACGTTATTTATTGTTATATTATTCATAGCCTTCAGGCTATTGACAGTACTATTACCGTAATATCGTTAACCGTAAAAAGATGAAATACAAAAACTAAAATGCAACATTTTATTCAAAATGGCATTTTTAACTGCTACGTGTTGGTAAAATATTCTGCTAATTAATGACTCACTCTAAATAATAATTCAATTGACAATTGTCTTTCCAGTAAATGATACCTACAAGTACGGGGGATAAAAAAATAAATAATAAACATAAAAATGTTTTGAAAATGGTAATAAAAAATAAAAATTGCACTCCATTTTCACTCTTAAATACACAAAATGTGTACACAGGACATACCACATGGTATCTGGGGTTTTTTTGTCGATGATTATGAATCTGAAGTTAGATTTCCAAAATTTAAAATGGCGGATCCAATATGGCGGACTTTATAAAACAAAATTTAATGTTTTTCATGAATCTTGGTATCTAAAGATTTTGGGGTCACTGATTGCGAATCTGACGCCATATTCTTAAAATTCGATATGTCTGATTCAATATTAAGAAATTATTTTTAAAAAATTGTAAGATTTTATGAAATTTGGTATCAACAGGTTTCTGAAGTTGCTGCGTGTGATTTCGAAGCAAGTTTCTCACATTTTCAAATATGGCTTCTATTGAAATTTATATTAGCGACTCAAAAAAGCTTAAGATACCAAATTTGATGTAAATCTTAAAATTTTTTTAAAATTCGTTCGCCACATTGGATCCGACATTTTGAATATTGAAAATCTAACTTCAGATCTAGAATGAAACTAGAAAATTTAATTGTGTGATTCATTTTTGTTATTTGCAATTAAATATTCTCAATTTATTTTAAACGATTTTTAAACTACTAACAAAAAAATTGGGATTTTAAGATGGGTATATTTTTGGGCCGTGCGCGTGCAGCCGTACCGATGATTCTCGATGGTAGTGTATTGCTGGAGTGTTTTCCCTCTTTAGTCGCCACTTATGAACGTGGTTGAATTTGCAGGGATCTTATATTTTTTGCTCGGCCGGAAATGCCACGGCCATGTTGTTATTTTTTAATTAATCTGAAATCAGAATGTGACAAATTCTTGAATAACCCATATAGTAGGATCATTCCTTCATTTATTTATCCGATATTTAGAATGTTTCTTCCACTATTAAAATCTCTTTCCTGTCGTTTCACATTTTTACAATAAACAAATGTATGTCAACTTTTTTATGTCTCAATGAATTTTATGAAATCTATTTGTACTCGTTCAATTAATCCATACTTTAGAAAAAACGTACAATTGCCATAACTTGTCAACCAATTACATTAACATGATGTTTTCAATTGATTAAAATACGAGCATAATGTCCGCAACAAAAAAAAGGTTAAAGACTTTACAAGCGTGGGATTTGTGGATCCCTTGTTCAGTGTTAAACTTGTGTAAATTGCAAAGGATTCATGAGGAAATCGAGTACCAGTCTAAAATATATACACGAGACAATACTTGTAAGTTGTAATACATGTTATCAGGATGAACGGTTATAAGCTCTCCAGTTGCGTGTGGGCAATTGATGCAAAAGTGAAAGCCCACATTACTGGGTAGCTACATGCCTAAAAAATGAAAGTTGTACCCTAGTTCTTCGATTTTGTTGAAACTTCGAAATTTTGAAGTGAAATACATGCTAGAAGAGAGCCTCAATTCGATTTTAAACAATTTTGGATTTACGAGGTTATTAAAAATTTTTTTGAAATTTTGAAAATGGTATATCTCTAAGGAAAATGAATAAAATTTAATTAAATTTTCAGGAAATGCTTATTGTTTACAGACAATTTAAGAAAATATTTTAGAAAAATTTTTTTTTTTTAAAAACAAATTATTAAAAAAATAATTTTTAAATAAACAATTTTTTGAAAAGTGCCATTTTTATTTTTTTTTTAAAATAATGATTAGATTCATACTTATTTCACGAGTATTTTTCAAAAAGAAAATTGATAGAGGGTCTGAAACTTTAGGAGATATTGAATTTTTTGTCCTTGCGCGTAAGCGTAAAAAGCGCATTTTCCGGTAATACTCTACATACAAACTAACGTTCAAAGACACCTCCAAGTCGTAAATTTAAACCGAATTCGATTTTTCTTTTTAGAGAATGTCAGGCTATAAATTCGTAAGAATACTGTGCAATTTTTTAAATTTTTATTGGTTTAAACAAATTATTATTATTTTAAATTACTAACTTTTTACATATTGTACCTAGAGAGGTGTATTTTTTTCAAATTTTGCAATTTACTGGACCTAAGATAAATACTAATGCACATTTAAAACATAATTATTATTGTTTAAGCAAGATTTCAACAAATTATTATTGTTAATTACTAACTATTTACAGAATAGTATACTTAAAAGATGCAGTTGTTTCTAAACATGCAAATTTATCAAACTTTTTTGAGTTAGTAATTAACAATAATAATTTGTTTACATCTTGCTTAAATAATAATAATTATGTTTTAAATGTGCATTGGTATTTGTGTTAGGTCCGGTAAATTGCAAAATTAGAAAAAAATACACCTCTTTAGGTACAATAAGTAAAAAGTTAGTAATTAACAATAATAATAATTTGTTTAAACAAATATAAAAATTGCACAGTAAATCCAAAATTTTTCCAAATTTCTGAAAATCAAATTGAGGCTTTTTACTGGCATGTATTCCACTTCAAAATTTCGAAGTTTCAACAAAATCCAAGAACTAGGGTACAATTTTGATTTTTTAGGCATGGAGTTACCTAAGTTATATTAAAATTGAATTAAATTTCTTCATGCTTGATATAATTATACTTAGTTCCACATAATTTTTCTTAAAGTTTGGTATTTTTATATCAAAATTTTGGTTTGTTGCACTTTTTCCCCAAATTGTAAAATACTTTTACAAAATTTAATATACTTTTTCTTTCAGCGTAAGAATCGTTGTTACAAGCATAAAAAGTTAAAATAACAAATTAAATTGTCAAATTAATTGATTTTTAACCCTCACGGGCTCGAGTTCGTTTTTCCGCCTGCGCGCACAAACCGGGTCCGAGGGACCCGACATTTAAATTCAGTAGAAATCAAAAATGTGACAGCAAAATTGTTAATATTTTTTATCTAACATATAATTGTATCATTTTAAAGAAATTATTTTTAAAAAAAGTTTAAAAACAACATTATTTATAATAAAAAAATAATATAAAAAATAAAAAAAATTTTCCGACAAATCACCGTATAATGTATAAATAATTATATAAACATTTTATATATTATATATATATTATATATATGTTATATATATATATATATATATATATATATATATATATATATATATATATATATATATATATATATATATATATATATATATATATATATATATATATATATATACATATATATAAAATAGTTTAAAGAATAGTAATATAAAATAATAGTAGAAATATAAACACCTGAAAGAAATCTTCAGCTAAATTACCTAATAATTATTATCTATATTTAGACGTAAAACCAAAAAAAAAAATTTTTAACGACCGCCATATTGAATCCGTCATTTTGAATATTTCAATTCTGACATTAAATTTGTAATCAGCGACCCCAAAAACCACCCGAGTACCGATTTTAAAGAAAATCTGATCGATTTTTTTTGGAAATGGAATTTTCCAAAAACCGTACAACACGCACTATATTTTTCGCAATACGTCACTTCCGGAATTATTTGGGATATGTCTACACTTATTACAGTAAGTGATGTTGAAACATTACAAAATAATGCAACATTGCAAAAAAATTTCTTACTTTTTATAAGTTTTTATAACCCGGGTCCCTCGGACCCGGCTTGAGTCTTTACGTATCTTCGACTTTAAAGTGAATTTTCCAGAGTATTTTATGAATTAAAAATTGTTTAAAAAAGTGAAAAATGTGTGTTTTTACGCCCTCAAGTCTAATATGAAGTTGATTTTATAATAATATTTTCTTAACTGGAAGTAGATAAAAAAAACTTTCCTCCGGGTCCGAGGGACCCGGCTCGAGCCCGTGAGGGTTAATCATAGTAGGAGCAAAGAACGGTTCTGTTTTTAATTTTAGTGTCACTCTGGGTGTAGTACTTCTCTTTATCTGATGCTAGATCCGTGTGTAATATAAAAAATATAATATAATGAAGAGGTCTAATAATAATTTCAGCTATCTTCTTATCGTACCTAATTAATATGAAACGATACATAAAGTATAATTTTTCGGCTAGCAAAGAAACAAACGTATTATTTTTACAGTGCATATTGATTGATAAATAGGAAAATAAGATAGAGCATGATTGAATCAATAAACAATGAAGACTTTCATGGGCCAGTAAGGATAAAATATATCACTTCCTCCTATCACCCTCAACAAGCCGTCACAGACAGAAAAATAAATCTACGTCTACCTACACAAGTAGAGGGATTGTACACGTAGGAAGTGTATGGAGTTTCGTCAGACTACGTTCGTTGAAGTGCTGTCAAGAAGGTGTTTGGGAAGAGAAGTTTGCACGCGATAAGGTAAAAGAGGTATTAGCGCCGTTGCCAGAGACGGCGTGTATATTTGCCACGTCATCCTTCCGACAAGCCAGACAGGTGAGTAGGACTTAATACCCGTCGCAGAAATGCAAAACGCTTTACATATAGTAGCTTACAAATCTTTAACCATTATTCACCGGCGTTAAGACGATCGATATTGTCCAATCACACACCCGTGATATAGTTTTACTAAAATATTTGCAATTTTTTAAAAAATATATGAGGCATTTCATTTTAAACAGTCCCACCGACAAAAAATTGCATGGAGAGAGATTTTCTAATAAATTGTATTAGGGGTCGTACACATAATAAATCACGCGATTTTTGACCATTTTTAGCCCCCCTCTCCCTATGTAACACCTCGTCACAAACCTTGGACTCCCTTCCCCCTACAACGTCACGTCACAAACGTAATTTTAATTTTACATTTTATACATTATATATTATTTATCATATTATAAATAATATACTAATAGATGTTAAACAGGTGGTAATATATATATATATATATATAATGAATACTTACATACTTATATACTTATATTAAAATGAATACTTTAATGGTATTTAAAGCCGACCAAATGTTCCTGAAGGGAAAAAATATAACCAGCCTATTAGATTTACCATCAACGTTTAATGGAGTGTGACGTAACACATGAGTTAACCCCCCGTCCCCCATGTCACACTTCGTCACAATTCTCTGACCCCCTCCCCCCTTAGCCGTGTGACGTATTATGTGTACGGCCCCTTATATAAAAAGTTAATTATTTATAATATATATGACGCCCTACAGTAAAAGGGACCTTATCTTAGATTCAGAAAAATTAATTTTGAGTTATTTATATCATTTTATAGTTTTTTAATTGTTCTTTCATATACAAAAGTAAAAAATAATTTCTGCTTCTACTTTTGGGGTAGCTGATTACGAATCTGACATCCGATTTTCAAAATTCAATATGGCGGTTTTACATTTTGAAAAATTTATCGGATTTACTTGAAATTTGATACTTGGAGGTTTTTGGGGTCGCTGATGACGAATGTGATGTTAGTTTATAAAAATTAAAAATGACGAATTCAATATGGCTGACAATACGACTTACGATAAAATTGTTTCCAGATTTTGTTGGTTCTTGGTACTTAGGTGTTTCATCAAGTCGCTAATCTTGAAAGTGGATTTTTTATAATCCAGAAAGGTTTTACTAAAATTTTATTTCATTTCCACTGGAAAAACTACATTCTAGTTTTTAAAAAAACTTCTTAAATATAGGCCAAGAATATTCCCCACTTAAATTAAGTGGGAAATATATTTTTACAGTAAGAAGAACATTATTATTGTAAGAATATTTCATACTTAATTTAAGAGGGGAATATTCTTAGCGAATATTTAGAAAGTTTTTCTTAAAATTAGAATATAATTTTTTCAGTGTCTGTGATAATACAATCTCAAAAATTTTTTGACCTATATAAAACATGTTTCCGATGATGATGATGCAAGAATGATTCTTACGCGCTATTGGACGGAGGCTCGCCTGTATCTCTGATTTCCGAAGAACTAGCCGAAAACTTGGTTTAAAATTAACGTTACGTTGCGCCTTGTGCTACGACAATACTGTAAACGAAGAAAACGCGTTGTAAAAAGTTAGACTTGAATTATCATTCGAAGAGCGCGGACGACAAAAATGAATATGCCGAGTCAAACGATGACAATAAACTATTACAAGTGGTATTATTTACGAGAGCGCTGGAAAGTAGGTTTGTTCTGGCAAAGTGATAAAGAATTCTTTTTGGAAATTCTTTAAATAAAATTGGATTTCTAAAAAATTAAGTACAGAATAAATGGCTCCTATTTCAATAACCCAGATGGAGCAGTTCAGTATTTGTGTGGTGTGTTTATATGTAAGTTTATATACTGTAATCGAGAGGAATCCAACCTCTTATTGTGATATAGGCAGAAATGAAGCTTTGGGTCCGAGCGAGATCTTTGACTCTAAACGATGCGCATTAAGTCTTAAAAAATCTGTATATCTTAAATTGTTTTAGAAAAAATTTGAAAAAAATTTTAGATCTGCATCTTACGTGTGCCTGCATCCAGGAAACCTCCACGTGGTGACGGTGGGCAACGGAGTTTGTCCGCTATCCGGCTATGTCCTGGATAATGGCTTTGATGCCGTCATGGCAGACACACGAAGAAAACGTGCTACGATGCAGGGACTCGGAACCCCAGTATCGGCGGTTGAGGGTGAGAAAGCAGACTCTCAGGCGTCGTAATCTAACAATTGCAGCTTTTCATTGGTGGAAAACTTGGTTAATGTAGAGTACTATGCGACAAGAAGAAGTAAGAATCTATCTCACAATTGTGATAGCAATCGTGATATGTTTTGTTACATTCACTCTAAGTACGAAATTAGTTCACTGTGGAAGAAAATAGAATAGTGATGAATTCCAGCGAGACGATCGCGATTTTTATAAAACGAGAAGCGTCCTCGTGATATTATCGTTAATTATCGTATCGTGTTGTCCCATTTTGAAATAAGTCTCGATAAAACGATCGAGATAGGTCGACTTTTTTAAGAAATTTTTGTGTCTTATCGGAAGTTGAATCTAGATTAAAATATTTTTAACTAGTTACAGGTATATATTAATTTGTAACATAAAAAATTAAATTTAAAAAAATTTTTTCTAATTTTTTTTTTTCGTACAATTATTCATAAATAAATTTATTTTAAAAGAATTAATAACTATGCAAATAAACTTTAATCATAAACGAATAAAAAATATTTTGTTATATTTATTTTTGTATATTTATTGTTTAAAAAACAATGTACTTATAAAATTCAGAACTAAAGAATGAATATTTTTAATCATAAAATTTGTAAAAAATATTTCCTGATCAGGTTTTGTCTAAAGAATTTTGATATGGTATTTGTCTCAGTTTGATATCGACAGAAAAACTGTGTGCTATAAATATTACTGTGAATTATAATTTAAAATAATTAATAAAACAACATAATAATATATAAGGGTTGCTCCATGCCTAAAAAATGAAAGTTATACCCTGGTTCTTCGATTTTGTTGAAACTTCGAAATTTTGAAGTGGAATACATGCTAGTAAAGAGACTAATTCGATTTTAAAAAATTTTGGATTTACGAGGTTATTAAAATTTTTTTTTTAATTTTGAAAATGGTATATCTCTAAGGAAAATGAATAAAATTTAATTAAATTTTCAGGAAATGCTTATTGTTTACAGACAATTTAAGAAAATATTTTAGAAATAATTTTTTTTTTAAACAAATTATTAAAAAAATAATTTTTAAATAAACAATTTTTTGAAAAGTGCCATTTTTATTTTTTTTAATAATAATGATTAGATTCATACTTATTTCACGAGTATTTTCCAAAAAGAAAATTGATAGAGGGTCTGAAACTTTATGAGATATTGAATTTTTTGTCCTTGCGCGTAAGCGTAAAAAGCGCATTTTCCGGTAATACTCTACATACAAACTAACGTTTAAAGACAACTCTAAGTCGTAAATTTAAACCGAATTCGATTTTTCTTTTTAGAGAATGACAGGCTATAAATTCGTAAGGATATACTTCTGATTAGTTCATATGTCCGATTTTAATGAAACTTGGTATACTTACGTAATTTTTTTGCCCTGATAACGAATATCATCATGAAAATTGGCGCAAATTTGATTTTGATGGTAAAGACCATAAAAAACACCATAAAATGGGTTTGTTTGCGTTTAACTCGTAAAAAACGCAAAATTTTTTAAAATGTTTTATACAAAAGATATAGATTCTACAAAAATAAACATTTTTTGTTTTAACTAATTTTTTCAAAAAATTGTTAATTTTTGAGAAAAAATGCAAAAAACCATAAAATTCCATAAAAATGGGTTAAAATATACTTTCAACTAAAAGGACATGTAATTTTAACAAAATAAAGTTTCTTTATGTATTTTGGTACGCTGATTACGAAAATCGTCATAAAAATTTGCGCAAATTTAAATTTCATGGTAAAAACATTAAAAAACAAAGAAATTTGGGAATTGGTTCTGGGTTAGGTACCTTCTAGTACAAACAAGAAGGTCTACATTGAAACGCGTACTCTCTAAAACTGAATCAGTAAAATTTCACTGAGATTCAGTGACTCTATTTTCGCGATTTGTATCAGTGAAATTGGGGAGATTGGTTCTGGGTTTGGTAACTTCTAGTACCAACTAGCCCGCCTCTTAGTGGTGCCTTTTCGCGTCACCTAAAATAAGTTTTTTTCAAAAGTTGGAGGGGGATTTGTTCTGGGTTGCGTACCTTCTAGTACAAACTAGGAAGTCAATTTGACTCCCTTTCTACATTAAAACGTGTAAAGAAACTAGGCGCGGCGGGCTTCGCCCGCGTCTGAGTGGTGTCTTTTCACCACGAAAATTAATTTAGCTTTGTGAAGTTAGAAAAGGAGTCAAATTGGCTTCCTAATTGTAAGCTCCCCCCTCCAACGTTTAAAAAACCTTTTTTTAGGTGCCATAAAAAGACCTAGTTTCCTTCCACACTTTAATGTAGAAAGGGAGTCAAATTGACTTCCTAGTTGGTACTAGAAGGTACCCAACCCAGAACAAGGTACCAAACCAAAACCATACCCTTTCTAACGTGACCTTCAAAGAAATCCTTTTTTAAAGGACCACAGGTGATTACACTACAGAAGTGTGTTTTTTTATTGTTTTTACCATGAAATTTAAATTTGCGCAAATTTTCATGATGATTTTCGTAATCAGCGTACCAAAATACATAAAAAAACTTTATTTTGTTAAAATTACATGTCCTTTTAGTTGAAAGTATATTTTAACCAATTTTTATGGAATTTTATGGTTTTTTGCATTTTTCTCGAAAATTAACAATTTTTTGAAAAAAATAGTGAAAACAAAAAATGTTTATTTTTGTAAAATCTATATCTTTTGTATGAAACATTTTTAAAAATTTTGCGTTTTTTAAGAGTTAAACGCAAACAAACCCATTTTTATGGTGTTTTTTTATGGTTTTTACCATGAAAATAAAATTTGCGCCAATTTTCATGATGATATTCGTTATCAGGGCACAAAATTACGTAAGTATACCAAGTTTCATTTTAATCGGATATATGCAATAATCGGAAGTATATCCATTCATAAAAATACTGTGTAATTTTTAAATTTTTATTTGTTTAAACAAATAATTATTATTATTTTTAATTATTAACTTTTTAAATATTGTAACTAGAGAGGTGTATTTTTCTTTAAATTTGAAATTTACCGGACCTAACATAAATACCAATGCAAATATAAAAGAATTATTATTGTTTAAACAAGATTTTAAAAAATTATTATTGTTAATTAATAACTATTTACACTATAGTATACTTAAAAGATGCAGTTTTTTCTAAACATGCAAATTTATCAAATTTTTTTGATATGCAGATTAACATTAAAAATAAAATTATATTTTAAACAAAAATAAGAGTAATAATTTATTTAAAAATTAATTAACTTTTAATTGTCCTTTTAATTTTAATCTGGGTAGCTCAATGCCAAAAAAATCAAAGTTGTTTCCTATTCTTTGATTGAGAAATTGACACAGAACACATGCAAATAAAGATTGTGAAAACGGCTTTATAATTATTTGTTTATCATGGTTATAAATATTAAATGAAAATCAAATTACCTATATTAAAAGCTTTTGAAATTTAAATTTTTTTGAGACATTAAAAACAATAACACTTTATTGAGTTTACAAAATTAAGTGAAATAAACTTTTAGAAAGGAAAGTAACACAATTAATATTAAATATAATTGTTGTTAACAATTTTTTACCACAGTTATTATTTAAAAAAATTTTTTTTATTATTTATGTTAGGTCTGGAAAATTGCAAAATTAGACAAAAATACACCTCTCTAGGTACAATATGTAAAAAGTTAGTAATTTAAAATAACAATAGTTTGTTTAAACAAATAAAAATTTAAAAATTGCACAGTATTCTTATGAAATTATAGCCTGACATTCTCCAAAAAGAAAAATCGAATTCGGTTAAAATTTACGACTTAGAGGTGACATTGAATGTTAGTTTATATGTAGAGTATAGCCAGAAAATGCGCTTTTTACGGTTGCGCGCAAGGTCAAAAAATTTAATATCTCCTAAAGTTTCAGACCATCCATCAATTTTTTTTGGAAAATACTCGTGAAATAAGTGGGAATCGAATCATTATTATTTTTAAAAAATGGCAATTTTCAAAAAATTGTTTATTTAAAAATTATTTTTATAATAATTTGGTTTAAAAAAATTTTTTTTCTAAAATATTTTCTTAAATTGTCTGTAAACAATAAGCATTCCCTGAAAATTTAATTAAATTTAATTCATTGTTCTTAGAGATATACCATTTTAAAAATTTCAAAAAATATTTTAAAAACCTCGTAAATCTAAAATTTTTCAAAATTTTTCAAAATCGAATTGAGGCTCTTACTAGCATGTATTTCACTTCAAAATTATGAAGTTTCAACAAAATCGAAGAACTAGGGTACAACTTTGATTTTTTAGGCATGGAGCTACCCATAAGAAAACTAGTATAATAATAATTATAAATAAAATTACAAATGTATATTATAAGCAACAAACATATTTTTTTAATATCTTTTTAAACAAACATATTTCATTTTAAATCGTGTAAAAATATTTTATTCTTTAACAGGGTTTTTCTTATTCTTTTAAGACTTGTTTTATTTCTGTACTTAATGAATACTGAACCCATGAATTAAGGAACATTAACTGATTTATTGATTTGTCACATAATTTATTCCGATGCTTGCGAATGGTCAGTAAAACTCTTGAGGAAAGTCGTTCGGATGGTACAGATGTAGTGCACAACAAGTCTCTAGCCATTTTTGCCAGATATGGATACTTTTTTTATGTGCTTTCTACCAATCTAATACACTTATATGTTTTTCAGCTCGTTTTTGAGACAAGTATGAATTTATTTCTTGCCGATAGAATTGCCAAGAGGGTTCGAAATTTCCAGTAACAACCGATTCTGACTCAGAATCTAAACCATATAAAGCGTTTACATCAAAATCATCCTTTGATTTCTGAGTACTTTTAGGTTGTCTTTTTTTCGTTATCATTGATCTATGATTAAAAGTAAATTATACAATTGTAATTAATTACAATAAATTAATTAATTTATTATTATTATTATATTTTTTTTGCTTAGGGATTTTTGGGAAATCTGCCTACAGATACCTTGGATTCCGCACTCCAAGGTTATGTGGGGTTGGTATGATAATAAAAGAAAATATTATATATATATATAAAATAGTTAATTTAATTAACAAATGTTAAAATAGTTTAAAATGTCAATAAATAAAATAATAAACGGGTCTAAAACAGAAACATATAAAATTTCTTATTTTTAAAAATAGTTTTTGGGTAATAGTGAAAGTTATTCTAAAAATAGCGATTTTTCATAATAAAATTTAATTTATTTTGAAGGAAATTTTATAATTTTTTTATTTATTGAATATTAAAATATTTGTCTTTTTTAGGTAGAATTTCTTCCTCCGAATGTGACTGCGATACTGCAACCCATGGATCAAGAGGTTATAGAAAAAATGAAAAAATTGTATCGGAAAAGCCTTTTAAGAGAGCTGCTTTTAGAATCTACATAAGAAGATGTTGTGGAATTTTTGAAAAGAAAGAATTTGAAAACTTGTTGTATTCAAATAGCAAATGCTTGGCGACAAGTGACGGAAACAAACATTCGGAGATCTTAATAGTACCTGACGATGATAACAATCTTGATGATGATATAATAGTTACTTCAAATGAACTTTTACCTCTTTTACAACGAGTTCCAGGATTTAAACAATGTTCGTTAAATAATCTTAATAATTGGATAAATGTTGACAAAAATGATCCTGGTTGGCACATATTGGATATCCAACAAATATATCATGGGTAAAATTTAATCATTTACAATTCGGCATATAATTTCTTAGACAAAGATTTAAATTAAATTAATTTTTTTCATGCATTCAATTAAATGATTCTGTATTTGAAAATGATGGAGAAGGAGAAGTTGGAGAAAAGGAAGATGAAGAAGATAAAGAAAAAGAAGACTATGATAGGAAGGAAGACAACGTTATGACTGAGGCTAACAAAGCTTCTAAGAGTTTTTAAAATTTTAAAACTTGGTATGAAAATCGTTTCGAATGCACATAACATGCATTGACAATGCAATCCATGGATGAATGTATGGAAGAAATTGTTTTAGATATTAATCTGCGATTCATGAGATGATATGGTGTAAATTTTTCAAGCTAATGTAATAAAATAAATGTTTGCATTTTAAAAATTATTTTTTTGTAAATAAGATTGTTTTAAATTTTTTGAATTTATTAGGTCCAAGTTTAACAACCTGCATTTTCTAAGAAAAAATTACACCAAAAAAAAATTTAATTTTTATAAATTTGATGTTTAAATATTTTTGTTATTCCCCTAAAAATGGAGGGACGTACAATTTTAACCGGTACTGTAAATATACTACCCTGAAATTACCATTTCCTTTCTATATTCCCGGAAAACCTGAGACACTTCAGTGAAGAACAGGGAGAGCGTTTTCACTAAGATATTAAAGTTATTGAAACTCTTTACTAGGGACGTTTGGAGGCTAATATGTTTGCAAATTTTTGCTGGATGTTAAAAAAAGAAACGCTTGGACAAGGTACCAAACGAAAAAGAAATCCTATACGTAGATCATTCGAAGAAAAAAGAACTCGATACAGCTTAAAAAAGGAGAACAACTAAAATAATATATATGTTTCTCAATAGCAATACCAATCAGCCTTTTTAAGAACTACATGATGTACAAAATCCGATCGTGCAATCTCCTCGCGGTGTACATCGGGTGGCGCTAATGCCGACGGTACGTCTATATTGTTACATGCGTTTAATAGCACAAATTGTAGGTTTTGGGGTTATGTCAAAAGCATTTTCTGATAAAATTAAACTGATCTCGGTTTCTTAATCAGCCACCCCAAAAACCCCCAAGTTACGAGTTTAAAGCGAATCCGATAAAATTTTAAAAAACGTGACCGCCATATTGGATCCGTCATTTTGAATTTTTGAAATCTGACTTCAAATTCGTAATCAGCGACCCCAAAAAACCCCCGAGTAATGAGTTTTAAGCGAATCCGATGAATTTTTAAAAAACGTGTCCGCCATTTTGGTTTTTTAAGGTTATGTCAAAATCCTGATGTGATGGGGTTAAATCTACCTCGGATTCGGATTCAGCGACAAAAAAAACATGAAGTCTACATAGTGTGACCCCCAGATCAGAACTTTTTTTGTCTGGCTGTGATAATCTATTTGTAGTGAGTGTGCAAAAATAAATACATTTTGACAGAATACAAAATATGAAAATATGTGACACGTCTTTAATTATTTTTTAAAATGATGTTCTTAAATTCTGTATAAAGTAATTAATGAAGTTTAAAATATAAGACTTAAGAGATTATAAATATTTTTCTTTTAAATATAATAAAGAAGAATGTATATCCTTAAAATGAAACGTGTAAATATGCAAATTAGGTAAAGAGAAACATTCTTATTGACATTGCCTTTAGAGAAAGAAAGAAAGGTAGCCGTTACCAGAGAGACCGTTACCGGCGCCGTTACCCAGACGTTATCGAGACCGTTATCTATGGAGTTTCTATTACTATATATATTATATATATGTCGTAGCCGAATAGAAGAATCCGCCGTTTAGCTAAACGCCTAGGCGGTTAGCTAACCGGCGCCCAATAGACAAATGAACATAATAATTGCTCATATTCTTCTATTGGTCTGAATGAATCCATCAGTTAGCCAACTAACTAGGCAGTTAGCTACCCGCCTAAGACGTTTTAGACCAATAGACGAAATACAAACTCACGAAATATTATCAAAAAATAAAATAATTTAATTAATATTTAATTTATTAAATTAATAAATTAAATTTAATAAATTAATGAATATTCAATTATTAGATTAATAAATTTTAATAAATTAATTAATATTGTAAATTATTTCCTTTATATTTAATTTAAATTTTGTTCATTGGAATAGAACAATTATTTTGTGCATTGCAAACTCACGAAAATTTTGATTTTCAGTCTTTTATTTTATGTTATTTTTTTTCTCTCTCCAAAACTATTTGTTCTCTCTGTCTATGCGTCGATATTTTTTACTTTAATCATTTGTCTAATTCGAATATTAGATTGGATAATGAGTACAAAAAATGCATTTGCTTTAAATCCGGTCTAAATTGTAATTCTCGATGTTATCAAAGTCTACCTTGCTTCAATAAATAAACTATGTAAAAATTTAAAAAAATTTGTTAAAACCTAATTTATTTTTTCATGGACTTGAATAATTAAATTTATTACTCTAATAATTGAATAGGCATTAATTTATTAAATTAAATTTATTAATTTAATAAATTAAATATTAATTAAATTATTTTATTTTTTAATAATATTTCGTGAGTTTGTATTTCGTCTATTGGTCTAAAACGTCTTAGGCGGGTTGATAGCTGCCTAGTTAGTTGGCTAACTGACGGATTCATTCAGGCCAATAGAAGAATATGAGCAATTATTATGTTCATTTGTCTATTGGGCACCGGTTAGCTAACCGCCTAGGCGTTTAGCTAAACGGCGGATTCTTCTATTCGGCTACGACATATATATATATATATATATATATATATATATATATACATCAATCTATGAGTGCGAAGAAGACACTCTTATGCGTCTTTAAAGGGACGATCGCTCGCACTCACACTTAGCGCTTACCCCCAAATAAGGACGAAATTTTCAGTTTATCGAAAGTGATATTATTGTAGAATATTTTCTAAGTGTATGTGACACGTTTCTTATACGTTACGTATAACATTGAATTAAATTTTTTTATTTATCATTGTTAGTAAATTCACTCACTATACGTGAGTGAATATAAAATGTAATAAGTAAATTAGTGAATTGTGATTTAGTGAATAGTAAGTGTTAGTAAAAAACTTGTGAATATAAGTATAGTGATAATTAATTAAGTTAAAAATTTTGTGAAATTTGAAATTTGGGATAAGAGATAAAATTTGAAATTGGTTATTTTGTATAACAGGAATATTGGATAAAAGAAAAAATTAGAAATTGGTTATATTGCATAAAAGAAAAATTTGGAATTTGGTTATATTTAAGTAAATTAGTTAAATGTGATTTAGTGAATAGTAAGTGTTAGTGAAAAATTTGTGAATATAAATATAGTGTTTATTAATTAAGTTAAAATTTTTGTGTAATTTGAAATTTGGGATAAGAGATAAAATTTGAAATTGGTTATATTTGGAATTTGGTTATTATTGGATAAAAGGATAATTTGGAAATTGGTTATATTAGATAAAATTGGATTTATTGGATAAAAGGATAATTTGAAAATTAGTTATATTAGATAAAAAGCAAATTTGGAAAGTGATTATATTGGATAAAAAGTATACTTGGAAATTGGTTACATTGGATAAAAAGAAAATTTATAAATTGGTTAAATTGGATTAACAACATTTGGAAATTGGTTAAAAGGCAAATTTGGAAATTGGTTATGTTGGGTAAATAAAGCTGGAAATTGGTTAAATTGGATAAGATACAAAATTAGAAATTTGTTAAATTGGATGAAAGGCAAAATTGGAAATTGATTATATTGGATAACGAAATATATGTAAATATTTTTCTAAAATAAAAAGAACAATGTCTAACAAAGGAGAAACTGTTAATTAGACTACTCATGATTTAAGTATAGTTGGCACTGAAGGAGCAATGCTAAATAATGATCATATGTATGAATTTCAAAAGCTATTGGGAAGACAATCAAATTTGTTTTATAATATGCAAAATACTTTGTGTTTACAAACACTTGATTTGATAGTTCCAGTCGAGAATAATAAGCAGCACATTCAAATACTTTTTAGTGGATCTTATAAATTTGGTTATTGGATCTGTACTTATTATGATGGAAGATGTCTTTCCATTTTTGATAGTCTTAATAAAAAATGTTTAAATCATGATCAAAGAAATTATTTAATTAGATTATATCCTTTTGAATCACCAGTAGTTTTCACCACTGTTAATCAGCATCCAGAATACAGTCTTTCTTGTGGAGTATATGCAATTGCATTCGCAACATCGTTATTTTTTAATATTATGCCCCACTCTGTTCATTACTATTATTGTAATATGAGAAATCATTTAATGTTAATGTTTAAAAGCAATAGTTTAAGTGAATTTCCCTCTGAACAACTTTCTAATAGTAGATCTTGCATAGTTGTGAATGACTGGAATTGCCTTTTAAATGAAAAAGATATTCAACTTAAGTATGGAGAATCAAACTTTTCTAAAAACTCTATGAAGAAAGAAATTTCTTTCCCGAGAATAATAAATAAAATAAATAAAGGGAGTATTGCATCAACAACAGTTAAACAAAGTAGGGCTGAAATTCAAAAAAATTATCGTGATAGGCAAAAATTAAAACATAAAATTGAAAATGCAAATTATTTAGAGGAAGCACACACTTCCATTTCTTTAACGAGAGTATTAAATAAAATAGATGAAAAAAATAATGCGTCAACGACACTCAAACAAAATAGGGCTGAAATTCAAAAAAATTATCGTGATTGGCAAAAACTGAAATGTAAAATTGATAATGTGAATTATTCACGTGAAGTGCACACTTCAACTAAGAAAAAACTTCAAGGTGAATCTAAAATAGAATATGCTCAAAACCTTAAATTGAAAAATATAAACAGTGATAGAAGTACTTTGTCAAAAACAAAAAATACTCTATGTCAAAGAAATTATTGTGAAACAGTATTAAATCATCAAAATCAAAATGAGATAAAACTGGTAAATAATAGCATAAATTCAAATTTGAATATTTCTGTTAAAAAGAAAATATTAAATATAGATTTAGATGATAATAAAACATTTAAGTCAAATAATGTTGAAAATTATCTAGGTCCAATGAATTATTATTGCACACATTGTCAAGCTAAACATTTTAAAGATGAACAAGTTGCTGGTAGAAAAGTTAGTTTTAATGACTGTTGTAGTCATGGAGGTGTTGTTTTAACTTCCATACAATATCCAGATGAATTAAAGCTTTTGCTAGAAGGGCTTCATGAAAAATCTGGTCATTTTAAAAAGAATATAAGGCTGTACAATAATTCTTTTTCTTTTGCATCTTTAAATGCTAATGTAATTAATTTTAATGGAAGAAGAAGAGGACCATTCTGTTACAAAATTCAAGGTCAAATTTATTATCAAATTAATAGTGCTTTATATCCGGATAAAGGTGAAGATCCATGTTTTGATCAATTATTTATTAATGACCCTGAGGAATCAATCAGATACAGATTGAAAAGTAACGACAATTAGGATAAAGACATTTTAAAATCTATAGAAAATATTATGAGAAATCCTAATGCATACACAAAATCTTACATGATGATATCAGAGGTAATTAGAATAGAAACTGAATTAGCAAGACAAAAAAATGAAGAAATTCCTGAATTACAATTATTGTTCACTTTGAAAAAAGGTTTTGATAAAAATAGATATAATTTTCAAAGTTTTAATGAAGTTGCTGCAATTTTTAATACAAACTCTGAGGGAGAAATACCAGAATCTTATGTAACGGTTTATAATAAATCTACAAAGGAATTAATATTGGTTAGCAATTTAGATCCCAATGTTGAACCATGGATTTATCCTATATTTTATCCACTTGGAAATAAGGGTTATAATATTAATATGATTCGTAGTGATAGTGATTATAGAAGTAGAAATCATACTATTTCTAGATCTGCCTATAAGAGATGAGGAATTTAATCCATTTTTATATGGGGGTAGATTGTTTCAACAATGGGTGGTTGACAATTATGCAAAAATAGAAAAATATAGATTAAGATTTTGTGCAAATAATCAAGTTCAATTAAGAAGTGAAACATATAAAGGATTGATCGATTATTTAAACAATCATGAGTTGGAAAATTATGTATACGTGGGAAAAACGCTTATAATGCCTTCCACTTTTATTGGATCACCTCGCAATATGATGCAACAATATCAGGATTCGATGGCTATTGTTGCTCGTCATGGTAGACCAGATTTATTTATTACAATGACGTGTAATCCAAATTGGAAAGAGATACAGAAAAATTTATTACCCCATCAAACTGTTGCTGATAGACCTGATATTGTAACTAGAGTATTCGCATTAAAAGTAAGACATTTACTTAAACATATTGTTGATAATAAATTATTTGGAGAGGTCAAATCTTATGTTTATGTTATTGAATTTCAAAAGCGAGGATTGCCACACATTCATTTGTTAGTTATATTGAAAGAAAATTCTAAAATATTAACAGTTGAAAGTGTTGATCGTTATATTTCTGCAGAGATTCCCGATGAAAATAATAATCCTATTTTACATAAAATAATAATTCAAAATAATATTCATGGTCCTTGTGGAGATTGGTGTTTAAATGATGGAAAATGTTCAAAAAAATTTCCAAAAAGTTACCAAGAAGAAACTACAATTGAAGAAAATTGTTATGTTCATTGTCGTCGAAGAAATAATAATAAAGTGTATAAACGACCAAATGGATTTATTTTTGATCATTCTAATGTTGTTCCGTATTGTCCTAAACTTTCAAAAATATTTAATTGCCATATTAATGTAGAAATAGTTTCGAGTATCAAGTTTGTTAAATATTTATATAAATATATTCTCAAAGGGCATGACGCTGCATCTATTATTATCACAAATGCGAATGGTGATGTAACTATTAATCATAATGAAATAAATCATTATGAAGAAAATAGATATGTTGGTTCAGTTGAGGCAGTTTGGAGAATTCTAAGTAAACCTTTAGGAAAAAAGAGTCATAGCGTTAATCGCTTGCCCATACATTTGCCAAATGAACAGAATGTTTTTATTCGAGAAGAAAAAGATAGTAACGGTATTTCTTTCGATTTAAATAAAAATACAAAACTTCTGGATTACTTTAAACTTAACCAACGGGATAGTAATGCTCAAAAGTATTATTATTCAGAAATACCAGAGCATTATACATGGGTAACAAAATCTCTTGAATGGAAACAAAGAATTCGTTAAGAAAAAGTTTTGGGAAGAATGTATTCAGTTAATCCAAATCAATTAGAGTTATTTAATCTTAGACTATTATTGCTTACAGTAAAAGGAGCAACTTCTTTTGAAAGTTTGAGAACAGTTAATGGAGTTGTTCATGAATCTTTTACATCTGCTTGTTTGGCATTAGGACTTGTAGAAGATGATAGTGAGTGGATTAGAACAATGGAAGAAGCTGCATTATGGATGATGCCTCATTCACTTCGCCAATTATTTATAAGAATTTTAATTCATTGTCATCCTGTACAACCGGATAAACTTTGGGAACAATTTAAGGGTCAAATGTCAGAAGATTATTCAAAAACTAACGACATTGATGCTGAACAAAGGGCTTATAGAAATATTAAAACAATGTTATTTAACGAAGGATATAATTTAACTGACTTTCAGGGATTGTTAGATATACAAGATAAAATTCTTAATCAACAAGTTAATGATATAAGTATTGCAGAACTTGTAGTTGATTATGTACTTGATGCCCTAAAGGATTCTTCTTTTGATAGTTCTAAGTGTTTATATGTTGATGGTTGTGGAGGATCTGGAAAAACAGTTTTATACATTACGCTATGGCATTTGTTAAGAAGTAAAGGAATAAATGTTTGCAACATGGCATTTACAGGTATAGCTGCGACTCTGCTTCCTAATGGAAAAACTGTTCATAAAGTTTTAGGTTTACCCGTTCCATTATACAGTGATTCATCTTCAAACATTAAAGTTCAATCTAAAGAAGGCCTTTTTTAAAAATATGGATGTCTTTATTTGGGATGAAGCACCAATGGCTCCAAAATATGCTTTAGAAATTATGGATTATCTATTAAGAAATATAATTAATTCCAATTAACCTTTTGGTGGTAAAATTGTAATTCTAGGCGGAGATTTTCGACAAACTTTACCAATTAAAGAACGGGGTACTAGATCAGAAATAGTTAATTTGTTACGTTTGTAGTAACCTTTTTTTTAAACTCTAATATTTGGTTGATATGAATACTTAAAAGTGTATGCATAAACTGTATTAATGAGCATACACTTGTCAGCATCAGGAGTGTTAAGCATTACTCATTAGAACGTGCAGTAAAAATAATCATAAATTGACACTCTGAATGATAGTTCATAGCGCCGGTAAAGAATAAGAGAAATGTGAAAGAATGCTTGATAACTCCTGTTGACCTCAGAGTATTACTCATCTTATGTACATGTTCTCTAATTCACCTTATCATAATTACACGAGATTTTAAGACGAAACGAAACCAAAAATGTAATTGTTTAAACAATTAGATATTCATACGACAAGTGTGATAACTAACTACATTATTATCACTATATGGTTGTATGTGTGGACATTAATTATAAATAGATTCTTCGCCAGCAAAAATTATATTCATGGTAAAACATATGTATGAGTTATTGTGATATTATAAATTTATATTATTAATTTTATATTATTATCGTGACTATGCATGGGTATACGTATGAATTGTTAGTAACAAAAATCAACTTATATAATACTTTAATAATTCTTCGAATTTGTATTATATAAGAACGACTCTAAAGAGGGATATCCAACGCATAGTGACCCCACTCATACCAAAGTTCAATAACCTAGGGTCTGTTCGGTTAAATTTGATTGGTTAATTAAAATAAGTCGGCTCCAGATTGGTCTGGAAGACGACATACATTTTTCTAAACATCCGTATTGGCTACTCATTACTTTGCGCCCTTTTTCCGCAAGTGGGGACTATTACATAAAAACCGGAAAGCCCTCTTTCGAATCGTCATTTTCTTCCGTTCTCTTACCGAAGTAACCAGAGACATTGTCCCATCAGGCAGATGCCCTTTTGAATTATTTTGTAATCGTATAAAAGACATAGTCTGTTAAATTATTCGTGCCGTCGAATTCTGCATTTAACACAAGTTCTTACAAATCGAGATACTCAAAATAATCAGGGTCTTGATGAAATGCTTTGAGTTTCAATACGGTTTTCGATTGTTACGGATCGTTCTAATCCCGTTTTTACTCATTTTAAAAGTTTGCCTTTCAAATAAAATATTTGAAAGTAGTATTAAGTATTTGTGCATTATCCAAACTGATACAACAACTGTAAGTAGTTGGTAAGAATATCTGTTTTATACCTACCTTTATAACCATAACTCTCTTTAAAATAAAAGATTCTTATACTCTAAATCTATATTTTCTTCTATCCTTCTAAATTGAGAATAACGTCATAACAGCTCCCATAGAGCTGAAGCAATAACGAACTCACAAATAAATAATTTTCGCAAGACTTACCATCTTGCGAGAAAACTGCTAACAACTTCCGAAGGTACATCGCTCGATCTTCAAACCACGATTATAATTGAAATATTATTTTTAATATAAACGTAACAAATTTATCAATAAAAAATAGTAAACTATGGAAACATTTCAAAAAATACACATTAACAGATAATATGAGAGCCTTACCACAAGAAACGGAATTTGTAGATTTTTTACTTAAAGTAGGCAATGGTGAATTAAATGATGCAGATGATAATGTTATATTACCAGAACATATTATTCAAAAAGGGAATGTAGATATTGCAGAAGAAATGTATTGTCAGTTCATACAACAGAATAAATTTCAGGAGTTGTCAGAGTGTGCAATTTTAGCACCTAGAAACGTTGACGTTGATGATATTAATAAGAGAGTGGGATACTGTCTCTTAGACAGTTAAGGTGAAAAAATATATAAAAGTATTGATTCTACTGAAAATTGTGATAATGGAAAATTTTTTGAAACTTTATTACCAGAATATTTAAATACTCTCTCTCCACCTTCTTTACCACCAAATGAATTACATTTAAGAATTAATTCCGTTGTAATGCTTATTAGAAATCTTAGTATTAATGAAGGATTATGTAACGGAACAAGGTTAATTGTTTTAGATTTATCACATAAAGTTATTAAATGTCAAATATTAACGGGAGATAAGAGTGGAAATATTGTCTTTTTACATAGAGTAACTTTATATTGTGAAAATTTATATCCGTTTACTTTTAAAAGAAGACAATTTCCTATAAAATTAGCTTTTGCAATGACTATTAACAAGTCTCAAGGACAAACATTTAACAGAATATATATAGATTTAAGAAGAGATGTATTTAATCACGGTCAGATGTATGTTGCATTATCGAGGGTACGTTCATTTGAATCCGTAAAAATATATTTAGGAGATACTAGAAGTAATATGTATATAAAAAATTATGTTTACAGTGAAATTTTTGAATAATTAAAGAGCCGGATATAACACCTGCCGCTACGCACCGCCGTAAAGGACCATACCAGTCAGTGAGCAGTGAGCGCTTCTGGGCTTCTCACTGCTACCTGGCTGGTATTATTTCGTGTAATAGCGCGTAGCGGCAGTTGATGCATCCGGCCCTTCAATTTTAATTAAGTTTAATTTTCAATGTGAAATATTTACAGTACCGGTCAAAATGTAAGTTCATCTATTTTTAAAGGAAAGAAAAAAATTTTGTAACATAAAATTTATGAAAACTAAACTTTTTTCGGTATACATATGTAATATAAAAAAATATGTTTTAATTTTAAAAATTATTTTTCTTTTAATAAGATTCAACAACCAAATGGATTATATACAAATGTTTAAAAAAGCTGAGAATAATATTTATTAGCATAAATTTATTATCATGCAAATAGAATATGTGAATTTTTGGACTGCTAATCGAAATCATGAAGGGTTATTAGTGAAGAAAATGACCACCATCATTATTTATTAATTTGTATAACTGTTTAAACTATCGCTGAATGTAACTAAATACCATTCTTATTATAGTCTTCTCTTTTTAATTAATTCTATTATCTGTTTTCTATCTCCTTAAAGTAATAAAAATCTTCTAAAATATTAAGATTTCCCCTTTTCCCAGTTTTTCTTAAGGGGGGGGGTAAGGTTTTAAAATTTTTTATTGCATTTTCTTAGAATTTTTTTAATGATTGTATAATATCTCCAGAATATTGTGTAAAAATTTCAAGTTAATTATAGCAAAATTAACGGAGTTATGAGTATTTTAGTCGTGTAAGTACAGGCTTCAGGATTAATGTTTTTTATTAAGAGATCTACCCACTTTAAACGCCCTAAAAAAGGTTATTTTTGTACATTTTTTCAGGTTTAAATAATAAATATTGGCGTGTGAAGTTTTACACGATTTTTGCTTTTTGCAAAACTGACAAAATGGTGGTCATTTTTCGAAAAACATGTATAAAAATTTGTTTTTTTATCCCAAATGCACAAAAATGGCGCTTTTAGATAGCTGACGACATGGAGTAAAGTCACTCATTTGTTCGACCATATGAAAATGGCGTCCATTTTCTCCCATCTGCAAACATAATCGCTGTTCCTATGCGTTATTTTTGCCTAAGGGAGAAAACGGCCGTCATTTTTATATAAGTCGAACAAGTGAATGACTTTTACTCCCTGTTGTCTGCTATCTGAAATCGCCACTTTTGTGTATTAGGAATAAAAAATATCGTAAGTAACACGGGAATAATGGCAGCCAATTTGTTTACGATGATTTTATTTATTAAAGTACTAAGTTTTAAAGTTTAAACAAGAAGGTGAGAGTGTCAAAAATTACTTAAAACGGAATAAATGTAATATCTAACTTTGCTTCCATATCTCAGAACCAGAAAAAGCTACAATGAATTTTTATTAGAAATTGTTTGAATATTATTGGTACTAATAAAAATACCCTTACTAATATTTCAGGTCCAACTTTCAACCCCAAATTATCCCTGTTTCGATTTAATTAACAAAAATACTAATAAAAGTAATAAATGTTTAACTTTTTTCAAATTATTCGTTGAATAATTATAATATCATTTTGTAGACTACCAGTTTTAATTTTTCACCTCAACCCTTATCTCAAAACTAACCCCTTAGATAAACATACTAATCATACAGCTTTATGATATTTGGAATTTTATAAAATAACAAATCTAAAGTCAGTTTTTAGTTTTTTTTTGTTAAAAGGTAAAATGGACGGATTTCTTTTGCATGAACTTGTTACTTTACTTCCCTAGAAAAATTTTATGAGGTACAAAAAAATATTGATGCACCTGAATCGCCTAAAACTGAATGTTTACATTTACCTCGAGATTTTGAAATTTGTCTAAAATTCGGGGTAAAGGTAAACTCCACTGTAGTTAAGCGAGGTTTAAGAAACAAGTTATTTCAAGTATACTACTGTTTTAAGGGATGGACAAATTGAAAAAAAATTCATCGTACAACTGAGAAAATTTTGGGGACGCTGCGGGAATTCATGGGAGTCGCTGGCGCTCTCTGTCCACGATTCCCAGCCGCTCCGGCAAAAGGCAGCATCTACTCCTCAAGGGGCTGATTCTGACTTTTGAAAGGTAAGGATCAGTTCAATGTGCACGGAGTACAGTCCATAAGAACAGATTCTTACCTTTTCCGGGGCGGCTGGGAATCGTAGGTAAAGTTGCGCTCCAGCTCTTCATTTAACGCAGCAATGCCACCTACCGGAGCAGCATTGTCCCCAAAATTTTCTGAGTGTAGATGTATAAGTAAATCAACCAGTTAATTGATAACACAGCCACACAAAAAAATAAAAGTTCTGACCTGGGGGTCTCACTATGTAGACTTTATGTTTTTTGGGTTGCTGAATCCGAATCCGAAAAATTCATCGGATTCGTTTGAAATTCGTTATTCGGGGGTTTTTGGGGGCGCAATATGGCGAACACGTTTTTGTATATAGGGCAAAATTTCTCAAGTGTACCAATGTCAAAATTGCAAGTTGTTAGATCGGGCTAATATTTTCCCAGTATTTAGTACTATGCATGAGTACTTCAACCACCAAGTATTATGAAATTTTATAAAAAATTGTAGAGGGGGAGGGGGTTGAAAATTTTGGATAAGTATCAACAGTGATTTTTCTAAAAAATCGTAGCTTCTATATAATGAAGTAAAAAAAATTTTGACCCATATGTTTTTTGTAGGGTTTTTCCTGCTCTTTCAAATGGTGCAAAAAATTTTTTTTTAAATTCAAAATTTAACCCTTTTTTTTAAAATTAAAATTTTTTTTGGTTTTTTTTCAAAAAGGACCCTTTTTTTTCCTTTTTTTTTGTACGAAAAGAAAGCTTAAGATGCGTACTTTCAATAACTAAAACGGAAAAAATGACGTTTTTTTTTGTTTACGAATTATTAATTAATTAATTAATAAAAATTAATAAAAATTGAAATATTTTACAACAAAATAAATTTAACGCAATTCTGAAGTTACTACTGTAAAGCACTACAAAATCCGCATCCAACGAGTCCAATATGAAAGATTTTGGATAAATTGACGTTTTATAAATAAATATTTATAACAATTAATTAACAAATGAATATAATTTATAAAAATAAAGATAAAGTGTTAGTTTTTTTTTTTAAACAAATGTTTATACAATTCTATTTTGAAAAAAATGTATTCCAGTTATTTGCAACAATTGACAGTTTAAAAAAAAATTAAAAACCTCTTTATGCGTGTCGTGTTCCATAACTCTATAACCCGGCTTAATATTTTTTAACATTTTCTACAAAACAATTTTTTATTTAATTTTATATTTGAGCATACTGTATAATATTTTCAGAACTGCTCTCTGCATTTTTTTCATTAAATCATGAAAATTATTATAAAAATCCAATATAATAATTAATGATTAAGTAATTATTTGTAATTTATTTATTAGGATTTACGTAAAATTAAATTATTGTTAATATTAAAATAATAAAAAGTTGGTAAGATAAAAAAGAAATCATCTCTTATTACATCAGAAATGTAAAAATTAAATAAAAAATTGTTTTGTAGAAAATGTTAAAAAATATTAAGCCGGGTTATAGAGTTATGGAACACGACACGCATAAAGAGGTTTTTAATTTTTTTTTAAACTGTCAATTGTTGCAAATAACTGGAATACATTTTTTTCAAAATAGAATTGTATAAACATTTGTTTAAAAAAAAACTAACACTTTATCTTTATTTTTATAAATTATATTCATTTGTTAATTAATTTTTATAAATATTTATTTATAAAACGTCAATTTATCCAAAATCTTTCATATTGGACTCGTTGGATGCGGATTTTGTAGTGCTTTACAGTAGTAACTTCAGAATTGCGTTAAATTTATTTTGTTGTAAAATATTTCAATTTTTATTAATTTTTATTAATTAATTAATTAATAATTCGAAAACAAAAAAAAAGTCATTTTTTCCGTTTTAGTTATTGAAAGTACGCATCTTAAGCTTTCTTTTCGTACAAAAAAAAGGAAAAAAAAGGGTCCTTTTTGAAAAAAAAACCAAAAAAATTTTAAATTTTCAAAAAAAGGGTTAATTTTTGAATTTAAAAAAAAAATTTTTGCACCATTTGAAAGAGCAGGAAAAACCCTACAAAAACATATGGGTCAAAATTTTTTTTACTTCATTATATAGAAGCTACGATTTTTTTGAAAAATCACTGTTGATACTTATCCAAAATTTTCAACCCCCTCCCCCCTCTACAATTTTTTATAAAATTTCATAATACTTGGTGGTTGAAGTACTCATGCATAGTACTAAATACTGGGAAAATATTAGCCCGATCTAACAACTTGTAATTTTTACATTGGTACACTTGAGAAATTTTGCCCCATATTTGAATTTTGAAATCAGACTTG
Source organism: Leptopilina drosophilae (assembly GCA_032873175.1). Classification (NCBI taxonomy): domain Eukaryota; kingdom Metazoa; phylum Arthropoda; class Insecta; order Hymenoptera; family Figitidae; genus Leptopilina; species Leptopilina drosophilae. The sequence goes on along the minus strand of CM065482.1, from coordinate 28,621,331 downwards.
AAATTCGTATTCAGCGACTCCAAAAACTCCCGAGTAACGAGTTTTAAGCGAATCCGATAAATTTTTCAAAAACGTGTTCGCCATATTGGATCCGCAATTTTGAATTTTTGAAATCTGACTTCAAATTCGTAATCAACGACACCGAAACCACCAAGTAACGAGTTTTAAACGAATCCGATAAATTTTTCAAAAACGTGTCCACCATATTGAATCCGCCATTTTAAATTTTTGAAACCTGACTAAATTCGTAATCAGCGACCCCAAACACCCCCGAGTAATGTTAGAAACTTTTTCAATGTTAAAATATTTTTATATTGAATAGCAGAAAGAAAGGGGGCGCGCGTAGCGCGCAAGTAAAAGTGACTAGTATGAATTATTGGAGCCAATTTAGTACAAGTGCCTCGAGGTCAGGGACAGTAGGGGACATTTAGTCTGCTTTTTGGTTCGTCATTTCATTTTAAAACACCTCAAAGTTCTTTTAAAGTGATAAAAAATTAGACTCTGTTAGATTTTAATAAAATAAATCAAAAAATATCCATTTGCTATCTAAAAACTTTTTTTCCACCAAGGGACATAGATTTTACATTTTAAATGAAATGAGCCATAAATGAAGTTAATTGAGTATAGTTTTCTTTATATTCTATTAAATTAATTCCTATTTAATATTTATAAATTATAACACTCATATTTATTTTTCATACTTTAGACACGCATACTTATTCCCGAAATCTTTTTTGACCAAATAGTTATTTGATATAAAACTACTTAACCCACATAGCACAAAAACTTCCAGGAAGTTTCCCGTGGCAACGTTCAGAAGTTACTCTTGGTAACTTCCTCAAAATTTATAGAAAAGACAATGATGTCCGCAGGTTACAAGCTTTTCATGAAAACTTCCTGTAAACTTCCTAGAAATTACCAGAAAGTTTCCAAAAATTATTAAAATTTTTTTTTAGTGAAATTACACAGGTCTACAAAATACGACTTTTTTTAGATATAGGAGTGGTTTCCCATGTAATTTTGAACGCTGAATACGATCCCGGTGTCAAAAATTTCGTATTACGTCAGGATTTTGACAAAAGTGGGGGTTAACACCCAAAAGACGTGTTTTTGACGGTTTTCAGTATTTTTTTCTCCTAAACTGTATATGGTAAACGGTTTTATGTCAAATTACTATTTTGTCAAATAAGATTTCAGGAATAGTCATTCGTTTTTTTTATAAACAAATAATTACCCTTACAGAATTATAAATATTTACAGGGAATATCGATATATACCGTTATTGCCTAAGTGTGAGAAAGCATTATCGTAAGCAAGATTCAAATAGTTACTTTATATTACCGGAAAATTGTATAGACTTATTTAAAGAAGATATAAGAAGGATATCTTAGATATTTTTTCCTTAATTTTTATAATTGTTAATTATTAAGTCATAATAAAATATTATGTTTCTATCTTTCGGAAACAAACTTTTAGGAAACCCGCTTTACACAGAAAAAATAGTGGTAATATTACGAAGAGTAATGGGAAAAATGACTTGGGTAAAGAGTAAAAATTACGAATGATAAAATTACAGAGGGTAAAACACTTACCTGAATATGTCACTAAAACAAATTAAAACTTTTTTTTTAATTATATCAGGAATGTTAAATATTTCATTATTTTCATCAGAACTAGCTTCAATTAATCATAACTCAATAATTTTTTTACCTAAAATAATAATCAATTATGTTTTCTAATTTCACTTGTTAAATTAATCACTTTTAAACTCTCCATTTTATGGTTATGACTTTGTAAACAAACAAGAGTTATAAAACAATATAATAAAATGTCACGCAAAGCAGTACATTTCAAATATAAATTTTTATTTTATTAAACAAATTTTTTATTTTCAATAAAAAATATATGATTGTAAATCATAATACATAATTATGGTAAATAAATTTTATGACTTTCAAAATCATAATTTATAAATAATTATAATGAAAAAGCAAACATTCATCTCCTTGTCTTGTTTGCTTGTTCAAGTGTTAAAGTAACTAATGTTAACTAATTTAATTAAAACCAAAAAACTGAAACATCTTCAATTTATAAAATTCATTTAAAATATTTTAATACTGTAATTTAAAAAAATATATGTTTCTAAATTGAAAACAAGAATTATTTTAAAGAAATGTGATTCATAATTACGCATTAACCAAAATTGTCTTCCTTATTAAAAAAAATTTTCAAGGAAATAATTTAATATCATATTATTACAGAAATATTTTTATTATAGTTTAAAACAAAATATTGTTTAGAAACAAATCCCAACAAAAACATCTATGATGCAAAAACTTCCGCCAAGTAAAAGATTTTGTAACTGTCCAAACAATTAGTGAAATAAAAGTTTACCAAGTAAAATTTATAATTAAAATTTTAATAAAGATATATTTTAAATATTTTCTCTCCTACACAACTCAAAGTACATATTGCAGTTGGAAAAAATAACCCGAGATTAGCTGCTGATATTGCACATTGAGGCTTAATTACATTTCCGAATTAAGTCAATGTTCTTCACTGCATTTTGAATTGTAACAAATAAAATTAACTTCATAATTCACATTAACAAAAAACGAAATCCAATTATTCATCATAATAAAAAATTTCTATATCAGCAATTTAAAAATCTTGGCGTCAATAATGCTTCTAACTTGTAATTAATGAAAGTATTGACGCCAAGATTTTTAAATTGATGATATAGAAATTTTTTATTATGATGAATAATTGGATTTCGTTTTTTGTTAATGTAAATTATGAAGTTAATTTTATTTGTTACAATCCAAAATGCAGTGAAGAACATTGACTTAATTCGGAAATGTAATTAAGCTTCAATGTGCAATATCAGCAGCTAATCTTGGGTTATTTTTTTCAACTGCAATATGTACTTTGAGTTGTGTAGGAGAGAAAATATTTAAAATATATCTTTATTAAAATTTTAATTATAAATTTTACTTGGTAAACTTTTATTTCACTAATTGTTTGGACAGTTACAAAATCTTTTACTCGGCGGAAGTTTTTGCATCATAGATGATTTTGTTGGGATTTTAAAACTTTTTACATCTTCTCAACTTTTTAATAAATGAAATAATTATTTGTAAAAATATTTTGGTCTTTGATCTAATAAGTTAAAACAAAATACGATTAAGTTTTATATAAGAATTTATTTAAGATATGATACTTTACAGTAGTTTTTAAAATAAATTTCAAGCCTATCAACCCATAATACTATTTCAAATTTCAGAATATTTTAAAAATGTTTTTAGCAGTTTAGTATCTGCGTTCATCTAAATGTCAAAAAATTCAATTTTTATGAGAAAAATGAAAATTTTTCAAAAAATACGGAGTGCATTAAAATTCCAAGGAATATACATCGAGATTTTAACTCAATGAATAATATTCTAGAAGATCTCACATAACCGTTTAGAAGTTTGGTCTCTGCGTTTGTCTAAATGTCAAAATATTCAATTTTTTTGAGAAAAATCAAAATTTTTCAAAAAATACACAGTGCATTAAAATTTCCAGAAATATATATCGAGATTTTAACCCAATGAATAATAGTCTAGAAGATTTCAGCAACCCATTTAGGAGTTAACGCTACACGTTTATCTAAATCTCAAAAATCGCTATTTTATCGGTTTTCCTAGCCTAAATTCAATAAAAATATATAAAATATTGAATAAACTTAACAGAATTCCTTCTTTTTTGATTATTTATCCGACAAAAAAAGAATGAGCCAAATCGGTTAAGATTTACTTGAGTTATTCAATTTTATCGAAAAACAGCCGATATTTCGAGAGTATTTATTCGCGGTTTTTTGCTTTTACATGGCGGCGATTCTCTACCGCGAATCTTGATATTTATTACACCGTTTTCTTTCCTTTGAATATAAACGAAATATTTTTAGAAATGTATAATTTGAAAATTTCCTATGAGCAAATTTATTCTTTTGTTAAAAAAATTATAATTTTTACAAAAACATGCGACTGGAACATAAATATTATATTTTTTCAATCTTTACTTAGAAAAAATTAGAATTCTTTAACAAGCTTATGATTAAAAATAAAATATTTAACAATCTTTTCTTTGCTTAAAAAAACATTAGAAATTGGTTTTAAAAAATCTTAATTTTTACAATTAATTATGACTGAAATACAAATATTCTGCTTGTTTTTCTTAATAAGAATTAAATTTAAAAAAACATTCTATTTATTTAATAAATTAATTACTTTTGTAGTTAAATAATTTTGAAAAGTTTTTAGATTAAAATTTTGTTGAAAAATTTGAATTTTCTATACTTACTTTTAACTGGTAATTTTGAAGAATTATTGTTTTGAAAAAGTTTAATTTAATTTTTTTTAAATAATTTTGAGTAGTATAGCTATGAGGATACTGGGACAGGTCGGTAATGCAGATTTCTACTTTGCCAGTGGTTGGTGGGGGTGTTCTACCTTACCGACCGAGTTAGTTCCTGCCGCCACCGCTAGATGGCGGCACTAGAGAATTCCCTTGACGGGAAATTTAAAAATTATTTTCAAAATTTAAAGTCTTTTGGAAAGTGTGTTCTACCTTACCGACCGAGTTAGTTCCTGCTGCCACCACTAGATGGCGCCACTAAATTTTTAATATTAGTGAAAAAATTATTGTTTAAAAAATATTAATTGTAAACATTTGTTTATTATATATATATATATAATATTCATTGTAAATATTTGTTTATTATATAAAAAATTATTGCTTAAAAAATAGTGCGTAGTGGGGGAATCGCTTGGTGGGGAGAGAGACCTACGAGGGTGACTAGCACGCAGTAGAGAGCTCATTCCAGATCGCGGAGAGGCATAGAGCGGTCCACGATGGAGAGCTGCCGGTGCTATTACTGCCTCGTGAGGATGGTGTCCGAGAATAATGTGAGTATAGTATAATATAATATATTTTTCAGTTACAGAATGAAGGGAATGAGGTGCCATTCCCCACAACACCACCAGGATCTCCACCAAGGGAGCCATCCTATGTGGAACTGGGGACGTCACCTCCGTCGCCAGAGCTGTCACCGCTGCACGCTATGTACCCTATGTGGCGACCATATACACCACCCTGGCCGTTGGTGGAGAGGACGTCGACACCACTGCCCAGGTCACCGACACCTCAACCCAAGATGGAACCGGAGTCTCCCCCACCCTTCATTCAGTTGGGGACTCCACCCAGGTCGCCTACACCGGTGGAATGGCTACCTACAACCCCGCCCAAAGTCCACCACGGTGTAGGTCACCGATACCCAGGGCGCAGTCTCCCGAGCCCAGGTTGAAGGAAAGAGAGCCGGCGGGACCTCCACCAAAAGCGCAGCCGCCACGCGCTCACGGTCGGCGTCGCTGCCATCGACGGCGGCGCGTAATTTTAAATTTAAATTTAACTTTTATTTTTAAAGATTAATAAATTTTTATTTTTTTTGTAAATTAGTATATTTATTTTGCGAATCTTATGTATACATTGCTACGTCTGTGTTAGAGTAAGAGTATTAGGCATGCGTGAATAGGTGGGGGAAAATTTAAGAGTGTGGAGGTGCGCATTAGGTTAAAGTAGGGGTAAATGGTCTAGTGCGCATGCGTGACAGGTAAGAGTGGGGATTTCGAAGTATATATTCAGGGATTTTGGTGAGTTTAGTCAGTAGCTGTTCTGTTCACAGGTTCAGCGGTTCCAAAAGCAGCAGCAGCAGCAGATTCCTATTGCCACTAATAATTGTCTTTTTTTGTTATATTTACTGTCTTTTTTGTTACATTTATTGGTTTATTTACTGTGTTTTTGTTATATTTACTGTGTTTTTTTATTGTGCATTGTATTGATTTTTAGGTTAAGTTCTTTAGTTTGTAATTTCTTTTTGCTTAGTATAAGTATTTTAGTTTGTAAGTTCGTTCTTTTGTTAGCTTGTAAGTGTGTTCTGTTTAGTTTTAAGTGTGTTAGCTTGTAAGTGTGTTTCTTTTAATTTCAGGTGCAGAGATGAAGCGGAAGGTGGCGACCACCGATGGACCACCACGTAAGTATCCGAATTACGGTACTATTCTCGACGAGAGTGACATCACTGTTACTCTCATTAAAGAAGCCCTTGAGTTGATACCTCTGCTAGACGACGTCAATTTAAGACGTTCATTCGTTGAGAGATGGATTGTAGAATGCTCACAACATGAAAACTTGTTATCGAGCATTCTCAAGTCGATGTACTTTACACATCAAAAGAAAAGATGTGTGAGCATTCTACAATCCATCATTAGACTTCGCGCATTATTTGAGTCCCATATTGTAGATGGCGCTGGAATCGGTGACCCAGATATCAATAAACGTGTGCGCTGGGAAGAATGTGAGAGTGCGTTTGCGTGTAGACTGTACACTAATGTGATTCTAAATCTTGTACACATTGATATAAGCTCGTTTTTAGACGATGCGTCTAGGCTTTTTCAGGACCGCATTAGAGATGCTATAAACAAATATGGTCCTATTTTAGTGTATGGTGTTCTCATTGCCAACTTTAAAAGGGTTGAGAATGAGGAAGAAGTAGTTAAGCCAATTCCGTTTGGAACTAAGGCTAACAGCATCTTCCCCACAACCCTTTTAGATGATTGGTTTGATGAGAACATCAAGCAGCCAATCTTGCGCAGTGTAGAAGAGTTTCACGCTAAGGGTTCAAATTGGAATCTTCAGTCTATTATAAGACTTGAAGTGAATGTAAATAAATACAATTCAATGCGTGCGAGCTCGTACATTGATCTACCCTCACAAATTAAAAATAAACACGCATGTATCAACGTGCAAAATACTGACAATGAATGTTTTAAGTGTGCGGTACTGTCAGCCTTACACCCAAATGTAGTGAGAAGTGATCGAGTTTCCAACTATAAAGAATTTAAAGACGAGTTAAATTTTTAGGGTATTGAATTCCCAGTAACACTTAAAAATGTTCCAAAATTTGAAAAAATTAATGACGTTTCGATTAATGTCTACGGCCTTACAAAAAGGTATGATGACTTTTCTATACATCCTCTCCATCTCGCTGCGGAAAAAAGAGATAAGCATGTAAATCTCTTGTATGTTGCCGACATGTATGCGGATGAAAGTGATGATGATACTGTATTGTATGACTACGATAATTTTATAAACTTACATTATGTGTGGATAAAAGACTTATCGCGACTAGTGTTAAACAGTTGTCTAAACATATAAATAAAAAATACATCTGTGACCGATGTTTACACTACTTTTCGTCTGTAGATAGATTGAAGGCACACATCGAAAATTGTAAAAAAGTGAATGAGTGTAAAATAAAATTACCGACGATTGATAAAAGTTTAATCACATTTAAAAATTATAAGAATAAAGAGAGAGTACCGTATGTAATTTACGCGGACTGTGAAAATCTACTTCTTCCCGCCGATGAAGATGTAGACAATTTAAGTAAGACTGAAGTATTTCAGCGCCATAAGTTATTGAGTATTGGCTATTATATAAAATGCAGCTACGATGAATCGTTATTAAATATGTACCGTGCCCGAAAAATGAATCTGATCCTGCTAAATGGTTTACTGAGGAATTAAGGCAATTATCTGAAAAAATTGATAATGTATTTAAAAATCCGATACCAATGAATACCTTAACTCCTCAAGAAATTAGTGATTTCAAGCGAGCGACAATATGTCACATTTGTCATGAGAAAATACCGGCAAGCGAAAAGAAAGTCCGCGATCACTGTCACCTTACTGGCAAGTATAGGGGTACTGCCCATGAATCGTGCAATCTAAACTACCAAGACTGTCAAACGATCCCCGTAGTCTTCCACAATTTAAGCGGTTACGACGCCCATTTTATAATACACGCGATCTCGACGAGCTTTGAAGGAAAAATTGACCTCCTCCCCATTAACAAAGAGAAGTATATCTCTTTTACTAAACATGTCAAGGGGAGTGAGGTCAAATTTCGATTTATTGACTCATTTCGATTCATGGCAGCATCCCTAGAAAAACTCGCATCGTACCTAGACGAGTATAAAATTGTAAACTCCGTTTTTGCCAGTACGGTGACAGATCCGGACAAAATAAAATTACTAACGCGTGAAGGTGTGTTCCCTTACGAGTACTTTGATTCAAAAAGTAAGCTCGATTAGACAGAATTTCCCCCGATCGAGAAATTTTATAGTACTCTGTATGACGCTGGTATTTCTGATGACGAGTATGCGCATGCGCAAAATGTATGGACCGAGTTTGGCTGTCAAAATCTATGCGACTATGTCCATTTGTACATGAAAACAGATGTATTGTTACTTGCGGATGTCTTTGAAAATTTCCAAGAAGAATGTGTAAAAGCGTACGGTTTAGATCCTGCCCACTATTACACAACCCTCGGTTTAACTTGGGATGCTATGCTCAAGTACACGAGCATAGGATTGCAACTTATAACTGACATCAATATGATTATGTTTGTTGATTCCGGTATTAGAGGTGGCATAAGTCAATGCTGCAATCGATATACTATAGCGAATAATCCATATATGGAAAATTACGATGATAGCAAAGATACTAGCTACATCATGTACTTCGATGCCAACAATTTATATGGTTGGGCAATGACTCAAGCGCTCCCTTATGGCGGCTTCAAATGGGTTGAAGATGTCGACAACTTCTTCAATTTTAATGTACCCGATGATTCACCTGTTGGGTACATACTCGGAGTTGACTTGGAGTATTCTGAAAATTTCCATGATACTCACAAAGACATGCCATTTTGCGCCGAAAATGTGAAACCACCCCTATCGAAACAGGAGAAATTATTAACAACTCTTCAGTCAAAAGAAAAATATGTGATCCACTATCGAACTCTCAAACAAGTTGTCGCCAACGGTATTAAGCTTGTTAAAATTCATAAAGTCTTGCAGTTTAAGCAATCAACATGGCTTAAACCGTACATCGATTATAATACGATGATGCGAACCAACGCCAAGAATGAGTTCGAGAAAAATTTGTTCAAGCTCATGAACAACGCTGTGTACGGCAAGACGATGGAAAATGTTCGTAAACATGTCGACATTAAGCTTATCACCCAATGGTTTGGCCGCTATGGAGCTGAAGCCCTAATCTCTCGCCCGAATTTCCATAGTCAAGCGATATCCGACGAAAATCTGGTTTCCATTGTACTGCGTAAAACTGAAGTACTACTCAACAAACCAATCTATGTGGGGTTAAGTGTGCTCGATGTTTCCAAGACGCTTATCTACGATTTTCACTACGGGTATATGTTAAAAAAATACGGTGACATTTGTAAACTGATGTATACCGATAAAGACAGTCTAATCTACGAAATTAAATGTAAAGATGTCTACAATGACATGAAAAATGACATCCAAAAGTTTGATACGTCAGACTATCCCGCAAACAACGCGTACGGCATTCCGCAAGCCAACAAAAAGGTACTCGGCCTTATGAAAGACGAGTGTAACTGCAAGATCGTTACCGAATTTGTTGGCTTGCGGAGTAAGATGTACAGCGTACGTGTTGAAGGTCAAAACTTTATTAAAAAAGCCAAAGGTATTAAATCCGGTGTTGTGAAAAAATCGATTCAGTTTGATCCTTTCTAAAAAAACAGAAAACATAGAACTCGAATGAAAGGAAATTGATCTCGAAAACGTAACTCGAACACGTGAAACTCGAAAAATGGACGTTGCTCTTACGCACGCGTGAAACCAAGTTAGAAAGGTGGCCACTGTTTGTTTTCTTTTGGAATCTTATTTTATTTTCGGCAAATAATTGTTTTTTATTATAATAATATAAATAAAAGTATATTAAATGATTTTTTATTTTTAGGCTGCGTCTACAATAGAAAAATAATGTGTTGAATGTGTTATGTTGTAGTATTTCTGGATAGTGCTAAATGTATAATGTATGCACTTTGTAAACAATTGTTCCTAACCTCACTAACTTAGTTACTTAATCGGAACGAAACAAATTTCTATTTTTGTTGTGACAGACTAAAAATACAACAAAATAACCATATATATTATATGTATAAATAATAATAATAATAATAATATTCGTCCGAAGTGATATTTTAATGTTTTATTATTTCTGAACAAATATTATTTTTGAATTTTGCCACAAACATTTTGTTTCAAAATTTATTTTAGAAAATGAAATTCGTTGTTTTTACATTTTTTTACCACAACAAAATCATAATTTTATACAAAATTTAGCAAAATAAGAAAAAAATAACAGGATAGACTCTTGGAAAAAGTGAAGTTAATGCAAATTTAAATTATTCATTATGTGTGAAAAGTAAAAGAAGTATTTACATTTAAGAACTGTATATAATGCCTTTTTTATAATTATACCTATTCGTACATTTTCTAAGCACAAAAAGTATTTTTTATTTTCTATGCTTTCATTTAGTTGTTAAAATATTTTCAATTAACTCAAACTTTAAATTCCAAGTTATTTAACTTAGAATTTTAAAGTTTGAGTTTATTGGAAATATTTTGACAACTATGAAAACATTGAAAATAAACAATACTTTTTGTACTGAGAATAATTAATTCTCAGTACAAAAAGTATTCTTTATTTTCAATGTTTTCATAATTAGCTCAAAATAGCTAATTTATTTTCTCTTTTTGTTAATGAGTAATTCTTCGCGTAGCGCACAATTTGTATTTTATTATTTTTGAAAATTCTTTTGACAAACTATAAGTTACAGCCCTAATAGAATTTTAACGTTTAATATTTCTTAATGCATGAAATATCAGTGGTAGATCGGACAAAATAATGAAAATTTTCTTTTTTACATTAAACAACCCTGAAAAATTTATTGCACCATGACTCACAAGGAAAACTATTGTTTTAAGCAAATTATTAGCGATTTTTATTGTTTTATTAATCTTACAATACTAAATTTTATTTGACGTGAAATTTAAATAATGGGGAATCATTATAAGAAAAGCAAGTAAAGCTAATCTCAGATAGCAGCACCATTGCAAGGTCGTCTAGCGCTTAATTTTTGATTTCGCGAAAAATCACATTTGATTTAAAAACAAATGGGCGAAGTAAATAAATATTTTTTGTGGAATTGTGAAAAGTTAAAAATTTAATTATATAAGCGAGAAATTTGTGCCACAGGAAAAAAACGTTTTCACAGGTCGCAGTATCGTAAATGTATTACATAAAGAAAATTGAGGTTGTGTTCATTCAGGAGAATTTATTTGTGCTTTATACTAATATTTAGTGATATTTCGGTTTGATCTTTTATGTAAATGTAATTTTGAAAACAAGAACTAACAAGAAGAGTCTGAAGAAACACGAAGGAGATTGACTTATTATTGTTTAAAAAGTGTACAAAATATTGTCGAAAAACAGTAATAAAATTAATGCCTGTGCCATGTCTAAATTAATAACATTTAAATGGAATACAATTGAAAACTTGATCCTTTTATCCAAAATGAAATTATGATAGAATGTAAAAGATTCATCACTTCAATATGGAAAGTATAATTGAATTAATTGACAAATAGACAAAAGTTTTGATCAAACGATTATTCACATTTAAAAATTTTTAGAAAAAAACTAATGTTTTGGTACAAGTTGAGTAGTATCCTTAGAGTGTTTCTATGCAATTGATAAATTTTGTTTAACATTGTGAAAAAAGCTAAATAATAAGAAACAAAAAATGTTGCTAAAAAACTCACCAAGGTCTAATCAAAGAATATTAATTTGTTACAAATAAAATTAAAAAAAAGAACGTAGAAAAGTTTCCAATTATTAAATTAATAATTTTACAATAAAAAAATCATGTGTTGAAGAATATGTTGTGTAGGTTGTGTAGTATTGCTGGTTATATATTGTTTAAATGTTAGATAATTAAAAAAAAATAAGTTTTTTTTCTTTTGAAAATTGATAAAATTAAATGATATATTTATTCAATTAAAAATGAATAACTTATCTTTTGTAATTACCTTCAAAACTTAATAATCATATCTTCAGGGTGGCCACTTGACCGGGAAATGACCGGGAAAGTTGATACTAAACCGGAAATTTATTTTTTATTTTTAATTTTATTTTTAAATTGACCCAAAAAAATATTTTTTCAATTATTACTCGAGAAGTATATTGTTCATAAGTAGGTATATTAGAGAATACATAAATTAACAGACTTTAGTTAGTGAGGTAGAGGAATTTCTGAGAAAATAATATAGTTACAGGGTGTCTAACGGTCAGGGAAGTCAGGGAAAAGTCAGGGAATTTTTTTGGTCAGGGAAAAGTCATGGAAAAGTCAGGGAATTTCAGAGAATTTAATTAAAAGTCAGGAAAATTTCTAAAAATGTATACAAACATTAAAATTTCTTGTGAATAAAATATTTTTTTAATCTAATAAAACTTAGAAAATTTTTTTTATGGTTTGTTTCAATCATTAGATAAAAATTTATTGTTAAATATGTCAGTTGCCATATTTTTTGGCCCAAGAAAGCAGAAATAAAATTTGCTAAAAGGGATTAAAAGTCAGGGAATAGTCAGGGAATTTTCTTCTCAATCTTTGTTAGACACCCTGAGTTATTTAAATTTAACGAAATCCTTTTATTTTATGCGGATTTTTCTTTTAATGTTTATTCCACAGGATTTTTCTCATAATTTCTATTTTTGAGACAAAATAAGTGAAACCGGCCACTTGAAAAATCTTGTCTCCAATTTTCAAGTAATTTATTACTTTCGGTAGATATACAAGTACTACATTTTTACACCCTACAATATTTTTCAAAAAAAGATTTTATTTTGGAAGTAATCACGTGTTAAAGTTTTGGGTCATTTTATTTTCGTTTTCTTACTACTCTAAAACGAATAAAGATAATTAAGTAAACTTTTTTTAAAAATGAAGCCTAAAATCTATATTTTGAAGATAAAATGAAGCGATTACTGAAAAATAAATTTTTTTAATTGTTAGTAACAATTCTTTTAAACAATTGCAAATTGAAGATTATTCTCAATGTTTTTGAAAAATTAAATTACCATATAATGATGCGCAATTTTCCAAAGATTAATTTAAAAATAAGAAAAATGACTAACCTTCAATTTTATAGAAATTGTGTAATGTTTTCTCTCAAAGTGCAGGCAAAAATAGACTCTTGATCTTAAAAATCCACTTGAAAGGGTGATGTTTCTAACAAAACAAAAGAAGATCTTATTTATCCGTTTTCAATTTTACCTGTTTCCAGGAACAGGATTCTATTTTCGCCTGCATTTTGACAGAAATTTTTAAACAATTTCTAAAAAAAATTGAAGGTTACTCATTTTTCTTTTTTTTAAATTAATTTTTCAAAAACATTGAGAACAATCTTCAATTTGCAATTGTTTAAAAAAATTGTTACTAACAATTAAAAAAATTTATTTTTTAGTAATAGCTTTATTTTATCTTCAAAATATAGACTTCAGGCTTCATTTTTAAAAAAAGTCTATAAATGTAAAACGTTTTGAAACTGAAAAGTTTCCTTTTATTATAAAACTAATTTATTAAATATTATTAAAGGACTGGTTTTAAAAGAAAATAAATTTTTATGTTAAATAGATATTGTTTCAATCTATTTATAATGACCAAAAAATAAATAAAATTTGGCCGGGAAAACTGGGAAAAACCGGGAATTCAATTTTCTAAAAAAAGTGGCCACCCTGATCTTCTTCATATATCGACATTGAATATATAATAAAATTTGAATAAAAGTTGAAGTTAATCTGACTTTTTAAAGCTTCATTAATGATTTATTTGCTTAATCTTTAGAGAGAAAAAGAAATTAATTTACAGAAGCAAATGTGGAGTAGTTACTTACAATAAAAAACTTTCATAGATAATTCACGTGTTAAACGAAAATAGCGAAACAACTCGGTGAAATTATCATTTAAAACATATGCATGTACTTGAAAATTTAGTTTTTAGTTTGTATTAAATTGAAAAGATTAAATTTATATAAGGGGAAGAATAACGTAGATATGCAAAATTACATGTTTAAATGTTTATAGGAAAATTACGTGTTGAACGGAAAATGGAAGCAACGTAGTCGACCGCGAAGCGGTCGACGGAGGCGCTAGTGATTATATAAAATATTTGCGAGATTTCGATATTCAAACTCGAACGCAATATAACATCAGATCGCGGCTACACAATGTCGAAACTGTAAAACAGATAAAAGTAGCCTTAAGTCCGCAAGACGACAAACGATACTTGTTACCGGGAAGTACCGACACTCTACCGTGGGGACATTATGCAATCCCCACAATCGACGAATGAATTTTGTAAAATATTATAATAAAAGGTTTGTTAATAAATTAAACAATTGTACATTAATTAAATGTGTTTTTATTTCAAAAATCCTTATACTTATATACATATGATTAAAACTTATATTAAGATGATATAAATGTGCAAATCACCCCTAGTAATTTAACGCAAATGCCAATCAGCCAGCAAAGCAATCAAAGATTAATGTTAACGTGGAACCTCTTTATAAATCAAAACTACTTCCAACAGCAAACATTTACAATGCCAGTGCCAACTGATTTAATATTGATTCATTATTGATTCATTATTGATTCATTATTGATTCATTATTGATTCATAGTTGATTCATTATTGATTCATAGTTGATTCATTATTGATTCATAGTTGATTCATTATTGATTCATTATTGATTCATAGTTGATTCATTATTGATTCATAGTTGATTCATTATTGATTTATAGTTGATTCATTGTTGATTTATTATTGATTCATAGTTGATTCATTATTGACTCATTATTGATTCATAGTTGATTCATTATTGATTCATAGTTGATTCATTATTGATTCATTATTGATTCATAGTTGATTCATAGTTGATTCATTATTGATTCGTAGTTGATTCATAGTTGATTCATTATTGATTCATTGTTGATTCATAGTTGATTCATTAAATTTGGCACTGGCATTGTAAATGTTTGTTGTTGGAAGTAATTTTGATTTATAAAGAGGTTCTACGTTAACATTAATCTTTGGTTGGTTTGTTGGTTGATTGACATTTGCGTTAAATTAATAGGGGTGATTTGCGAAGAATAGATTATACACTTGTTTTATCTTCCCAAGTATTGTGAGAATTATCAAAGCCAAGCCATTTGACGAGAACTTTGTTTCCACGTATCTTGAGATTTTTTTCTACAAGATAAATATCTGGATATTTCACTTTAAGAAGTTCCTCTTCATAAAATCCTCCACTGATGGGTTGTCCTTGATAATCCTTAAGCTTGTAAGTCACTGGTTGAGTTGATACAACTTGATCCACGGTGAATATTTCTGTTGTCCAATTGGGTGCGTATCCTTTCTCGAAAACGTTTTTATATTTTTGCTTACTCGAACTTTGTCACCAATTTTATATTTTGGTCGTCTCAAAGGTATTTTTTTCAGCTTCAAGAATCGTTCTTTTAAAATTTCAACGTCTTCTGAAGTAACATCTTTAGGCTTCATTCCAATTGTTCTATGCTTTGTGTTATTGTAGTTGGAAATAAGAGTAGGCAATATATCATACCACTTGTAATTGCCTCGTAAACTAAATTGCATCCACATTTTTCTTTTAAGTGTTCGACTAAACCGTTCAACAATAGAAGCCTTCATATTACTGTATGTTGAATAAAAATTTATATTATGCTTTTTCATTAATGCTTCAAATTGTGAGTTGTAGAATTCTTTTCCTTTGTCACTATGCAAGTTTTTTGGAATGCGCTTTTTAGCAAATATTGATTGCATTGCATGAGAAACATCTTTTCCATTTTTACTCTTTACTGGAACAGCCCAAGCATATTTAGAAAATATGTCTATAACTGTTAGTAAATACTTAAAACCTTTATTAATTTTTGAGTAAGGTAACATTTCTACTAAATCTGCTTGCCATGTCTTATCAATATTACGCATTTCAACTCGCCGACGGGGATAATTTTTTCTAGCCTGAGTATGAAGTTCATTCACTACTGTTAATTTTTTGTTGTCCATTCTCGAGAGCCGTTAAGCGAGTATCTAATTCACTAATAATTTCAGCTGTACGATAAGATAAGTCTAGGTTTATATCTTTTTGAAAATTTTTTATTTTTTCAGTAATAGAGTCTTCAAGAACTTTTAGAAATAAGTTGTTATTGTCCACCTCTGATCTGAGTGAGGTATTAG
The DNA here is from genome assembly GCA_032873175.1 of Leptopilina drosophilae. Classification (NCBI taxonomy): domain Eukaryota; kingdom Metazoa; phylum Arthropoda; class Insecta; order Hymenoptera; family Figitidae; genus Leptopilina; species Leptopilina drosophilae. The sequence goes on along the minus strand of CM065482.1, from coordinate 28,605,092 downwards.
CTTCATACAATAAACGCACTTCGTGTTTTATCATATGTCGTACAAGTTTTAAATTGACAGCGTCGTTTTCTTCTTCAGCGTTAGCAAGATTACAGAGTTTTCTTCCTTCAACGTCAAAGTTTCCTTGAGAATTGAGTTTAAAACCAACTCCAGGAGGCCCTCGTCTTGCTGATCCTCTTTGACTGAGAGGATGTCCGAACACGTCAATGCTCATTGTTAAAATGAATGATTTTTGCTAAAACACATCTTAATATATAAAATTAGCTTCACGTAGTTCCTCAATGATAGACATGATTTCATTATTGTGGCTAGGATTTCCAGCAGCTTGAGAAGCAATTAAAAGTCTAAGACGGTCAACCAACTCACTTGGATCATCCCAATAGATATATTCTCGTTGAAAATTTCTGTTTGCAGTCATAAATTTAGGTAATGAACTACCACTTACAGGTGACTGTTTGTTAGGTGTTCGAGGAAAGAATTGAGATATAAAATTCGAATATTTGTAACTCTTATCCACACGTATAGATTCAGAGGAACTGTACTTCTTTTTATGTGCATTAGTAGCAATAAGAATCTCTTTATAGTTCCTTTCATCATCTTCACTTATTTGCGATCTGATAGGTTTACTTTTGAATAATAGTTCAAGTAATCCAGGCGTTTGAATATATCGTTTATCACCAATTTTTACATACTGATCTTCAAGAGTTATTGGTGAATCACCAATCATGAGTGACCCATCACTTAGCTTACGTACGCCGTATGTTGAATCTAAACATTGCTTTCTATTATGATTTAATAAGTATAGAAATTTATTGCTTATTTTATCATCATCTAGAGATTTTTCAGTTTCATAATTCATACATTCATCTACATTCTGCTCTTTCTTTTCAATCTTGACATGTTCAATGTCTGTCAAGTTAATAATTTTTTGCAAAGGTTGAACTATCGGTTTAAAAGTTTCAGTCAACACATTTTCAGCATCTTCTTTCCCTAATTTTAACATACGGTGTTTTCGCCTAATCGCCTTACTAGCTTTAGCAATTTGATGAAGATATTCTTTTTCTTTATGAAACATGTTATTATTACGAGGTTTCAACAAAGTCTCTCCCATGTGCAGACTGTGTGAGACGAATGACGAGACGTCGTCTCACATATTATCTGAATGCCCGGCATTAGCTAGGATCAGACTTTCTAGCTGGGGTCAAGCAATTATAGACCCTATGCAGGTGAGCAACCTATCTATAGAAGAAATTCTGGACTTCTGGAGAAGAACAGGACTCTAATGGGTTGTTGTAAACGAGCGAGCTGGAGTTTGGTACAATGGATTCTCTAATCTAAGTGCCAACTTTCCCTTTTGGGAATATCCAGCTTGATCTCGGTAATTGATTAGATTAGATTACGAAGTTTCATGTTGAACTAACATTATTTTAAGGATGATCTTATATTTATAGTGTTACAAAGCTATCAAATCCTTTTCTATATCTTCCATCATTTAAATCAGAATCCTTATCAATTACTATAAAGCCATACTTGTCTGAATTCCAACATGCTGAACATAGTTCTCGAAATTGATTAAATGTCATATCAGTATTAACGTGGTCATCATAAACATGCCTTAAATTTTTCTCAACTTGGCGAAAAAGTACTAATAAATTAACATTATCACGTACTAAATGTTTAGGAATACGGGCATATGTTTGACAAAGATAAAAACAATCAACATCAACATGTCTACCCATACAAAAGAATGACCTTACATTATCATGCTTTTCACAAGCTATATCATCAAATATAAATATTGAATTTTGTTTTGCATCTTTAGGAGTGATGACTTCTTCATGCTCACTGAATGGTAAATATTCTACTCCTTCAACATTACTTACAACTTGTTCCAAGAATTTATACTTGAGTTGATGTAAAGACTTTGAGTATAAGTAAATATTATCAAATCTGAGACCATTTGGATGTAAAATTAGAGAAAGCAGTACATATGTCTTTACACAATTTGATGGTCCGCAAAAAATAGCTCTAATACTACCAGAAAACAAACTACCATGACGCTTCACTGTCTAGCACGAGGTGATCCAGGTGTCAATCCATTAGACGCCGCTTGCAAAGAGCACGATATTGCTTATTCAAAGAATAGAGAAAACGTTGAAGCAAGAAACGCCGCTGATAAAGTACTAGCTAACAAAGCTTGGCAACGTGTTTAGGCTCCTGACGCAGGATATAGTGAACGAGCTGCGGCTTACGCAATAAAGAAACACTATGAAAGCAAAATCAAAAGTAGGTATGGGAATTAAGAAGAAAAGGTCTTCTAAAAAGAAGAAGAGAAGTATCAAGAAACGAATAAATCTCAGAAAAATTGTTGATGCTGCAAGAAGTTCTATTATTCCTGGTAATGATACTCGTTCAACAATAAGGTCAGCTATTGAAACAGCTCGAAAAGCAGTAAGGAAAGCAGGTGGTAGAGAGAAGGTTTTAACACCTCGTATCCTACCAGTTCCATCAAAAGTTTGTGGTTTGTTACCATTAATTCCAATTTTTGCTGGGCTAAGTGCACTTGGAGCGCTTACTGGAGGAGCTGCTGGTGTAGCGAAAGCTGTTAATGATGCAAGTGCAGCAAAAGAGCAGTTGAAAGAAGCTCAGCGTCACAATAGAGCAATGGAAGAAGTTGCACTTGGTAAAGGTCTACATTTAAAACCATACAGACATGGTTTGGGACTTCATTTAAAACCATATGTTAAAGGACAAGGTATTAAAAGACGATGCAGAAAAAAAAAGTTTAAAGCTACCTCAACGGGCACTTACTGATCTAGATTTACTTAAATATGCTAAAGACATGAAAATTTCTCATTTTCGAGGAGTTTTTATGTGAAATGAACTACCTATAAAAGGCCCTCGAAAAAATGAATCAGCCATTATTAATTTAGATGATAAAGATGGTTCTGGAACTCATTGGGTTGCATATAAAAAAGTTAATAATAAAGTAGTTTACTTTGACAGTTTTGGTAATCTTCAACTACCCTATGAACTTATCAATAACTTGGGTTACGATACTTTAATACAGTATAATCATCAAAATTATCAAGATTATAATAGTTTTAATTGTGGTCATTTGTGTCTGAAATTCTTATGTGGACAACTTGAAAAAACTCAAAAATATATTCTATATAAGTGATTGTAAGTCATTCCATCTAATCAGTTAATAAAAAGTCATCAACATGGAAGAATCTTTTACTCTGACTATCTCAGGCAATTCATCTACCCTAGAGGCAGAATATTTTCCTCCGATAGAATTATTATCTAATTAAAATTATGTACTTGGCTTAGTTGAATTACTAACTTTCAATTCAATTCCTAATATCGATCAAGGTAAAAATAAATTTTATATTGGTGATAAAGTGATTACTATACCTCCTGGAAGTTATGAAATTGAAGATATTGAAAAATATATTCAAAACTCTATTGAAAATGGGTCTGAAATTGTAAGAATCAAACCTAACAATAATACTTTACGTATTGAAATAACAAGCAGCCTTGAAGTAAGTTTTGAACAAAATGATTCAATTGGTGAATTATTAGGATTTACTACACGAATATTGACAGCTAATAAGCCTCATGCATCAGACGTACCAGTAGCTATTCTTAAGGTAAATGCTATCAGAATTGAATGTAACATTACTACTGGTGCATACATAAATAATAAAAAGGTACACACAATTCACGAATTTTTTCCAATTGTTCCAGCTGGATATAAGATTGTGGAAGTTCCATCTCACGTCATTTATCTACCGATCACCATGAAGACAATACATAATATTCAAATAAGAATCGTTGATCAAGACGGGGATTTAATAAATTTTAGAGGTGAAACTATAACAATTCGATTACACGTTAAATCGACGTAATGGGAATTGTATTTCACAGAAAAATTGGTGGAAGCTATATAAAAGAGTTACCATGTCAGAAGTCGTTCATTCCTCAATCAGTTCGCAAGAGACTAACATCTCAGAACCTACTATTTCTGAAGCAGCTCGGCTTAAGAATTTACCAAGAAAACAAAGGAAAAAATTAATTATTCATATACTTTTTATTTGTTGTTGTAATAAAAATGGAAGAAATTTTAAACATTCTAAGTCCAGTTAAATTTGATAATTCTCTGGCACACTACGAAATTCATGCTTATCAACCATACGTGTCATCAGCATTTAATAATAGTGATGAGATTCGAATTGCAGTTCAACATCAAGACTTATACATTCTTCCGTCTAAAAGTACTCTACACGTCATTGGAAGATTAGTCAGGCCTAACAACGCACTTGTAACTAATACAAAGTTAATTAGCAATGGTATTTCCTATCTGTTTAATGAAATTCGTTATGAATTAAATGGTGTTGAAATTGATCGCTCTAAAAATGTTGGTATTACAACCACAATGAAAAATTTAATTTCTCAAACTCCTAATCAAATGATTTACTCTGAAAATGCTGGTTATCTACCTTATGATAATGATAGTAGAGTTACAAATGATACTGGATATTTTGATGTAAATATACCTCTAAGTATGATTATTGGTTTTGCTGAAGACAATCGAAAGATTGTTGTGAATGCAAAACATGAACTTATATTTACAAGATCTCGTACTGATCTAAATGCTGTAGTAAATATTGGAGCAGCTGAGCGTGAAGAATTTAGAATTATAATTAATAAAGTTGAATGGTTGATTCCATATTTAATGGTAAATGATCGACAAAAAATTGAATTGTTGAAATTCATTGAAAAAGACACACTTATAACAATGAGTTTCAGATCGTGGGATTTGTATGAGTATCCTATGATTCCTGCCACTGAAAAGCATATGTGGACTGTAAAAACTTCCACACAAGTTGAAAAACCTCGATACGTTATTCTTGGTTTTCAAACAAATCGAAAAGAATATCAAGGAAGGTATGCAAATTTATTTGATAATTGTAATCTAAGAAATGTAAAATTTTTCTTAAATTCACAGAGCTACCCATATGGAAATTTCAATTTAAACTTTAATTAAAATAAATTTTCCATCCTCTATGAATTGTATTGTAATTTCCAACCATCCTACTATGGAAAAGAATCTGAACCTTTATTAACTAGAAATAACTTCAAGGATTATGCACCATTAGCTGTTATTGATAGCTCAAAACAAAACGAATTTCTAAAACAAGCATCTGTAGATGTGCGATTGGAATTTGAAGCAAGTGAAAATTTTCCAGCCAATACAGCTGCATATTGCCTTATAATTCACGACCGCATTATACAGTATACACCAATCAGCGGCGTTGTTAAAAAAGTAACGTGATTGGTGGAAATAATGACCAATTATAGACGACATCAGTGGTGGGGGAAAGGCTATAAAGAGACCGTCTCTCTAAGGCTTGAGCCATTATTCCATTGCAGATACCATGGCGTACGTCGTAGATATTCAGTGCTTTAAAAAACCTTACAACGAGTTTGTCATGATTCTACCACTACAACAAGATGCTCATCCATTGGTCTACCTCTTCGAGCCACCATATGCCTGGAGTCGATTACCTGCAAGATACAAATGTGAGAATCGATGGCTTACAAATAATTATCATGGTATCGATTGGGCTGCTGGTGACGTATCTTATGAAGAATTACATCCAATAATAAAATAAGTATTAATAGGTACACCTACTGTATATGTAAAAGGTTTAGAAAAACAAAAATGGCTAGAAAAATTTACGTTAAATGTATTTAATTTAGATGATTTTAAGTGTCCGTCGCTAAAAACTTTAAGTGCAGACAGTTCATCTACATGTACAAATCACACACGTAGTTTTAGCAATTGCGCTGTGACAAATGTATGTAATCTACGAAATTGGTTGATACAACCGTCAAATGTACTGCGAAATAATATAGAAAATAATGATGATGAAGTTTACAATGATTGTACATTAAAAGATTGTTATAATGAATGTGAAAATTTCCTATATAATGAATAAATGTATTAAATGTCTATTAATGTTTCCTTTAATTAACCCTTCCCTATCCTATTATCTTTATTACAAATGTGTAAAACATGTTAAAACTAGTCTAAACTTGTCTTATGACGTCACAAAGTGGGTGTGACTCAATAATAAAAAAGTAGGGGTATTGCGCATGCGTAAAATAGTGGTGGGGGTAATGCGCATGCGTAAAAGTAATGATGGGGATAATGCGTGATATTTGGGTATAAATAGAAGCATCTGAGCCGATTTAGTCATTCTGTTTTGTAACTTCACAAAGTATTATCTCTAAGAAAAGATGGATCTAACAAAAATCAACGCCATTGATCGCATGGATGCTTTCCTACCTACGAAGCCGCTTTCCGAGCTGACTCCTGGACATAAGTATCCTATAACAAAGATCCAGGTTGTCAACACCAGGTATGGAGTCAAGGTCATCGTTGAGGTGGATAAAAAGTTCAATACATTCCTACCTTCAAGATTTGTACCAATGTTCACTGATGACTCTATATGCTTGGATCAGATGCAAGAAGCTATTAGTTCTGGACAATTACGGCTGAAATATATTGGTGGTCCATACAACCATATTGAATTTAAAATAAAACCAGTGTGAATATTGTATATGGAATATAAAGCAAGTGTAAATATTGTGTATTGATTATAATAAATGTATGAAATGTTATTAATAGTGTATTTAATTAAATACCCTCATTAGCATTAAGTTAGACGTAATTAGAATTAAGTTAGAAATAATTAGAATTAAGTTAGAAATAATTAGCATTAAGTTAGAATTAATTTGTATTAATATCCTGTAATTCAAAATTAAAAAACAATATTAAATCAAAGTTAAATAGAATTAAAGCTAAATTGTAGTTGATTCAATGTCAAGCCAAAGTTAGATTATAACAATTAATTCACTATATTATTATTTAATCAATTCGAGAATAGGTTTAAAGTATAAAACAAAATTTCTATAAAATTAAAGTGAAATGAATAATAAAGAAAACTCATGCAACTAAACTAAATTTAAAATCATGTGAAAACAAAACAAAACTCAATTACAAAAAAATAATTAAATATGTATTACAGGAAAATATACATATGTACAAATGAAGATATATATATATATATACAAAACAAAACAAAACTTTTTTTTACATATGTATGTTTCCAAGAAAAAAAGAATATAAACAATTTAAAAAAACTTATAAAATGAATGAAAACATGCAGACAGTATTGAAAATGAAAAAAATGGTAAAGCGTTTAATTAAAAAGGAAAAACTATAAAACAAAGCACAAAAAAGGTTTAAACTTGATGTTCAACTAAAGAAAACTTAGTATAAAAAAACATCAAACTCAATGTTTAACTACAAAAAAATGAAGACACTTGAGAAAAAAATAAATTTATCTTAACATTTTAAGGGACTTTCGCAAACGTTGACTCAAAGTTCCCTTTAGTGGTGGAGGAGGAATGAGAATTGATCTCCTTACAGCTGAAGCAGTACGTGGCGGTGGTATAGGAGCACGAGGTGGTGGAATTGGAGCACGAGGTGGTGGTATAGGAGCACGAGGTGGTGGCATTGGAGCACGAGGTGGTGGTTTTGGTGTATGTGCTAGACGACGTTTCACTGGAACAGGATATTTTTCAGACTCCATAACATCTGCAATTTGTTGTGTAGGAGGCTGCAACAAATTGCAGATGGTTGGTATGATGTCGTTAATTTTGGTGTAGTTCTACGACGGAGCCATAACAACCGGTTGTTCTGCATCCTGTTGTTCTACAACCGCTTGTTCTGCAACCTGTTGTTCTGCATCCTGTTGTTCTACAACCGATTGTGCTGCAACCTGTTGTTCTAAAACCGGTTGTTCTGCAAGCGGTTGTTCTACAGCTATGAGTGGTTGATCACGTGGCTGCTGATCCCAGCGGCTCGCTCGCCGGATGAACAACTGAGGGTGTGAAGGATCGTAAATCATGGCACTCATACCATCGATTGATCTTTCAATTTCATTCTAAAAGGAAAAAAAGTATATTTTTAATAAATACATTTTAAGGAAAATATTATCAAATTATCTTATTATTATTATTATCCTCTAGTTAACCTCTGAATTTATCACTGATATTTTTTCAAAAAATAAACAATTCAAGAAATTCTTTCCGATTTATTACATGTCACTGGTTTTTTTTCACAAAATAAACAATTCAAGAAATTTTTCCGATTCAATACTTGTCACTGGTTTTTTTCTCACAAAACAAACAATTCAAGAAATTCTTTCCGATTTAATACTTGTCGCTGGTTTTTTCTCACAAAATAAACAATTCATGAAATTCTCTTTGGTTTCATTATCATGCTGAGTTCAATTTATATGTTGGAATTTGTGAATATACTTCACTTACCATTTCTCTTTGTAGTGCCCGATACTAACACTCCTGTTGTTGACAGCTACAATAATACCTTATTTGTCTTGTGTTATATGCAAATCAAACAAATATATTAATATAATTCATTATATTTCTATATACAGCAGATATATAAATAATATTTATATTTATATTTGTAATAATAAATTAAAAAAAACGATTTACCATCATGATCAGTCACTGGATAGGTATTCTAAAGGTTAGGTTTGACATAAATATGGCAGCTCAGGGGTGAAACAATCAAAATCGTTCCCCAAATTTTTCAAAAATTTTATGATTCTCAATGATAATGTAGTTAATACATTAAGAAAATATCTAAATAGGAATAAAAAATTTGGTTTCACAATTATTAAAGTATAAAAACATAAATCTAATAAATAAAATAAAAAATGAAACTCAAAAATTTTCGCCGCGCAATAAAGTCTTATAAAAAGGTGGAAATCACAAACGTGAATTTCGAAGATAAATTAAAATAAATATTTATGAAATAATAAAATTATTAACCATATCCAAATTCCCCGCCGATGGTTGTCCACTACCGAACATCATCGATGTCTTTGACGTGCTGGGAGAAGCGGATCCACTGCCAAATATCATTGATTTCTTTGATGTATTGGGAGAAGTGGATCCACTGCCGAACATCATTGATTTCTTTGATGGGCTGGGAGAAGTGGGTCCGCTGCCAGACATGATTGATTTCTTTGATAAGTTGGGAGAAGTGGGTTCGCTGCCAGACACGACTGGCATCTTGGATATGTTCGGCAGACCTTGCCGTGGTGGCGGGGCTTTTCACTAAAGGACAATCAACAGGGTGGTCCCCTGATTCTAAAACCAAAAAAAAAATATGAATATGAATCATAATAATAATGAATTACCCCAAGGAGGAACCCCGAAAGGGGACAATACTCCCGACGGTGTCTCTTCAAACACCGCCGCAGGCCCCACGGATTTTGGGGGGGCCAAAACAGGAACCAGCTGACAAGCTATGAGGCAAATGTCTCAGACCAGTTCCTGGCTATTCCGGGAATTTTTAAAAGCTTGTGCCAAGGATTCAAGCGATAAAAAAACGTCAGTCGTGATATCCAGGATGGCGTGACGGTTTTGGAAAGTGCGTTCGATATAATCTGTAAGAATTTACGTTTTATCCCCGAGCCTTTCAAAGACCAAGAGCCGCAACATCCAACTGTGGGAGCTCCACAGCAGACGGAGAGCACTACTGCAGCTCTGGACGGCAAAACGACATGCCCTAATAAGGCAAAAGGCGTTAACAAACGCCCCAGGGAAGGTGCAAGCCCAGATGCGAGTCCGCAACGGGCGACTCAGGGCGGGAAGAGAATCAAGCGAAAGGATGCTCCACAGCTTGGTTCTGAGTCGCTAGTTGGAACGAAAGAGGCGCCCTCAAATAGTCCTGGCAAGTCGTATGCTGAGACCGTCTCGAAGGACGGAGCGGACAATGTGGACGGCTTCAAAGTTGTTAAGAAGAAAAAGAAACGGGCTCCAAAAGAGAAGCCCTCAGGTGAGAAAAAAGAGTTTCCGAAGCTTCCTTTGAAGCTAAGGAGCACGGAAGCCGTTAAAATCACGGCAAGAGACCCAAGTTTGTATGAGGGTATCTTGCCGCTGATAAAAGCGAAGGTAAACCTAGAAGATACGGGTACCGTGATCCGGAAAATCAGGAGAACTTTAAAAAAGGAGGTTCTCGTGATAGTGAAAAAGGGTGGAGAGATCTTAAAATTTGCAGATGCACTGTCTTCGGCCCTGCATGGCAAGGCTGAGGTCACACCTCTAATAAATAAAAAGTCTCTAGAGATTAAGGACTTGGATGAAGCCACCACAGAGGATGAGGTAACTTCAGCACTGAGAGAAAAACAGGGTAAACCCAACCTGACAATGGAGTGTCGACTTTTGCCGCGGTACAGAGGAACTAAGGTTGCTCTGGTACGTCTGACAGAGGCAGAAAGTAACACTCTGCTAAAGTTTGGTAAAATAAAAGTAGCTAGGTGCCAAAAGTGCCTAGGTTACGGACACAGAACTCTAACCTGCAAAGGCTCCGACAGAAGTAAAAACTGTCGGAGATGCGGCGGAGAGAGACACCTCGCGAAGAGCTGTAACGATAAGCCGAAGTGCCTTACTTGCTTGGACCTGGGGAAGCCGGAAACGGATCACGAGTCCGGTAAGAGAGCCTGCCCGGTTTACAGGGAAGAACTGCAAAAGATTAAAAGGGCAAATCCTTAAACTTTTTGCAGGTCAACCTGTATACAAGTAAGGATGCACAGTTGCTCCTAATGCAAACAGCAAGGGAAAATGAGGTCGATATCCTGTTCTGCAGTGAGCAGTATCAAGGAAGCGGCCTCGCCCCTTGGTATCAGGATAAGGCGAAGAGAGCCGCCATAAAGCTGTGCAACCCAGAATTGCGGGTTGACAAGTTTCTGGAGACGAGCAGTGGGTTCGTGTGGATAGAGGTGGCTAATATACGTATGTATAGCTGCTACTTCTCACCCAACGACCCACTGACAAACTTCGAGGCCAATATCGAAGACCTAGAAGCGAGCCTCACAGAATCCAGGCTGGATGTCATCATCACTGGCGATTTTAACGCAAAGTCGCCAGAGTGGGGTGAGACGAGACTCGACAAGAGAGGAATTCGTATTGGAGAAATGATCTCCAGAAACGACTTATTGGCTGTAAACCGAGGCAATACATGGACTTTTAGACGAGGTGCGATAGGATCAATTATAGATTTAACGATCGCATCGTCTAAACTATTTAGCCGCATAAGCGACTGGCGGGTCTCTGAAGAATATACCGCAAGTGACCACCAGTACATTGAGTTCTCAGTCTCGATGGGAGACACACGAGGAGGAAAAAGACAGGATGTTCCTAGTCGCAAAACCTCCTCGTGGAATATAAAGAGACTCGACAAGGAAAAGTTCGGCCGGTCCCTAAGAGAAGCCCTTTTAATTCAGGACTTAGGCTGGGTGAAGAGGCCGAGCAGTCTGGATGGGGAGGTTCGAGCGGTGAGGAACATGATAGTCACCGCTTGCAATGCGTCTATGCCACGCAAAGGCGCCATTCCCGTAAGAAAATCCTTGCACTGGTGGTCAGAGGAACTAGCCTCCTTGAGGAAGGAATGCCTCAAAGCAAGAAGGACATATACTCGATCTAAGGGAGATCCCTTGCTGAAAGAGGCTTTCAAGGAGGCGAAAAAGAACCTCAAGAAAGAGATCCGCAATTCGCGACGCCGTAGCTGGAAGGACCTTATCGAGGAAGTCAATAAGGACCCATGGGGTCTGGCTTTTAAAATCGTTACTAAGAAATTAGCGACGAGGCAAAAGACCCCTAGCCTTGACAATCCCGATTGGGTCAGAAAGATAATAAATTCTTTGTTTCCTACTGCAGAACCATACCTTAGAAGGGACTGGAGTTTTTGCAAAGTTGAAGAGGAAGAACTCTTCACACTTAGTGAACTACAAAAAGCAGGCAAAAGATTGAAAACAGGCAAGGCGCCTGGAATCGATGGGATAAGTAACGAGATCCTAAAGTTGGTTATCGACACTTCACCCCAGATTCTGCTTCGATGCTTCAATCTTTGCCTTGAGAGAGGAGAGTTCTTCCGCGACTGGAAGCGACAGAGGTTAGTCATCCTAAGAAAAGGTGAAAAACCTCTAGATAAGGTTTCATCGTACAGGCCTATATGCCTGCTAGATACGATGGGGAAACTTCTAGAGGATATGGTTCTGCAGAGAATGCAAAGCCACTTGACCGAAGAGAATCGTCTATCCGATCACCAATTTGGTTTCCGTCAAGGCAAGTCTACAGTTGATGCCATCCAGGCAGTAGTAGACATAGCCAAAGCAGGAAAAAACAAATTGGGACCAGATAAAAAGAAGAGCTTCTGCGCGTTGGTAGCTATTGACATACGCAACGCGTTTAATTCCGCAAGATGGAAGGATCTCATCGAGTCGATAAAAAAGAAGAACATGCCGCCCTACTTGTTGCGGATAATCGATAATTATCTAAGCGACAGGTGGGTCATATATGAGGGAGACACCGGCACTCTTAAGGAGGAGATGCAACGTGGGGCTCCTCAAGGCTCGAGGGTGGGTCCATTTATATGGAATGTATCTTACGATGACTTCCTGCGGATGGATCTGCCTGAAGGTGCGGTGATCATCGGCTTTGCGGATGACGCGTTGTTCGTGTGCACTGCCGAAAGCGAGAAGGCTCTTGGGACATTGGTGAACGAATGTCTGCGACGAGCAAAAAGCTGGCTGGATACCAGAGGTCTAGAAATGAAATGAAATGAAAAGACCGAGGCACTGCTTGTCACAGACAGACGTGGTTATGAGCTCCCACGAATCGTGATAGACGGATTCGAGGTCAAGTGGAGTAAGCAAATTAAATATCTTGGTGTGGAGTTGGATGGAAAGTTAAACTTTCACCACCACATGGCTACGGCATCAAATAAGGCGATCGAGTGTGCGGCTAATCTTTCACGGTTAATGCCAAATGTAGGCGGACCCCGTGAACAAAAATGAAGACTGGTGGCGAGTGTCGCCCACGCTAAAATGCTCTATGCAGAACCAGCGTGGGTCCCATCCCTGAGGAGTAAAAGATGTTTGACCATCTGTGAAAAGTTACTGTCAGCGCAGAGATCGATAACTACGCGTATCATCTCTGCATATAAGACGGTATCTACGAGTGCTGTGCAGGTCCTTGCAAGTGTCCCGCCAGCAGATCTTTTGGCGAGGGAAAGGGAAGAAATGTTTCTCTTTTCTAAAGAAAGAATTTTCCAGGATAAGGAAATAAGACCAAGCAAGGGCCTGATACACAAAGAAGCGAGGCACAGGCTTATAGAAAGATGGCAAGACACCTGGATAAATAGGAAACACGGTCAGGTTTCCTATTATACGACGCAGGCGCTCACTGGTCACTGGTGTTTTAACTTGTACCTGTGTTGCTTTAAATTACGCGAGGATGAGGTGTGTGCGTACTGACAGTTCCCCGTTGACAACGCAGAGCACACCCTCTTCTCATGCAGGAAATGGGACTTGGAGAGGCAGGCCATGTTCGAAGGTGTAAGCAGTCAAGATACACCAGAGAACATGGTATCGCTGATAACCCAGTCAGAAGAAAATTGGCGGCATGTCGAGAACTTTATAATCTCGGTTATGTCGAGAAAGGATCTCGACGGCCGCCAAAAAGCGTAATTTAAACAGCTTTTAATTTGTTTGTTTGTTTTTTATTAATTTATTTTGTGATTTATTTGTCCTTTCACAATTTTAATTTATTTTGTTATTTTTATTTTTCCTTATACACTTTTAATTTATTTTGTGTTTTATTTGTCCTTATACACTTCTAATTGATTTTGTGTTTTATATGTCCTTATACAATTTTTACTTTTTGACATTATATATCTTGTTACGTCCGTAACTTATTCTTAATATACTAAATTTACTTATAATAATTACGTGTTTATTCTCTTTTCAAATATTGAATCTTACTTATATATTGTAAGATATTATTATTGTCATTAAAATGCATGTTATTGTATTAATACAATCTCTACATATTATTGCATTATATTCAGTATTTTTATGGTCATTGTTATAATATATGTTTTACAGCGAATATATAAATTGTATCAAATACAAGAAAGAAGAGTAATATTTAGAAGTATGTAAAAACCTTTGCAACAGACAATATTACCTTTGAATAATATAATCAGAATAACGATTAAGCATCATTTCAATGACCTTCCTATAAGCAAGGAAATCAACGAACGAACAAAAATAATCTATTAAGCATAGTCCCACTCAAGCAGTGAATTAACCTGTAAGGAACAGCTAACTGAACCAGCGGCACATATCCCCACTTACAATCCATGCGATAATTCAAGAGGCACGCATAAATTTAGACAAACTATAAGGAATAACCATCTCTCCACAATTCCATTAGCACCAAAGGCACATACCCCACTTAAAATTATGCGAAGGCACAACTTTTCACGCATAAAATTGGAAAAACCATAATAAGGAATAACCATCTCTCCACAATTCCAGTAGCATCAAAGGCACTAAACTTATGGGAGAAGTTTTTTAAATAAAGGGCACTAGCTCTGTTACATTCAGAGAGTAATTTTTTGAAACACCAAGTTATAGTCATCGAACCAGCGAGTTGAACACATCGTCTACAAGTGAACTTAAAGTACAAAGTTAAAAGTGAACTCCCAAGTATTTAAAATCAACCCAAGTCTACCAACAAGTATTAATTTCCAAATAAGTATAATTTGAAGTGAACACAAGTATTTTTCCAAGTGTTTAAATTAAAACGAACTTCGTTTTTAGACTTTTTCCCCAGTTCTTAAAATAGAACTTTAAATAATTCTCAAAAATTATCATTTGGGAAATAGATTCAAGTTTCGATAAAATCTATATTGAAACAAGACATTCCAAATTTCGAACCATCGAAATTTGCTCAACTACCGACAACCGTCTGGAAGGAAGCAAATATTTTCAAAATACAAAACACTATCACCTTAGTGTAAACAACAGTGATAAAATCCCACAATCAGGACAACTGTCAGAGGCCCCATTTTTGTAAAGTGCCCTTTTCAAGATTGGATTAACAGATTATTATCACCAGCTCATTGATCACCAGTAATCGTTATTCTTAAAGTAAGATTTGTAAATTATAATTATATTCATTGTATTTTTGTCAATACTTTTCTTTCTTGTTGGTTTTTAAATAAATTATTCTCTCACAACATTTAGTAGGCTCATTGACTTATCCTCATCCCAAATTATATTCAATTTATTTGAAACTAATTTAAAACGAGGAACGTTAGGTATATTTTATAAAGGTTTCTCGTTCTGACGTAACAGAAGCCCTTATCAAATTTTGGTGCATCGGCCCGGGAAAATTATAAAGTCGATCAGCCATAATTTTGTCAAAATTTTAATAAATCTCAAAAATTTTAATGAATATAATTTTTTTTAATTTTAATAAATCAATGAGCATACCAATTGTTAAAAAAAGGGGAAATTTATTTTAATAATAACAAATAATATCAAAAAATAGTTAATGACATTTAATATTTTTATTTAAATTGGTACATTTTATATTGATTGATAATATTATACCAGATTTAAGTCGCAAGGTGCATTCATAAATATATTTTAATTTGGTTTTAATGAATAGGGGTTCGAGTCCTCTTAACTAAAATTTTTAAAGTTGCAAGGTGCATTCTTAAAATAAATCCAATATTATATTAATGAATAGGGGTTCGAGTCCTTTTGACTTATGGAATTTTTTGTCTCGTATATGAATCATTTTAATATTTAATTTGTGCTAAATCAAATTTTGTTTTATTCTTTAAATTGTGATTTGTTATTATTATTAAATGTTTAAAAATATTTTATCGTCCTGAAGCTAAAAAAAAAATTTACTATAAAAGAAAAGTATATTTTATATTCAAGAAAAAAGATTGCCAATTTTACAATTATTGCGTATATTATAAATTTTGATACTATGCAATCTTTTAATGTCTTCTTCGAATGAAAATACTACCGATTCCTCACATTTAACTCGCTCTAAAATAAAAAATAATCTAGAATTGTTATTGCATTCGGGAATTCCTTATTACAAAGAAAATCCACACACAAGTACACCTAGATATTTTAAAGAAAATCCTGATTCCGAAGAAATACATAGAGAGTTTGATTCGGGTTTTGTTAATTCTAACCTTTTTGACACTGACGATAATTCTTCTGAAACTGACGATAACGACAGTAAAGATTCTATTTTAGAAGAAACTCTAGTAGAACAACATTTAGGAAATCAGTCTCAAGCAAATTTAGGTTCAAATAATCCATTAGTTGACGAAGTTGAAACAGGCGAAAACTCTGAAAACGATTCTTTTGGTAGCACTAGAGATAGTAACGATTTTGAAGAAAATATGGCTCTTCCAAACAATCAGCAAGTATCTTTACGCGATGCATTAGAAACTATACCAATGTTTGACGGAAAAAATATCCCATTATCTATATTTATTGAAAGTTGTTTAGAAGCAAAATCCATGCTTCCTGAGAACGCACAAGTACAAACAAATTTAGTAAAATTAATTAGGAGCCGAATTTCGGGTGAAGCAAGAAGAATTATTATAGGAAATAATTTTAATACAGTAGAGCAGTTGACAGAAAGGTTGAAACAAATTTACGCGCCAGCGAAATCTGATTATCAATTACAAGGGGAACTAGGAGCAATATATATGTGGGAGCACGAAAATGTAATTTCTTACGGTTCAAGAATCGCAGAAGCAGCGGATAGAATATTAGACGCGCATAGGCTTAGTAATGAAAATGCAGTAGATGAAGCATTTAAAACAAATTTAGATAAAACAACTGTCGATTGTTTTTCTCGTGGTCTTAGACCAGAAATTGAAATACGAATTGGTACAGCAGACACATTTCAGGAAATAGTAAATAAAGCAGTAGAAATAGAAAGAAAATTGTTATCACACCGTGAATTAAGAAAAAGAGAGCATAATACTGAGTATAATTTTTATCCTAAAAGTAATAAAGAATTTGCAAAAACAACCAACATTAATATCGCTCAAGATAATGTAATAACTTGTTTAGTTTGTGGAAAAAAGGGTCATTTTGCAGTAAATTGTTTTCAACTTAATAAATTGATAGGAGCAAGACGAGAAAACTCCTTTTCTCCAGGATCACGCCAAAATTTTTTAAATCTAAATCGATTTAACAATCAAAATCATGCATTTAATAAATTTCAAAGTCAAAATACTTATAGAAATCCACAGCAGAATCAAAGACAAAATTAGTTTAGAAACACGCTACAAAATCAATTTCGTACTTCATATCAACGACAAAATCAACAATAAAATGTTTTCCCTAATCAACAACAAAATTTTTCTCAAGAATCACGAACAAACAATACATCAAATTTTGCAGAAATCAAAGCAGAATCAAGCAGAAATCAAAGTATCACGTGTAACTATTGTAAAAAATTAGGACATATTTCCACTAATTGTAGAAAAAGAATGTGGGATGATAACAATAAACAACAACAAACAAATTCACAAACTCAAAATCAGGGAAACTCCAAAATTCCTCTTCAGTAGGATGCTCTGAGGAAGAATTAAAAAGAAATTACTATGCATCCAGGAACATTAATTTAGCAAAAACGAACACTATACCATATATTCGAATTGACAGTCAAGAATTAAAAATCCCAATCACAATGATGATTGATACAGGTGCAGGACCAAATTTATTAAAAATTCGCGCGTTAAAATCTGATATAAAAATCGATGAAAATAAATGTCTAAAATTAACAGGAATAAACGATCACGCTGTTTATACTTTAGGTCAAGTTGAGATTAATATTTTTGGAATTCTAACAACTTTTAATCTTTTATCAAATGATGTTCCAATTGAACACGATGGAATATTAGGAACAGAATTTTTCATAAAAAATAAAGTGAAAATAAATTACGAAGAAAGACATCTAGAAATCAATAAACAAAAATTTAATTTTGATTCGAAAAATTATTTTACAATACCAGCAAGATCAATTTACAATATTCATGTAAAAATTTTAAATAAAACTAAAAAAGTAGGTTACATTCCAAGATTAGTAGTGAATGTAGGTGTTTACTTAGGTGATGCAGTAGTTTCAAACATCGAAGGATTAGCATATTTAAAGGCTATAAATACATTAAACGAATCAATTGACATTCCAATTTTTGAAGTAAATTTAGAAGATTTTGATGAAATAGAACAAGAGATTCCAATAAACAAAACTGATATTAAAAATGAAGACCTATCAATATAACAAATTATTGACGTATTTTCAACAAATATTAAATCAGAAAATATTTTCAACATTACAGGCATCGATAGAGTTGAAGAAATTAAAAAATTGCTTCGTCTTGAACATTTAAATAAAGAGGAATTAGAACACGTCATGAATTTAGTAGAAAATTATTCCGATAGATTTCATATACCTGGAGAATATTTAGAGCGAACAGATCTTATAAAACACAGAATAATAACTACAGATGATACACCAATTATTACTAAACAATATAGATGTTCACCTGTTCATAAAGAAGAAATGACACGTCAAGTAAACGAATTATTAA
Organism: Leptopilina drosophilae; assembly: GCA_032873175.1. Lineage (NCBI taxonomy): Eukaryota > Metazoa > Arthropoda > Insecta > Hymenoptera > Figitidae > Leptopilina > Leptopilina drosophilae. The sequence goes on along the minus strand of CM065482.1, from coordinate 28,586,503 downwards.
AACAAAAAATTATTAAGCATTCTGACTCACCTTTCAATACACCAATATGGATAGTACCAAAAAAAGATGACTCACAGGGAAATAAAAAATGGCGATTAGTTTTAGACTTCAGAAAGCTAAATGAAGGCACGGTAGGTCAATTTTACCCCCTCCCTAATATTACAGACCTGTTGGATCAATTAGGAAACGCTCAATATTTTTCAGTCTTCGATTTAGCATCCGGTTTTCATCAAATCAAAATGAATCCTAGAGATTCTTATAAGACGGCATTTTCAACGCCATTTGGACATTATGAATTCGATAGAATGCCTTTTGGATTAAAAAATTCACCAAGCACATTTCAAAAACTTATCGATCAGGTATTATTAGGTTTACAAGGATCAGAATTATTTGTTTATTTGGACGATATTGTAATTTATGCAGATACCTTAGAAGAACACGAAGAAAAATTCTCGAAACTCATGGAACGACTACGTTTTGCTAATTTAAAACTTCAGCCAGATAAATGCGAATTTTTGAGGTTAGAAGTAGGATACTTAGGGCATATTATTGATAAAAATGGTGTACGACCCGACCCGAAAAAAGTAGAAGCTGTAAAGAAATTTCCAAAACCAAAAAATGTTAAAAATATTAAACAATTCTTAGGACTAGCGGGTTATTATCGAAAATTTATAGACGGATTTTCAAAAATATCAAATCCTTTAAATCAACTTTTAAGAAAGGATATACCTTTTCTTTGGACCGATAAACAACAAGATGCTTTTGATACTTTAAAAAATAAACTCTGTGAGGAACCACTTTTAAAAAGACCGGACTTTTCTCAACCATTTATTTTAACAACGGACGCTTCAGGTTTTGCAATAGGAGGAATTTTATCACAAGGAGTAATTGGCAAAGACCAACCAGTCGCTTATACTTCACGAACTTTAAATGAATGTGAAAGAAAATATGATACTTATGAAAAAGAAGCCTTGTCAATTATATATAGTGTGCAACATTTTAGACCATACCTTTATGGAAGAAAATTTACCTTAGTCACTGATCACAAACCACTAGTTTGGTTCCAAAATTCTAAGGATCCTTGTTCAAGAGTAACAAGATGGAAACTTAAATTAGCAGAATATGATTTTAATGTGGTCTACAAAGCTGGAAAAACAAATGTTAATGCTGATGCCTTATCCAGAAATCCAGTTGAAGATATAATTGAAGAAAAAATACAAGGAATAAAAGAAGAAAAAATTCAAGAAACTGAGAAAAATGTAATGAAAAGTGTGCACGATAAAATGAAAGAAAATTTAAAAGAATATATACAACATGTAGCAAATGAAAATGAATCAAACTTGGAGATAATAAGAAGTCTCCACGATATTGAAAAAATATTTATGGACAATGAATCCAATGGAATTTCGGAGATACTAAGAATTCTTCGATCTATTAAAAAAATATTTGAGGACAATGAATCCTATTTGAATTTGGAGCTAAGAAAATGTCTCCAATCTATTGAAAGAATATTGAAGGACAATGAATCCTATTTGAATTTGGAGATAAGAAAAAGTCTCCCATATATTGAAAAAATAATTAATGACAATGAATGCTACATGAATATGGAGATAAAGAAAATTCTCCAATCTATTAAAAAGATATTTAATAAAAGAAATTATTGTACAAGTATTGAAACTTGTAACGTTATTACGAGAAATCAAAGAAGAATACAAGAAAATAGAAATCAAGAAAAGAACATATGTGAAAAAGAAAATGAAGAAATACAAGAAATTGAAAATAATGAAATAAAAGCACACGAGAAGAAAAAAAGAGGTAGACCAAAAAAACAATGCACACGTTTAAATACCTCCTTTTCAAAGAAAAAAAGGGGAAGACCGAAAAAGGTATGTAATACAAATAATGAAAGAAAACAAAAACTTTATAATGAGGCTTATACTGATGAAATTAAATCTGATCCTGAGTATATGAAACAAATATCAAAATCGAAAAATGAAGAAATTGATCAGGGCTACGAAAATTCCAATTCTGAAGTGTCATCTGAAGAAGAAGATAACCTAGTGGAGAATGAAGATTGTGAAAAATTAAATGTTAAACAAGAAAGATATATTATCGACTGTAGAGACCAATTACCAATGCGTAGAGACAACCTAACCTACTTTCTTTCAGTCAACGGAGATCCTCGAGATAATGGATCTAGATCATTAGCCAAACGCGAAAAATTACCACAGTTTGGTAAACTTCAATTAGGAACAGCAGAAAAAATAAAGAGAGGTATATATTACCATATAGCTCTCCCTATAGAAAGTGAAATAAAAGAAAATTTATCTGATACAATAAAAAGAATTAAAACTACAATTATTGCAATTAAAAATTTATGTGAACAATTAAAATTAAAAAGCATAAGCATTTCAAGGACAGCCCAAATAAATAATATAACTTGGGACGAAATCCTGTCAATGATAAAATGAATTTTTGAAAATTCATTTGTAAAAGTTGTTGTATGCAGTGGACATACAAAATATCCCACAAAAGAAGAATATATGCAATTAATTGAAGAAGCTCATTCAAGCTCAGTTGGAGGACATAAAGGTGTAACAAAAACTTATGGAAGAATACGACAAAATTATTATTGGGAAAATATGAAAAATAATATTCAAAAATATATTCAAAGTTGTCTCCAATGTCAATTAAAAAAATTAGTTAGAGTAAAAACAAAAGACCCAATGATTATAACAGATACACCAGGTACAGCATTCGAAAAAATAGCAATGGACATCGTTGGACCATTACCAAAAACTAAAAATGGAAGTGAATATATATTAACAATACAAGACAATTTAACTAAATATTCTTTAGCAATTGAACTTCCAAATCATCAAGCTAGTACAATAGCTGATGCATTTATTAAAAGATTTATTTGCATTTTTGGATCACCTAAAGGAGTTTCAACAGATCAGGGTACAGACTTCTTAAGCAATTTAATGAGAAGAGATTGAGAGATTGAGAGATTGCTGATCAATATACAGGCCCACACAAAATATTAGAAATATTAAATAAAGGAAACGTTAAAATACAATTTAAAAATAAACAAAAAATAGTACATACGAACAGACTAAAACTATCTCGAATTAAACAAGAAGAATATAATACTCTCAATAATGTATAGCTTTATGTTTCATGAAGGACTTAAATAAAAAAGAAATTAAATTGTGTTCAATCATTTACACTTTTATAAATATTAAATAAATTTTTCACTATAACAATAACCTAATTTTAAAAAGTATTTCTTTTAATGGTTCGCAAGTTTAAATTAAATTTTTATAATATTTTGTTAATTTTTAATTCTACATACTTGTTTTGCACTAAAAGAAGTTAAAAACTTACTTTTTTACACATTCAATTAATCCTATAACTTATTTAATATAATTTTTAGAAGAAGACTCTAAAATGGCAAATATTCAAAATTTCTAATAACAAACAATGACAACTTACAGATTGTACATTATTATTGACTAAATTGTAAAATTATGAAATTACTTCAATAGATTAATCTCAAAATAAAACTCAAGAACGAAAGAAATTTAAAAGAATGATATAATTAAAAATGAAAATTTATATGTCAAGAAAGTAAATTATGTCATAAAAAATGTAATATTTATTGTCTTTGAAATTAAAAGTAGTATATTTTTAAATTCTTGAATTAGTAAAACAATTTGTAAATTTTTTTTGTGTAATTTTCAAAAAAACTAAAAAAATTAAGAATTGCAAACTTCGATACAAAAATTCTACGCAAAAGCAATCCTTTGTATAAAACAAATTTATCTTCTTTCTGTAAAAGAATTATAAGCATAAAATTCTAACCAAAATAATTACTAAAATTGTGACACACAAATTCTTTGTATGAATGATTCAATAACATATCTTAAAAACAAAATAATACTGTAATAAAGGTGAAAAATATCCAGTAAAATAGAATGAATGAAATTAATGAAATACACGCATAAAGAGTCATAGCAAAAATAACACAGGCCGACAAAATTTCATCAACTGCATGTTGACTAAAATGTTACAGCCGATTCTTACAGGATTTTGTCCGTAGAATACGAATCTGACCTTGAAAATATTGGATTGGCTCTAGTTTTTAATCAATTTACGTTTCAATATACAAAATACGCATTTTTTGCATTTTTTGAATGAATTTAAAACAATACACAGAAACAGTAAATTTGTCCGCATAGCACCAAATGAAAGCTTAAACATTGCTCTTCAATACCCAAAAACAAAAAAATTTAATTTTTGAACACTTTAACCTATAATGTCAAAAGAGACATTCGCTGTTCCACAAACATATTGAAAACAACAGTAGTTTTGACCATGTAAGGCAATTTAAATAAAAATTAGTCTCTCTTGGGGTTTTTATGGTCGCTGCTTACTGATCTGTATTCAGATTTTAATATTCAAAATGGCGGATCCAATATGGCAGAATTTTTTTTAAATTTTACATTTTTATCATAAAAGGCGTAAATTACCTTTAAAAATTTGGCCCGCCACTTGTACTTTTTATATTTCATAGCAGATTTGTAAGCAGCGATTATAAAAAACCCCAGAGACACTAATTTTTACTTCAATTACCTTACATGGTCAGAAGTAATGTTAATTCTAATACGTTTATGGAACAGCGTATGTTTCTTTGGTCATTATAGGTTAAAGTGTACATAAATTACATTTTTTGTTTTTGGATATTCAAGAGCAGTGTTTAAGCTTTCATTTGGTGCTATGCAGACAAATTTACTGTTTCTGTGTATTGTTTTACATTCATTCAAAAAATGCCAAAAATGCGTATTTTATATAATGAAACGTAAATTGATAAAAAACTAGAGCCAATCCAATATTTTCAAGGTCAAATTCGTATTCTACGGACAAAATCCTATAAAAATCAGCTTCTATTAGTTAGTCCACAAAATTTTGTTGGCCTGTGTAATTATTGTACTGTCAGATGGAAAAAATATTTTGAAAGAAAATTGTTTTCTAAAACACAAAAAGAATGAATTGACTATGTGCATGAACGATAATAGCAAAAACAACTATTGTATTTTCAGATGAAAAATATAAGAATAAGTTTGAATGAAAATAATTTTTTGTAAATGTAAAAGAAGAGTGTTGAATATATGCGTAAACGGTCATAATATTTCCTCTACATTATAAATTTTCTATTAGTTTGAGCATGTTTCATTTCACTCCCATGCTCAATCTATGGGGGGAGGTGTTACGTCCGTAACTTATTCTTAATATACTCAATTTACTTATAATAATTACGTGTTTATTCTCTTTTCAAATATTGAATCTTACTTATATATTGTAAGATATTATTATTGTCATTAAAATGCATGTTATTGTATTAATACAATCTCTACATATTATTGCATTATATTCAGTATTTTTATGGTCATTGTTATAATATATGTTTTACAGCGAATATATAAATTGTATCAAATACAAGAAAGAAGAGTAATATTTAGAAGTATGTAAAAACCTTTGACACAGACAATATTACCCTTGAATAATATAATCAGAATAACGATTAAGCATCATTTCAATGACCTTCCTATCAGCAAGGAAATCAACGAACGAACAAAAATAATCTATTAAGCATAGTCCCACTCAAGCAGTGAATTAACCTGTGAGGAACAGCTAACTGAACCAGCGGCACATATCCCCACTTACAATCCATGCGATAATTCAAGAGGCACGCATAAATTTAGACAAACTATAAGGAATAACCATCTCTCCACAATTCCATTAGCACCAAAGGCACATACCCCACTTAAAATTATGCGAAGGCACAACTTTTCACGCATAAAATTGGAAAAACCATAATAAGGAATAACCATCTCTCCACAATTCCAGTAGCATCAAAGGCACTAAACTTATGGGAGAAGTTTTTTAAATAAAGGGCACTAGCTCTGTTACATTCAGAGAGTAATTTTTTGAAACACCAAGTTATAGTCATCGAACCAGCGAGTTGAACACATCGTCTACAAGTGAACTTAAAGTACAAAGTTAAAAGTGAACTCCCAAGTATTTAAAATCAACCCAAGTCTACCAACAAGTATTAATTTCCAAATAAGTATAATTTGAAGTGAACACAAGTATTTTTCCAAGTGTTTAAATTAAAACGAACTTCGTTTTTAGACTTTTTCCCCAGTTCTTAAAATAGAACTTTAAATAATTCTCAAAAATTATCATTTGGGAAATAGATTCAAGTTTCGATAAAATCTACATTGAAACAAGACATTCCAAATTTCGAACCATCGAAATTTGCTCAACTACCGACAACCGTCTGGAAGGAAGCAAATATTTTCAAAATACAAAACACTATCACCTTAGTGTAAACAACAGTGATAAAATCCCACAATCAGGACAACTGTCAGAGGCCCCATTTTTGTGAAGTGGCCTTTTCAAGATTGGATTAACAGATTATTATCACCAGCTCATTGATCACCAGTAATCGTTATTCTTAAAGTAAGATTTGTAAATTATAATTATATTCATTGTATTTTTGTCAATACTTTTCTTTCTTGTTGGTTTTTAAATAAATTATTCTCTCACAACATTTAGTAGGCTCATTGACTTATCCTCATCCCAAATTAGATTCAATTTATTTGAAACTAATTTAAAACGAGGAACGTTAGGTATATTTTATAAAGGTTTCTCGTTCTGACGTAACAATCTGTTAATTTTATATGTTTCTGTTTTAGACCCGTTTAATATTTTATCTATTGACATTCTAAATTATTTTAACATTTGTTTTTTTACTTTCGTTGTGCTGTTAATTCCGCTTTTATATTGAAATAGTTTTTAATTTTTTAACTATTGACGCAGGAGAACCGCAGGTAAAGAACAAAGTCGCAGCAGCGACAGAGTTGGAGCGCCACCCTCGAAGGCTAAACTCTTACGACAGTTCCGAGGGAGGGTAAAGGGCTCCAAAAGAAGGGTTACGGGTTTTAGTGGGTCGGGCTGGCAGTAGGTCGCCAGTATTCTAAATTTACTATATTATTTATTTATTTTTTCTTTATTTTCTTTTGTTTTATTATACCAACCCCACATAACCTTGGAGTGCGGAATCCAAGGTATCTGTAGGCAGATTTCCCTAAATCCCCTAAGCAAAAAAAAAACCATATCCAAATTATTAAAATTTCATTATAAAATTATTATTTTAATAAAAAATTCCATGTTATTATTTAATTTATTATCGATGAAAGAATTAACGAATAGAGAGACTCCATTCTCTTGGAGCAGGCACAACATCGATTCAAATATATCGAGAGTAAAGTTAGCGCGAAATTCAATTTGAATTCGAAACGCTTTTTTGTAATTTTAAGTAATAATTTCATCTACCTTAATTATAAATTGTTTATAATTAATAAAATAATTACAATAGTAATAATAAAAAAATTAACTAAACTTACCTTAGTTAAATAAATAGTTTTAAGAATAAATATTAATAATAAACAAATATTTACAATTAATATTATATATACATATATATATATATAATAAACAAATGTTTACAATTAATATTTTTTAAACAATAATTTTTTCACTAATATTAAAAATTTAGTGGCGCCATCTATTGGCGGCAGCCAGAACTAAAAAAATCGGTTGGTAAAACAGAGAACCAATTCTAAGCCACTTGAAAGTTTGAAATTAAATTTTTAAATTTCCCGCCAAGCAAGTTTGAATTCGCTAGTGGCGCCATCCAGTGGTGACAGCAGGAACTAACTCGGTCGGTAAGGTAGAACACACTTTCCAAAAGACTTTAAATTTTGAAAATAATTTTTAAATTTCCCGCCAAGGGAATTCTCTAGTGGCGGCAGGAACTAACTCGGTCGGTAAGGTAGAACATCCCACCAACCACTGGCAAAGTAGAAATCTGCATTACCGACCTGTCCCAGTATCCTCATAGCTATACTACTATTTTGAAGTTACGTGCAGTTACGTGGAAATTTTTTCAAATTGTATTTTTCCTGTATTCCTGTTTGTTTTTCCTGTATTTTCATGAAGAAATTTTCCTAAACGTTTAAGAAAATTTTTTTAAACTTTTCGTAATTCATAGGAAGTTTTTGATAATTTTTTAGAAAAACTCTCTTATCTATGTTAATAAATTTTAAAACAAATTTATGTGAAAATTCTTAAAGAACTTTTTAAAAAATTATTGGAAATATTTCTGTTGTGCCCCTCACGTGACTTGCGTGAGTTTGATATTCTGACTTTTCACGCATACTGACACCCCACTGCAACCCATTCTCCACAAAAACAACATCTCATATTTCGATTTATTTTTATGAAAGCAAACCAGCTTTCTCGTTTAAAATTTTTTAAAATTCTATAGGATTCTAATAAACCAGAGCATTTTAAAATTTCGCCAGAAACTTCCAGAAAATCTCCAATGAAATAAATATGTTATATTCTTGACAAACGATTATGGAAGACAAATATTTTGGAAGCAAATTTTGTATGCATTAAAATTTGTAAAAGTTGTCATCAAAATCAATATTTCGGGAATAAAGTTGAAATTCTGGACTGAAGGAGGTCGTAGGAAGAAATCGTCGCACTTGATATAGTCCAAGCTTTCGATCAGAAAAGGTTGACAGCAGTCTTGATAGCAAATCAGGTGGATATTAATTTTCGCAATAGAAGTAATGAATTTGAAGTAAAAAAATTAAATTCCAATGACTAAAGACGAAAAATCAGAAAATTAGCAGTTGAGTGAAGTAGTTTGGTCTTGTTGGATGTCTACCCACCCATGCACTGTGTAGTTAATTGGTATGGAAAAAAGTGTATCGTATTATGAAAACTGTGGACGAGGCGTCGAGATGAGGAGAGATTTTTTACTATATGTCATAGACCAACGAAGGATTTCTTTGGCAGACAATACAAAGTGTTTAATTTTCTGTCAGCGATTACGGCAGTGGTTGACAGTAGCACTTGAGGAATCGAAAATAGTCGGTTAAGCCGACACATGTGTTTAGTTGCAGTGATAAAATACTTGCGCAACTCTTCTTCAGTTCGCTATGAGATAAAAAACAGTATGGCCATCCTTGAATTTCATATAATTTTCGTGCACTCGCGGCAAAATAATCAACGATTTCCGACCCTCAGTTAGCTAGCACAGTTTGTCATTTCTCCTTATTGGAAATATTTATTGAAATAATGAAAATAATTTTTTAAATTTGACATTTTTAAACCTTTTAATTCCTGTGGAAAAAAATAAAAATTGAATATGTAATTAAAAAGGAAGTTATTTTCCAAATAATTTTGAAATTAAAGAAATTCGTAAGGCGTATATATATATATGTAACACGGCATTTTTTAAGTAAAAATGTTTTCTTTTTTTAAAAATATTTAATTTCTTTATAAATAAAAATTTGCAATCAACAAATAATGTTTATTTACATATCTTTTCTTTATTTATAAAAAACTTTGAATTTTATTAGAGCAATTATAAGTAATAATAACATTTATGTAAAAAATCTCTTTTTAATAAAAAAAATAAAAAAAAACGCAATAAGTAGGGTAGAGTCTCCAGTTGTGAGACGGGTTTTATTTTTGACCCGTAAATTGTAAACGGGTAAACGAAATTGTAAATAAAATACACCGTTCGAGAAGTAACAGAAATACGCTAATTTTATTAAAAGAAAGTATAGTGTTTCGATGAACTCAAGAAATTTTACGATACATTTTCGGAGCACATCGCTTTTTCCAAAAAAAATGTCTTCAGTTGTAAGACATTCATTAAAAATTGCTAAACTTTAATAAGTTTGATATAAAACGTTATGTTTAGTAGAAATCATTAAATATATTAATAATATATATTATTATATACTGAATAACAATATTTATTCACCAAAATATGACTATCAAATAAACACAATTAAATTGCTTCAACAAGATCATTAAAATTGATTTATTCTGAATCAATTGACTTTTTTCCACTTGACATGCCTAAAATACTAGAAAAAATCAAAACAATATTTAAATAGTATGCCTGCAAAGTCGTATTTTTTATGCTGCCCAAATGGCTGTCGAGACTGTTCACAACTGGTAATATGCTGTGTCTCAAACCCAGAAATTGGCGCTATTTTGAAAAAGGAAAATTAAATTATTTTCAACCGTAGATTGGAACAATGCAATATTGCATCACAAAATATAGAGAAAACACTAAAAGAAAATTCATTACATTTACTTTTTCCAATTAATTAACGTGGAAAAAAAGTACTTTGCATTTATTGAAAAAACGCTTTTTTGTCGATTATCACACCCAGTGTTGGTATTTAACAAAAACAGATTATATATCCGTTTCAGCGTACAAGAAAAAGTTAGCTCATATAAAAAGAAATGTTTTTATATAAACTAATCGGCTTTTTAATATTGCATGTTAAAAAAATAACTGTCTCACAACTGGGGGGAGGTAGCGATTCTACGCAATAAAATTCTACAAATGAAAATTCAACACAGTAAACTCTACACGAAAAAACTCTCACTTTATATTTAGACAAGTAATAATAATTCTACGCAAATTAATTCTACATAATGAAACTCTACGCATTCTAATTAAATAAAATATAATTTAATTAATTTTTTTAAATTCTTCACGATTAAATACTATATCAATAAATTCTATAAAGTTTAATTTTACGCATGATAAAATATATTTTTTATTATTCTTTATAAGTTGTTAACTCTACGCAGTTAAATTCAACACTAGATAATTCTACAAAAATAAATGCATTTTAATAAATAGATTTCATAAAAATTTTACGCAATTAAATTCTACAAAAAATAATTCTACAAATTTTAACTTTTTTTATAATAAATTTTTAGAATATTAAACTCTACACAAGGAAATTCAACAAATATAATTCTACGAGAAAAATGTCTACAGATAGCAATTGTAATATTGAATTTAGTTAAATTATTAACTCTACGCCGTTAAATTCAATACCAGATAATTCTACGAAAATAAATACATTTTTTAAAAATTCTACGCAAATAAACACTACAATTCAAAATTCTACACAAATTTAAATTGGATTTGTTTTCTTTTTTTCAAAGTCAATTAATAATAATTCTACGCCGTTCAATTCAACATTAAATAATTCTACGCAAATAAACAAACTCAAATAGTTTTCGAGATATTGCAATTTTTTTGGAAGCGCGACCACGTTTCAGTGACAGCGATGTGTGAGTGCCCGGAAATCCTAATTCTTACAATTTAATGTTCAAAATTGTCTAGAGCCTACAAATTTTATCCCATTTTGATGTTCTTGGTCTTAAATGAAAGAAGATAAATTTTCTAAAAGTTTCCCCGAAACACGTTGTTTTAAATTTTAATTGTTTATATATTTATTGTTACTGTTACGTCAAAACAAGAAACCTTTTTAAATATACCTAACGTTCCTCGTTTTAAATTAGTTTCATAAATGAATCTAATTTGGAATGAGGATAAGTCAATGAGCCTACTAAATGTTGTGAGAGAATAATTTATTTAAAAACCAACAAGAAAGAAAAGAGTTGACAAAAATACAATGAGTACAAAATTATGAATCTTACTTAAAGAATAACGATTACTTGTGGTGTGATGATTATCTTGTAATCCAATCTTGAGTGGTGATGAGCACTAGACGAAAAGGGACCGCCTAATGGTTGTCCTTAATGGTGGAGAATTTGTGCTGGTGTTTACACTAATGAGATAGTGTATTGTATTCCGAAAAATATCTGCTAGTCCCAGACAGTTGTCGCCTCTTAAGCAAATTTCGATGTTTCGAAATTTGGAATGTGATCCTTCAATATTAGAGTTTTGTTGACACTCGAAAGAATTTCCAAATTTATATTTTTGGAAATTGATAAACGTTATATTCAAAGATCGATGAATAGGGTGTTGATTTGAAACTGATTTCAAATTATTACTTGGGGAATAATTCACTTGTAATGAAGTATGTTTAAATTAATACTTGGACGACACTTTTAAATAATGTTCAAAGGTATACTGGGAGACTTTTCACTTTTAATAATGTTTAAAGGTTAACTGGGAGTTCACTTTTGAATAATGTTTAAAGGTATACTGGGAGACTGTTCACTTGTTGACGATTAGATGAATACTGCTGATTTCCAAAAAATTACTCTCTGATCTCTGCTTAATTTCTCTCCCTTTTTATACGAAACTGTTCCATTGTTTAGAATCATATACGTGTAGTTATTGAGAGTGGGAGAGCAGGGTAACTATGAACACCTGTGCACTTGTTTATCTTTTCTCTCTTTCTAATTTTCATGTCCCTTCAAAATAGTAGTGGCGATGATCATAGCCTGTTTACTTTTTTATGCTCGATGCTGCTGTGGACTAATCTTTTCTCTCTTTCTAATTTTTGTGTCTCTTCAAAATAGTGGTGGGGATGATCATAGCCTGTTTACTTTTTATGCTCGATGCTGCTGTGGACTAATCTTTTCTCTCTTTCTAATTTTTGTGTCTCTTCAAGCCCTCTCTTTGTGTATAGATGGTTTTTCTTCCTTCCTGTGGCGAAATTGTTTGAAGGTTGTTGAACTGATGCACTATCGTTTTTCTTTTTACATGATTTAAAATATTATTCTCTTTTCTTAGAATTATTATGATTTGTAATTTATTCAGATACATGTAAGGCATATAATATCAATTGCCATATATTCAAAAATATTATAATTGTAATGCAATAATATGAAATACATAAAATATAATTATAAAATATATACGAAAAATACAATATCGAATACAAAATACGTACATAAGTATCGTACTTAATTTAGGTACATTAATAAGAAGTTACGGACGTAACATTACTCAAAGTTTACAATTTACAAGAATTTTGAGAAAAATCGTGTTTATTTTTAAATTCCATTCCTCATAATCGAATTCAATTTAAATTAGTCTAGTATGACCACCCGATAAATAATAATGCATAATTCAATTTATTTAAATAATTTCGTTAATTAACAAATATATAACTCTGTTCCTCTTTAAAAAAACTTTATCTTTATGACAAATTTATTTTTATTTATGTAATTTATGTCTATTTTGTTAAAAAATAATTTTACAGTTAATAATTATCATTGTTATTAACAATTGTATTTATATAATATATAAATTAAAAATTAATTAATCAATTTTTTATACTTATTTATAACTTTATTAATATTAGCATAAATTTGTCTTAAAAAACAATTTTTTTAATAATTGTTAATAACAGTGATAATTATTAACTTTAAAATTATTTTTTAACAAAATAGACATAAATTACATAAATAAACATAAATTTGTCATAAAAAAGGTTTTTTAAGTAGGACCAGAGTTATCTATTTGTTAATTAACGAAATTATTTAAATAAATTGAATTATGCATTTTTATTTATCGGGTGGTCATACTAGACTAATTTAAATTGAATTTGATCATGAGTAATGGAATTTAAAAATAAACACGATTTTTCTCAAAATTCTTGTAAATTGTAAACTTTGAGTAACAATAAATATATAAACAATTAAAATTTGAAACAACGGGTTTCAGAGAAGCTTTTAGAAAATTTATCTCCTTTCATTTAAGACCAAGAACATCAAAATGGGATAAAATTTGTAGGCTCTAGACAATTTTGAACATTAAAGTGTAAGAATTAGGATTTCCGGGCACTCGCACATCGCTGCCACTGAAACGTGGTCGCGCTTCCAAAAAAATTGCAATATCTCGAAAACCATTTGAGTCGCAAATGGCATATTTTCTGACGTATTCTTACCCATACGTATCATTATTTTAGGGATGTTTACAAGAGGATGCGCTAAGATACAAATTTTTTAATTAGAAACCTAACCTTATTTACATTTGAAAAAATATTTCTGGGAATTAACTACAAAATTTATGGGTGACGTCACACCTCTACCAATCCAAGTACTAGAGATAATTTCCAATGATTGATTTCTTCATTCAACAATTTGTGATGTTCTCTATTTATTCCTTGATTCAAGGAAAGTCTGGATCTACACTTGAACCACTTTTATATACTTTTACATGATCTACAGATTTCTCATGCTCTTGCAAACGACATCGACATGCGTCCAATCTTGAATACCAGTTGTAGATAATGACGAAGATGCTTCCATATTAAAAAGTTTCTAACAGAAAAAATAAACCTTATTAGCACTTTTAGAATATACGAGACAATTCCTTTTTAATTTCCTTTAATTTTTCTGAAGGTCCCTGAATGACAACTATGTCAATGAATTGAGAAGACAGAATCTTTAGTTACTGAGCTGGATCAGTTAAAGTTCCAGCATTATTACATAAATGATCTTTTTATAAATCAGTTTATTTGTCTATTATTTTATTATCAAAAATAGTTTGTTATTTATGAATCTCTCGACAACACATTCCAAACGAACCATCAAAATTTCCTCAAAAGGTGAAAACCGTCTGGAATAAGCAGATACTTTTCGGAATACAATACACTACCTCATTAGTGTAAACAACAGCATTAAAACAACCATTAACGACAACAGTTAGAGGGTTCCTTAGCGTCTAGCCCTCAACGCTTATCCTTATCCCAAATTTAAAAAAAGTTTATTGTTTTTGACGTAACAGTATGCTTTAAACAATAAACAAGACAAAATTGATCAAAATTAATTTTTGAAATTCCCAAATCAATAAAATGTTGAACAATTAAAAATTATTTACGAAAATTATGGTTTCACAATTACCAAATCCTCTTAAAAAATTTCTTAATAACAATTCACATTTCCTTAACATAAAATAAAATTTATTTTCTTTTGATGTATTTCCTTAACAGAAATATTTTGTTTCTAAGAAAAACAATATTTTGTTATTAGTATTATGATTAAAAATAGGAATTCTGAAAAAAAATTTCTTTTTAAAATGAAGCCAATAATTATTATTTATGATTTAGAAATAATAAATCTGAAAAATGTTTTTTACAAGCTAAAATATTAAAATTTTCATATTAATACATATGCGACGTTCTACGGGAAAAGGGACTTTAACTGTTTTTGACAAAACTAAGTGAAGTATAAATCGTGAAACAATTCTATGAAATTTCCACAAAGAAATTCTATATGGAATTACATGTGGAATTCTAAAAAATAATTCATTTCTGAATTTACCATAGGTTACAAAGAAGTCAACTCCCTGCAATAGTTTCTAGTAATGGCGAACAGTGGGACAAATAGCATTTTTCAGGGACAAAAATCTAGCGCTCTTACAATTTTTAACGGATTTTGTTAATTTTTTTTAAAGAATCTTGAGTTTCCGCAGTTTACAATACGTCTGCTAATAATTTTTTTGAACTAATTGTTTATTTATTTAACAACAATGTAGACGAAAATTATTTTCTAACTTATTTGATAGACATTTAGTGCCCTAAATTTGAATTTCACTTAAAATTGACATTCAGAGATGTAGTTAAATATAAATAATAAGTTTATACTCACTAGAGTGGTAATAAAAATTGTTAATATTGTTATAAACAAATTATATAAACAAATTATTAGTTTGAGAAATGACTGCACTAGATTTCGACGAGAGGTCGCTGAACACGAATCTGACGATTGTTTTTAAAAATTCAAAATGTCGAATCCAATATGGCGGACGATATTTCTAAAAAGCAATTAAAATCACATGAAACTTGTTACTAGGGGGTTTTTCGTAGTTGCTGATTACGAACCTGTTATTTGTTTTTCAAAATTCAAAATGGCGGATCCAAAATGGTGGACGACATTTTTAAAAAAGGATTAAAATCACATGAAATTTGTTATTTAGGGGGCTGTCGTAGTTGCTGATTACGAATCCATTGTTAGTTTTTAAAAATTCAAAATAGTGGATCCAATATGGCGGACGACATTTAAAAAAACGATTGAAATCACATGTAACTTGTTACTCGAATGGTTTTCGTGGTTGCTGATAACGAATCTGTAATTTGTTTTTTAAAATTCAAAATGGCAGATCCAATATGGCAAACGACATTTTTTAAAAACAATTCACTTTTTTTGAAATTTGTTACAAGGTGGAATTTTATTGGTGCTAAATACTAATCGAATATTGGTTTTGTGAAATTCAAAAAGCCGTTTCATTGTAAACAAAAATTATAAAAATTTTTTTAATGATTAATTATATTAAATTATTGTCTTCAAAAAATGAAAAATAGTATACCACAAACCACACGTTTTCTTTAAGACTTGTTTTATTGTTACGATTTAATCATTAACTTGTTTTGAATGACTTTATATATTAAAGATAATTTACCGCAAACCAACATTATGACCTTTTTTAAAAAATAGTCCAGTTGTAATAAGCAATTCGTTGCCAAAACAATTTTGAAAAAATAGTATAACTATTTCCTGTCTTTCTTTTACTACACGGATAAACTTAAGTTTGGAAAATTTGATATTATAATAATGATATTTACAAAAAACCAGTAGTAAGAGAGGATATAATAATAAAAAGGACAATACTTTCTACTTCCAAAGTATAAAATACATTTATCGACATGACTTAAAATTATAGTATAGTATTAATAATAACAAAAGTGAGTTGGAATGATTAATAAAATCTATATGATTTGTGAATTAGGAAAAAGAGATATTCACAAAAATAATTTTGACAATAATAATTAAGAAAAGTAAAAGTTCGAATTTTAGATCTTGCACTCTATTTTAGAAAAATTACTATTTTTATTGGAAAGAAGCAGAAGTGCTGAAAATATTGCTCTGCTCAAATTTAATTATTGAACAATCTAAAACTGTCATTTGGAAACATTCCTACAGAAAATAGGAATTTTATTTCTTAATAGCATTCGATTGGTCGAACGATGGTGTACGAAGAAATTCCGACTATTGCCAAATATGACCGAATAGATTTCATCACGTGATGAATGAATGTGTTTGGTGAATAGTTTTAAGTCAATTTTAATTTAATTTTAAAATTATCTTTAATATAAACATTAATTGAATTTGGAATTTATTTATTACTTAAGTATGAAATATTTATTAGATGGTTTAAGTTACTCTTATTGTACTTTAAATTCCGAAAATTAATTTTAATTATTCAAACATAATTTTAAAAAAGAAAAAAATAATTTAAATGATATTGAATGTTTAATTTTGAGAGTTTAATTTAATTTATATTTTACTTTATTCACATTGATATCTATTTAAAATATAATTTATACTTGAAAACAAATTAAATTTACATATAATTTGTAAATGTGGAATTCAACTTTATTGAATATTCAAATGTTTTGGATTTTTTTTCAAATATTTTGTAATTCTCTCGCAAGCAGTAATAATTTTTGGCGTTTAATATATAAAGAAGTTCCTTTTTTTCTTAAGCATGGTTGCGACGAATATGTGAATGTGTGTATTATTAGAGTATAAGTTCGTTATATTAGTATTATAAAAGCGTGCGTTCCTCGAGAATATGTATATATAATGTATCTAATTTGTGTGAGTATACGTATAATATGTTTCCTGTGATATTTAAAAGTGCTAGTAAAACATCCAATACCGACTGTGGCAAAGTTTACTAGTGTCAAGTGTGATTTCATCTTTTTCTTACTATTGCTTCACATGACATTCCAACTGCAATAGCAGTATTCCTAAAAAACTATAGTAATCTTATTTTCTGACGAGACGGATTTTACCATAGTTTTTGTAACTTTTACAATTCTTTTTCAAATATTAATATATTTAAGAAAACTCGCTTTCAACGATTCACCAACTACAATTTTCTATTTTTATATTAAAATTTGCTACTGTTTTGAAATATAAATCACTAATTATTATATTATGTTTTCCGATATTGAGGGAACTCACTCAGTATAATATTTAAATAGTAATCCGGATGAAATTGTTTAATTAAATATCCACACAAGGAGTGATTCTGTATTAATATTTGTTAAAATTGGTAATAGAATTTAATATATTCTTTTTCATTTTAGAGAAATCGTATTTTATATTTAAAATTAATCTTGTGCATATTAATAGGCAGCATTAATATATTTTAGAAAAATTAGTAAAATAATTATAATCTTTAAAACTGACTAATGTAAAAGCACCAGTACTTGGACATTTTTAAACTAGTAGCTAATTCAAGAACGATTTTTACAAAGACGATATAGTTTACTTGCAAAAATTTTTATAATTCGTTTGAATTATGATTAAAGGATTGTATTTTATAATAAATTAGTCAAAATTGTTATTTCATTTATTTTTTAATGTATTAAATAAATAATTGCTCCTTTGCCGCAATAGTTGGACATGCCATTTTAGGGATCCTGTAGTTGGACATGACAAGGACCAATAGTTGGACATAAGAGAAATGCATGTAAATTTTTGTCCAACTACTGGTGCTAAATGGAGCTAGGTTAGAAAGCACAAGTTAAAGTTGGACACTCGATTTTGAATAGCTCGTGACATAAATCATTTTTTGATAAATTTTGGGCTTTAAAATAGGAAACTTGCATGTTATCCAAAAGTTAACATTCAAAAGGATTATATATCATTCTTCTTCCAATGTAAATATATTTACATTGGAAGCATTTTTAATTCCTTTTTTACTGTCCATCTATTGGTTCCATTTTTTGCAATGTCCAAGTACTGGTGCTTTTACCTTATATTAAAAATATAGTCCGGGAAAGCATCGGAAAAAACTTTTAATATAGCCAATACTAAAAATTATGAGTGAGTCGAAAAGGATAGAACATAAAAAGACGTAAGAAGGAGAAAGATAGAATTAGCGTTTCGAGAGTATTTCACACACACATACACATAAATGAGTTAACGCAAGCACTATACTATACATATAAACACAAACTATAATATAGAAATTGTATATTATACAATTTCGTAGATATATGTTAAAATCTAAAAACGCATACATACCCAGTGTGCACGTACTGTAACTGTTCTAGACCAAAAAAAGAACAGTGCTCTAGAACAAATGTTACAATTTTATTATAGAACCGTTCTAGAACTTTGTTCTACATTTGTTCTGGAACAGTTGTTTTGTATCTTTTCTATAACAGACATGTAACATTTGTTCTAAATTAGTTATAGAATTTTGAAGTAACATTATTCCTACAGTGTTCTAGAACACTGTTACAAAAACTTAATGTAACTGTTCTTTCACTATAAACTCGTGTTTTTTTTCACTACACGGAAAGATGTTATTAATAAATTTTATAAAAGTATTTTACAAGTGTAGGACAAAATGTTACAAAGGAAAATTTTGCTTTCAACAAAACATACACAGTAAATCTTAATTTAAGATCAGTCTTAAATTCAGCACTGTCTGCTATAATGTTAAAGCATACAAAAATGTTGTATCTTAATTTAAGGCTGCTTTCCTGCTTTAAAATAAGACTTTCTTTTTACAGTGATATAATTTTACTAAATATAGTATAATTCTTATCAAAGTTTAATACTTCTAATATAATAACTAATATATTAACTTTCTTTCCGTGTAGAGTGCAGCCGCGTTTTTACATGAATTACAAAAAATCTATTGAATTTAGATACTTAAAAAGACTCGTATCAATGATTTGTGAAAAATTAAATAATTTTTCACTGTCAGCTTGCATAAATTTTCAAAATTTTTAAAAACATTATTCACCAAGAATAACATCAAATATTTAATTAATTTATTATCAATTATTAATTAATAGGTATATAATAAAAATACAATAATAAATTATTATTATTATTAACTAATTAATTAAAATTTGTTAATATTTGTAGCATAATTATATATTATTCTTTGTAATAAAAAAATTTATATATATATATATATATATATATATATATATTATATATATATATATATATATATATATATATATATATATATATATATATATATATATATATATATATATATATATATATATATATATATTGTTACGTCCGTAACTTCTTATTAATATTTATTAAATACTTTAATATTTCCTTACAAATATTCTTGATTTCACTATGTATTTTGTTATTAATATTCCTAAATTATATGTATAATTCTTATTAATATTTTTGAATTAACTATACAATTTTTATATTTACTTGTATGTGTATGTGTGATTTATTTGTATGTCATATATTATTGCATTATATCCAGTACATTTTACATTATTATGGTATTCCTTATTTTATATTTTCTATGTATTTGAAACAACATGATAAGTTATATCAAATCCAAGAAAGAAAAGTTTATATTTTAAAGTTATGTAAAAGGAATAACGATCACGCATCAATGTGGCAAACCTTTACTAGACCACACATCAGGAAGGAGAGAGAGAGAAACACATACCAACCCAGGTCCTGAGAGTCTTATCAAATCCCGTAGAAACTAGAGAGAAACATCTATATCAGACCCTGTGCTAAATGTCTTATCGAGTCCCGTCGAAGGTGGCCCGGTGACGTCACGCTGCATCTACCTGCACTAGACGATTTTCGGCACGTGTATTTTTCTTCGTGCATGCTGTTCTATTAGAAGATTTCGATATAAAAAGGGCAAGCATTATCGTTAGATCAGAGAGTATCTATTTGAAAGCCAACATTATAACATCTACAAAAAAGAGAGTATCTAATTGAAACCCAACATTATAACAGCTACAAGAAAGAGAGTATTTTTTTGGAAATCAACAAGTAAACATCGATACCTATTCAACGTGCAATCCCAGTATACAGTTTAGAAGTTAACTAAACTACATCCCCAAGTATATTTTTGAGACAATTTTCGGACAACAAATTATAAAAGGTTCGAGTCCTCTTAAGGTAGAAATTTTAAAGTTGCATGGTGCATTCATCAAACTGAATACCGTATTATAATAATGAATAGAGGTTTGATTCCTCTAGACTTATGGAATATTTGTCTTGTATATGAATCATTTTGACATTTAATTTGTGCTTTACAAATTTTTTTCTGTTCTTTTAAATGTGTTTTGTTATTATTATTATTATTATTATTATTATTATTATCATATGTTTGAATACATTTTCAAACTGAAGCAAGATAAAAATATTTTTAATACAAAAGAAAAGTGTATTTTATATTCAAAAGACAAGATTGACAATTTTACAATTATTACGCATGTTATAAATTTTGATATTATGCTATTTTTTGATGTCTTCTTCGAATAAAAATACTACCGATTCCTCACATTTAACTCGCTCTCAAGCAAAAAATAATCCAGAATTGTTATTGAATTCAGGAATTCCTAATTATAAAACAAAACCATTTACAAGTACACCCAGATATTCGAAACAAAACCCTAATCCCGAAGAAACACAAAAAGAATTTGACTCAGGCATTGTTAGTGGTCAACTTTTTGACATTGACGATAGTTATTCCGATAGCGAAAATAACGACAGTGAAAATAACGATAGTGAAAATACTATTTCAGAAAAAACCTTAGTTGAACAAAAATTAAATTCGAGCTTAAATAAATCTTTAACTGACGAAAGTGAAATAAACGATCATTCTGAAAACAATTCTTTTGATAACTTTAGAGATAATATCAATTTTGAAGAAAACATGGCTCTTCGAAATAATCAGCAAGTGTCTTTACGCGATGCTTTAGAAACAATACCAATGTTTGACGGTAAAAATATCCCATTATCTATATTTATTGAAAGTTGTTTAGAAGCAAAATCTATGCTTCCTGATAATGCACAGGTTCAAACAAATTTAGTTAAATTAATAAGAAGTCGAATTTGGGTGAAGCAAGAAGAATTATTATACGAAATAATTTTAATACGGTAGAACAGTTAACAGAAAGATTGAAACAAATTTACGCGCCAGCAAAATCTGTATATCAATTACAAGGAGAACTAGGAGCAATATATATGTGGGAACACGAAAATATTATTTCTTACGGTTCAAGAATCGCAGAAGCAGCAGAAAGAATATTAGATGCGCATAGGCTTAGTAATGAAAATACAGTAGATGAAGCATTTAAAACAAATTTAGATAAAACAACTGTCGATTGTTTCTCGCGAGGACTTAGACCAGAAATTGAATTACGTATTGGAACAGCCGATACTTTTCAAGAGATAATTAATAAAGCGGTAGAAATAGAAAGAAAATTGTTATCACACCGTGAACTAAGAAAAACTGAACAAAATACCGAATATAATTCTCATCTTAAAAATAACAAAGAATTTGCTAAAACAACAAAAATCAACATAGCCCAAGATAATGTAATAACTTGTTTAATTTGTGGTAAAAAGGGTCATTTTGCAGTAAACTGTTTTCAACTTAATAAATTGATAGGACAAAGACGAGAAAACTCATTTTATTTAGAACCACGACAAAATTTTTCAAATCAAAATAGATTTAATAATCGAAATACAATGTTTAATAAATTTCAAAATCAAAACTTTAACAAAAATCCTAAACAAAATCAATTTAGAAACACATCACAAAATCAGTTTAGAAACATGTCACAAAATCAATTTCGTCCTTCATATCAAAATCAAAGACAAAACCAACAACAAAATTTTTTTTCCTAATCAACAACGAAATTTTTCTCAAGAATCAAGAACTAATACAACAAACTTCACAAACAGAAATCCTAGTATAATATGTAACTATTGTAAAAAATTAGGACACATTACCAGTAATTGTAGAAAAAAGATGTGGGATGATAACAATAAGCAACAAACAAATTCAAAAAAACACAAAATCAGGAAAACTCCAAAATTCCTCTTCAGTAGGATGCTCTGGGGAAGAATTAAGAAAAAATTATTATGCATCCAGAAACATCAATTTAGCAAAGACTAATACCATCCCGTACATTCGAATTGATAGTAAAGAATTAAAAGTTCCAATAACAATGATGATTGACATAGGAGCAGGTCCAAATTTATTAAAAATTCGTGCATTGAATCCTGACATAAAAATTGATAAAAATAAATGTCTAAAATTAACAGGAATAAATGATCACGCTGTTTATACTTTAGGTCAAGTTGAGATTAATATTTTTGGAATTCTAACATCTTTTAATCTTTTATCAAATGATGTTCCAATTGAACACGATGGAATATTAGGAACAGAATTTTTCATAAAAAATAAAGTCAAAATTAATTACGAAGAAAAACATCTAGAAATCAATAAACAAAAATTCAATTTTGATTCGGAAAATTATTTTACAATACCAGCAAAATCAATTTACAATATTCATGTAAAAATTTTAAATAAAAATAAAAAAGTAGGTTACATTCCAAGATTAGTAGTGAAAGAAGGTGTTTACTTAGGTGATGCAGTAGTCTCAAACATAGAAGGATTAGCTTATTTAAAGGCTGTAAACACACTTAACGAATCAATTGATATTCCAATTTTTGAAGTAAATTTAGAAGATTTTGATGAAATAAAACAGGAAAGTTCAGTAAACAAATCTGAAATTAAAAATGAAGACTCAACAATTAAACAAATTATTGATGCATTTTCAAAAATATTAAATCAGAAAATGTTTTCAATATTACAGGCAACAATAGAGTTGAAGAAATAAAAAAACTACTTTGTCTTGAACATTTAAATAAAGAAGAATTAGAACACATAATGAATTTAGTAAAGAATTATTCCGATTGATTTCATATACCTGGAGAATATTTAGAAGGAACAGATCTTATAAAACATAGGATAATAACTACAGATGATACGCCGATTATTACTAAACAGTATAGATTTCCACCTGTACATAAAGAAGAAATGATACGTCAAGTAAACGAATTGTTAGAACAAAAAATTATTAAACATTCTGACTCACCGTACAATACACCAATATGGATTGTACCAAAAAAAGATGACTCACATGGAAATAAAAAATGGCGATTAGTTTTAGACTTTAGAAAACTCAATGAACGCACGGTAGGTCAATTTTACCCCCTCCCTAACATTTCGGACCTACTAGATCAACTCGGAAATGCTCAATATTTTTCAGTCTTTGACTTGGCGTCAGGTTTTCATCAAATCAAAATGGATCCTAGAGATTCTTATAAAACAGTATTTTCAACGCCATTCGGACATTATGAATTTGACAGAATGCCTTTCGGATTAAAAAATTCACCAAGTACATTTTTAAAAACTTATTGATCAAGTATTATTGGGTTTACAAGGATCAGAACTATTTGTTTATTTGGACGACATTGTAATTTATGCAGATACTTTAAAAGAACACGAAGAAAAATTTTCGAAACTTATGGAACGCCTACGTTTTGCAAATTTGAAACTACAACCAGATAAATGCGAATTTTTGAGGTTAGAAGTAGGATATTTAGGACACATAATTGATAAAAATTGTGTACGACCCGACCCGAAAAAGGTAGAAGCTGTAAAGAAATTCCCAATTCCAAAAAATGTTAAAAATATAAAACAATTCTTAGGACTAGCAGGATATTATCGAAAGTTTATAGACGGATTTTCAAAAATCGCAAATCCTTTGAATCAACTTTTAAAAAAGGATATACCTTTTCTGTGGACTGATAAACAGCAAGCTGCTTTTAATACATTGAAAGATAAACTTTGTGAGGAACCACTTTTAAAGAGGCCAGACTTATCTCAACCATTTATATTAACAACGGACGCTTCAAGTTTTGCAATTGGAGGAATTTTATCACAAGGAGTGATTGGTAAAGATCAACCAGTCGCTTATACGTCACGAACTTTAAATGAATGTGAAAGAAAGTATGATACTTATGAAAAAGAAGCATTGGCAATTATATATAGTGTACAACATTTTCGACCGTATCTTTATGGAAGAAAATTTACTTTAGTTACGGATCACAAACCACTTGTTTGGTTTCAAAATTCTAAAGATCCCTGTTCAAGAGTAACAAGATGGAAATTGAAATTAGCCGAATATGATTTTAATGTAGTCTACAAAGCAGGAAAAACAAATGTTAATGCAGATGCCTTGTCCAGAAATCCAGTTGAAGACATCGTGGAAGAAAAAGTTCAAGGAATAAAAGAAGAAAAATTTAAGAAAACTCAGGAAATTCAAGAAAATATAATGAAATGTGTGCAAGAAAAAATTGAAGAATACATACATTGTGTAGCAAATGAAAATAAATATTACAAGAATTCGGAGATAATAGGAAGTCTCCACGGTATTGAAAAAATGATTATGAACTATGAAACTTATGAAAAATCGGAGATATTAAGAAGTCTCCAATCTATTAAAAAAATATTTAAGGACAATGAATCCTACTTGAGTTTGGAGATAAGAAAAGTCTCCCATGTATTGAAAAAATAATTAATGAATGCTACATGAATTTGGAGATAAGGAAAAGTCTCCCATTTATTGAAAAAATATTTAAGGACAATGAATCCTACATGAGTTCGGAGATAATAAGAATTCTCCAAAATATTAAAAAAATTATTGTACAAGTAATGAAACTTGTAACGTTATTACCAGAAATCAAAGAAAAATGCAAGAAAATGATAATCAAGAAAAGAAATATGAAGAAATCCATGGAAATGAAGAAATAAAAGTACACAAAACAATGAAACGAGGTAGACCGAAGAAACAAAACACACGTTTGAATACCTCCTTATCAAAGAAGAGAAGGGGAAGACCGAAAAAGGTAAATGATACAAATAATCAAAGAAAAGAAAAATTTTATAATGATGTTATTCCTGACGAAATTGAATCAGATCCTGAGTACATTAAACAAATATCAAAATCGAAAAATAAAGAAATTGATCAGGGCTACGAAAATTCCAATTCTGAAGTGTCATCTGAAGAAGAAGATAACCTAGTGGAGAATGAAGATTGTGAAAAATTAAATGTTAAACAAGAAAGATATATTATTGACTGTAGAGACCAATTACCAATGCGCAGAGACAATCTAACCTATTTTATTTCAGTCAATGGAGATCCTAGAGATAATGGCTCTAGATCACTAGCGAAACGCGAAAAATTACCAAATTTTGGTAAACTTCAATTAGGCATAGCAGAAAAAATTAAAAGAGGTATATATTACCATATTGCTCTCCCTATAGAAAATGAAATAAAAGAAAATTTAGCTGACACAATAAACAAGTTGTAAATCCAGATGTTCATTACATGAACATTTTGCTTCCTCTATACGATCAGCAAAAAAATTTGCTTCCTCTATACGATCAGCAAAAAAATTTGCTTCCTCGTGGAGGAAGCACTAACTGATTGTCACGTATTGACATATTTTCCATGTTGTTGTCTTCAAATCTAATTAAAAATTAATTTTTAAAATTTGTTATATTTATTATAATTATAATTAAGTATATTTAGTATATTTAATTTTTAAGTAATTTCTAATACGATCTAATATTTATAAAATCAAAAAAATATTTATAAAATTTGTTTTAATCATAAATAAACAAAATAAAATTTTTAATAAAAAAATGAATTTTTCATCTTTAATTGTAATTAATTCTATAATTTTCAATAGAATATATATTTTACATACATCAATCGATTCGTCTAGATGCAAGGAATAAGATTTTAGATTTATTTTTTAATAAATAATAACATTTTATTGTACAGCAACATGATTCTTAAGAAAAAATTAATTTTTATTGAAAATGCAAATTTTGTGTCTGTAATTGGTTTTAATTTTATAAATTTAAATACAATATATACTTTATATATACCAATCGATCCGTCTTGATGCAAAGAATAAAATTTTAGAAATAAATGAGTAAGATTTTCTTATACAGCAACATAATTTTGCGGAAAGAACTCATTTTTTAAGAAAAATGCGAATTTTTCAGCTTTAATTGTGATTAACTCTATAAAGTTTCATACAATTTATTCTTTTTATATACCAATCGATTCGTCTTGATGCAAAGAATAAGATTTTATTATATATTAACTTCAATAACCAACTTAAAAAAAATTTTTTTGAAAAAAAATTTTTTTTAGAAAAAAGTCAAAAAAAAATTTTTTTCTGATAATTTTTTAAAGTCTATCAATCCAGTTCGAGATATTTTTATGATAAATATACCTGGTAAATTTCAGCCAAAGTCGTTAAAACCTCTTCGAGTTATCGTGTTCACAAAAATCGGGATCCACACACACACACACACACACACACACATACACACACATACACACATACATACATCCGGACAATTGTTCAGGGTCTTATATAACATAGTCCCATATAGAAGAAAATTTGTCAAAAGGATTTTTAAAAATTTTGTAAATTAAACGACTACAAAGCTTCCTCACGAGGAAGCAAAAGAATTAAATCTACAATTATTTCAATGAAAAATTTATGTGAAGAATTAAAAGTCAAAAGTATTAGTATTGCAAAGACAGCCCAAATCAGTAACATAACTTGGGACGAAATCTTATCAATTACAAAATCAATTTTTGAAAATTCATTTGTAAAAATTGTTGTATGTAATGGATATACAAAATATCCTACTAAAGAAGAATATATGCAATTAATCGAGGAAGCTCATTCAAGTTCAGTTGGAGGACATAAAGGTGTAACAAAAACATATGGAAGAATACGTCAAAATTATTATTGGGAAAATATGAAAAATAATATTCAAAAATATATTCAAAATTGCCTCCAATGTCAATTAAAAAAATTAGTTAGAGTAAAAACAAAAGACCCAATAATTATAACTGATACACCAGGTACAGCATTTGAAAAAATAGCAATGGACATCGTTGGACCATTACCGAAAACAAAAAACGGAAGTGAATATATATTGACAATACAAGATAATTTAACTAAATATTCATTAGCAATTGCACTTCCCAATCATCAAGCAAGTACAATAGCTGATGCTTTTATTAAAAAATGTATTTGCATTTTTGGTTCACCTAAAGGAGTATTAACAGATCAAGGAACAGATTTTTTAAGTAATTTAATGAGAAGATTAGCAAAAAGATTTAGAATTCGACAATTTAAAACAACTGCTTTTCACCCTCAGTCTAATGGTTCAATTGAAAGATCTCATCTCGTTTTAGGTGAATATTTAAAACAATTTATAAATAAAAATGAAGAATGGGACGATTGGTTAGAATTAGCTATGTTCTCATATAAAACAAGTGTTCATGAAGGCACCAAGTGCACACCATACGAGTTGATTTTTGGAAAATTAGCACGATTACCATCGAGCGATCCACCACTGGAACATGAAAAATTGGAAACTTACGACCAATATTTAACAGACCTAATAACGAGACTTCATGGAATGAGAAAAATTGCTCGAGAAAATTTAATTTTAGCAAAGGAAAAGTCAAAAGTCTATTATGACAGAAATTGTAATCCACAAAATCTTAAACTCGGTGACGAAGTATTTCTACTACATGGAGGAAAGATTCATAAATTTGCTAATCAATATACAGGTCCACATAAAATATTAGAAATTTTAAACAAAGGAAACGTTAAAATACAAGTTAAAAATAAACAAAAAATAGTACATACAAACAGATTAAAACTATCGCAAATTAAACAAGAATAATAGAATACTTTAAATAATACATATAGTATGTTTCAGAAAAGGACTTCCATAGAAAAAACGAATTGTTTTCAATGAATATATTTCAATGGAATGTAAATTTTATAATGATTTTATCTTAAATTTTGAACACTATTCTAAATATTTGATTAGAACTTAACGAATTTGAACCTTATTTGTTTACCCGTGAAAATAAATCCTATAATTTATTCACTATCATTTTATTGAAGAAGACTAAAACATGGCATTATTTAAAAATTTTAATAACATACATGACAACTTATAAATTGTATCTTATTATTGACTAAATTGTATAATTGCAAAATTACTTCAATAGATTCATGTCAAAATGTAACTTGAGAATCAAAGAAATTTGAAAAGATGATATATTTAAAAATGGAATATAAAAAAATATATATTTAAAAATTTACATGTCCAAAATGTAAATTATATCATAAAAAATGAAATATTTTCTGTCTGTAAAATTAAAAGTTGTATATTTTCAAATTCTCAAATTTATAAAAACAATTTATAAATATTTTTGTGTAATTTTCAAGCAAACTAAAAAAAATTATAAATTGCAAACTTCGATACAAAAATTGTACGCAAAAGCAATCATTTGTATAAAACAATTTTTTTTCTTTCTGTAAAAAATTAAAGGCATAAAATTGTAACTAAAATAATTACTAAAATTGTAAAACATAAATTTTTTGTATGGATGATTCAATAACATATCTTCATAACAAAAATAGTATTGTAATAAAGGTGAAAAATATCGAGTGAAATAAGATGAGTGTAAATGAAAATTATTTTTCTAAAAATTAATCATAAAAAATAAAGATTGGATTGAATGTGTGCGTAAACGGTCATGGCATTTCCTCTGCAACATTTTGAGCTCTATTGAGCATGTTTCGTTTCTCTCCCATGCTCAATCTGAGGGGGGAGGTGTTACGTCCGTAACTTCTTATTAATATTCATTAAATACTTTAATATTTCCTTACAAATATTCTTGATTTCACTATGTATTTTGTTATTAATATTCCTAAATTATATGTGTAATTCTTAGTAATATTCTTAAATTAACTGTACAATTTTTATATTTACTTGTATGTGTATGTGTGATTTATTTGTATGTCATATATTATTGCATTATATCCAGTACATTTTATATTATTATGGTATTCCTTATTTTATATTTTCTATGTATTTGAAACAACATGATAAGTTATATCAAATCCAAGAAAGAAAAGTTTATATTTTAAAGTTATGTAAAAGGAATAACGATCACGCATCAATGTGGCAAACCTTTACTAGACCACACATCAGGAAGGAGAGAGAGAGAGAAACATATACCAACCCAGGTCCTGAGAGTCTTATCAAATCCCGTAGAAACTAGAGAGAAACATCTATACCAGACCCTGTGCTAAATGTCTTATCGAGTCCCGTCGAAGGTGGCCCGGTAACGTCACGCTGCATCTACCTGCACTAGACGAGTTTCGGCACGTGTATTTTTCTTCGTGCATGCTGTTCTAT
This sequence comes from Leptopilina drosophilae, assembly GCA_032873175.1. Taxonomy (NCBI): domain Eukaryota; kingdom Metazoa; phylum Arthropoda; class Insecta; order Hymenoptera; family Figitidae; genus Leptopilina; species Leptopilina drosophilae. The sequence goes on along the minus strand of CM065482.1, from coordinate 28,556,430 downwards.
TAGAAGATTTCGATATAAAAAGGGCAAGCATCATCGTTAGATCAGAGAGTATCTATTTGAAAGCCAACATTATAACATCTACAAAAAAGAGAGTATCTAATTGAAACCCAACATTATAACAGCTACAAGAAAGAGAGTATTTTTTTGGAAATCAACAAGTAAACATCGATACCTATTCAACGTGCAATCCCAGTATACAGTTTAGAAGTTAACTAAACTACATCCCCAAGTATATTTTTGAGACAATTTTCGGACAACAAATTATAAAATACACAATAGTACCAAGTGTATATTTTGATCATTTAAGAAGAGATAATTTGGAAATAAGTCCAAATTTAATATTGAAACAATTTATCAAATTTCGAAGTATCGAAATTTGTTTTGGAGGCGACAGTCTGGAAGAAAAGTAAAATCCCTAAGAGTACAATACACTAAATCCCATTAGTGTAAACATAAGGCAAATATACAACCATTAAGGACAGCAACCACAGGCTCCTTTGTGTCTACTCTACTATACCACTCCAGATCGGAAATCAAGATAACAATCACCAGCTTCAACACTTACAATAATCGTTATTCCTAAAGTAAGATTTTTCATTTTTAAATATACTCATTGTATTTTGTATTATTGTCAATTCTTTTCTTTCTTTGTTGGTTTTTAAATAAAATATTCTCTCACAACATTTAGTAGGCTCATTGACTTATCCTCATCCCAAATTAAATTCGATTTCTGAAACTAATTTAAAACGAGGAACGTTAGGTATATTTAAAAAGGTTTCTTGTTTTGACGTAACAATATATATATAGGGAAATCTCACCAAGTGGGGACTTTTTCTTTTAAAAAATTTTTATTTTCAATTTAGTGGCACATTGTTTTTTACCATAAATTATTATTTTTCGACCAAATAGAAGTATATTTTAACTGGCGTAACTTATATTTTTTAATTGCTACTGTATTTAAAATATATTATTCATATTTTTGGTTAAGAGTGCAGGTGAAACTTACTTCTAAGAGAAAAAAGTTACAAATGAAGATTGTAATTCCACTACTCTTGTTTTTAGATAAAACAACGTGAGCATGATTAAAATAGAATTTTATTTTAAGGAAAGAAATTAGTCTTATTTTAAGTAAAATAACCCACCCTATCAGTCACTTCACTTATTCTAAAAAATTTAATATATTTTAAAACCCTTCAAAATACATTTCCTTTTATTTACCTGAACTTACATTCATCAAAAATCCACCCGTAATATAGTTCAAATAAATGTTTTTCAGCAATGGCCCTATAAACAGAGTAACTAATATATTTAGGTGAAAAATTATTTAATATCAACCCCAAATATTATTTTTAGGGGTGAGCATTTTGCACATATATTTATTTACACTAAAGCAAGATATTACGCGAAGCTGTATCCATTTTTTTAAAAGTGATTTCTTGTGCTCGTCGAAAACCATATTTTGACAACGAGTTACGCACTCGTTGCGCGTTTTCCAAGGCCGATTTCATAGATGTATCAAGTGGCACAATGTTCTACCACCAAAAATTCTTTTTCTGAATACCTAAAAATGTAAATAGTATATGAGCGAATGTTAAATGATGATCGCTCAACGAGTATTATAAGAAAATTAATGATTTTTAAAGTTTGGTGAAAATACAGTTACATTTATTAAGAGCTCATTATCTAGAACATTATAATTGGCACACTTGTCCAATTTATATTTTTCTAATCTTCACAACCCATGGATGAATGACGAAAAACTCAAAAAATAAAAAATAAATTGCTCAAAAAGTTATCGCTTAATAAAAAATCGAATAAATGCGAATTACGCCAGGAATTTATCAATTTCTACGATTTTAATGAAGAAATCAGTTGCACAAATCTTTAATTTTGCCTAAAAACAATTATTTTTAAATCTTATACTCGTGAAAGAGAGTTAACAAAAATATATAAATGTGAATTGGCAATATGGAGGCTTTTTGTGGATCCGATATCTCAGTACCCAATTTGTTCCCATTTGGTGAGATTTCCCCATATATATATATATATATATATATATATATATATATATATATATATATATATATATATATATATATATATGAGCCCGATCGTGGGCCCACGATCGGACAAGGCTTAAAAATTGTTAATTTAATGCAAGATTCTTACAAAAAATTTGAAAAAAATTTATTGATACATACATTGTTGAAAATGAAATTTTATTTAAAAAATTTCAAAATCTTATCGTAAATTGTTATAAAAATTTTTTTAAATATTTTTTTTTAAAAACTACGTGTGAAAACAAAACTTTTCATTATAAAAACGTCCAATTTGATCAATTTTTGACCGAGTTATAAGCATATAAAAAAAATTTACTTAAAGAATGTCATTTTCATAAATCTGTATCTCCTGAACCACTTTATGAAAAAATTTGAAATTTGAATTTGAAATTCAAGAAAAAAAAATGTTTAAAAAAATTTGAGATGCAAAAGCAAAATAATTTCCGATTTGGCCTGCAGTGCCCCATATATAGTTATTTTTTAATAAGTATGTTACATTTCAATTTATAATTTTAGCGCTGCACATAACGGTCCCACAATTCAAAAGGAAGTTGAAGTAAAATCACTTCCAAGCTTGCGTGGCTATGCGGTATGCATAACCCCGTACGTGCGAAATTTTTCATTCTTAGTTTTAAGTGTTCTGTGTATAATTCTGTATATTGTTACATAAAGTATAAGTTCAAATAATTATTAACAATGATAATAATAATTTAGTCATTAATTTAAATAAATAAGATAGTCTGTTTAAATTATTTATGAAAATAAGAAAAATATTTTTTAAAAACTTATTGCAAAAAAGATATTCTATTAATTATTCATATTTTTATTCATACTCATAAACATTTATTTGTTCTATGCAACTATTAAATTTCTACTTGGGTATTATTTATGATAAATCGTTTTTGTTATAGAATTGTTATATATTTGTTCTAAAACAATGTTCTAGTTTTGTTCTAGAATTGTTACAGACTTTTGTTCTTATTTTTTGCCTCCAAGGGGACGACATTTTGACCAGCCTGATCCTCACCAGTTACAGAACTTGTTCTTTTTGTTCTGGAATAGTTATAGAATTATTCTGTAACTTTGCACACTGGGTATAAACTTAACCGATACAAATAAACGCAATGTCGCACGCATGCTATACATTGGGATATACAATTCTCAACTTCCTTATATTCTAAACTCGAGAAATTTTCTGAACTTGTGAAAAAGTAATATTTTCTCAATATTTTGTTTAACAAAGTTCTTAATTTATTTAAAGTTATAAATAAATAATTTTGTAGGCTGGGTCAAAATTTTATTAAGAAATGTTTCTCATAATACTGTTTTTAAAATTGTTTGTTTCTGGAAACTGATTCCTATTAAAGTTATATCCAATTTTACAATATTTAAAGAAACTCATCATTTACTTTATTGGCATAAGAACTATTATGCATTTTACATAAAATGCAGCATTTCTTAAATAATTTTTTAATATCTTCCAATGAACTAGTTTAGTTAAAAACTCTTAAAGAAATTCAATTCTGAAGAAGTGACAAATGATTGCAAAAATTAAATTATTTTGAAAGTAGTAAAACCATTGTCATAAATAATAAAACTCATCACAGAATTTCAATAATTTTTAATACAATTTTAATAAAATTCTTCGTAGAAATTTAATTAATTTCAATAATTTATCAAAATTCAATTATTTTCAATATCTAGGGGAATAGGTTCGGTTGTGGGCATAGTTTCGTTTTTGACTCATAATTTGTCTCCTTGTAGATATTAAGCAAACACATGTATATTTATTTAAAGCTAGGGACCTTAGCTAACTACTCGTGAAGAAAATAAATTGATTCCATTGACTAGAAAAATTTTATTAAAAATTCAATAAATTGGTCATTTTTCTAACAAAAAAAATTTTGGTTCGGTTGTGGGCACTCTTGAAAAATCTATTAAAAATGCAAAAAAATTAATTAAGTAACCATTCATAAACTACATAAGGATGATTTCTTCTAATTTTGACATTACCTCCTCCCCATGTAAGGGCATATAAGATTTCTCACACTGAACATGAACTGCCCAGGGGTGCGTTCACGTAACTTTCACTTTCACTTTTCACTCTCACTTTCACTTTTCACTTTCACTTTCACTCAAAAAATTCTCACTCTCACTTTTCACTTTCACTCAAAAAATTCTCACTTTCACTATTCACTTTTCACTTTCACTTTTCACTTTCACTTTCACTCTGGCTCAAAAAATTCTCACTTTCACTTTTCACTTTTCACTTTCACTTTTCACTTTCACTTTCACTCTGGCTCAAAAAATTCTCACTTTCACTTTTTACTCTCACTCTCACTTTCACTCAAAAAAAAATTTTCACTCTCACTTTCACTCAAAAATTCTCACTTCCACTTTCAATTTTACTTTCACTTTCACTAAAAAATTCTCACTTTCACTTTTTACTTTCACTTTCACTCAAAAAAAATTTTCACTCTCACTCTCACTTTCACTTTCACTCAAAAAATTCTCACTTTCACTTTTCACTCTCAATGTCACATTCACTCCAAAAATTCTCACTTTTAATTTTCACTATCACTTTCACTCAAAAATTCTTACTTTCACTTTCACTCTCACTCCAAAAATTCTTACTTTCACTCTCACTTTCACTAAAAAATCTCATTTTTCACTTTTACTCAATAATTCTCACTTTTCACTTTCACTTTCCTCAAAAAATTCTCACTTTCACTCTCACTTTCCTCAAAAAAAATTCTCACTTTCACTTTTCACTCTTACTTTCACATTCACTCAAAAAAATCTTACTTTCACTCAAATAAATTCTTACTTTCACTTTTCACTCCCACTTAACATTCACTTACACTCTCACTTAAAAATTCTCACATATTCTTTTCACCCTCACTTTCACTTTCAGTCAGAAAATTCTCACTTTCAATTTTCACTCTCACTTTCACTCAAAAAATTATCACTTTCACATAAAAAATTCTTATTTTTACTTTTCACTCTCACTTTTACTCAAAAAATTCTCACTTTCACTCAAGGAATTCTCACTTTTACTTTTCACTCTCAGTTTTACTCAAAAAAATTATCACTTTCACTTTCATTCAAAAATTTTCACTTTTACTTAAAAATTCTCACTTTTCACTTTCACTCAAAAAATCCTACTTTTCACTTTCACTTTCTCTCAAAAATTCCCACTTTTCACTCTTACTTTCTCTTTCACTAAAAAATTCTCATTTTCACTTTCACTTAGAAAATTCTAACTTTTCACTCTCACTTTTACTTTCAATGAAAATTCTCATTTTCACTTTCACTTAAAAAGTTCTCACTTTTCACTCTCACTTTCACTTTCAATAAAAAATTCTCATTTTCACTTTTACTTTAAAAAATTCTCAATTTTTACTGTCACTTTTACCTAAAAAATTCACACTTCTTACCCTCACTTTCACTCAAAAAATTTGCACTTTTTGTTCTCACTATCACTTTCATTTAAAAAATTCTCACTTTCTTTCTCACTCTCACTTAAAAAATTCTCCCTTTTCATTCTCACTCCAAAAATTCTCACTTTTCACTGTAGTGCATTCTATAGAATATTCTATAGAATTTGAATGGAAATAATTAATAAAATTTGTGTAGAAGTTAAGAAATATTCAGTTATATTCTATAAAATATTTGATAGAATGTTGTATAAAGTTATTCTATATATGAGGCATTCCATGTCAAGTCATGCAGGGATCTTATGGTGTAATGCTTACTTCTATAATTTTTTACTCTTAAACTATTAAACATAAAAATTTGGCAAAGTACATTTTAAAACGGGTTTTTCATGCTCTTTCGATTGAAAATAAGAGTTAAAAAAATTTTTTTGGCATAAAAAAATCAAAATTAATAATAAATTTTAATTTTTGGGAGGGAAAGGAACGATTTTTTTTAAACGAAAGCTGAGCTTTTTTCCTATAAGGACATATATATGAAAAAGTGGGACTAGAATGTTTAAACATTCAAAAAAGAGGTTTCTGCTCATCGGAGCGCTCTAAACCCGGTTTTAGCTCTGTTTAGGAGAAACTTCATTTTTTCAAAGTTTAAACATTCAATTCTCATTTTTTCATATATAAATCTCTTCCTATAATATAAAAACATTTCGCCGCCGCCGCAGAGTAAGGATTTATATGGGCTCCGTATAGTAAGAGCCGTCAAAACTTATGTCAAAATTGACCTTTTTTTATCTATAGGTCAAAAAGAGGATAAATAACAGCCTTACATTACGATAAAATTGATGTCTAGTTTGACCTATTTTATTACGTTTTTTTGACCTATAGGTCAAAAAGAGGATAAATAACGGTCTCACATTACTTTAAAATTTATGTTTGCTTTGACCTACTTTTTGACCTATAGGTCAAAAACGTAAAGTCAAAACTTATGTCAAAATTGACCTATTTTTTAAACTATAGGTCAAAAAGAGGATAATTAACGTCTATGTCTAATTTGACCTATTTTTGACCTATAGGTCAAAAAGATATGTCAAAACTTATGTCAAAATAGACCTATTTTTTACCTATAGGTAAAATAGAGAATAAATAACATTACATCAAAATCCATGTTTAATTTGACCTATTTTTTGACCAATATGTCAAAAAGTGGTCCCCGTGTAGGTCCTTACATTATGTCAAAATACAAGTTTAATTTTGCCTATTTTTTGAACTACGGGTTTTTAAAGGGGCCTTTATGTGGGACATCACATTACGTCAAAATTTGATCTGTGTTTTATCTACAATCTTTATATTATCCATTTATATTATACAATCTTTATATTATTTAAGAGGATAAATAACGGGTAAAAATACATGTTTAATTTTACCTATTTTTTGAGATACGGGTTTTAAAAGGGGCCTTTATGTGGGCCAACACATTACGTCAATCTATGTTTCACCTACAGGTCAGAGCTTGCCCCTCAAATAGGAGCGCCAAATGGGACGTCAAAGTGTAAACACTTGGTATACCAAAGACAATTTTATTTACTTGCAGGCTGTTATGGTACTACATTATTTATGTACCCTCAAAATTTAAGTCAATTTGGAGGGCAGTTTTGAACTGAACGTCAAAATTTGACAAACAATTTCCGCTGCCCTCAAAATTTAAGACAATTTTGAAGGCAGTTCTGACCTAAACATAAAAAATTGACAAACAATTTCTGCTACTGTCAAAATTTATGTCAATTTTGAGGGAAGTATTGATCTAAACGTCTAAAGTTGACAAACAATTTATGCTACCCTCAAAATTTAGGTTAATTTTGATGGCAGATTGGACCTAGACGTCCAAATTTGACAAACAATTTCCTTCATATTAAAAGAATATAATTTGAAAATAAAAATTAAAAAAAATATAAGAAATAGTTAGGGCGTTGGCGCGCAGGGGGACGAGGCCTCCCTAGTATATATATATATATATATATATATATATATATATATATATATATATATATATATATATATATATATATATTATATATATATAATATAATATATAATATATTATTATAATATATAATAATAATAATATATATATAATATTCTTTGCATAGAACCACATTATCAATAAATAAATAGAGAATTTGCTTGAAAACACGAATTAACCCTTTAACGCCGGAAAGGACACATATTTTACTCAACTTTTAGAGCCATCGTTTTTAACGATTTCGTAAGTTAAAAATTTAGTAGGTATCCATCCCTATAGAGTTTTTATCGCTCTTTCAGAATCTGCAGTTTAAATTTAAAAAAAAATTTAATTTGAGAAAGTTGTGAAAATTTTTTCGACAAAAAACTGAAATTGTTTACTTTTTTTTGGAAAAATGAATTTTTTTAAGGTAGCAAGTAAGAATGCATGCGTAAAAACTACAAATATCGCGTCCGCAAGAAGAAGTAAAATTTTTAAACGGCGATAGAAGACATTTTTTTAAATAAACATCAAAGTCTAGTGTACGAATTTTAAGACGAAATTTGTATAATCTTGTCACTTTGTATTTAGGGGCTTTTGAGGTTGCTGATTACTATTCTGATATTAGTTTTTTAAAATTCAAATTTTGTATATTATTTTTGTGGCAAGAACATATGAAGAAGTATCACCTTCTTACTCCACAAAAAATGTTCTTTACGACTTAATTCAATAGCCATTTTGGATCCGCCATTTTGTATTTTGAAAAACTAATATCATATTCGTCATCAGCAACCGCAAAAACCCATAAATAACAAATTTCAACAAGATCTAACGATTTTTTAAATTTGCGATCGCCATATTGGATACGCCATTTTAAATTTTTGAAAACTAATATCAGATTCGCAATCAGCGACGCCGAAAACCCCTAAGTAGGAGGTTTCAAACATATTTTCTCAAATTTAAAAAAATATTCCGTTATTTTGAAATTAAAAAACTAATATCAGAATCGTAATCAGCAACCTCAAAAGCCCCTAAATACAAAGTGACAAGATTATACAAATTTTGTCTTAAAATTCGTACACTAGACTTTGATGTTTATTTAAAAAAATGTCTTCTATCGCCATTTAAAAATTTTTAAATGTACATTTGCCATATTGAAGGTTGCTTCTTGCGGACGCGATATTTGTAGTTTTTACGCATGCATTCTTACTTGCTACCTTAAAAAAATTCATTTTTCCAAAAAAAAGTAAAAAATTTCAGTTTTTTGTCGAAAAAATGTTCACAACTTTCTCAAATTAAAATTTTTTAAAAATTTGAACTGCAGATTCTGAAAAAGCGATAAAAACTCTATAGGGATGGATACCTACTAAATTTTTAACTTACGAAATCGTTAAAAACGATGGCTCTAAAAGTTGAGTAAAATATGTGTCCTTTCCGGCGTTAAAGGGTTAATTCGTGTTTTCAAGCAAATTCTTTATTTATTTATTGATAATGTGGTTCTATGCAAAGAACATTATATATATATTATTATATATTATACTAATATATTATATATAATATATATTATAATAATATATTATATACAGTACCGTCCAGAATTGTCAGTCCACTTACAAAATTCGTATTAAAAACATGCCTCTCGTTTTTTGATAATATTTCAGTTAAAAATAAGTCTAGAAAAATTTAAAAATAACCATTGGAAAGCTCATAAAATTTCGCGTGAAATGAGCTAAAGTTCAAAACTATTCGTTAAATAGAAACTGAGTTAGAGTGTGAGAAATATCGTCTAATTTTCTGATTTTTGAAAATTCTGTTATCCAACTTCGAGTTCAGGATTGCTCTAAACGAGGTTAGAAAAAAAATTCAAATTCACATAAAATAAAGCTTGAGATCTCCTCTTTAAAAGTAGACTAAGTAGCTTAAAAAATATTACGTGGTTTAAAAGATATTGGAGATTTTAAAAAGGTCTGCACGATTGACAAGCAAACCATCATTCAAGCAAAACAGTCACATCGCGCCTCATAGCCAGGGCCGAATAGGACGCTTTATCAAAAACGGGCCCCATTATTATAATTAATTATAAATTATTATTAATTATTAATTTTTAATTAAATGAGATTCTTTAAATAAAACTGTAATTTGAACACATTTTATAGTTTTTTTAATTAGAAATTATTATTTTAAATTTAATTTAATTAACATTAAATAATTTTTCAAAATGATAAATTATCAATATTATAAATTAATAAATTTCTCTAAATTAAAAATAAATTAGTTAACTAGAATTTTAGTAAATTAAAAATTAAATATAGTTAATAATTAATAATTAATAATTAATAATTAATAATTAATAATTAATAATTAATAATTAATAATTAATAATTAATAATTAATAATTAATAATTAATAATTAATAATTAATAATTAATAATTAATAATTAATAATTAATAATTAATAATTAATAATTAATAATTAATAATTAATAATTAATAATTAATAATTAATAATTAATAATTAATAATTAATAATTAATAATTAATAATTAATAATTAATAATTAATAATTAATAATTAATAATTAATAATTAATAATTAATAATTAATAATTAATAATTAATAATTAATAATTAATAATTAATAATTAATAATTAATAATTAATAATTAATAATGGGGCCCGTTTTTGATAAAGCGTCCTATTCGGCCCTGGCTATGAGGCGCGATGTGACTGTTTTGCTTGAATGATTGTTTGCTTGTCAATCGTGCAGACCTTTTTAAAATCTCCAATATCTTTTTAACCACGTAATATTTTTTAAGCTACTTAATCTACTTTTAAAGAGGAGATCTCAAGCTTTATTATATGTGAATTTGAATTTTTTTTCTTACCTCGTTTAGAGCAATCCTGAACTTGAAGTTGGATAACAGAATTTTCAAAAATCAGAAAATTAGACGATATTTCTAACACTCTAACTCAGTTTCTATTTAACGAATAGTTTTGAACTTTAGCTCATTTCACGCGAAATTTTATGAGCTTTCCAATGGTTATTTTTAAATTTTTCTAGACTTATTTTTAACTGAAATATTATCAAAAAACGAAAGGCATGTTTTTAATACGAATTTTGTAAGTGGACTGACAATTCTGGCCGGTACTGTATAATATATATTATATTATATATATACTAGGAGGCCTCGCCCCCCTGCGCTCTTCGCGCGCTAACGCCCTAACTATTTCTTATATTTTTTTTAATTTTTATTTTCAAATTATATTTTTTTAATATGAAGGAAATTGTTTGTCAAATTTGGACGTCTAGGTCCAATCTGCCATCAAAATTGACCTAAATTTTGAGGGTAGCATAAATTGTTTGTCAACTTTAGACGTTTAGATCAATACTTCCCTCAAAATTGACATAAATTTTGACAGTAGCAGAAATTGTTTGTCAATTTTTTATGTTTAGGTCAGAACTGCCTTCAAAATTGTCTTAAATTTTGAGGGCAGCGGAAATTGTTTGTCAAATTTTGACGTTCAGTTCAAAACTGCCCTCCAAATTGACTTAAATTTTGAGGGTACTTAAATTTTTTAGTACCATAACAGCCTGCAAGTAAATAAAATTGTCTTTGGTATACCAAGTGTTTACACTTTGACGTCCCATTTGGCGCTCCTATTTGAGGGGCAAGCTCTGACCTGTAGGTGAAACATAGATTGACGTAATGTGATGGCCCACATTAAGGCCCCTTTTAAAACCCGTATCTCAAAAAATAGGTAAAATTAAACATGTATTTTTACCCGTTATTTATCCTCTTAAATAATATAAAGATTGTATAATATAAATGGATAATATAAAGATTGTAGATAAAACACAGATCAAATTTTGACGTAATGTAATGTCCCACATAAAGGCCCCTTTAAAAACCCGTAGTTCAAAAAATAGGCAAAATTAAACTTGTATTTTGACATAATGTAAGGACCTACACGGGGACCACTTTTTGACATATTGGTCAAAAAATAGGTCAAATTAAACATGGATTTTGATGTAATGTTATTTATTCTCTATTTTACCTATAGGTAAAAAATAGGTCTATTTTGACATAAGTTTTGACATATCTTTTTGACCTATAGGTCAAAAATAGGTCAAATTAGACATAGACGTTAATTATCCTCTTTTTGACCTATAGTTTAAAAAATAGGTCAATTTTGACATAAGTTTTGACTTTACGTTTTTGACCTATAGGTCAAAAAGTAGGTCAAAGCAAACATAAATTTCAAAGTAATGTGAGACCGTTATTTATCCTCTTTTTGACCTATAGGTCAAAAAAACGTAATAAAATAGGTCAAACTAGACATCGATTTTATCGTAATGTAAGGCTGTTATTTATCCTCTTTTTGACCTATAGATAAAAAAAGAGGTCAAATTAGACAAAGATTTTGACGTAATGTGGGTCCGTTATTTATCCTTTTTTTGACCTATAGGTCAAAAGATAGGTCAATTTTGACATAGGTTTTGACGTAATGTGAAGCCGCTATTTATCCTCTTTTTGACCTATAGGTAAATAAATAGGTCAATTTTGACGTAAGTTTTGACGGCTCTTACTATACGGAGCCCATATAAATCCTTACTCTGCGGCGGCGGCGAAATGTTTTTATATTATAGGAAGAGATTTATATATGAAAAAATGAGAATTGAATGTTTAAACTTTGAAAAAATGAAGTTTCTCCTAAACAGAGCTAAAACCGGGTTTAGAGCGCTCCGATGAGCAGAAACCTCTTTTTTGAATGTTTAAACATTCTAGTCCCACTTTTTCATATATATGTCCTTATAGGAAAAAAGCTCAGCTTTCGTTTAAAAAAAATCGTTCCTTTCCCTTCCAAAAATTAAAATTTATTATTAATTTTGATTTTTTATGCCAAAAAAATTTTTTTAACTCTTATTTTCAATCGAAAGAGCATGAAAAACCCGTTTTAAAATGTACTTTGCCAAATTTTTATGTTTAATAGTTTAAGAGTAAAAAATTATAGAAGTAAGCATTACACCATAAGATCCCTGCATGACTTGACATGGAATGCCTCATATATAGAATAACTTTATACAACATTCTATCAAATATTTTATAGAATATAACTGAATATTTCTTAACTTCTACACAAATTTTATTAATTATTTCCAGTCAAATTCTATAGAATATTCTATAGAATATTCTATAGAATGCACTACAGTGAAAAGTGAGAATTTTTGAAGTGAGAATGAAAAGGGAGAATTTTTTAAGTGAGAGTGAGAGAGAATGAGAATTTTTTAAATGAAAGTGACAGTGAGAATAAAAAGTGCAAATTTTTTTAGTGAAAGTGAGGGTAAGAAGTGTGAATTTTTTAGGTAAAAGTGACAGTAAAAATTGAGAATTTTTTAAAGTAAAAGTGAAAATGAGAATTTTTTATTGAAAGTGAAAGTGAGAGTGAAAAGTGAGAACTTTTTAAGTGAAAGTGAAAATGAGAATTTTCATTGAAAGTAAAAGTGAGAGTGAAAAGTTAGAATTTTCTAAGTGAAAGTGAAAATGAGAATTTTTTAGTGAAAGAGAAAGTAAGAGTGAAAAGTGGGAATTTTTGAGAGAAAATGAAAGTGAAAAGTGAGAATTTTTGAGTGAAAGTGAAAAGTGAGAATTTTTAAGTAAAAGTGAAAATTTTTGAATGAAAGTGAAAGTGATAATTTTTTTGAGTAAAACTGAGAGTGAAAAGTAAAAGTGAGAATTCCTTGAGTGAAAGTGAGAATTTTTTGAGTAAAAGTGAGAGTGAAAAGTAAAAATAAGAATTTTTTATGCGAAAGTGATAATTTTTTGAGTGAAAGTGAGAGTGAAAATTGAAAGTGAGAATTTTCTGACTGAAAGTGTAAGTGAGAGTGAAAAGAATATGTGAGAATTTTTAAGTGAGAGTGTAAGTGAATGTTAAGTGGGAGTGAAAAGTGAAAGTGAGAATTTTTTTTAGGAAAGTGAGAGTGAAAGTGAGAGTAGAAAGTGAAAGTGAGAATTTTTTGAGGAAAGTGAAAGTGAAAAGTGAGAATTATTGAGTAAAAGTGAAAAATGAGATTTTTTTAGTGAAAGTGATAGTGAAAGTGAGAATTTTTGGAGTGAGAGTGAAAGTGAGAATTTTTGAGTGAAAGTGATAGTGAAAAGTGAAAGTGAGAATTTTTGAAGTGAAAGTGACAGTGAGAGTGAAAAGTGAAAGTGAGAATTTTTTGAGTGAAAGTGAAAGTGAGAGTGAGAGTGAAAATTTTTTTGAGTGAAAGTGAAAGTAAAAAGTGAAAGTGAGAATTTTTTAGTGAAAGTGAAAGTGGAAGTGAGAATTTTTGAGTGAAAGTGAGAGTGAGAGTAAAAAGTGTAAGTGAGAATTTTTTGAGCCAGAGTGAAAGTGAAAGTGAAAAGTGACAGTGAGAGTGAAAAGTGAAAGTGAGAATTTTTTGAGTGAAAGTGAAAGTGAAAGTGAGAATTTTTTTAGTGAAAGTGAGAGTGAAATTGAGAATTTTTTTTAGTGAATGTGAAAGTGAGAGTGAAAATTTTTTTGAGTGAAGGTGAAAAGTGAAAGTGCAAATTTTTTGAGTGAAAGTGAAAAGTGAAAGTGAGAGTGAAAAGTGAAAGTGAAGTGAACGCACCCCAGAGACCCAAAAAACCCCCGAGTGACAGGTCTTTAGTGAATTCGAGTAGATTTTAAAAAACTCGTCCGACATATTGGATCCTCTATATTGAATTTTGCAATTCTAACTTTAGATTCGTTATCAGAGATCCAAAAATCCCCCGAGTAACAGGTCTTTAGTGAATTCGAGTAGTTTTTAAAAAACCCGTCCGCCATATTGGATCCTCCATATTGAATTTTGCAATTCTAGCATTAGATTCGTGATCAGGGACCCAAAAAACTTCGAGTTTCATTATTTTTAATTTTGGCTTTAACATTTTTTGTTAAGAAGACCCTGAACTACAAAACTGTGAAGTTTCAGAAAATTTGACCGAAAGCCATTTCCTGTACAAAAAGTGCGGGGTCCTTTGTTATTTAATTGTAAAATGTTCGAATGATCCAAATATCGTAAAACTTATAACATTAATATTTGCTTGGCCACCCTCTGGGTGGCCCGTCGGTAGCGCGAAAGTTAAAGCGCGTTTTCTCGAATTTCACTTTTTACGAAATTTACTAACTCGTGGGCAGGATTGACAGAAAACGCCTGGACCGATATTAATGAATAATGGCTTGTTCTACTCAGTATTAATCCCTCTTTTACTTGAACTAAAAAATATTTGAAAACATTTTTTTTAACGATTTTGAGAACCAGTTAAAATCATTATTTTTTTTCAAAAAAATTATTTTTCTGTTTTTATCACTCAAAATTATCGAATTTCACTATTTCTTTGGAATTTTTTTAGTTCAAATAGAAACAACATATGTAAACTTTAAAATTTTTCTTTATTTTTATGTTTCAAACAAGAATTGCGGTCTCTATCGTGCCCGCTGTTTTTTATGTCTAGATGTGCACCACTATCAACAATTAATTTTAACTTATCTATTTTTTAATATTTCATGTCAAAAATTTTTTCGCAAATGCTTTAAATATGTACAAAAACATCTCAATAAGCCCGGAGGTCAAAGTTATTTTTCTCCTTCCTAAAAAAATTCTTAAAAAAGCGCTATTTTTAAGCCTTCTAAAGTAGGCTCCCCCCTTAAGGGGGGGTAGGGTCTAACGGCTGAAAAAAAGCATCTTTTTTGTGAATTTTTATTAAAGAAATGGTAAAAGTTTATATGCTAAATTTTTTTGCATGTTATTAGTTAGTATTTGAAGAAGATTTTGTAAAATTTTTGTTTAAAAATATTAAGAATTATGCCGCTGACAGAGCATTTTCCAAAACGCTTTCTGAAAAACATGATTTGCGGTGAACATCGTAATTAATTAACACATTAACGAAATTCAAAAACTGAAGTGAATTTGCTTAGAAGAATAATTTTGCCCGACCCCAACGTTTTCCTTTTTGAAAATTTTTGAATTTTGAATTTTTTGCGACTAAATGAAGCAAAAAACGCTATTTTCACTCAAAAAATCCGCCATTTTGTTGCTATATCTTGGAAAAAAATAAATAAATAAACAAAAGAAAAACGTTGGGGTCGGGTATTTTATGTGTTAAAAAAGTATGCCAAGTTTTGTGAAGATTGGTGCAGTAGTTTTTGAGTTATGATGTTCACCGACTTTGAAAATGGTCGTTTTGAGAAAAACGCGTTTAAAAGTATTCGCTGGACAAAATATTCACCTGCTCAAACCATGTTAATATTGTAATATCTACTAGAGTTTTGCATCAATTTAATTTTTATTTTATGTCCTTGAACAGAATCTTAATAGCTTCCGAAAAATGTAAAAACAAAATTTTTTTTATCACTTTTTATTGTTTATTTATAACTTTTGTCAATTCAGGTACGGAGACAATCAAGGGGTAAAAGCTCCATAACTTTGGCAATTTTGCTCCAAATGACTTAAAAATTTCAAGGGACATTTATGAGATGTTCTACTATAAGAGTAATAAAAGAAAAAAAACGATTTTTTGAAAGTTGTTTGACCCTACCCCCCCTTAAGAAGGTTGTGTACTGAAATGAAAAAGGTTAAAACAATAAGAAATATTTTTTATTTTATTCACTGGAACTGCACACAGGTGTACTTCAAATATGATAATGATTGACCGTATAGTTGTTGAAAAAATTTAAGTGAAAGTTCCTATTTTATACATGGGTTCTTATAGGACAGTGCGCTAAAGTTAGAGAAAAATATCAATAAATGTGCCTAAAAAAGGTTAAACTTTTTTGAAAAACTTTGAATTGAATAATAGAAACATTTTTGGTAATAAATATTTAATAATATTGTGTCTTTACCGCATCGTATAAAAAATATTTAAAAAAATCGAACTAAAAATCATGCATTTGGCTAACATTTTCCTCGGGAGCAATGAAACCGCGGCAACACTGTAAAATGATTAACGTGGGAATTTGACCGCGAGTATTCAAAAATACAGTAGAGGCATTCTATTTAAAGTGATCCCTTAAGGCATTAATTTTTAGGTATTAATTAAATAGGGTAAGAGGTTCGGTTGTGGATACCTACACAGAACTTCTGACAGAAATAAGATTTGTCTAATCTGGCAAATATCACGTATATGATATGACCTAATGTATTTTTCTATGCGAATGCAAAAGTGATTACACAAGTGCGCTTTTTACTATATTATAAATTAATTTTTCGACAAGTTGAATATAACAAACATGTATTCTTGAACATTGTTAAATGTTTAACAAATCCAGGTGAATTAATTAAAATGATATGTTCAAAGCGTATTCACACAGCAAATATGTTATATTTTATGATCCAAAACTAAGTATTACAAAAATGTTTATAAGAATAATTTTCTTCTTGATGTTTAAAAATGATCGTCAAGTTTGGTTGTGGGCATCCAAATTGATTCGGTTGTGGACGCCACTCTTATTTTTGATAAATCGTAAAATATCGTTGTCGATATAATCATAAGTAATTCCTTAAAACATTAAATAGTGTTTTATGAATTTTAAGAGTTTCGTGGTCCAGCACGGAAATTAATATAATGAGACTTTGATGTCCGTTCGTCGTGTCGTTCGCAGTTGAAGTAATTGTAGTAACTGGCAGTTCATGTTCAGTGTGAGAAATCTTATATGCCCTTACATGGGGAGGAGGTAATGTCAAAATTAGAAGAAATCATCCTTATGTAGTTAATTAATGGTTACTTAATTAATTTTCTTGCATTTTTAATAGATTTTTCAAGAGTGCCCACAACCGAACCATAATTTTCTTTGTTAAAAAAATGAACACTTTATTGAGGTTTTAATAAAATTTTTCTAGGCAACGGAATCAATTTATTTTCTTCACGAGTAGTTAGCTAAGGGTCCTAGCTTTAAATGCATATACATATGTTTGCTTAATATCTACAAGGACACAAATTATGAGTCAAAAACGAAACTATGCCCACAACCGAACCTATTGCCCTAACAATAATAAAAATAATTAAAAACGTTCGATGTTCTCTACAATTTGTAGGTTATGTGCGACTTACAGTTATCACCCAAGGAAAACGTCACTGCCTGTTTGGAATGACGTGAAATTAGTAAATAACCGTTTTTAAACGAGTTTTTCTCTACACGCAGGCACTTTTTACAAAATCTGACAACGCGTACATTTGTCACAAGTGTTTTTAATTGTCTGAACTTAAAAGATTTTGTTAATCCATGCAGAAACGCGGTTGCAGCATTGGTAATACAAAATTAATGTAATGACAGGCGGCAAGACGTATGTTACAGCCATTTTGACAGTAGAGGTCAGAAGCATGCAGGAGCGTAAAGGCTGAACTGTCAAAATGATTCGTATTACATATTGCTATGGTAATTCTAATGCTGCAACCGTGTTTCTGCATGGATTAACAAAATCTTTGTTAGTGCTTGTGAACAGAAAAAAATTTGTTAGAAAAAGATTGTTTACCAATTTCACGTCATTTAAACCGGTCAGTGCCATATTTGTTGGGTAATAATTGTTAGTCACACAATATCAAGAAATTTAAGAGACCATCAAACACGGTTAAATAAATAATTAAATAATAAATATTAATATGGTATTAATTAGCCTTTAAGGTATTTGTAAATAATTATTTCACTTACTTAATAAAGTCAAATATAGTTTGTTATGAGCAATTTAAAAAGAGAAATTTCTGAACTTTGTGATGGTAAAAAGATTCTTTTCAGAAACACGTCTTTAATTTTTATTAAATATATGTCAAAACAAAGCTTAAATATTTTATTATTTATTTCCACAAAGCCTATAAAGAACATTTCAAGAGGTTTTGCGAAATTATTTCGGGTGATCCATTATTTTAAACTCATATAAATTTTCAAGGTCATTTTCAAATAGAATGCCTCAGTAAAATCTAAATTTTTATCTTTATTAAATATATACTTAATTTTCCTCTTAGAATTAAACAGGATGTCTAACGGTCAGGGAAGTGAGGAAAAAGACTTGGAATTTTTTTGGTCAGGGAGTGTCAGAGAATTTCATTCGAAGTCAGGAAAATTTTTAATAATTTATACAAAAATTAAAACTTTTTGTGAATAAAATTTTTTTAATCTAATAAAACTTAGAAAATTTTTATTATCTTCTGTTTCTATCATTAGATATTAATTTTTTATATGTGGCAGTTACCATATTTTTATCCCAACAAAGCAGAAATAAAATTAGTAAAAAGTCAGATAAAAGTCATGGAAAAGTCAGAGAATTTTTTTCTCAATTCTTTTTAGACACCCTAATTAAAGGAATGAAATGAAACGCAATAAACAATCAGAATGTCTTTAACTTAAATATTTTTAATAATAATTACATTTTATTTCAATTTTCAGGTACATTTAACTCAACCTTAATTACGATTCTTTAATAGAAAATAAAGTTATAAAAAACGTAATATACTTTGCATAATTTAATACTTTTTATGATGTCAAAATAACCTATTTAAATTTAAATATTTGTATAAAAATGTAATTTAATATTGCTTTTTTCTTTTAATCTAATGACTTTTAATAGTTTTAACATTTTCTTAACATTATTCATTTTATAATAAATTTTTATATTTTTAAACTGAATAATTATTATTCAGTTTAATATTAAAGGTACTCAAATTAATTTTGAAAATGCTTTATAATTTTATTCAATATAGTTTTACTCTTTATCAGTTGAGCTTTTCCTTCACACCCTTTTTGAAGTAAGTCTACCATATCCTGCTCACTTCTTTGGTAACTTTCTAATAATAAATTATATGTCAGATTGCAATCTTTGATTCTTCAATCTGTGTCGGTTCAGCTTGAAAGATCGCGTTTTAACTTTTATTGATCTCAATTTTGCAGATTTATTAATTCTCTGAATATGCTTCGTTAAATTTGACCCAGGACTTAAACTGTACTTTTCCAAAACATTTTGGACATATTGTTCTCCGACATTCTTCTGCCAACAGCACTAGCTGCTCGAAAATTATACGATTCTAAAGTACCATATAAAAAACCCTTGAAAGTTTTTTTTAGACAAAATATTATTGAGAATTACATTAGCCTGCGTTGATCCACCAGCTGCAAATTTGTCAGCATTGTTGGCAAGCTTGTTGAAAATTTCTTTCAATTCGTCAAAGAGAACAAGGCTTTTCAAACCACCGATAATTGTAGTGTTCGTAATTTTCTTTATTTTTTACATATCCACACCAATCTCCACAGTTATCATGGTGATTATAAATGTGATAACATATATTCCTTATAGCAGTTGCCATCATTTTACTATTACCTAGATTTTGAGACATGGCATATGTAAAACATTTGTAAATATAATTAATTACTTCCGAAGTCATTTCTTTTTTAGGATCTTTTTTCTTATCTATTTTATACAACACATTTTTAACGCCTTTTGCAGTGTCATTTTTATCACTTTGCTTAAAAATTTTGTGGTCACTTTCCGCTTTTATTGCACATATGCTCGAACTGTCGTTGTCTCCAACGAAAACGCCGATTTCCACATTTTTGTCTTTTAAAATTAGATTTCTGCATTCAATTCAACTGCTGCATTTGGCTCCATAGCTTTGGCTGAACTACAAAAGTTTTTTCTGCAATCATGGTGATCTTTTGAATTACCATTATCACAAGGTTTGGACTTCCTGTTCCTTGTTGTATAACCAATTACTTTTCCCGACTCCGATCCAATAATGTGACCGAAGCCTGACAAACTGTCATACTGACGTCCAGAACCTCTTGTAAACCAGCCCATATCATAACTAGCGAATAATCGAACTTTCTCATTACTATTTTCATTATAATTATTATTTTGATCTGATATATATTATTCTGATGAATTCAAACGATCTAGTGTAAGAAATGTTGATTCGGTGTCTTCTGGACTAAAGTAAAATATATTGTATCATTATCTTTCTCTTAAGAAATAACAAGTTTTTATTAGAAATATGAAGATTTCGAATATATCAGCAGATAGTGACATCTATTAGATGTCATTTGAACTCTTTGGTTTAAAGTAATTATCATATGTAACACCTAACTCTTAACCAAAGAGTTCAAATGACATCTAATAGTTGTCACTATCTGCTGATATAGTCGAAATCTTCATATTTCAAATTTTCTATTAGCGAATAAATTCTAACATTAACTATATAGCTCTTGACTAGTGATGGGCTTGATCTGAGAATATAAGAAGCGTGTACGTCTAGGCTGTGTTGGCAAGGTGCATTGATAGGCGTAGGTCCCGCGACAGGCAGCTATGAACTGGGGTTCGAGTCCTCACAGATGCACAGTTCATTCGTTCACGCAGCTTTTTTTTAGATCAAAATTAATTAAAAAATGAATTACTTATCGACAACCATATCAAAGTAATTATCATATGTAACACCTAACTCTAAACCAAAGAGTTCAAATGACATCTAATAGATGTCACTTTCTGATGATATAGTCGAAATCTTCATATTTCAAATTTTCTATCAGCGAATAAATTCTAAAATTAAGTTTTTATTAGATTGGCATATATTTCTTGATATAAAAATTACAAATAGATATTGAAAAAGGTACAACTTTTTAATTTCAAATTATAATATTATAAAAAAATCTAAATACGTAAATATGTAACAAACTATTGACAAAGTTGATTAGATTTTAACATTTTTATACAATATGTTTTGCACAAAAGGCATAGGCGGAGCAAAGAATATAGACTATTGTGACGTTGTGGATTGTCGTCTCCTGTGGTTCGACAATCTGAATCGTCATGTCATCTGTCGGATTTATCCCCGAACCGTGATCGTTAATTGGTATGATAATTTAGAAAGTCGGAACTGCTGAGTGACCCACTATCAGTGGTGAATGTGTGTCGCGCGGCTAGTTAGTAGGCGAGAAAGTGACAGAGGGCAGAGCCGAAGTGAGTAGTAAGAGGCAGAGAGAGGAGAGCCAGTGGAACGAGAGAGAAGAAGAATGAAGAAGACGAGCACGTGGGGAAGGAGCCAGGACAAGAGAAGTGTAATATTGTCGCGGCCATAGTATGTAATTGCGTGTAAATTGTGGAAAATTCTGTCGATCGCGCCGGTACGCCAGTACTTTGCCATCGTGAAAATTTTCAGTTTTTTTCGAGTTTTGTTTGTTTCGAGTGAGTGAGCGAACTGTTGTAGAGTGGAGCGTGAAGCTCAGGAGTTTGTAGAAATAAAATTGAGGATTTTTCGTGGACTTGAGAAGTGGATTAGTTTGTTTCCCTCCTTGTCAATTTCCTGGTGGATTACCACCGCGTCGCTGCCCGGGAAAGCCAAGCCGAGGAGAACAATCTCGATTGTGAGAAAGCCGAGTCGTCGTGGGTAAGTCGTTTGCCAGTACTGTGCCAGTCGTGTCTCGCCGTTGGCTTTTCTGCTGCCAATTTTGTTTGGGCAGAATTCCCTCTGAGCGAGAGAGAAACTCGGAGGTTGAGAGTATTGAGTTTGTTGGGCCGAGTAGAGTAAAGTTTATTAATTAATCTTTGAAAATTAATTGGCGCCTGAGGGCGAAATTTATTTATCTAAATTTCAATTTTTGTTGTTGTTGTAAGCGTCAGATTTTGTTTTGACGTAAGCAGAAATTTTGAGCAAAAATTTCAATTGTCCAAAATAATACGTCACACTATATACAATTTTATTCATTCTCTTAAAGTAAATTATTACTTAAGTAAAAAATTATTTCACATTTTTATATTAATGTAAAAGAGAGAACATTTCAGCATTATCGTAAAAGAATAATTTTGATTCGGCAATTACTAACAATATGCACGTATTTAATTGTTCAACTATTCTAAACATTGATTATATAATCAATCAAACTTAATAATAATAATAATATAATTTAATAATATATTGTTACGAAGCACAAACTACTTACAAACTCTTATGTATTTCTTCCAAATTTGAAAGAGTCTTAAATTTTTCTTCCATACAAACATCTTGGCACGATTTTGCAGCAACCATTTCAATAAAAGAACCAATTTTTCTTTCGCGATTTTTAAATGTTTTCGACAACATAAAAGAAATGTTCACTACATTTAAAAATTTTTTGACTGCAGTAAAACCTAGGCCGGAATGCAAAGCACCTACAAACGATGAGAATATTAAAAAATATATTAAACAAATTTGGTTTTATAATTTCTTTTATTTATAAAAGAAATTGTTTCTTATTTCTTGAAATACCTAAAATAGTTTTTCTTACCTAGAGTAGCTTTTGTATTTGAGTCGTACAAATTAGAACCTGATGATCATTCGTGTTGATTTCCCATGGGAACAGAATTTAAAGTAAGACATTTATTGTAACAGACAAACAAAATCGACGTCAGTCCTTTTTTAGTTTCTTTTTCAATATCTTCTAATAAAATTTACTCTTTACAAAATGTACAGTAAAGATGTTGATCTAATTCTACAATGCGACGCCCTTCAACTATGCACTGTTTTTCATTTTCACACACATTTTTAATTCTCTGTCTACCTCCTTCACTCTGTTTAATACGTTTTTCTAATTGTTTTTATTAATAAACCTTCCTTTATATCTCAAAACTTTTTCCATGTTTGTATACTTAAATTATTATTTTGGGGTTATGTTTATCCTTTGACGTACATAACGTTGACGCGTGCTGGATTAAATTGTCAGCGAAAGTACTGTAAGAGTAAGCGAGAGAGCAATTGTTTACCCCATGATAAAGAGAGACAACGAAGCTGGTACTCATGTTAGCCAACACAAGACATTAAATACAGCGTTGTCAAGCAAACCACAGTCAAACCTTATTTTTCTTTTAAATTATTTTAACAATAAATTCAAATCTTTCACAATTATATGGAAGTATATATTAAAATGTAGTTAAAATAAATTCATTAAAGTGTATTTCAGTTCATAAAATACAAGTAAGTGGAGAATTTCTATTATGTAATTTGGTTGGTATGGCAGGAAAATGCGTATGCTAAGACATAGGAACTCCCCTTTCCTTGACTGTCCCTCAAGTGCTGTAAATAACTTCCTTAATTCAAAGGAATATATCTTAACCCTTGGGCGGGCAAGCTCAAAAAAGTACACAAATGGGCAAGCGGGGTCCATTGGACCCAGCTAAAATTTGATTGCTTTTCTGAATTAAAAAACATAGATATTTTTATATTTAATTTTATTTTTATTATATTATGAATTTTAACGTATTAAAATATAAAAACGATGATTAGCATTTAAAATTTAAATAAAATTTAATTTAAATAACATTTTTCAAATTTTTAAAAAATTTTATTTAAGTAATATTTTAAAAACTTTTTTTAATTAGGAAAAACACATTATTCGCTGTCGGATTCATTCATCGACGTTGATTTGACGCACTTTTCGCAACGAATTTGTGTTACAGAATGCTCTATGCAGATATTTCGACGACAGATTGCGCAAACTTGCCGAACTTTCCGGTCCTTCGATCGCGGGCATAAAACTCATCGTTTTTTCTCTCTTCGCTGGTGTTGTCGACAATGTTGAAGGTTGCTCTGATCCTTGAAATGTTGTTGAAGCTTCATTTAGAACCAAATCAATGCTCAATCGATGCTCAGTGCGTAATCTCACCTTGCTTGTAGCTTTTATTTGTTGGTAGACCAACTGTTCACTAAAATTGACCAAAAACCTCTTTCTTTGCTTACCAACAGGTTGCTCACTTTGCTCCATCACATTTTGATAAATAATATGAGCTGCAATTCCACCAGCGTTGAGTAAATTATAGAACATAGCTAGTGGTCAGCGATTTGTTTACCGTTGAACTGAATAAGTGTGACAAAGTTGGTCGAAAGTATCGACACCTCCTTTCGTTTTTTACGAAAAAAAAAGTTTAGTTACCTCCTTTTAGTTACCTCCTTTCGTTTTTTTCGTTTTTTTTTAGATTGACGATTTTCGTCTACTTCGTTATTAAAATGTAGAGTTGACAAAATCACCATAGCCTTGCTTGGTTTTGGAACGTTAGATAAAAGTGTTCCCATCTGCAGAAAGCCAAACAAATTGCTTCCTGTCTCACGACGGCGATTCTGAAGAAATTCTTGTGAAATGAATTTCTTATTCTTTCGGACTGTACCTACGCGCGTCAACCCGTTCGATTTCAAATTCTGCGCCAATTCGAGGGAAGTAAAAAAATTGTCTTTGGTACATTTCTACCTGTTCTATAATACGGCTCACATAATTCGGTAACGACAGTTTGCCTAATATTGACTTGTATACTCGCAACGTTTCGTTCTTTTCCTAAATACATTTTTGCGTTGAGAAGATACGCCGTTTTGGAGTCACAAATACAAAAAAATTTCATTCCATATTTGTCTGGCTTTAAAGGTATGTATTGTTTGAAAGAACAGCGACCGCGAAAAGAAACAAGTTGCTCGTCCACAGTCAAATTATCTCTAGTTAAATAACATTTTTTCAAATTTTTCACAACTAGATCAAATACATCTCTGATTGGAGCAAACTTATCTTGTGAACGTCTAACGCTCCGTGTGTCCTTATCGTCGAATCGTTTATAGCGAAGAAATGATTTGAATCTTTTCAATCCCATCGTCGCCTTGAATATCGGCAATCCACGTAGGCGACAAAAAATTCTTTGTAATTTTTTTTTTGCTCGACCGGTCAACGCCTGCAGCAATCAATAAACCAATGAAACCTTTACATTCAATACAATCTATGTCCTTACAGTTGTTATCATGTTTCTTTGCTTCAATATTTGTGAACCGCTCAATGATATCGATTATAGCGTCATCAAAAATAAGCTCAAAACAATCTAATACACTTTCCAAACGTTTACGGGGTGAAAGGACTACTTTGCCCAATTTCGATCGCGAATATTTTGAAACATTCAAACGATCGCCTATAGTGTCACGTCCTGAGCTAAGGCCAGGGTAGTTTTATTAATTAGTAAATAAAAGGGAGGTAAATTGCTGATTTGTCAAGTTGGTAATTCTTGACATTTATTTTTAAGTGTGAATTCGTTTGACTTTAAAGAAACTACGGGTTTCCGTTAAATAATTATATGCATATTCCTTTTTAGTGATTATTTATTAGTATTAATAATTTCAAACAATTACAATATTACTTACAATTTGAAATTGTTGTAGAAATTACAGAATGAAGCTGCAACCTGCCTTGCGTCGTCGCTTCACAAGTTGCGTGTTGTTACAAATTTTATGAGCTTTTCAGTTCGTTTCTTTTGACACTTTTAAGCACAAAAGAACAACTATTTGAACAATTATTTAACAACTCTAAGTGTTCTCTCACACACTATACCTTAATACAAAGGAAAACTTGTTTTCTTAGTGTTTTGGAAAGAACTTGCACTAACTTTATTAAATTAGAAAAAGAATATTAAATTATATTGTTATATGACGAAAGTGTTATTGATATTTTAATTAGTGCGATTTATTCCTTTACTAAGAGAACAAGTCTTCTTTAACACTGAATTTACTAACTCGATTTCACGATCGAAGGGCCGACTCAACGATACCGTTGGGGCAGAAACTCACCGGAGTATTTGACATCTGACTTAAGAAAACAGGGGTTTATATAGTATCTGAAGGCTACCTAATTGGGGATGATACGATCAAATGACACGTGCCAGTGCTAATTTGCAAAAAGCACGTAATTTTGCTAAAATGCAAAAGACACGTAATTTTGCTAAAATGCAAAAGACACGTACTTTTGCTAAAATGCAAAAGACACGTACTTATGCTAAAATGCAAAAGACACGTACAATTCGGATCAATTTTCATATGTATATATCGTTTAATCTTAAAGAAGTAATATGACACTCGCTTTTATAATAATTTATTATAACATTCATGCAGTTAGTCATATTACTTATTTAAATCTGAGTCTCTAATGTACAACTTAAGAACCTTCATATGCTCTTATCTTCTTATGCCGCTTATGATAAGTGAACGGCAGCCTGGTAATTACCATGCGCGTAGGTAATGAACCTACCGCCGACCACTCACCATACCTCTCTTGATCGTGGTCGATTATGGATTCAATTGTCTTAGATGGTAACTCATACGCGCAACTTACTAATTTATCATGCAGGGTTTCCACAATCGTTCTGTGTATATCCATATATATATATATATATATATATATATATATATATATATATATATATATATATATATATGAAAAAGGATGTTCTTCCTTATCCACAGAGTTATTAGCGCCATCTACAAACCACAGTTGTAGGCTTAAGAAACAGCTAGATTTGCGAAATACCCTGGTAAATTTTTTTCCGTTTACATTTGCAATGTTGTTATGCTTATAAAGCGGGGTCCACTGGACCCCGCTTGCCCGTTCGCGCCTGTAAAAAGTTTAAGCACTTACGTGACATCATTGACAATTAAAAAATGAAAACTGTTGAAGTATTCTGATGTATTTTTAGTCTATTTAAAAGAATTTCTAAGGTCAACTCATTTTTTCCTATGGATTCGGAGAAATTAGAAAAATATATACTCGCGGGGTCCACTGGACCCCGCTTGCCCGCCCAAGGGTTAAGGAGAAATTAGGTTCTTTAAAGGTATAATGAAATATATAATATTTAAATTAACCTTGTAAAGTAAAATCGCTTGCTGGGTGTAAAAACATGATACATCGGATTGGCGATGAAAAATATGATACCTCGGATTTGACTTGAAAAACAGGTCATATCGTCGTTTGAGTTGAGGAACATGACACGTCGAAAAAGAAATTTTTTTTTAATTATCAGTTGATACCACTGACAGCTAATTTTAAAATGTGTCAAATCTTTGAAACTTTTATGAAACAAATGCTTTCGCTTCATAATATGTCAATTCAAAGAAGAAATAGGTTAAATAATTTTGTATACAGTTTTTCTTGATTTGAGACATTTTAAGATTCGCGGTAAGTGGTACCAACTGAAATTTGAATAAAAAATTTTCGTTTTCGACGTGTCATGTTCTTCAATTCAAACGACGATATGTCATGTTTTTCAAGTCAAATCCGAGGTATCATGTTTTTCAACACCAATCCGATGTATCATGTTTTTACACCCATCAAGCGAAATGTGGATTTTGTTTAGCGCATAAAGCGCCATACCTGCAGCACACTTGAGGCTTATGTAACTTGTGGTTCGAATTCGCCATACCCTCATGTGTGTTGTAGTTTTGAAGATCCCTTTTTTTAATTAAACCCATTTTTTATTGGATTTTATTTTTGGAAACTTTCTGGTAACTTCCAGGAAACTTACTTTGGCAGCTTCTGAGAAGTTTCCACTGTCAATTTGCAGGTAACAATGAAATTTTCCATGGGAAGCTTCTAACCTGCGAACATTATTGTATATCCTGGAAATTTCCATGATGTTACCAAGGGTAAGTTCCGAAGGTTGACACTGAATACTTCCTGGAAGTTTTTGTGCTATGTGGGTAGGAGCATAGACGTTAGTAATATGCAGTAAGATGCATCAAGAAAAAGTCACCAATCTGTTGTATTGTAGCAATTTTCTTTCATCTTATTCATGAGCCCATTAATGCCAGTGCAATGTGCTAGATCTCCATCCTTAGCAAAAAAATTTCGAAAGTCTGAATCTCGATTTCGATATACAGACACCTTTGTACGTGTTGCAAGGAATTTTTACTGCTTCATAAATGAAGCCAAAAACTCCGCTTGCTCCTAAGCCGAACCTAAGTCGCGTTTGAGGTCATTTAAATGGTGTAAAATCTTTTAAGTTTCATAACAAAACAAATTGAAATAACTTTAAATTTTATTTCAAATTTTAACAGAATTAAAAAAGACCTTAAATTTTGTTTAGTAGTTTTACAAAAATAAAAAAAATTTTAAGTTTTAAGAAATAAAAATTTTATTTCATTAATAATGCGAATATTTTTTTGTTACAGGATGTTGATGAACATTACTCAAGGAAAAGGTCATAATAGAGGGAGAAAAAATAAGTAAAAAAGATGGAATAGGATTCAAAAGTGATAAAATTAATAGATAATATTGTTAGTTTGAATAGATTAATATGAGTTTTTTAAAACCTATTTGTATACATATATAAAATATATTATTTATATACGTAAAATAAATTGAAGTTTACACTATCCTTTTAAAATAAAGATTGCTTTATTTATCTAGGGGAGAGTCACTACGGTCGGGACACCTTTACGGTTGGGCCACTTCGAGTTTCTTGGTTGTAACAAACTTATGTCATTTACCATTGCATGTAAATACTTGTGAGTGATGGTAGAAAACTTTTCACTTTTATTTCATTAAGTTCTAATGAACTACGCGAGCAGTACAAACGTAAAACGTAAATGTGTGGTGAATTTTTAAAGCAAAAGTTTCTCTAGTGTTGATTAACGTAAATGTGTGGTGAATTTTTAACGCAAAAGTTTCTCTAGTGTTGAGAAAAATTAATTAAACAAAAGGAAAGATGCAAACATTAAATTAAGATAATTAAATTTATTCATTAGAGAGTGCTTTAATACTATAGTATGTTATTTGGTTTTTATATCGTGCATTTATGTAATTGTGCGTTCTGACATTGTCATCTTTTGACGTAGAGGTGTGAAAAGAACGTCATTTTACAGTGCAAAAAATACAATCATGTTCAAAAAATGTTTGTAAAACATTTTAAAAAATCTCATTTCACATCTTCTTCAATAATGTATAGTAAACGTTTCGTGTACTGATAACGTTTTTAGATTAATTTTAATATCAATTTTATATTTCTTTTTCCCATTTTCAAGTGCATTTCAGCATTCTTCTGTAATTTGCGGGCTATTTTTAGTAATATTTCTTCATATTGCATTAATTTTCTGATGTACAGAAGAAACATTATACTTTAGAAGATCTTTCCAAACATATGTCAGAAAGTCTTTCCAAAATTTCCAACTTTTAATAACAGGTCCAAAAAAATTTAAGGAAAAATATTCAATAAACGCGTGAATGAATCAAAATTAATAGAGCGTAAAATTTCTAATAAATTTAGAAAAAAATTCGAGTAAATATGAGGAAAAACATAGTGCCAATGCGAAAAAAATTCAACTTTGTAGTCGGTATAATATTTAAAGTTAAATTCGTAAAAAAATCTCTCGTATAATCGGAGTAATTTCCAATTGTTTGGAAATAATTCCGAATAGATATCAGTAAAAATAACCGACGTATTGGGAGAAAAATTCAACTAAAGGAAAATTTTTCGATCTTCTGTGAAGTAAAATATCCGACAAATTTGGAAAAAAATTTTCATGAATATGCTTTTGCAAAGGTGGGTAACATCTTGAGGCCTTCATATTTACCTGCGGTGAATAATAAACTTGATAATAAGAAGAAGCTGTAAATTCTAATCCTAGTTCTAAGGCGAAAAAAATTATTCAACAATTTCCATGGATAAAGTGTTAATTAATAGTAAAGATAGACATAATAAGGTTGCTGGACATTCCAAGAGACAAACCTTAGGTAGGGGGGTTAAGTCATCCAAGAATTCAACGGACGGCAATTTGTAGTAACAATCAGACTCTGTGTGAAGGATGTTTTGACGGCGGTTTTTCCGTCTCGAAGGCGAGGCAAAGTGTCTCGTGGTAAAATTTTGTTTTGTAATGTGCATGACATAAGATATTTGTCTGATATCAGTGAGAATATTTGCTGACAAGATATCTTGTGTTTATGTGAGACTTGGGTGGACTCAGATACGTTTTCTGTTTTCAACGAAGTATCTGAGTGTATACTTGTTTCTACCAGAAAATCACACGTTCAAAGTAGAGCAAGGGGTGGTCGTGCAATTGCGTTATTCGTAACTTATACTCTGTTTCCATTATTTTTAGTGACTCTAATCAAATATTTGTAAGATTTAATATTTTGTCGAATGGATTTATGTATATTTTAGGTTTGATATACATTTCCCCAGATGAGGATTTTAATTCTTTGTTAAAAAATTTTAATTTTTACATGAATTGTACTTTCCCTAATTGTCTTGTACTTTCCCTAATATTGCAATTTTTAGAAGGTGAATTTAATTGCAGTGTTGACGATTTAAATCAACTGGATTCTATTATGTTGCAATTTAACTCTATAATTTTGCGGAAAGACATTCATGTGATACAACGTATAATGGTAAAGGAAAAAGTGGTTAATAATTTAAAGGCTAGCGATGTGAATCTTTTAAATGGTCTATTTTCTGATTTTATTATCTATTTATTTTTTCTGGAAAGATGTTAGTGTGACATGGATTTTTTTTAATTACATATTATATCAACCCAGTTGCTTATGAATTACAATTAATTACTGATACTTAAAAGATACAAAAAAGTTTTAAAGTGATTTAGAGAATAATTTAAGTGTTATAGAATTTTAAATTTCAAAAAACAACAAAAACTTAAAAAATTTATGCGTGATTTACGAGATACGTAAAATGAAATTTAGAATAACTTGTGAAGCACTCCATGTAAAGATTTAAAATTTTATATTTTGTTAGTGTTTATAATAACATTTCGAATATACTAGGTGAGAATTATGAGCAATAAAAAATAACAAAATGATAAGAAGTCGAAGAGGTGTGACTTTATTTTCCATTATATAAAAAAGTTTCATTTTTTGCTTGTAGTTTTTAAAGCAGTTCATTTAAAAAAATTTCTAAGTATACATTGTATTCTACAAATGATCACGAATAATTTGGTGCGTTAACAAATACTGTGCCTTTAAAATAAATTAACTTTTAAAGATAAAATACTCGCCACTTAGAGCGTAATCTTTATTCCAGCGACATGTTAATTAAAGGCACACTTACAAAAAAAGTCAATACCACTTAAATATTTTTGTAATTATTAGTTTTTTTATTTTTACATATGTCTGAGAAATGATTCAAAAAAATTTTTATTAATGTGACCAAAGGAAAACTATCAATCAAAATTATTAGATAAAAATTTTAAAACTCCATTATTTAAATAAAATTTTAGGTAATCTTCTAGACGTGATTTGCTATTTTATTGAATTAGTCAAATACGCTTTCTGTCTAATCAGCAATTGTTTCTCATTTCTCTCACTAATCAAATTTACTCTAAATAATGCTCAGTTGAGCGCCAGTTAATTTACTTTTTTTTATTACCAAATTAACAAAATAATTATTTCAATTCAAACTCTAAACCACTATTAAATTTGAGACTCTAATAATTTGGGTGAGACTCTACTGAGACCGCCATGGAAAGCACATGGCGTGAAACACAATTTTACATGCGAAAAATTTCAAGGTTAGATTAACTCACCAATCGTTCAGAAAAATAATCAAGGAAAACAGATCTCAATTCAAACAATTTATTCAATCAGGAAACTAAACGCTGGATAAATCACCAATGATTCGTTGTTTCGTTGAATCCGGTCTTTATTTCTCACAAAAAAATGTAATCTGCGTCAACTCAGTCAAATTCGACTCACTTTCAACAGTTTCCAACAACACATTGTTCGACATACGAGTCTTCAAGAGTTCTCTTGGAACACATGCTGACACACAATGAACTTTCAAGTTCCATTTCACAAGTTCTGTGTTTTTATTCTTAACAACTCTCACCAATTTCTCGCGTTCTCTCACAAACAATTATACTCTATATTATACACCTCTATATGCTTTTCATACAGCAAGCACGCTTCTCTCCAAACGGAACTCAAATCAAAATGTTGACTAAATATTTCAACATGAAATAATATTAGTAACAGACACAAAATAACTTTTAAACTGAAAAGTCAAAAGCAAACGCAGAATAAATTCTCAAAGTAAAACATTCAACTTCATACTATAAATTAAAACAATAATTAGTATAAATTCAAATTGGTACGGAAACGGCCATTATTATTGTACAGGGGCGGAACTAATGCGGGCACTTAAGTGTCCTCACAAATCTCGGCGACAGTGACGAACCACTTTAAATCTTTTTGTAATTATTAGTTTTTTTATTTTTACATATGTCTGAAAAATGTTTCAAAAAATTTTTTATTATAAATGTATAAAAACGTGATTTACTACATCGCGTCATTTTCCACGTATGCATTTTGAAGTTGACGCAAAGTTATTTTTTTAAAATAAGTCGAATTTCATGTTTTCTGTTAAATAACGATGTTCAAATGAGTTGGAAGTATTGTAACCTATTCTCGAACGTCAAAAATCAACAATGTATTCAGGTAATTTAATACTTTATTTTTATATTTTTACAAAAGTTTGCGCTTTTCTAGATTAGTAATTACTAATCA
Source organism: Leptopilina drosophilae (assembly GCA_032873175.1). Taxonomy (NCBI): domain Eukaryota; kingdom Metazoa; phylum Arthropoda; class Insecta; order Hymenoptera; family Figitidae; genus Leptopilina; species Leptopilina drosophilae. The sequence continues at coordinate 28,523,630 of CM065482.1, read as the reverse complement.
TGTGTACGTATTTGTACACAAACGCGATAAAATAAGAGAAAAAAGAAAAAAAGCAAGCTTTGAAAAACGAACAAGAACGTGTAAGAAAATTATAATATAATATGAAGAATAATCCTCTGCGTCCATCCACAAAATCGCCAAAAATAATTACGATTGATTGTGAAAATTCTTTGAAAACTCGACTGCGCAAAAATAACCCCCCAGTGAAATTAATCAATTCAAATACTTCTGAAAATCAGAGCAAAATTGAGGACAGCGTCAGCGGAGATCATTCTAACGATGGAATTATATTAAAGGAAGTCTCAAATCAACCGATAACATCAATTTTTTCTGATATTTTAAATAAATCTGAAACATGTGACAACAATGATTTAAGTAACGTTTCTTCGACATTAAAACAACCAAAAGCGTTAATTGGCCCACAACCGGAAAAATTAAGTAAGTTCAGATCAGAAAAAATACACTGAATGTTCATTACACTTTTCTTACTCTGTATTTTATGTCACATGTAACGCTTAATGCAATTAATTATATTTTATTTTTTAAGAACTTTAATATTACTTATTTATATTTAATGAGGGGAGGAACCTGTGAAATTTCAACCCTTTGATATTTACCTTGTTTAGGTGCGTAATTTTTTCTGGTATTATTTAGGATTTAAATTTATTCTATATTATTAAAAAACCTTTTTTTAACTTTTTTCGAGTTTTGTTTTTTTAAATTAAAAAATTATTTTGAAGTTAATAAAAATTGACCCTTCCACGAGTATAAATTTTTGTATATTTTTTAGAATCTGAAATCATATTACACTACAAAAATTTAATAAAAGTAATTTTTAACTTATTTAGAATTATTATATTTTTAAAAAATCCAATTTTTTAAAAGAATTAAAATTTTTGAAAATTCATTATCGTAAAAAATTATGAAACAAAAGTATAAAAAATCGAAAAGAAAAACTGATAAAAATTACGAGTGTAGTTTAAATTTCTAGTTTTCAAAAATTTTGATCTTAATTTAAAAAGTTACCAACTAATTAATATTTTTTTAAATATTTGAATCATATTATAATTTTAAATACTCAAATTTGCAAAAAACCTAAAAATTTACCACCCTAAAAAAATTAAGATGGATTGAAATTTCACCTGTCCCTCATCCCCTTCATATTAATTATTAACTAGCGTCGTTGTCCTCGATCGCTCGGAAGACATTTTGCTTGTTTATTTCCACTTATATAAATTTATTAAATAGCATCTCCATTGATAATACATATGAAAAAAATTTTATTTAAATACATACATATGTATGTGTTGTGAATTTATGTGTGAATATACATGTGCATGTAAATAATAATTTTTTTTATTTTCTTTTTAAAAATTATTTGTTTGCTTTGAAATATTTGTTATTCAACATTTCTATTTGTTCATAAATTAAGATTTAATTATTATTTTAAATATTGATATTTTTTTTTTACCTACTTGTAGTTAATTTTAAAGTATTAATTTTATAATTATAAAATAACAATATTTCTACTTACATATATTTATTTATATATATTGATTAAATAAAAAATTATAAACAATTAAAAACTGAAAAATTAGCCTTGAGAGATGTCTTAAGAATTTATTACCCTTTAATTTAAAACAAAGTACACTCAAATCGGTTAAAAATTGTAGTCTGAAGTCAATTTTGAACAGTAAATTGTAAAAGCACTGTGATACTGTGGACGCGCTGTCAGTTAACGTGCCGCGCGGTAAAAAGAACGTGCCGCCAGCCAGAAAAAATGTAGCTTCTTATTTCCTAATTGCGGCTCATGAAATTTGGAAACGGGTATTGAATCTTTATAAAATTCTTTTTCTAATAGAATTTGAAAGAACTTTCTAAACCGTTGAGAACATTGTTTATTTTGTGCTGGTACACTTTACGTATTTTTACTCAGGTCTACAATTAAGGCTTCCAATTTAAGAACCGGTCGGACGCTCGGACGACACGCGCTAGTACCAGTCGGGTAGCAGTGAGGAGTCCAGAGGAGCACACTGCTCACTGACTGGCAGTTGCGCGTGCCGTCCGAGCGTCCAACCAGTTCTTGAATTTATATTATTAAAAATAATAAATGTTATTAAATAAATGTTAAATTAAAATGTTATTAATAAAATTAATAAATGTTATTAAAAGCCGAGTATTGTATTTATATGTGTGAGTATACATGTGTATGTATTGTATGTATATGTGTGAGTATACATGTGTATGTGCTGTGTGTATATGTGTGAATATACATGTGTATGTGTTGTGTGTATATGTGTGAGTATACGTGTGTATGTGTTGTGTGTATATGTGTGAGTATACATGTGTATGTGTTGTGTGTATATGTGTGAGTATACATGTGTATGTATTAAGTGTACATGTGTGAGTATACAAGTGTATGTGTTTTGTGAATAACTTAGGGTTAGGGTCGGTCAGTCGTTCTTCAACTTAATATAATAGAGGATATTTCTGAATTAAAAATAGTTTTTATTAAATTTTTCTTACGAATGTTTCATGGTTGTAGGGGAATCAAGTCTTTCGGATACTTCTGCAGATCAATCTACGAACTCAGATAATTCAAACAGTAACGATAAACGTTTCATACGTACTTTGTTAGCACGACAGCAAAGGCTATACAGACGTATTCGACAATTGGAAGCCACAGTGGGAGAAAAGAAAAAAATTATTCATAAATGGACTGCACGATGTTTAAGAATGCAAAAAAAAAATCCTGATAAAACTAATCCAGAAAAGAAAATATTAAAGGCAGTTAAAACAATTGAAAAACAAGGTCCTGCAGCTGTTAGAGAACGCCTTTTGTACTGCGAAGTACTCGATCAACAATTGCAAGATCGAAAATAACGTATAACTGAAGAAAAAGATTGAATTGTTTTTCAAAAAATGCTATCCGTTCCTATTGCGAAAGAAAATAAAAATATGAAAAAATTATCTCATTTAGTGAGTCCACGTTCGCAGAGAAACTATATGAATTCTAAGGAACTTGATGGTAAAAGATCGTGTATCAAGGCTGATCAAAGAAGATCAGAAATATCCAGGATAGTCAGAACGTTTTTTGAATCGGATGAGAATTCGTCGATCGCTCCAGGTGTCAAATATACTATCACTCGTCAAAACATTAAAAAGAGATAGGAATGTTTGTACGATACGATTGATAATTTGTTTACAAAATTTAAGAAACAACATCCACCAGTAAAGATTTCTCGTGCTGCATTTTATAAGTACAAACCATTTTGGTTAGTACATCGATCGATCAATGGACGGGATACCTGCCTGTGCAAGACACATGCTAACATGAACTTTGTACTTTTAAGATTGTCAAACCATAAATTGATAGATAATCCTTCTTCGCAATCATTCATAGAGTCACGAGTTTGTAATGTTTTTAGTAAGGAATGCTCGTATGGTGAGTATGTAAATTGTAAATGCAAAAAGCTTGATATTTGAAATTGTAATGCTCAAACTTGGTATTTCAAATGGGTAACTCGCGACGTAAGTAGAATAGGCGCAAAAGATAAAATGTATGTTGTTAAAATTACATTCAAGATAAGAGTTGATTCTACGATAGATGGTTTAATAATTGAAGCGAACAATCTCGTTGAAAACTTTTTGAAGCACGAGTATCTTAGGATTCATCAACAACGAGCGATTTTGACTATTAGAGATTCTTTGAAACTAAAGGAAGCGTTTTACTGTGGAGATTTTTTTCAAAATTGGATATGTAGATATGGCGCAGAAATACAAGATACACATTTTGGTGCATTTAAAAAACAATTGTCATTACATACGGGTGCAATTTATTACAAGAACGAAAAAGGTGACTTAAAGTATATTTCTTGTTGCACTGTATCTGAATGTCTTCGCCACGACGCTGCTGCTGTATGGACTCATTTACAGCCAATCCTGAAATTGATAAAGGAAACTTTACCAGAATTAACAGCAATCCACATACACACCGATGGCCCAAGTTCACAATATAGAAACAAAACTTGTTTCCATGTTTTTCAACAGTTTTGTGTAAAAATGGGATTAAACTATGCTACTTGAAATTTTACAGCACCCGGACACGGCAAAAGTGTTGCAGATGGAACCGATGGAACTGTAAAAAGTCTATGTGATCGAGCAGTAGCGCTTGGTAAAGATATTTTGACAGCAGAGGAAATGTTTAACGAAATTCAATCTTCAAAAAAAGTTCAGGCTTTCTTAATTGTTGAGGATGATTTTAAAATCATCGATAAGATGACAAATTCGCAAATAAAAGCAGCTCCTAGTACAACGAAAATTTACGAATTAATTTGGTTAAAATCAAATCCAAGTGGATTATTTCTTAATGAACTGTCTTGCTCTTATTGTTACACCATGGGATTGTACGAATCACCATGTCAACATTTTGCTTTATCACCACATACGTGGATTCCAGCTGAAAAAAGTATCACCAACAAAAAAAGGAATGGACAAAACTCTACTGAACAAGAAAAAAAACAAGAAATCGAAAACTGAAATTACTTAAAGGAACTAAATTACACTTGAAGGAAATAACGATAGAAATAAAAATAAGAGTGCAATTACTTGTAAGTATGTGTATAACACAAGGCAAAGAAAAATGTTAAGTTATAATTATTCAAAATAATAATTCAGTTTTTCAATAGTTCTCTTTAGGAAACAGATCGAAAATTATAAATATCCTTATTGATTTTTATTCGAGTGCTTGTACTTGTATAAGAACTAACGATAGCTATACAGATATAATAAAAGTAACGCAAGGAGGTTTATAGAGCAAGGTGTTGAGTCCCTTACTTTTTATTTCACTAATTGCAGATATTGAAAAGTATTTTATTAATTGTGGTTGTAAAGGTATTTCTATTCATGATAAATTGCAAGTTTTTAAGTTAAGATACGCGGATGATTTTGTGATTCTATCGGATACTCCGGTCGAGCTGAATAAAAAACTCTGTGCTCTGTCCTCTTACTGTGTGAAGAACAAGCTTATTGTTAACATTGATAAGACAAAAATTATAACTTTTACGAGATCAGGAAATTCTATGGCAAAAAAATTTGAATTCTTTAAATTTGGTGAGGAGCATATCCAAGTTACAAAGGAGTACTCTTATTAAGGAATTCCGTTTTACAACTTGTGCTCCTTTTTTTGCGGCAAATAAGGCTGCGAATACCGCAGTGGGCTCAGTAATAAATTTGATTTACTCTGCCAAAATAGATTCCTGTGAATTCTGTACCAAGCTATTTGAGAGTCTGTCTTTAATTGTCTTGTTGTATGGTTGTTAGATATGAAGTCTGATGTTTTTGAAGTACATGTTCGGTTGTATTTTTTCAAAAAATTGCTGAACCTTCCTGTGTGTAGGGGAGACAGGGGTAAACCCACTCACTTTTTTCAGAACGATAAAAACCTAGGAAATTATTTTCTAAATCCAAATTAATTCATATATTTTGAAAGCTTATGATTTTTATTAACAAAATAAAAAAGAATTTTTGATTTATCTTTCTTAGTTTTACTTAGGGAAAATTTTTAATACATATATACCAAATTTCAAATTCACAATTTTTCAGGGTAAATCCGCTCACCCCTCGGGGTAAACCCGATCACTTGATTTTTTTAAGAATTTAAGGTAATCCTGACAGTTTTATTTTGTATATATTAAACTTCTCCTTATTTCCGTCTTCAGTACGATTTATTAATGATAAATTATAAGTTCTATCAACAATAAATATTGGTTTATTAAATAATAAGTATAGATTTCATCAATTGCAACTGTGAATTTAAAAAATTAATTTATTAAGAGAAAATTAAAAAATAGCTACAATTTTTCATGGAACAAATTATAGATTTTATTACTGATAAAATATAACAAATAAAATTCGAAATTTTAAATTTAAAAAAAATGATAAAACGTGAAATGAACGACGGCAACAAACTTAGATTTGTCTTTTTTTAGCCAAAAAAGATAGCGACAAATTTTGATTATTTGTTTGTGTTGTTTGTTAGAACCGTTATAACCTAATAATGACTAATATAGACATGATTCCGCTCAACGTTGACAACAAATATTAATAATTCGGCGCCATCTGTTGAAAAAAATTGCCACAAATCGCGAAATGCGGGACATTCATAATATTAAATATTCAACTAATTACCCAATAATTCAATAATATTGTTAGGAAATGAATATTATTTATCTTTTAATAAATATTTTTAATATTAAAAATTTTAAGATCGCCAAAAAAAGAAATACTGTTTATACTGATTCGGCTTCCTACACAAATTTAATAAGTGAGCGGCTTTACCCCGACTTCATGTGAGCGACTTTACCCAGAATGTATTTCTCAAATTTCAGAATAAATTTAAATAGATTTTTTTGAAATCAAACAAAACTACACATATATTTCGAAAAAGTATATCCAATAGCAATAAAAAAAATTAGTCTCAAAAATAATAATTTAAAAACCTAAAAATCCGAAGATCATTTTTATTTTTTTGCACTTCTAAAAACAATAGACCGCCTGAGATTCTATGACGAATTCATGAAACTAAACGAAAGTTCGTTAACATTAGTTGTATGATAAATACTATTCACAGTACAAATATTTCCATCTTAAGTTGAGTTTATAGCGTCAAATCGCTAGTGAGCGGGTTTACCCCAGTCGCCCCTACGCTTGACTACGCAGTCAGACTGGAAGCTGACATTTTACACATTTCTTTCGTAGTTTTTAAATTAACACTGTCTTGAATAAATAAAATGTTTAAAATGGATGTTTCTCGGTACTCGAAACTGTGTTTAGTAAAATTATGGAAACTAGCGAAGGCTGACACAAAAAACAAATTTAATTGGTTTATTCAATTGAAGGAGTGTTTTTTTGAGCTATGTGGTTTAGTAGATATTTGGTTGGAAATTTTCCATCATTCTTTTCAGGTGGATAACAGGTTTGTTCTAGAGCAATTTATGTTTTATCTTAAATCGCGAGATGTTAACGCTATCAAGCCTCATTAAGTCTTTTTTTGTATTCTGGTCTTACATTATATTTAGAACAAAAAACTTTTGAAAATGCCTTTCTTTTTAGGGTTTCGTGGCCAAAGGCCAAAACCCTTATAGCGAGACTTCGGTGTCCGTCCGTAGTTTTTACGTCTTGAGTCTTAAGTATTCAGTCTTAAGTTTTAAGTCTTATACCGAGACTTCGGTATAAGAAGTTATGTCCTAAGACTTAAGACTTAACTTCGGTATAAGAAGGTCTTAAGTTCTAAGTCTTATGTCTTACGTCTTAACAACCGTTGCCATGGCAACTTCGGTATAAAAAGGTCTTAAGTCCTAAGTATTAAGTCTTACGTCTTAACAATCGTTGTCATAGAAACCGTTGCTATGTTAATGTTTGCCATAACAACCCTTGCTATGGTAATGGTTGTCATAACAGCCGTTGCCATGGCAACCGTTGCTATGGTAATGGTTGTCATAACAACTGTTGTTAGGGTAATGGTAATGGGTAATTTACATAGTTCTACAATTTTTGTATATTGATAAAAATAAATTATTAAATTCTTAATTTGTTAAAGTTATACTTATTGATAATATATTTTAAATCACTCCTATTCCATATTTTCATTGAAAACATATGCGACATGAAAATACTCGAAAGTACTAAAAGAACAAATTACTTCATTAAATTTTTTAAACAATTAATTTAAAAAAAAATTTCTTAATAAATTATTAATTTTTTTTATTCATTCATTATCATTATCATCATTTTTGTCATTTTTGACCACGAAACCCTATGATGTAGGCGCGTTGCGCCTGCTTCTCTGCCTGATTTTTTAAAAGATTTTTTGCTCAAATTCGGCTACTCAATATTTACGTCACACGAGTTATTTTTTATTGTAAGAAATTTACTTTTAAATATAATAAATTATAGTCTTTTTTCGATTTGTATAACATGGGCTTGTTCTCTTGAAAATCCAGTTGGAAATTTAAAAAAATATTTAAAATTATAAAAATAGGGGATGATTTTCTGAAAATAAATAAGGTCAATTTTCTCAAAAACACCACCTTTTTTCTATCCAAATTTTTACTACAAGTTCTTAAAATAATTATGAACATTTCCTATGAATTTCAAGCGGGCTAAACCATTCTGTCAATCAGGAGAATTTTTTTTTGAAATATTTATTTTCGCAAATTTTCAAATTGTTAACGTTCACGCCAACAATGTTATAGCGATTCATTTGTTTTTAAAAATGCAAGTTAACAATTTGAAAATTTGCGAAAATAAATATTTCAAAAAAAATTCTCTTGATAGACAGAATGGTTTAGCCCGCTTAATATTGATAGGAAATGTTCCTAATTATTTTAAGAACTTGTAGTAAAAATTTGGATAGAAGAAAAAGTGGTGTTTTTGAGAAAATTGATCTTATTTATTTTCAGAAAATTATTCCCTATTTTTATAATTTTAAATATTTTTTTAAATTTCCAACTGGATTTTCAAGAGAACAAGCCCATTTACAAGACTCAAGAATGAAAATTAAATTATACTCAAAAGAAAAAAAATAACAAGCAAAACAATTTTTTTTCACTATTCATTTGAGTTTTACCACTCATAGTTCAAATGTGCATAACTTCTTTAAAATTAACTTTTTTGAAAAATAAAAAAATACGTGTCTCTTTATTTTTCATGTACAATAACATACTTTAGCGACAGCTAAATCTATAACTTGAAGTTAGTCAACCTGCCTGATTTGAAATGGATTCAGTCAACAGTGTTCTAGAACACTGTAGGAACAATGTTAATTTAAAATTCTATAACTAATTTAGAAAAAATGTTACATGTCTGTTATAGAACAGATACAAAACAACTGTTTCAGAACAAATTTAGAACAAAGCTCTAGAACTGTTCTACAGTAAATTTTGTAACACTTATTCTAGAACACTGTTCTTTTTTTGGTCTAGAACAGTTATAGTACGTGCACAGTGGGTTAGAATCTCCCCACAATTAAGTCCTGGTTGTCTTTTTTTGTCATGTAATGGTTCTACTTTCAAGCGATTTGTTAATGTATTACGCATATTTTTTAATACTCACTTAGCTAATTCTTAGATTGTTATTTTATAGTTGTTCTTTTAATTTATTAATTTTACTTTTGTTGGTCTTATGCGTAACCTCCTCTTGTAATATACAGTCTTTGCAATAAATAAGTGTAATAAATAAATATTAATAAGAAACTGTTATTAAATATAAAAGCACTATGAAATTTTTTTCTGAAAGTTATACAAGTATGGGATCTTTTTCGACACTTAGTGTAGAGTACTTTTCGAAAGCATAGATTGTTAAATTTTTTACAATAACTTGGAAACATTACATTTTGTTTCAATATAAAGTGTGGGGCAAAATGAGGTACCTATATGTGAGACATACTGGATGCTACGCCGATTCATTCAACTATTTAAAAACAATATATTATGCAAATTTACGAATTTCCCGCGAAAGAATCGATATTTCTTTTTCGAGTATGTGAAATTTGCCAAAGTCTTTTTTGACTAAAGTGTGAATTGACCAGCATTTGCTGCATTTGCTGTTCAGCACATGTTAATGTTAATGTTAATAAGATAAGTAGAATATTATGCGTGCTCCAAAAATGAAAAATATCGGTAAATAAAGAAAAATTTGAGTGCTCTTAACCCTTGTGTTCATACCCGGGTACCTACGACTACACATTTTTTCATTTTACTCAAGTAAATATTAAAATTTTGCAATAGCACTTCAGATCTACATTATTTATGTTAAATAAATTCAAAAATTTATTCAAATATCCAATATGGCGGACATTTTTAAAATTTCATTAGATTCACTTAAAATTTGTTACTCGGGGGTGTTTGGGGCAAAATGGGGTTTTAGCACTCTTTTAAAAAATACGATATAAGTTCTTGCAAAAACAATTTTCTTCGCTATTATAATAATTTTCTCAAACCTAAGTATGCAAAGAAGAATTCTGATACTTAGTTGGATTAATTTATTCGTTTGGTTCTCTGTAAACAGCGAATCATAAAAAGGTAACCCATTTTGCCCTACTTTTCCCACTAACTGCACTGAATTGTGCTTAATCTCCCGAGCGTTATCATCGATTGAAAAAATCGTCTGAAATAGAAAAGTGCCCAAAAATATTAAATATCTTATTTCTTATTCTCAATTTTTATTGTTTAAATTTTGAAGTAGCAATTTAATTTTAATCTACACTGCAAAAATAAGTATCTTATTTGATATCTTAACATATTAGCCCATAGTTAACCTCAAAACTTTTTCCCCAAAAAATATGTTGGAAAATGTGTACGAAGATACTTTAAACATCTTAAATTAAGATATTTTTAATGACTAAAAAGTGACTACAATAACATCTTAGAAATGACTACCAAAACATCTTAATTAAGATACTTCTTTTTGCAGTGTATACTTTAACGTATGTAATTATTTATATTTCGAAATATTTCATTAAAATTGAGTAATTAAGAGAAAAATTAAATATTTATTCTTACGTTTAAAAAATAATTTAAAGTTGATCTCATCTTTTGCACATAGATATTTGTACATACGAACGGAAAACGTATATTATTATAAGTGGCTGTGCTTTTAAATTGGAAGCTACAAACTCGCTAACACGGTGCATAAATTATACGATTACTATCTGCAACCTACCACCACACTTGCAATGCCATATGTTTAAAGCCTAGAGTCAAAGTCTTGTCATGTAAAAGGTCCTATTTATTATTGTAGAAATAAATATTTATTTATTAGCTATTAGGTTCGTTCAAATTGAAATTTTCGATATAAATTATGCTTTTTATTTTTCGTGCTTGTATTATTTCATCTTTTAACGTTATTATATATATTCTATGAATATGATAATTTATATCCAATGGTACCTTAAATAAGAAAGATAGTCATCATAACACCCGTGATAATGATGCAAAGTGTGAATGTAGCGCTTAATCATTTAAACAATTTTTTCATTCTCCGATTTAAAACAGGTTGCTTAGCATAAATAATAATAATATTGAGCCAAGAGATGTTGGCAGGAGACTGTAACCTTTTTTATGTTTCCATATGTAATAAACCGTGCAATATAGTTAAATAATTTATAAAAAAATATCGACACGGGGGCCTAAATACGAAAAGATGCCGACTCGGGACCATGGGCAATTTTATAATTAGAAAACGAAGCGAATTGTGGCGACATCCATATTACTGCTAACAAGCCATCTTCTCGTTCGATCGCTTGCCAATAAATCACACCGCTGGAAGCTGAGGATTCAATGTACATGTGAAAGTCAACATTGGTCGTAAATCACTTAAACCTATATAGATATACGAATACACTCAGATTCTTTTCATTTTTGCACATGGGTGCAAAAATGCCTAAAAAATCAAAGTTGTACCCTAGTTCTTCGATTTTGTTGAAATTTTATAATTTTGAAGTGGAATACATGCCAGTAAAGAGCCTCAATTCGATTTTCAAAAATTTTGAAAAATTTTGGATTTACGAGGTTTTAAAAATTTTTTTTGAAATTTTGAAAATGGTATATCTCTAAGTATATCTCTGTTTACAGACAATTTAATAAAATACTTTAGAAAAAAAAAATTTTTTTTTAAACAAATTATTAAAAAAATAATTTTTAAATAAACAATTTTTTTGAAAAGTGCCATTTTTTTTTTTTTAATAATAATGATTAGATTCATACTTATTTCACGAGTATTTTCAAAAAAAAAATTGATGGAGGGTTTGAAACTTTAGGAGATATTGAATTTTTTGTCCTTGTGCGCAACCGTAAAAAGCTCATTTTCCGGCTATAATCGTAAATTTTAACCGAATTCGATTTTTCTTGTTGGAGAATGTCAGGCTGTAAATTCGTAAGAATACTGTGCAATTTTTAAATTTATATTTGTTTAAACAAATTATTATTATTATTAAATGAGAAGAAGCTAACAATTTTCCGAATCAAATAATTAAGTCTTAAATAAATCTCTATAAGCTCATAGGCTTCATATGTATCGACAGCACAGCTGCCCTAATACAGAAACCTGTTTAACCATTTCGGCGGCATGGCGTTCCAATTGGCGTTCCATGAGTAAGTGGCAGAAGCGGCAAAAAAAATGCGAAAATGGCGTTCCTACTTGAACTCGATTTCAAAACTCTGTAGTCAATTTAAACTTGCCATAATAAAATATTCTTATTATTTGGGATAAATAAAGATGAATGGGACAAAAAAAAATTATTTTTTAGAGATGTTTAATAGTTTTTTTTAAGGTTTTAATGTAGCCAATTTTTAATACTTTTTACGAATGGCGTTCCAATATTCAGCCAAAATAGTTGACAATTTTGAATCCGTCTATTTGAATTTTTTTCAATCCATTTAAAATTCATAATCTCAAATAATAAATAACTTTTGGTTTGGTTGACTTAATTTGTTTACAGAGTTTAGGAATAAAGTTTAAATAGGAACGCCATTTTCGCATTTTTTTGCCGCTTCTGCCACTTACTCATGGAACGCCAATTGGAACGCCATGCCGCTGAAGTGGTTAATCAGAAAAATATTTTCGAAATTAATTAATAATTTCAAAATTATCAAAGAACTTAGAAAAAAGCGGTAGCATGGTGGGATACGAGCCCACGACCTTTCTATTGCCGGTAGATTGCTCTGACGACTGAGCTACATGCACCCCGAGATTCTCCAAGTTCCTTGAAATATACTATCACTTCCTACATTATTTTGATGATAACGCAGAAAGTGTCTTAAAGATGGTAAGCCATATTTTCAATTTCAAAGGCGATTATAATTTACAGAAACATATGAACTTACAGATACATATGAAGCCCATGAGCTTATAGAGATTTATTTAAGACTTAATTATTTGATTCGGAAAATTGTTAGCTTCTTCTCATTTAATATTTGTAAACCGAATGATAAATTCACTTTCTGTAAATTATAATCGCCTTTGAAATTGAAAATATGGCTTACCATCTTTAAGACATTTCCTGCGTTATTATCAAAATAATGTAGGAAGTGATAGTATATTTCAAGGAACTTGGAGAATCTCGGGGTGCATGTAGCTCAGTGGTCAGAGCAGTCTACCGGCAATAGAAAGGTCGTGGGCTCGTATCTCACCATGCTACCGCTTTTTTCTAAGTTCTTTAATAATTTTGAAATTATTAATTAATTTCGAAAATATTTTTCTGATTAAGCAGGTTTCTGTATTAGGGCAGCTGTGCTGTCGATACATATGAAGCCCATGAGCTTATAGAGATTTATTTAAGACTTAATTATTTGATTCGGAAAATTGTTAGCTTCTTCTCATTTAATATTTGTAAACCGAATGATAAATTCACTTTCTGTATATTATTATTATTGTTAATTACTAACTTTTTACTTAGTGTACCTAAAGAGGTGTATTTTTTCTAATTTTGCAATTTACCAGACCTAACACAAAAACCAATGCAAATTTAAAACATAATTATTATTGTTTAAGCAAGATTTAAACAAATTATTATTGTTAATTACAAACTATTTACAGAGTAGTATACTTAAAAGATTCAGTTTTTTCTAAACATGCAAATTTATCAAACTTGTTTGATATGCAGATTTACATTAAAAATAAAATTATATTTTAAACAAAAATAAGAATAATAATTTATTTAAAAATTAATTAACTTTTATAGAATTATAAATTTTTTTTTTTTTAATTTTTTTTTATTATTTTTTTATAATAATATTATATTTTTTTTCTTTCAAAAGTATTAAATTTTTGTAATTAATAAAAAAAAATTTTTAAAAACTAAGCTAAAAAATTGTTAAAATAATTGTTAACAACAATTATATTTAATATTAATTGTGTTACTTTCCTTTCTAAAATTTTATTTCACTTAATTTTGTAAACTCAATAAAGTGTTCTTGTCTTTAATGGCTCCAAAATATTTAAATTTCAAAAGCATTTAATGTAGGTAATTTGTTTTTTATTTTATATTTATAACCCTAATAAACAAATGATTATAAAGTCGTTTTCACAATTTTCATTTGCATATGTTCTGTATCAATTTCTCAATCAAAGAACTAGAAAAAAACTTAATTTTTTTGTTGTTAACAATTATTAAAACAATTTTTTAGCTTAGCTTTTTTTGAAAAAAATTTTTTTTAGTAATTACAAAAATTTAATACTTTTGAAAGAAAAAAAATATAATATAATTAGGGAAAACTTTACTAACCCTAATTAAAAGTTAATTAATTTTTAAATAAATTATTGACTGGATTCATTTCAAATCAGGCAGGTCGACTAACTTCAAGTTATAGATTTAGCTGTCGCTAAAATATGTTATTGAACATGAAAAATAAAGATAACATGTATTCTTTTATTTTTCAAAAAAGTTAATTTTAAAGAAGTTATGCACATTTGAACTTTGAGTGGTAAAACTCAAATGAATAGTGAAAAAAAAATTGTTTTGCTTGTTATTTTTTTTCTTTTGAGTATAATTTAATTTTCTTTCTTGGATCTTGTAAATGGACCTCTCCTTTTCAAAATCCAGTTTAAAATTTGAAAAAATATTTAAAATTATAAAAATAGGGGATGATTTTCTGAAAATAAATAAGGTCAATTTTCTCAAAAACACCACCTTTTTTCTATCCAAATTTTTACTACAAGTTCATAAAATAATTATGAACATTTCCTATGAATTTCAAGCGGGCTAAATCGTTCTGTTAATCAGGAAAATTTTTTTTTGAAATATTTATTTTCGCAAATTTTCAATTTGTTAACGTTCACGCCAACAATGTTATAGCGATTCATTTGTTTTTAAAAATGCAAGTTAACAATTTGAAAATTTGCGAAAATAAATATTTCAAAAAAAAATTCTCCTGATTGACAGAATGGTTTAGCCCGCTTGAAATTCATAGGAAATGTTCATAATTATTTTATGAACTTGTAGTAAAAATTTGGATAGAAAAAAGGTGGTGTTTTTGAGAAAATTGACCTTATTTATTTTCAGAAAATCATCCCCTATTTTTATAATTTTAAATATTTTTTCAAATTTTAAACTGGATTTTGAAAAGGAGAGGTCCATCTACAAGATCCAAGAAAGAAAATTAAATTATACTCAAAAGAAAAAAAATAACAAGCAAAACAATTTTTTTCACTATTCATTTGAGTTTTACCACTCAAAGTTCCAATGTGCATAACTTCTTTAAAATTAACTTTTTTGAAAAATAAAAAAATACGTGTCTCTTTATTTTTCATATCCAATAACATATTTTAGCGACAGCTAAATCTATAACTTGGAGTTAGTCGACCTGCCTGATTTGAAATGGATTCAGTCTATTATTCTTATTTTTGTTTAAAATATAATTTTATTTTTAATGTAAATCTGCATATCAAACAAGTTTGATAAATTTGTATGTTTAGAAAAAACTGAATCTTTTAAGTATACTACTCTGTAAATAGTTTGTAATTAACAATAATAATTTGTTTAAATCTTGCTTAAACAATAATAATTATGTTTTAAATTTGCATTGGTTTTTGTGTTAGGTCTGGTAAATTGCAAAATTAGAAAAAAATACACCTCTTTAGGTACACTAAGTAAAAAGTTAGTAATTAACAATAATAATAATAATTTGTTTAAACAAATATAAATTTAAAAATTGCACAGTATTCTTACGAATTTATAGCCTGACATTCTCCAACAAGAAAAATCGAATTCGGTTAAAATTTACGATTATAGCCGGAAAATGCGCTTTTTACGGTTGCGCACAAGGACAAAAAATTCAATATCTCCTAAAGTTTCAAACCCTCCATCAATTTTCTTTTTGGAAAATACTCGTGAAATAAGTATGAATCTAATCATTATTATTAAAAAAAATAAAAATGGCACTTTTCAAAAAATTGTTTATTTAAAAATTATTTTTTTAATAATTTGTTTTAAAAAAAAAATTTTTTTTCTAAAGTATTTTATTAAATTGTCTGTAAACAGAGATATACTTAGAGATATACTATTTTCAAAATTTCAAAAAAAATTTTTAAAACCTCGTAAATCCAAAATTTTTCAAAATTTTTGAAAATCGAATTGAGGCTCTTTACTGGCATGTATTCCACTTCAAAATTATAAAATTTCAACAAAATCGTCGAACTAGGGTACAACTTTGATTTCTTAGGCATGGAGCTACCCACATTCTGACAATTGTTAACGAATTCGAGTCAGTTGTTTGCCGTGAGTTTGTTTACGATTTGACAAAATTAAAACTTAGATTATTGTAAAATCCGAGGCACTATTAGGTTTAATTATTTAACTCGCCAAAAGATGTTTATAGAATAAAATAGATTTGAAAAATAATGGGAATTCTTGACAGACCCTGTCTTGGTGGCGAGACTTTTCACTAAAGGTCTTTGATCGTAAGAAAAACACATCTCAAATCGTTAGTAAATAGAATAAATAGTAAAAGTTCCAACACAGAACCTTACCCTGTAAAAAAAGTATTGCACTGAGAAAATATTTTGTACAAAGTTTAGTCAAAAGTTGGTTAAAATGGCTACACATAGGCATTTTAATATTGTTTAAAATTCTCTTGTATGGTTATTAAAATGCATTTTCCAAAGAATGTTCAAAAAATAATTTAAAGATTAAAACAGACATTAGATTAAACTTTAATATGCATTTGATTATAAACTGATTTATTATTTTTAATACTTTATGCTGTACTTTAGTAGATATTTAACTGCGTGTGTCACAGTTTGTCCAGAAATTGGGTAAAATGAAAGCCCCACCACGCTAGTATACTATCAGGACTGTATGTGAAATTCTAGGAGCTCTTAGGAAATTTGTCTTTTTAACAATATTTATAAATGTATTTTAAAATCTATCAAGACTTAATTACTAACATTTACTTTTAACAAAATAGTTAAGGAAGATCAAAGATATTAATTATCAATAATTTATTATTTTAATTATTTAAAAGTTATAATTTACATGAAATAAAGATATTATAGATTATGATGTTAAATTAAACTATTTTCTTTATTTTTTATTTGCTTTTGTGTATGTATAAATTTATAAAAGAAAAATATGTATAAATATAGAAATATATATACGTGAAAAAATCTGTTAATATATAAATTAAAAATTATTTTATCTTTTAATTAGTTATTTATTTTAAAATAAAATAAAATTTATTCGGATAAATATTTATTTTAACTTTTTAAATAGATTAATGTTTTATTTATATTTGTAAAGATAAGTTGAAAAATCCAAAGAAATTTTTAATTTATAAATAATAACACTTCATTAATTGATCACCAATTGTTTTATTTAATTTAACCCATTTAGTCCCAAATGTCCGTTTTTTTAGTACAAGTTCGAGCTTCCCGTTCTACGAGTTTCGGTTTTAAAAAAAATCGGGACAAAGGTTTTCTTATGGATTTGAGTGTCCTCTTTCAGAATCTGGAAAAAAATTTCAATTTCGACTTCATGATAAAAAGTTATAATTGTTTAAACAAAAAAAACCCGTTTTTTTAGTGTTTTTTTTTCTTTAAATGCAGATTACTTCATTGAAATCGGCTTGGGAAAAATCTGAAACATCAAAATATCGCGTCCAAAATGTTAGGACTATCAAATAGACATACTGCCAAAAACAATTTTTTACAAATTTCAAAATGGCGCCTCAATAATGGCCGCCAAAATATGCAAATTTGGAAAAATAATTTTAAAAAATTTTAACTCTACATTTTTTTTACTTTTATGCTACATTTAAATAAAATAATGCTGCTTCAATAAAAAATATTATTATTTGACGTTATTTAAGAATATTATAAACAATTATTATAAAGAATTTGAAAACTATGAGCCAAAGTGGATGTAAAAAATTTATTTTCATCAATTCTCTTTTTTAAGGAAGCTAAAAATAGATATTGAAAGTAAACAATTTAATTCAAAATTATTTTGCAATGTTTAAGAATGTTATAAACAATTTTTATAAACAATTTTGCAAAAAATGAAATAGAATGGTAGAAATTTTATTTTTTAAATTTTATTATGCTCTCTGGTTATTAAAATGTTGCATAAGGAATAAACTTTCATTTAACATTATTTAGCAATATTTAAAAATGTTATAAATAATTTTTATAAACAATTTTGCAAAAAATGAAATAGAATGGTAGAAATTTTATTTTTTTAATTTTATTATGCTCTGTGGTTATCAAAATGTTGCATAAGGATTAAACTTTCACTTAACATTATTTAGCAATATTTAAAAATGTTATAAACAATTTTCATAAACAATTTTCATAGAAAAAGAAGTTTAGAGTAAAAAGAAATATTTTTTTTCACTATTTACTTGGTTTGTCATTAGAATAGATATTTAAAAGACCAATCTTTGTCTGTAATTATTTAAGATTTTTTACAATGTTATAAACAATTTTTATAAACAATTTTTATAAAAAAAGATGTTCAGAGTGGACAAAAATATTCTTTTCTTCACTACTAACTTTCTTTTGTCATTAAAAGTAGAAACTAAAGTATCTATTGTTTATAAAAAATTTGTAAACAATGTATAAAAATGTTGTAAACAATTCTTATAAACAATTTGCTAAATATGAAGTACCATCATGGAAAAAAAGCATTTTTTTATTATATAATACCTTCTTGTAATCAAATTCTTTGTTATAGATATAATCTTTCATTTAACATTATTCAGCAATTTTTAACAATGTTATAAACAATTGTCATAGAAAAATCAGTTTAGGGTGGAAAAAAAGTTTTGATTTTCTTTATTTGTTTGTTTGTCATTAGAATACATATTTAAAAGACACATCTTTGTCGGTAATTAATTAAAATTTTTTCACAATGTTATAAACAATTTTTATAAAAAAAGATGTTCAGAGAAGAAACAAATTTTTTTTTTACTACTAACTTATTCTAACATGAAAATATAAACTGATGATTCAACCGTTTATCCAAAATTTATAAACAATTTTTAAAATTGTTTATAAAAACTGTTTATAACATTGTTAAAAATTGCTGAATAATGTTAAATGAAAGATTATATCTATAACAAAGAATTTGATTACAAGAAGGTATAATATAATAAAAAAATGCTTTTTTTCCATGATGGTACTTCATATTTAGCAAATTTTTTATAAGAATTGTTTACAACATTTTTATACATTGTTTACAAATTTTTTATAAACAATAGATACTTTAGTTTCTACTTTTAATGACAAAAGAAAGTTAGTAGTGAAGAAAAGAATATTTTTGTCCACTCTGAACATCTTTTTTTATAAAAATTGTTTATAAAAATTGTTTGTAACATTGTATAAAATCTTAAATAATTACAGACAAAGATTTGTCTTTTGAATATCTATTCTAATGACAAACCAAGTGAATAGTGAAAAAAAATATTTCTTTTCACTCTAAACTTCTTTTTCTATAAAAATTGTTTGTAAAAATTGTTTATAACATGTTTAAATATTGCTAAATAATGTTAAATGAAAGTTTAATCCTTATGCAACATTTTGATAATCAGAGAGCATAATAAAATTAAAAAAATAAAATTTCTACCATTCCATTTCATTTTTTGCAAAATTGTTTATAAAAATTGTTTATAATATTTTTAAATATTGCTAAATAATGTTAAATGAAAGTTTAATCCTTATGCAACATTTTGATAACCAGAGAGCATAATAAAATTGAAAAAATAAAATTTCTACCATTCTACTTCATTTTTTGCAAAATTGTTTATAAAAATTGTTTATAACATTCTTAAACATTGCAAAATAATTTTGAATTAAATTGTTTACTTTCAATATCCATTTTTACCTTCCCCAAAAAAAAGAATTGATAAAAATAAATTTTTTACATCCACTTTGGCTCTTAGTTTTCAAAGTGTTTATAATAATTGTTTATAACATTGTTAAATAACATAAAAAAACAATATTTTTTATTGTAGCAGCATTATTTTATTTAAATGAAGCATAAAAGTAAAAAAATGTAGAGTTAAAATTTTTTAATATTATTTTTCCAAATTTGCATATTTTGGCGGCCATTATTGAGGCGCCATTTTGAAATTTGTAAAAAATTGTTTTTGGCAGTATGTCTATTTGATAGTCCTAACATTTTGGACGCGATATTTTGATGTTCCAGATTTTTCCCAAGCCGATTTCAATTAAGTAATCTGCATTTAAAGAAAAAAAAACACTAAAAAAACGGGTTTTTTTTGTTTAAACAATTATAACTTTTTATCATCAAGTCGAAATTGAAATTTTGTTCCAGATTCTGAAAGAGGACACTCAAATCCATAAGAAAATCTTTGTCCTGGTTTTTTTTTTTAAACCGGAACTCGTAGAACGGGAAGCTGGAACTTGTACTAAAAAAACGGACATTTGGGACTAAATGGGCTAACTTAGTCTTACGTTATGTGTGTGTATTAGGTTAGGTTATGTGTTAAGAGTGTTGTATTTGTGTTTGAGTATTTATAAGGTGTATGAGTGAAATAGAGATTTTTTTACTGCAAAATGTGTAGGTAATGCAGAAATTCGTACAAAAAATCAACAATCAACAAAATCAACAATCGATAATTAATTTTTTTTATCGATCGGCTGCATGTCGTAAAAGGCGACTAAATGAGGCTCGGAGTGGTGCCACTGTTTGCGGTTAGTACTCGGTTCGTCCCAGGCTTACCTATAGAGCAGTGGCTTACGATGATGATGGGCGGCGCCGTGTCGGCTCGGCAAGTCTAATATTAACCGAACCCCAGGGTTCATGTGCACGTCATCCTACGGGCTTGACAAACCCGGGGTACCCTAGTACCGCAAGGGAGGGAATTGGAGTGTCGGAGCTCCTTTTCCCTTTCGGGAGTTGGCGCTCCCGAGGTTCCTGAGCCACCTCAAGAAGGAGAAAGAGGGTGTCGGAGCTCTTTTTCTCTTTACGGGAATTGGCGCTTCCGAGGTTACTGAGCGTCCACGGGCCGTTGGGACTAAAAGCGGTCGCATCATGGGGGGTGTCCCAGTAGGGGTGGAGAGTGTCGGAGCTCTCTGTCTCGAAAAGATCGCCTCACGGGTGTAACGAACCCGGCGCATCCTGAGTGCTCGAGGGGAGAGTAGTAGGTAAAGCTCTCACGGGATTTGGCTGGTCCCGAGGACCCTTAAGCCTAACCAGTCAGCAGGGACGGTGCTGTCGCATCAGGGGGGACTTCGGTCCTACGGGCGCTAACGGCCCCGGTGCAACCCGAGTATATCTCACAAGAGGGGTTGGGCCTGACCCACCCCGACCTCTACGGGCCTCGTGACCTCGAGGGACTTGAAGGAGCCTTAGGGTTGAAGATTTATCTTCAATATCAGACCAGTGGCGTGTCTGGGGCTGCCGTATCGCCATCTCGGGCCGTTGGATCTAAAAGCAGTCGCACCAAAGGGTGGCATCCTTCGGGATGCCTGACGGGTGTGAGAATCCCGGTGCCAGCCCTACTCCCCCTTTGACCTGGGGTTAAATACGGTTGAATCGGAGGAGAGTGAACGACTTTAGCTCTACGGGCGTGACAAGCCCGGTGCATCCTCTAGTCCTCCAGGAGGGAGATCAGTCTCTACGGGGGCTGGCGAGTCCCGGAGCTCCAGCTGGTGGTGCCGTAAGGCCTGCGGCAAGTCGAACGATCGAGGGCTATCCAACAGGGGGACTTCGGTCCTGCGGGTGTGACCTACCCGGGATACCTTAGTCAGTACGCCCGTTTTTGGTGACGTCGATTCGAATGGGACCCACCAATTTCGGGGCCGTGTTTTACCGGCAGGAGAATAGTAAATCCGTATGCAATCGCGTGTCGTAAGAGACGACTAAAGAGCATCCCAATTACCTACCCACTTCCTCTCCTTTTTTCCTTCCCATCTCCTCTTTCTGGGTGAGACTTCGGTCTGGAAGCATAACCTCCGCGTGGTCCCCGCTGGTAGTGCCTTGTTAACTTCTCGGGCTTCTCGAGGCCAGTACGACTACAACTAACTGCTTCTCCAATACGTTGGCACCCGTCTTCTTGCATTCTGTGTGTTGTCTCTCTTAACGTAAGAAATTCAATGCTTTCAGAAGCGTTTTTCCTTTCCCCTCTTGGCAGTGATTGATTGCCTCGCATGCTGAGGTAGAGGCTCCTCGAAGACCTCGACGTGGTGAGTTGCTTTTCAACTCGGGCGGGTACCTGGCAGAGTACCAAGGGATTAGAAAGGTCCCGCCTCAGAACCAAGGGACTGGGGGTTAGTAAGTCTTCGAACACGGAACGCCCTTGGAATTTGGTAGACGGAAACAAGAAAGTCATTCCGTCGCCGTCTGGTCATGCGGAACAGTTTGACCTCGCTATGGCCGTAGACGGCCCGTGGGGAGTGATACGCGTATGCGGAGGTGCCACACGTTAACCAACTAGGCGCTGGCACGGTACGTCGCCGGTGGTGTGCCGGCAATAAACCGGTACGAAAACACTGAAAACAAGAACCGGCCCGGTACCGGGCCGATGGTTTGTCAGCAAGGTGCCGAACCGGTGGTTTACCGGCACCGGGGCGGATATTTCCCGGGTTATCATTGTTGACTGGACCGGCTCCGGGCCAGCGGTACTGCCGGTTTCACGCCGGCACCGGCAAGTCCGCCCTTGGTACCGGCCCGGTACCAAGCCGGTCGTTGATTTCTGCCTGGAGTGTAGATTTTTCTGAAAAAATGCAAGCAAAATTCGACTCGAGTTCCTGGAAAAAGATAAAAATGCAAACGAATAAATAAGATCGTCTTTTGTTTTTTTAGAAACTTTACGCTTTCAAGCGGATTTTTATGATTAAAAGTCGATTTTCGCCTGCATTTTGTCAGAAAAATCAACATAATTTCTATAATATTGGAGGTTACTGATTTCTATTTTTTTATTTTAATGCTTGGAGTTTTAAGAATCAAAACATCGTAATTTAATCTTTGAAAGACATTGAGAACATTCTTCAATTTGCAATTGTTTAAAAGAATTGTTAATATATATTATAAATTTTCATATTTTAACAATCGCTTTATTTAATCCTTAAAGTATAGGCTTTAAGCTTTAATTTAAAAAAATTCACTTAATTATCTTTAATTGTTTCAAAGTAATAATAAAATGAAAATAAAATGACCCAAAACTTCAACACCTGATTACTTTAAAAATAAGTTTTTTTTTTAAAAAAAATTTAGGGGAAAAAGTGTACTCAAATATCTACCAAAAATCATAGATAACTTGAAAATTGAAGACAAAAATTTTTCAAGTGGCCGGTTTCTTTTATTTTGGCTCAACAATAAATTTTTGTTCTTCTCTTTTAACAACTCAAAGGCAATAACAAAATTGCTTCATTACCCTTTGTTTTTTCAAATTAAAATAACTACTCCTTATATGTAAAAATCAAAATGTATAATAAAAAAATTAAAAACCACATCAAATTGGTTTAAATTATATTGAGAATTAAAACATAATTTGCTTTTTGTTAAATATAAATTTAATAAAAATAAATTATGATGATGTTGTGGGTTTTAATTTTTTTATTATACATTTTGATTTTATATTTCAGGGGTAGTTATTTCAATTTAAAAAAAGAATGATGGATCAATTTTGACATTACTTTTGAGTTGTTGAAAGAGAAGTACAAAAATTTATTGTTTTGATTTGAAAAACAATGTGGTTTTTTATTTTTTTTACTTTAAAATTTTATTTTGTAAATTTAAGGGTAGGTTTAAAAAAACAGAGGGAATGGATTAATTTTGACATTGCGCTTTTTAGTTGTTGAAAGAGAAGTACATATATTTATTGTTCTATTCTAAAAAATAATGTGGTTTTTCATTTTTTTTTAAATACATTTTGAATTTTTACATATTAGGGGTAGTTTTTTCAATATAAAAACACAGTGGATGATAAAATAATTTTGATATTGCTTTTCAAATGTTGAAAGAGAAGTACATAACTTTATTTTGTTGTATTGAAAACCAATGTGGGTTTTTACATTCTCATCACATGAGAAAGTATTAGTTTTGATCGAAAATTGACTTTCGATAATTTCTTGAATTCTCAACGTTTTGGGGTCCCCTGAGTTCAAAAAACATGGTCTAGAAAAAGTATCTGTCTGTATGTCTGTCTTCGTATCTGTCTGTAGACACAATGGTGTTGCCACAATAACTCTTGAAAAACTTATTGCATCAACTTGCAACTTTGCATGCACAAAAATAGTGTTAAAATACAAATCGAGTTCGTCATCAATTTTTTTTATAAGTTTTTCGGCCAGGCCACCTCAACTGGGTTAAAAAAGATTTTTTTGATTTTCTAAAATTTCATAACTATTATAAAAACATGTTTAACATGTCTAAAAATAAAACAAAGATTTTAAAAAAACTTTTTTTAAATTTATTGTTATTACCCATTTAGTCCCAAATGTCCGTATTTCTTAGCACAAGTTCGAGCTTTTTGTACTACGAGCTACGATTTTCAAAAAAATCGGGAGACAATTTTCATAGAAAAAGAAGTAGAAGTAAAAGTAGAAAAAGAAGTAAGAATTGATGAAAATAAAATTTTCGTTACCACTTTGGCACATAATTTTCAAATTGTTTTTTTGCATTTTTAATAGATTTTTCAAGATTGCCCACAACCGAACCAAAATTCTCTTTGTTAGAAAAATGACCAATTTATTAGATTTTTAATAAAAATTTTCTAGTCAACGGAATCAAATTATTTTCTTCACGAGTAGTTAGCTAAGGTCCCTAGCTTTAAATACATATACATATGTTTGCTTAATATCTACAAGGACACAAAATATGAGTCAATAACGACACTATACCCACAACCGAACCAATTCCCCTACATTAAAGTCTACTCAATCTCGCAATCATTAGCAAAAATATGTGATGAGAATGTAATCCTTAAAGTCGTAGTAACTTTAAGAAAAAAAAATGTTTTATGAAACAAATATTCTGAAACAGGAACAAGAACTCAAACAACGAACAACAGTCGAAGAACACATCGCGAGCTATTTGCGCGCAACAACACACGGAGCGCGACGTCCGAAAAAATCGTCGTAGCGGGAAGCGTGACAATCGATGTTCGCGCGCCCCTCGCGCGAGGCGCGGGCAGATTTTTACTTTTAATACTATAATTTTGAATTTTTACATTTTAGGGGTAGTTTTTTCGATTAAATGAAAAACAAAGGGTGTTTAAGCAATGTTGGCAGTGTTTTTGAGTTATTGTAGCAGAAGTAGATAAATTTATTGTTTTGTTTTGAAGAGAAATCCGTAATTCAATTTTTTTTACTTTAAAATTTAGATTTAAGGGTAATCTTGTCGATTTAAAAAAAGCAGAGGGTGATAGAACAATTCTGATTTCAGATTCGTTTTCAGCAGGCAAAACTACTATAAGATATATATGTCTGGTTCAAAAAACAGACAACTTTTTTTGTGTGCCTGTGTTATGACCAATTTTGCTTGTTTTTCAACTCCTCCGACATATTACTGATTCGGTTTTGGAATCAGTACTCGGGAGTCAGTTTTTCGGTTCGAAACCCGATCGAAAATATTGTTTAGATATCTCAATGACGTAAATTAACCAAACATGGAAATTACAACCGAATAAACAGGGAATTCTATATTAGAAATTCCAAATTTGATAATTGCAGTTTCGGAGTTTACTGCAAAACTATAAATTAATTAGTTCCAGTAGACCTTAAGTGTCGACTTTTGGAAAAGGAAATAACTTTACACTGACAAGCTCTATTTTAGAGAATTGCTGGAGTATTATTAATTGTATAATGATTTCCAACTTAATGCAGGATCTGACATGGAAGAAAATGCCCCCAGGCTAATTGATGTTCAAGTCAGCTGTATGTCTTCTCGTTACGAATTTACACGCGAATTAACACAGAACCATGATTTTTGTCTAAATTATTAAAAGTCCGTTTAATATAGAATTCGTTTTATAAAATGAAAAAAGGAAATAAATTCTTACACACACAGTTTTATTAAATCTTATAAAAAAATAATTTCATAAAGCATATTTGTATTTGTAGGTGCATAATTTAATCCTCTCTAAGGCAATTGTTTAATTAGTTTAAAACTTCTGAAGTATTTCAATCGGATGTAAAAACAAAAAATTCAAAAACACTGACACATAATTAATGTATAAACCTTTAGTTAGTAATTTTAATGTAAAAATATTCACAAAGCCATAAAGTATTTCAAAAACATATAGAAAAAATATTATATTTTTGAAACTAATACGAAATCAAATCAAATTTACAATTTACAAAAACGACTGTGTAAATTAATTTGCATTTCTTTCAGTTGGATTATAATTAAACAAAGTTGCAGGGAGAGAAATAAAATATGTTTTAATATTTCGTATTATTATATTTGTATTTAGTAAAACCGATTGCAATTTGGGGAAATCGTGCACTTTTATGAATTAATATTATCATTTTTAAGAAAGTTTATAAGGGTACCTTAAAAACCCAAGTTGTACTCTACTGCCGTCCTGATTTAAAAACACCATAACTACACTTTTTATCAAAAATGAGTTTTTTATACCGTTGGATTCGTAAAAAAAGACGAATTTTTCTATGCTAATTAGAATTATTAATCTTAATTAATTTTCGAGTTAATTAGGAATTAATTTTACTAAAAAGCACTATCTTTGTGAGGATTTCGGGTCGTCTAACCAGTGATTTCCTGATAAAAAGGCCTATCTACGTAGTCATGCTTTTTGAGATCAGGAACCTGAGCTTTGTAGAGGCTACTTTCCTTATGGACTTTGGCCTAAGTACATAGTGTGTTTCTACGTCAGGAATCTCATGAAAATCTACAACACTTTCCTTAAAAAAAGCACATCTACATTCACTTTATTGAAACAAGAAGTTTTTCAGTTTTAGTATATTTCTATTAAATAAACTGTTAATAATAAATATAGCTATTTTTAACAATTTTTATTTTCAATAAAATGGGTTTTTAAAATTATAGAAAAAATGTAATTTCTTCGAAATGTGCTAAAATTTTTTTTAAAATTAAATTCTTTCATAAAATTTTAGAAAATAATTCAATTTTTGAAATATTTTATACTGAATTAAGAAAAAACATTCAATTCTTTCGGGAAATTTTTTTTAAATAATTAAATGTTTGCAAAGATTTGGCTTCTTAAAAAAATAATTGAATTTTAGCGACAAAATTTTGAAAGTAATAAACAAGAATAATTAATTAGTAAATTAGTTAAGAATTGAATTTTTTTTAAAGTTTGAATTTGAAATTGTTTAAAAATTCATATTTAAAAATAAGTTTTGTAATTTGCAAAATAATAGTAATTAATATGTTAATTAATTAATAAAGAACATAAAGATAACTGCTTACTTTAAAATTATTACACACATCTCCTCAAAATAGAATTAATAGTAGATATTTAAACATTTTAATCTTTGAATGGGGTTTTAAAAAATTGTTAAGGTTTTAAAAATTAATCATTTAATTATATTAAAAAGGTGAACAGGGAATTTAATGAAATTTAATTTATTTTAATCAAAATTATGTTATTCATTACCTTCTGCAGGTTTCTTCTTTTTTCCTGTTAGAAATTAAAAAACGCATTTTAATTACACAAAATAAAAAAAATTGTACACTTTAATCCATTTTTCCAAAACTAAACACTTAACCTTCGCGCTACCAATACTTTTTGTATACGCGGACTACCGGACGGCCACCCGGGGTGGCCAAACGCTTTTTTACTATTATGTTCTCAAAACGATTAAAATTCATCAAAAGTTTTGAATATAATTATGTATTAATACAAATACTGTATCTTAATAATGTTTTATGACATTTATGACACAAAACATTTGTTTTATTATTAAAAAATTATTTAAAGAAATTATTGTTATTATTTACCAACTTTTAACAGAATACACCTAGAAAGTTGAAGTTTTTTCCTAATTTTGCATTTTACTAAATCTTATATGATTACAGATAAAAAATAAAAGTTGAATAAAAATTTAACTTTTTTTTAAACAATTGTTAAACAAATTATTGTTGTTATTTACCAACTTTTTCCAGAATGCACCTAGAAAGATGCAGTTTTTTCCTAATTTTGCAATTAACTAAATCTTATATAATTACCAATAAAGAATAAAAATTTAACTATTGTTTAAACAATGTTTAAACAAATTATTGTTGTTACTTACCAAATTTTTCCAGAATACACCTAGAAAGTTGCAGTATTTTTCTAATTTTGCAATTTACTAAATCTTTTATGATTACAGATAAAAAATAAAAGTTGAATTAAAATTAAACTATTTTTTAAACAATTTAACTGCAGCTTTCTAGGTGCATTCTGGAAAAAGTTGATAAATAACAACAATAATTTGTTTAAAAATTGTTTAAACAACAGTTAAATTTTTATTCTTTATCAGTAATTATATAAGATTTAGTTAATTGCGAAATTAGGAAAAAACTGCAACTTTCTAGGTGCAGTCTGGAAAAAGTTGGTAAATAACAACTGTTGACGACGGACTCCGAAGGTGTTTGATTCGGGCTGGTTCGGGAAGTTAGGAGGAAGGGATCGAGGTCCGTAGGAGAGAATGGTGGGGCTGGCAGTCGACCCTAGGCTGGAGAAAAGACTAGTCGTGATATAATTGGATTTAATTGATTAAAATTTGATGTTTCAATTTCGTTTAAAATATCGTTAAATTAATAGTTTCGTTAAATAAATAGTTTATAAAGAATACATATTTATTGTTATTTGTAACTTGCGATTGGTGTGAGACGGGATGGACCAGGGATTGGCGGCAGATGATAGGAGAAGTTTTTGGAGGGATCGAGGCCGCGTGTGTACTGAAGGTAGGTGTTTTGTTTTATGCAAAAGGTGAAATAAGATGTGACTTGGTCACAAAGATGTTAATTTCCTTGGTTTTCTGGCGTGACTAGGTCACGAGGAGGTAGGCGACTTGGTCGTGGAAAAGAACTTATGACTTGGTCATAACATAAGATTAATTTAGTCATTTCCTTTCATAATAATTTTCTTTTCTTTGAAATTGAACCTACTCTCATTTATTATTATTGATTTACATTTTATTGCATTTTACCAATAACCCTACTATGCCTCCAGAAATATCGAAGAGGAGACTGGGTGATTCGAAGAAGGTTTATCTCGGTGAGTAATAAAATGGTGGAGGCGCCGGGTATTCTAAAAGAAATTAAATATGTATCATGTTCAAAGTTCGTTCCAAAATATTCTCATTACTTTTCGAACACCCAGTAACCTTGACGATTAATAACGTAAATGTAAACAAGCTCGCCGGAAAGACTCAGGTCATTAATCCCTTTTCTCAATATTAACAAAGAAAATACGAATTTCGACCTTTGATATATATATAACACAAATAAAATAATAAGATCTATAGTTCTAAATTATTCACATTTAATTTAATAATTTTAAACTCAAAGCAAATATTAAAATTTAATAAAATTAAATTATTTATTTTTTTAAATACTAATATTTGCTAATATTATCTAATTTTAATTTCTATTATAACTTAATGATTTTGTTGATATTTTAATAATAGGTGAATGTAATATTTGACATTTTAGGACGTATATGAGATAGAAACATTTAATTAACATTAATTTAAGAAACTTAGTATAACCAAGAATGTATTCTCAAAGTATTATTATGATAAATATGTATATAATTTCTTTAATAAAATAATCCCTACCAATCCTTAAATGATATAAAATAAAATTGGAAGCAGAACGTCATCTATAAACAGAAAATAAGAAGATTAATTATATTAGCAGAAGATGCGGATCGGAACAGAAGATTGCAGAATGCAACAGGGAGTAGCGATACTGTAAGCATTGGATCAAGTAATAGAACGAGATCACGAAGTGAAATTATCGACAACCTTTATCGACGAGATAGTTCAATTGAAAATTCAAGATATGACAGAAACTCTCTAAGTCCATCTATCAATACACCTTCCACCTCTTATAATAGGAAAAGAAAATTAGAGATTCAAGCAGCAGAACGACGCTATGAAATTCAAAAACAGTTAATAAAAGATAAAGCAAAACTCAGGATGGAAATGATTGATCAACAATTGGAAATAGATATGGAAGAAATAGACAACGAACAAGAAGATCTCAGATCAATTATTACTCGACGGACACAAGCTAAGAGTCAGAATAGACATTATAATGTAAACAACATAAATCGCTGGCTGAATGACGAACCTTCATTAAAAATCAACCCAATGGCAACACAGAATACAACTCAACACGATTTACAATAAAAAAAAGTGATAGATAATGAAAGGCGAAAATTATTGCAACGAATCACAGTAGGAAAAAAATTACCATCGTTTGAAGGCGATATTTTAGAGTGGCCGTATTTTAAACGAACGTTTGAAGAAACAACTAGAAAAGGGTAATTCAGCGAAGAAGAAAATTTATTACGGCTTTACGAAAGTTTAAAAGGACCTGCAAAGGAAGCAGTTTCTTCACTTATGATCACGTCTCGAGATACTCGCCAAATCATGGAGCTACTTGAATTAAGATTTGGTAACCCTAATGCGGTTGCCTCTCGTATAATAGACGAAATAAAATCTCTACCGAAAATTTACAATAATAATGGAGATTTGATTGTATTTGCCAATAAAATAAGAAACTGTGTAGCCGCTCTAGAAGCAGCAAATCACACTGGGTATCTACATAGCCCTGAACTTCAAAAAGAAATTATTCAAAAAATGCCTTATGCGATGGTATACAACTACAATCATTATATAGATAGTCAAGGGGCAGCAAATGAACCAGCTTTGATAACCTTATCTAAATTTATTTTCTATGAAGCAGAGATAGCTTGCAAAGTGTACGCGACTAATCAAGGAAGCGAAGATGGTCCTCAGGAAACAAAAAAACAAAAATTGAATAAAAAATGTACATATTGTGATCAACAATCTCATTCCATAAATAATTGTGAAATCTTTCAAAAGATGAAAGTTTATGATCGTTGGACTTGGGCAAGAAAAAATGGAATTTGTTTTAAATGTTTAAAAAGTTCATCACATTTACAGAATGAATGTAGAGGACCACAGTGTATAATTTCAAATTGTCAGTCAAATCATCACACTCTATTACACAGCAACAAATCCAATACTTCAAACGATCTTCAAACATCAATGAGTGAAAAAATCATGTAACAAATACCAACGAAACTCAAGATCATGAATCAGATTCATGACTAGAAAACCCAAAACGAGTATTATTGAAAATTGCTCTAGTTAACGTTTATGGACCGAAAAAAATGTTTCAACTGCTGTATTAATGGACAAGGGATCTACAATCACATTGATAGAAGAAGAATTAGCTACAATAATTGGATTGAAAGGTATTTGTCGACCACTAGAATTAACATGTATTGGAGAATTAGGAATGACGGATAATAACAGTCAACTCGTCAATTTCGAAATAAGCGGATTAGATAGTACAATGAAACATAAAATTACGAATGCTCGTACTATTAAAACACTAAATCTCTGTCATCAAACTATAGAGAAAGAAGAAATTAAGAAATATGCTCACTTGTCGCACATTCCAATTGAATATTTTAAAAATAAAAAACCAAGGATATTAATAGGACAAGACTATTGGAACCTTATAACAGCCATTCAGATACGACACTCAACGATAGAAGAACCTGCAGCTTCGCTCACTCATCTGGGATGGCCATTCATGGACGAATTCTAAAGGACAATAATCGAGACCACAAAAATGAAAAATCTACTATTTATCACGTCGAAGAAAACAATAAATCAATAAATGATTTAGATTTAACTGAACTGGTTAAAAGTAGTTTTACTCTGGATGGGTTAGGCATAACATCGACTCTAAAGAAAAATAAGCAAGAGGAAAGAGCAAAAAAAATATTGGAAACGACAGCAATACACATGGAGAATTTTTGGGAAGTTGGCCTTTTGTGGAAGCATGATCATATAAAAATGCCCGATAATAAAATCTACGCTTTCAATTGTTTGAAATCAATAGAAAAAAAAGATGGACAAAGATAAAGACTATGCCGAACGATATTGCAATCAAATGGATCATTTAATCAAGTCAGGATATGCAAGAAAAAGTGATAAACCAATGCAAAATCTTCCAAGGTCATGGTATTTGCCTCATTTCGGTATCGTAAATCCATATAAGCCAGAGAAGAAAATACGATTAATATTCGATGCAGCTGCTGAAGTCGAGGGAACCAGTTTAAATGATAATCTATTAGCAGGAACCGATTTAACAAATTCATTATTCGGTGTATTAATACGTTTTAGACAAAGAAGAATTGCCGTAATAGGAGACATACGTGAAATGTTCCTTCAAATCAGGATTCGTGAAGAAGATCAACAATCACAAAAATTTTTATGGCGAGGGATGGATCGCGATCGCCAACCGGATACTTACATAATGAATTCAATGATTTTTGGATCGGTCTCTTCTCCATATACGGCGCAGTACATTATGCATCATGTTGATGATTATTTAGAAAGTTTCGACACTGAAGTAGAAGCTACACAACAAATCGATGATGTTTCCCATATAAAAAAACATGGTGGATTTGAACTACAAGATTGGGTCAGTAATAATAATTCAGTTTTAAAATCGTCATGCGCAAATGAACGAATCAAAGAAAACGTGGATTTATCTATACACGAAATGCCAGTAGAAATAATACTAGGATTGAAATGGAATCCTTCGAATGATACAATTTTATTTGATTTAAGTATGAAGAAAATTCCATAAGCAGTGATGACGGGATCAAGGAAACCAACCAAACGAGAAATGCTGAGAGTGGTCATGTCAGTATATGATCCATTAGAAATATTATTACCATTTATAATCCGAAGTAAAATTTTGTTGCAAGACGTATGGAGGAGTGGAATTGGATGGGATGACGCATTGCAAGAAAAGGAATTCATATCCTGGAAAATATGGACTAATATGCTTGGTGAAATAAAGAATTATCAAATTCCTCGATCATATTGTATAAATAAGAAATTTCCGAACCAAGCGGAGCTCCACATGTTCTGTGCTGAAAGTGAAAAAACCTACGCAACTGTTGCTTATTTGAGGATTGTGCATGATGATCAAGAGATTCAAGTTTCTTTCATTGCTAGAAAAGCAAGGGTCGCCCCATTGAAACCTGTTTCCATACCTCGAATGGAGTTACAAGGAGCTTTGATAGCAAGTCGACTAGCGAAACAATCGGAGAAGAACTCGAAAATAAATTGATTAAACGCACGTTTTGGACCGATTCTCGAACCGTACTTGGCTGGATTTGCGCCGATCCAAGAAAGTACCAATCATTTGTTGCGCATAGACTTGGAGAAATTGATGAACTAACGAACAAAAATGAATGGAGATGGGTGTCTACAAGATTGAATCCTTCATATCACGGAACTAAAGATGCCGGAAATATAGATAAGTTAATGAATGGATGGATATAAGGTTCAGAGTTTTTACAACGTCCCGAATCATCATGGCCTGAACAACTAGATATCAAAACAATAACATTGTCACAAACAGAAATGAAAAAAGAATGCACTGGTGATATTCTAGAGAAAACTGTCTACGAAATACCTAAAATAGAAAATTTTAGTAACTGGATATGCTTACTCCGCAGCATGGCATTAATTCTACTTTCACCAAAAATATGGAAAGGAATTGCTAAACCCGAAATATCTGTAGAATGGTAGGAAAAATCTGAAATATATTTGATTAGAAAGGTTCAAGAAGAATGTTTTGGAGATGAAATTAGATCGATAAATCAAAGGCAACCTTTACAAAACAATAGTCGTATAAAACATTTGACACCAATCATCACTAAAGAAGATGAAATTCTCAGGGTAGATGGACGAATTAATGCGACGAATCAAGTGAGAGAAGCTGTAAAAAACCTATCATCTTAGATGGAAAACATTATCTTACTCGGTTATTAATCAAACATTATCATAAGTTATTTCTTCACGGTTAAAATAAAACAGTAGTAAATGAAGTTAAACAAAAATTTTGGGTATTAAAACTCCGACCAACTGTAAGGACCATTGCTTCTCAATGTTTTTTATGCCGATTATTACGTGGAAAAACTGAACAACCGCGTATGGGAGATTTGCCTCCGCAAGATTAGAACATCATAAGAGACCATTTACGTACTGCGGTCTAGATTATTTTGGGCCTATGCTTGTACTATAGGTCGACGTCACGAAAAGAGATGGGGAGCAATATTCACATGCATGACTACACGAGCGATTCATTTGGAATTGACATCATCCTTATCTATTGATTCAGCGATTATGGCTTTACAGCGCATGAGCAATCGACGAGGTACTCCGAGTGAAATATTTTCCGATAACGGAACGAACTTTATCGGAATGAATAATGAATTGAAAGAAGAACTGAGAAAGATAGATCATAATTTATTTTGTCATAAGATGACAAACCAGGAAATAAAATTACGATTCAATCCACCTTTAGCGCCTCACATGGGAGGCACCTGGGAACGATTAATAAGAAGTGTTAAAACGGCGTTATCAGTAGTCCTGAAAGATAGAGCCCCGAAAGAAGAAATACTGAGAACTCTTTTCACAGAAGTTGAACATGTGATCAACAGTCGTCCATTAACGACAGTATCAGTGGACCATCGAGATGAAGAAGCCCTTACTCCTAATCACTGGCTGATAGGATCATCATCAGGTTCTGTCGTACGAGGAACTTTCACTGATAACGATTTATGTACTCGAAAGCAATGGAAAATATCACAAAGATTAGCCGATATGTTTTGGTCAAGGTGGATGACAGAATACTTGCCCAATCTGATAGTAATAACAAAATGGACACAAGAAGCGAGAAAATTATCGGTTGGAGATGTTGTACTTATTGCAGATTCATCAATGCCTCGTAATATATGGCCAAAGGGCATAATTACATCTGTTCATCCTGGGATAAAGATTAAGATTAATTTAGTCATTTCCTTTCATAATAATTTTCTTTTCTTTGAAATTGAACCTACTCTCATTTATTATTATTAATTTACATTTTATTGCATTTTACCAATAACCCTACTATGCCTCCAGAAATATCGAAGAGGAGACTGGGTGATTCGAAGAAGGTTTATCTCGGTGAGTAATAACAACAATAATTTGTTTAAAAATGGTTTAAAAAAAGTTAAATTTTTATTCAACTTTTATTTTTTATCTGTAATCATATAAGATTTAGTAAAATGCAAAATTAGGAAAGAACTGCAATTTTCTAGGTGTATTCTGTAAAAAGTTAGGAAATTACAACAATAATTTCTTTAAACAAATAAAAAATGTATTATAACATCATAATATATTTTATTTATTGATATAAAACAATTTTACTGTAAAAGTTTAACGATTTTATTTTTATTTTTTTTCAATATACAAAAACAAACACCCGGTCAATTTTCAGTATTCTCGTACATACTTTTTTAATTGTTATAAATAAACAAGAAGAAGTGTAAAAAAAATTTATTTTTGTTTTTTTCGAAAATGGATAAAATTTTGTTCAGTGAGTTAAAATGGCGATTTGATTGATACAAAATTCGAGGAGATATTCAACATTATGTATTAGTTGGCCACCCCGGGTGGCCGTCCGGTAGCGCGAAGGTTAAGTGTTTGTAGTTAGTGTACTTCTACATCAGAAAAGTCGACCGTACTTGAGCTGTTCTCCTGACTAAAAATCATAACTGCGTAGTTATGCTTTTTTGTAAGGATTCGCTGCGATTTTTCATTTAATTAATTAGCATAACTACAGTTTTGCATATTTCAAATGAAAATTTGAAATTTTTTTTTTTGCATAATAAAATTCAGCGTACCCGAATTAGTAAAGAAGCACCATTACGTTTTGAAGAAACATTATTTAAAGAAGATATAAATAAAAACGTATTTTGCTAAATATCTCGAAACAACCCAAAGTGTAGTTATGGTGTGTTTAAATCAGGACGGCAGCCTAGTTCTTCGATTTTGTTAAAACTTCGAAATTTTGAAGTGGAATACATGCCAGTAAAAAGCCTCAATTCGATTTTTAAAAAATTTGAAAAATTTTGAATATACGAGGTTTTTAAATTTTTTTTTGAAATTTTTAAAATGGTATATCTTTAACCCATTAACGCCTGAATGCACTGAATTTTTAGTCTGATTTCAAACTTAAGTATTTTCTAATAAAATTATTATTTTCTTTTAAAAAAATAATTTTTTTTGCAATAAAGTGTCCTCTATTCCAATATGATATTAGAAAATTAATAAAAAATTGTTTAACAATATTTTTTTGCATATAATTTAAAAATTGCATGATTTTTTAAATGTTTTTTATTACAAATTCTTAAATTTTTAAGTCAAAAAATTTTTTTGACATCTAATATTACCATAAATCGTGCACTCGATTGTTATAGTTTCAAAAAATATATTGACTTTTTAAATTTAAACATTTGATTTTTCATAATGGCGCCTAAAAACTAAATTTTTTTTGAAAATTTGAAATTTGATGCTCGATGCACATTTTTTAAAACTTTGGCTTGAAAATGTTTACTCGCGGGTTTTCGGGGTCGCTGATTACGAATTTGATATTAGTTTTTTAAAAATCAAAATGGCGGATCTAATATCAAGAAAAAAAATTCCACTTACCTTTGAAAAAACAAAAAATTCGTATTATTTGAAGAACAACAGATACCTACTCATTTGTATTTCATAACGCATTTACATAGCGGGAGAAACACATCTCTACCACCTGGCGGAAGAAAAGAGAATTACAACGGAAAATGTGCGAATTTTTCAAAATGATAAAAACTTTACATGTAAAAGAGTGGAGAAAAAATTTAATTAATGTCAAACAATTAATTTGTCGTCAATAACATTAAAAAATCCTTGATACTAATAAATAGTTATTAATTTTTATTGTTATATTCACTTTTATAATTTGTTCATTATTTTTTATAATTTAAATATTTTATTAAATAAATATAAAAAATGTAATAATTATTAGCATAATAATTGCATATTATTAGATCCGCCATTTTGATTTTTAAAAAACTAAAATCCTTTTTATAATTAATCAGCGACGCCGAAAAATCCCTGAGTAAGGATTTAAAAAAAATCTCACAGAATTTTCAAAATTTTGTCCACCATATTACATCCGCTACTTTTAATTTTGGAAAAATAATATCAGATTCACGACGAGCGACCCCAAAAACCTCCGAATACTGATTTATAAAAGAATTCAATCAAATTTTGAAATTTTTGTTTGACATATTGAATCCGCCATTTTGAATTTTCGAAAACTAATAGCAGATTCGTATTCAGCGACCCCAAAAACCCCTGTGTGCGGATTTGTATAAGAATCCAACCAATTTTTGAAATTTTCGTCCGCCATATTGGATCCGCCATTTTGAATTTTGAAAAACTAATATCAAATTCGTAATCAGCGACCCTGAAAACCCCCGTGTAAACATTTTCAAGCCACAGTTTAAAAAAAA
The DNA here is from genome assembly GCA_032873175.1 of Leptopilina drosophilae. Lineage (NCBI taxonomy): Eukaryota > Metazoa > Arthropoda > Insecta > Hymenoptera > Figitidae > Leptopilina > Leptopilina drosophilae. The sequence continues at coordinate 28,486,035 of CM065482.1, read as the reverse complement.
TGTATATCGAGCATCAAATTTCAAATTTCCAAAAAAAATTTAGTTTTTAGGTGCCATTTTGAAAAATCAAATGTTTAAATTTAAAAAGTCAATATATTTTTTGAAAGTATAACAATCGAGTGCACGATTTATGGTAATATTAGATGTCAAAAAAATTTTTTGACTTAAAAATTTAAGAATTTGTAATAAAAAACATTTAAAAAATCATGCAATTTTTTAATTATGTGCAAAAAAATATTGTTAAACAATTTTTTATTAATTTTCTAAAATCATATTCGGATAGAGGACACTTTAATGCAAAAAAATTATTTATTGAAGAGAAAATAATATGTTTATTAGAAAATATTTAAGATTGAAGTCAGACTAAAAATTCAGTGCATTCAGGCGTTAATAGGTTAAGGAAAATGAATGAAATTTAATAAAATTTTCAGGGAATGCTTATTGTTTACAGACAGTTTAAAAAAATATTTTAGAAAAAAATTTTTTTTTAAACCAATTATTAAAAAAATAATATTTAAATAAACAATTTTTTGAAAAGTGCCATTCTTAATTTTTTTAATAATAATGATTCGATTCCTAATTATTTCACGAGTATTTTCCAAAAAGAAAATTGATGGAGGGTCTGAAACTTTAAGAGATATTGAATTTTTTGTCCTTGTGCGCAACCGTAAAAAGCTCATTTTCCGGCTATAATCGTAAATTTTAACCGAATTCGATTTTTCTTGTTGGAGAATGTCAGGCTGTAAATTCGTAAGAATACTGTGCAATTTTTAAATTTATATTTGTTTAAACAAATTGATAATATTATTGCTAATTACTAACTTTTTACATATTGTACCTAGAGAGGTGTATTTTTTTCTAATTTCCCAGGCAGAAATCAACGACCGGCTTGGTACCGGGCCGGCTGGGGTCGAATTGCGTAAAAAGGTCAAATATTTTCCGAATTGCGGAAAGGGTCTTCTTTTATTTTTCCGAGTTGCGTAAAATGGTCAAATCTCAAGCCCTTCTCCCACTCTTTTGCCATGACTGTAGAAGGAGGTGCTGCCGAGAAGGAGGAGTGATCGACTAATGAGTTCATTAGGTCACACCTCTACCCCCAGTACATCTAATTTTTGCTAATAACACAGCGGTACATAGTTGCATCTAGACGGCCAGACATTTCTCACGGATCGGGCTCGTAGTAAACACTGGCCTCTGAGTGGTCTCTTCAAGGGACACCTGTCAAAATTTTTTTTTTTTGTTGTAAGGGGGATTGGTTCTGGGTTCTAAGTACCTTCTAGTACCAACTAGAAAGTCAATTTGACTCCCTTTCTACATAGAAAAGCAAGAGGACTTCTCTCTAAACGTGAAGCGGAACTAGGTGCGGCGGGCTTCGCCCGCCTCTGAGTGGTCTCTTCAAGGGACACCTGTCAAATTTTTTTTTTTTGTTGTAAGGGGGATTGGTTCTGGGTTCTAAGTACCTTCTAGTACCAACTAGAAAGTCAATTTGACTCCCTTTCTACATAGAAAAGCAAGAGGACTTCTCTCTAAACGTGAAGCGGAACTAGGTGCGGCGGGCTTCGCCCGCCTCTGAGTGGTCTCTTCAAGGGACACCTGTCAAAATTTTTTTTTTTTTGTTGTAAGGGGGATTGGTTCTGGGTTCTAAGTACCTTCTAGTACCAACTAGAAAGTCAATATTTGTATATAACATTTTTTGAAATTTTTGCGTTTTTTACGAGTTAAATGCAAAAAATCAGACTTTTATGGTGTTTTTTATGGTTTTTACTATGAAGCTGAACTATTCGACTATTTTTACTATGATTTTCGTAATTACGCAACAAAAAACATTATAAGACTTTATTTTTTTATAATTAGATGTCCTTTTAGGTGAGAGTATATTTTAACCACATTTTATGGAATTTCATGGTTTTTTGCATTTTTCTCGAAAACTATCAATTTTAGAAAAAAATGGTGAATACAAAAAATGTATATATATATATATATTATACATAAATATACATAGATTTACTGTATACACCCATTTTTTTAAACACGCCAGCTAATTAATATGAATTGCTAATTTCGGTCAAATGCTGACAGTCCTAAGCCTGTACAAAGTGTGAAGGAAAAAGTGTGAGACAGGGAAACCCCTTTCTCAATCGTCTATACTTGAGGGAAAACCGCTGTATCGTCCCGCCTTTCTAGCAACTCCTGAAACCGACTGCAGAGTAGAAGGGGAAAGAAGGAACGGAGGAGTAATGGGGCCCTTTAACTTACCGCCTTCCGCAATTCGGAAAATTTTCGGTCCTCTTTTGACCGCCTTACGCAATTCGACCACGCCGACCGGGCCGGTACCAAGAGCGGACTTGCCGGTGCCGGCGTGAGACCGGCATTACCGCCGGCCCGGAGCCGGTCCAGTCAACAATGATAACCCGGGAAATATCCGCCACGGTGCCGGTAAACCACCGGTCCGGCACCTTGCCGGTAAAGCATCGGCCCGGTACCGGGCCGGTTCTTGTTTTCAGTGTTTTCGTACCGGTTTATTGCCGGCACACCAGCGGCGATGCACCGTGCCAGTGAAATTTAGACACCGGCCCGGTGCCGTTATTTCTGCCGGCTTGGAGCAGGCCCGGTCAACAAAGATAACCCGGGAAATATCCGCCCCGGTGCCGGTAAACCACCGGCTCGATACCGGGCAGGTAGTAAAAAAAAAATTATTTTGTAACTTTTCTGCCGGCTTTATGCTGGCACGGTGTCAGATTAGTATATTTTATTAACAACACATTTTTACATATATTAAACGTTAAACAATATTATTTATTAATTAATTTAATTGTAAACACTAAATAGAATGCTGAAACATATGAATTATTATTAATTGTTAACGAAAAATCTGAAGACATGAGGAATTGAACTCCGGACCCTCAGGCTGCAAAGTCGACGCCGCATCCGCTAACCTAAACCTGCTTATGAAAAGTGAATGGAAAGTTCATATATGAAGTGTGACACCAGGACTAATTACAAAATGTTCTAAATTATTAGAAAAAACCTTTTCTAAAACACAGTTTGAATAATGTAATGTCAAAGTTAATAATTATAATAACATTTGTTAATGTCATTATACGTTGGCACTAAGGCTAAAGAAAAAACGCTGGCATGGTACCGGCCCGGTACCGGCTTTATAAAAACAACTTGCAGAAACTTAGTATAATGAAATTAATATAATACCTTGTTAGATTATCAAAATTTTATAACAATAAATCAAATAAAACCTGACGAAAATTATTTTAAACGAACAAAGTTATTATAGGATGTCTAGTAATTCAGCAGTAACAAATTCCCGGATTTTTGAGTGATTTTCCCAGACAATTTAAAGCTGAATTAATAGAGTTTAATGAGATGTAATTTTTCCAACTATGTAAAAAAAGGTTTTAAAGAACATTTGATTTCGAGAGATTTGATTTTCCTATTCTTCCGAATAGTGTAAAAAAATTTCAAAAAATTAAAAATTTAGACTTTTTAAGACACAAAAATATTATGCCGGCCAAACTTGTCGCCGGTGTAAAACGGTATCAAGTAGTGGAACCGGGCCGGTACTAATTTTGATGCCGGCAAAACTACGTTTTCGGTGTAAAAACGGTATCAAGTAGTGGTACCGGGCCGGTACTAATTTTGATGCCGGCAAAACTCCGTCGCCGGTGTAAAAACGGTATCGAATGCCGAAACCGGGCCGGTTGTCTTTTATTAACCGGCCCGGTACCATAGTGCCGGTACTGGATATTGTTCAACGTTACTACCGGGCCGGTTGTCTTTCAGAAACCGGCCCGGTACCACAGTGCCGGCACCGGTTATTGTCCGACTTTACCACCGGGCCGGTGTCGAACCGGTCGTAGGCATCGGCACACCACCGACTTTTCTGCCTGGGTTTGCAATTTACGGGACCTAGCATAAATATCAATGCAAATATAAAACATAATTATTTATTATTGAATAGTATACTTAAAAGATACAGTTTCTTCTTATCATGCAAATTTACAAAACTTTTTTGATATGCAGATTTACATTAAAAATTTAATTATAATTTAAACAAAAATAAGAACAATAATTTATTTAATTATTAATTAACTTTTAATTAGGGTTGGTAAAATTTCTCCCAATTATATTATTTTTCTTTCAAAAAATTTAAATTTTTGTAATTATCCTTAAAAAAGAAAAAAAACTTTTTAAAAATATAAAGCTAGTTAAAAAATTGTTTAAATAATTCTTAACAATTATATTTAATATTAATTATGTTACTTTCCTTTCTAAAAGTTTATTTCATTTAGTTTTTATTTAATATTTATAACCTAGTAGCAGGCTTTCGGCTGTCGAAGAGCGATTACGAAACTATACGACATTAGCCGAACATTTTAGTCGAGCAGTTCCGAAATTATCCGAGCCAAATTTCATGGCATTTAAGACATTTAAGTTTAATTTCTCTTTAAATATAAATAAGTAAAAATTTACGATTAGATTGGTGGAAACGTCTATTCATTTGTAAAATCTGCTAATTCAAAAGCAAAAATTCAGTTACCAATTCAAATTAGTAAATATTTTTACTAATTAATTTAGAGAGTTTTCAATTATTACTTATGTTAAGATATTACTTTTAATTCATTCGGCAACCATGTATGATAAATTTTAATTCTGATTTAACCCAAGCATACAAAAACTTTGCACAAAGCGACGCTATGCTTGAGGATATTTGACACTCTGATAACGTTCTAAGAATGCCTTTAGCTAAGGAATGCTTATGATAAAATAATTAGAGGAACAAAGAAAATCATTAATTTCTTTCTCGCTCTATTAAATAAAAAATATATTCTCTAGTTATTAATAATTGTACCGGCGCAATCGATGCTGCCTTCACCGAACCTTGCGGCAATGTTATTTAAGGAAAACCTGAATATTAAATAATAATAAAATTTGATCAATGTAAATTGCTAGATATGCTAATTTGGAATTTTGTCTAAAATCAGGGAGATTATAATAAAATCACAAATCCGAAAATTATAAGAAAGGCGCAATGTTGCAGCCGATATACATATATTCGTCATCACTACCTAAGAAGACGCGCTGTGAGGTTGCGCGTGTGTGGGGATGGTCGGCGGCAACACACACACCCATGCAGCCGCCGGTCGTGAGCACCAACACACGTACTGGCTTCCCCGGCTACAGAACTAATACTTTCACCGACCCCATGCTACGGACACCAACACAAGCGCGCTATGCTCGCCTCTAATCGCTACCTTGTTGTGTGTAGAACTTTCCTTTCCTCTCAGGGCCCATAAGCTGTAGTATGCAGCATCAAAACAAACGCACGTGCGTTACAGCTGACTCAAAGCCACGAGGTTTACATGCATCCTGCTATTTGGACTTATGCAATTTAAATTCGTGCATCAAATTAGATGCACATACAACAACTTGACAATAGTTAAACATTTTGGTGTAAACATTTTCGTTACAACAAAATGCCGGAGGACTTAGGTTACAAGTATATGTATTTATACGTGTAAAAACACGCAAATAAAATGCATATATTAATAAGCTATAAAAAGTAGGAACAATATAAGTACAATAAATAAATTATATGCACTATAATAATTAGAATGAATAATAATTTATTAGTTAAACAATATAATTATTATTTAATTTCTTAATTATTTCAAGAAAAATAATGTCTCGAAAAGTATCATATGTATAGACCGTTTCCGTTCTCACGGACCTACCGTGAGATCCAAAACGTCAGCTAAAACGCATAGACCAATGGGCCCATGATTTACTCCTACTCTTTACTCCTTCTACCAGAAATTTTCCGTCTTCCCCACTTTTTGCACTAAAGGTAAGGGTTGGAGGCTTGTCGCGAATTAAGAATCAGAACAGTACGATTTCTCGCTTCTTCTCGAAAACACCTCTCCTGGGTCTAACTCAGTAAGTGTTTTGGGACAGAGAAATTTCGCGATTGTCCGTCCGCGACCCGGAACCCGAATTTCTCGTTGAAATTTAGGGCAGACGTTAACTTCAAAAATTCTCTGAGCCGGTGGAGTCCAGTGCGGGCTGAATTTAATGAGATTTTGAGATCAATTATTGATCCTAAAATCTTGTTATTCACGTAACCGGCCGGTTGCATAGATATTGCCCGCGTCCGTCTCAAATCTCAGTGGCCCACAAGCGCGATGAGAACTTCGATCGAATTATCGGTTGCATAGATATTGCCCGGACTAATTCGATAAAAGTAGATCCGCAGTGAGTTATACACTGTTGGCGAGACGGCCGGTTGCATAGATATTGCCCGCGTCCGCTCACCACAGGTGCATCCTCGCAACCAGAAGAAAGTTGCGCGAATCTTACGTCGCGACTTTCAGTAAAGTCAAAAAGGAAAATTTTCGCCCAACGGAGGTTGTGAATCGAAAGAGGAGCAGCTCCGCCGGTAGTTCGTAAGTAATTATGTATCGTATCCATTAATCTATACACACAATTTTAACTGTAACACCATAACCTTTCTATATTCAAAGAACATTTTCCAATAATAAATGATTAGTGTATTCATTTAAATTCAACTTTTTACTTACTTAACTAAACCTAAATTCAAATCCTTTCAACAATAATTCACACAACGAAGCAGAACGGCAACTTTTAAAAGTAGGATAACGATCCCCACAAAATTAAACAGAATCTTAAAACATTCTGGCAGCTTGGTGCCTCCCCAAATCAAAATAAAGGGCCATCTCAAAAGCCTAATTAATAAATTTATTTCTGGTTTGTAACAAGCTGATGGTGGCAGCGGTGGGATTTTCCTACGCGTTACCGCCCCGCTTCGTTACCTGGTAACAATTGTTACCAGTGGCACCAACATTAAAATTTTAGAATCACTTTCTTTAACTCTATTAGTGTAAGTAAGAGGGCATTTCTCTTGCCCCAAGTATCCAGTGATTTAATAACGGAATATTTTAAATTCATAGAAGAATTTTGTTTTGAAAGACTAAGAATTTGGCTCTCCAATTTCGGTTGTAGATGACGACTGATTCTTAGTGGATTTTGGCTCTCCGACTTCGGTCGTTGATGACGACTCAATCTATCAGAACACTTGCCTTCTAGAATTTATTGGGTTTTAGGAATCTTATAAAGGAAAGATTTGAACATCTAAGTCTCCGGTTGATTGGGAATTTGGCTCTCCGACTTCGGTCGTTGATGACGACTCATTCCTAGTCTTGATCTTGGGTCTCCGACTACGGTCGTTGATGACCACTCGATCGACTGTGAGAAATTGATTTCAAGTGGATCATAAATAAGATTTGTTTTTGACCCTGAAAGATTCTGTTATTTATCAGGATGAATTCAAACCATGCCTAATAAACCGAGATTGCGCGGAAAACGTTCAAAAAAACGAGTTCGCAATCAAACTCAACCTGGAGAAATTTCTGAACCAACAAAAGAAATTTCATCCCCGGTAATTTTCAAAAGACCTTTAACACCCCCTATTAAAGAGAAACAACCTTTAAACGGTTGGAAAGAATTTTCGGATTTCTTTGAACACCTTTTAAACAAGGCTGAGGCCGAAATTAATAAAAATAATAAACGTCGAGAAATAGAAAAACGTGTAAGATTAGCGTTGAAAGAACGGGAAGCAAAGGAATAACCTTATCAATTCTCTATTTCATTGCTTCAATGACTATTTCCGATAATTCCAACATCTTTAGTAATACCTTTGCTACTTTGCCAATTCTGCAAGGTGAAATAGTTACGGTTTCCATAGATTTGAGTTACAAACATAATTACATTTGTGAAACTGCTCTAAAACCAGATTACCCCATTGTAGAACATCCAACTGGGGCCTACCTAAATAATATCTATGTGGATGTTCTTGGAACAATATATCTTAAGGTTGAGAACCAAATGGTGTGTTTTCATGTGGTAGATTCCTTCTACTCTCATACTTGGGCACTAGCTCCTGCTATCCTTGGGCGAACAAGTTGCGTCGGGTTGGGTTTCTTCTAAATAATCCATAAAAGAGTTCACCACCTACTACAACTTATTTCCTAAAATATCCTTTAAGGTCAACTATTAATAGTGCTTTAAAAACGTAATCGTTGGGACTAGTTTCGACTAATCTTAACGACTAGTAATACAACCTCGCCGTTTTGTGGGTACAAGGCCGCACGATTGGAAAAACTTCTGGTCGAATCCTGGTGAGTTCCAATTGGAATTCGGAAAGCAGGAAATTTATTTTCTTCTTTCCCTTACACTAGGAAGCGCCGTTGTGAGTACTGATCATCCCGCCTAGGAGAGCATCTCTGGCTGAACTTGTATTTATCGCACTGTTATAAAAAAAAAAAAAAATTATTTTTAACAACATGTCACCCAAAAATGTCCTCTGATCCAAAGAAACCAAAAAGAGGAAAACGCGCCGGTAAACGACGCATCTTGATCACACAGGAATCAGCTGTGAAACCAGAATCCGAGCTTTATTATAGCCTTATAAAACCTTTGGTAAAGTTCAGACCTATTTGTAAGGTCACACCTATCCGTAGACAATTAGAACCTGTCCAACCACTTTCGGTACAACCACAAGTTCAAATTATTGAAATCGACCTCGATATCGAGGAGGCCTTAGCACAGCGGTGGATAGCTCGTGCGCAAGAAAATCATGCCAGACTAGTGCCTGTACAACGACAAAACATCAACCAACCTGACGGTGACTCAGACAGTACACTTGAGTATGACAGTGACGTTATGATTATTGACTAAAATTAGTTAAATGTGCTATCAACACCCGATACCGGACATCGTTCCCCTTTCAATATTTCAACTTCCTATTCAACCAGAATTCATTCCTCCCCCTCCTGGAGTCGTTCCGATCACTGACGCCTTAAGACGAAGACATCGGAATAGAATTCAAAATAGAAGACAAATTCAACCTTACGGTAACCTAACATCAAACTAGATGACTGACGTATACTATTTTGCGACCTATAGCAATAAATTTCCAATATTAGGACCAGAGTTGCTTACACTAAACGAACTGAAAGGCCTTCCACTTGCACTCATTTCTTCTGCCCATCTTGTTTCTGTAATTCCTAACATTAAACCGATAATCTCAAGGATTGAAACTACGAAGATTAAGATCATTGCAGGAAATCTCTATGTTTCCTCGAAGAAGCTTACTCGTCAATGGGTTTTCCCAAGACCAATGGTCTGAATTGTCCGAAGGAGTAGAAGCTGTAGGGGAAAGATATGGTTATCTTATGGAAGAAAATTCGGAATTATCCAAACGAGTGTCAGACCTAGACTCACAACTAACCCTCCTGAATAGTTCGTTAGGCACACTTGCACAAGCCACTTTTGCCCATTCCCTATTAGTTGCCAGCATTGAGAAAAGAGCAGGTAAATTGAAGGCGGCTATGGATGCTTTGTCTAAAAGATTAGAAAACTTAAAAATTGAGTAATGACCCCAGAGTGGAAGAATATACTCTTCAATAACTCCGAAGAACACGTACAACGGGTGGGAAGATTGTTGGTATTTTATTTTCGCGAAAGTAGAAATCTAATAAGATCCAATTCCAGCTTAAGAAGAAAAATAGAGGCATTAGAAACTAGGGTAGAACTGTTGAAATCCTTAGTCGCACAAGAAAAGCGACGGTATATAGTTCTTACTAAATCTATAAATGAATTAGAGCAATTATTGCAGAATTTGAAATTGTAGATTCAAGTCTTTAATATGAATTTCACCATAGAATTGAAGGCGTCCTCTCCATATTCCACCCCAGTTATTATCGTCAAAAGACAGCAGAAACAAAGATTCAATATCTGCTTCTCTAAGGTAAATCAAGTAATTAAATTTCAAGAACCATCATCAACAAAACAGGCAAAACAGTAGACGGTTAGATCCCCTTCTGGCCCAAGTTGCAGGAATTTTCCGCGGTGGCGAATCGACCACCCTTTTAAAAGTTGCAACTACATAATCATTTCTTATCTGTATCTATTCACATACACCTACACCTTCTCTTTAAATACAAAACCGTAAGTATAAATTTCAAAATTAATATAACACATGCACTCAAAATATCCTCGCACAACCATGGCTCAACCCCCACCAAATCTCGACGCTAGTGTAGCCACTGCCCTTGATCGGTTCAATCTACGAACGAGTGCGAGCGACATCCCTCTTTTCGACGGTAGACATCCCCCGCTAAAAGAATTCCTACAAGCCGTGCAACGTGCGGGAATTTTCGTAACGGATGCAGCGGAGCCCGAATTTCTTAGGGCCGTCCAGAGTCGATTGCAAGGGTCAGCTTGGGATAGCTGCAAGCACCGAGAATTCAATAGGCTAGACGAACTAACTGATCATTTAAAAAATCGGTTCGCCCCTACGAAGAAGTACCAGTGGTACTTTGAAAGTATAATAACGCTTAGGCAAAAACAGTCAGAAACGGCTAACGATTATTACGATCGATTACAGGGTTTAATCGGAGGAGCTCGCCAGGCCCTCGAATCAAAATACAATAGGGTATTCGTGGACGCTAGAAGAGGTGATAATGCTCCAGAACACACAGAAAGCAGTATTATATTGCAACCTATTCGTGAATGTGCACTGGACGCGTTTATAAGAGGTCTTTCTACTGAAGTTTCAAAATTCGTAGACACTAGAAACCCTCGTAATTTGGAAGAGGCCTTAGAGTTTGCGAAACATGCCGAAGATCGCGAAAGTTACAACGAAAAATCGCGGTCGTCGTCTTATCATATATCACGAACAGAGGAACGGGCGAGATCCCCAAGCCCATATTCGCGACAAATCGAAAAACCCCACCCTGCGGCAGGACGTAAACCAGATTCTGACAGAGATTCGAATCCTGTCAGTTCTTCCTCTAGGTATACGTCATCAGACGTGCTCCACCTCACTCCAGAGCAGCTTGGAAGTTTCTATCGATCCATCATGCCCCAGTACCCCCCTCCGTTCACATATCCTGCACAACCTCACATGATCCCACCTCAAAATCCACAATATCCAACACCTTTTGCATACCCACAATCGCCTTCTCAAGTTCCTCTCAATCCTACAAATATACCGAATCAATACCCCAGAACGTCACAGAACTATAGAGCTAGTACAACTCCACCACGGGCCGCGTCTCCAGCACCTGTTAGTAATTTAAACTACCAGCAGACTCGCCGCCCGGACGCGCCAGTGAGTCCAATCCCGCAGCGTCCGAAGAACGTGCACTTCGCGGAACACTCAATCGGATCTTTAGAGCAAAATCAGAGGCCGAGGACTCCCCAGTAGTCCAGCTCAGAGCCCCGGAATTCAGACACGATAAAATCAGGTTCCTCGTAGATCCTGGGTCGGACACTAACCTCGTGAAATTGTGCGCATTAAATCCTGTTCTCACACTTGTTCCAGACAAGTGCCTTGAGATTACAGGAATTACCAATCATGCGGTTAGAACATTGGGAACCATTCAATTAACCATTGAAAATGTCCCGGTGGAATTTCACGTCATTAGAAATTGTTTTCCAATCTCGACCCACGGTATCCTTGGGAGACCGTATCTGCGACAGGTCCAAGCCCAAATTTCTTTTAGGCATAACACTCTCGTGACCATATCTTCCCCAGTGACCCCCATCAATTTTGTTGATAAGGAATCACTGGAAGCTAAGAGAACCTTAAGGTCTGAAATCAAACCGTTCGCTCGAGTCCTGCGTATAAGATCCCGTTCAAAAAACCCCGTCGCGATAGACATAACGAACCCGGAATTGAAAAAAGGATATCTTCCTCGAATCGAAACCCCAGAAGGACTTTACCTGGGCGAGGCCGTAGTTACGAGTAAGGATGGCGTGTGCCATGCTATGGCTATTAACACTACCGAAGAAGATATCGATATAACCCTTAAACCTCAGGAGTTAATCCCGTTCGATTTCTGTGAATTCCCCGGTGAGGAATTCACAGACTCTGAGGCCGAAGGTGCTCAAGTCAATTCAGACCAGACCTACGCTGAAAGGGTCATCAAGGTCAAGAATGCGTTATTCTTGTCCCATCTGACCCCGGAAGAGCGAAAGGTCGCATTAGGATGGGCGGAAGACTATGCTGATATATTCCATTTAAATGGTGAACAACTCTCGTGCACTCACCTTATTCAGCATAGGATTCCGACCATTGACGACAAGGTCATCCATAAGAAACAATATAGGTCCCCCGTCGAGGCTCTAGAACAAATAGATACCCAACTGCAGAAACAATTTGACAGCGGAATCATAGGACATTCCAGTTCCCCATTCAATTCGCCGTTGTTAATTGTTCCTAAGAAACTCGACGCGTCAGGTGAGAAAAAGTGGCGCATTGTGGTAGATTATAGGGCTCTAAACGAAAACATCATAGGCGACGCCTTTCCACTACCTAACATAACCTCAATATTTGACAGATTGGGCACCGCACGTTACTTTACGGTATTTGACCTTGCCAGTGGCTTTCACCAAGTGGAAACCCACCCCGACGATAGGCACAAAACTGCCTTTTCATCCCGAAACGGTCACTATGAGTACAAGCGGATGCCTATGGGCATAAAAAACGCCCCTCCCACGTTCCAACGATTACTAAACAATGCTCTAAGCACCATGCTCGATGCTGAAGCATTTGTGTATTTAGACGACATTATAATTTATTCCGACACCCTCGAAGAACATGATCGGCGAGCGCGTAGACTCTTTAATAGACTTAGAGACGCTAACCTGAAACTACAGCCAGATAAGTGTGAGCTGTTAAAACCAGACGTTGCGTATCTAGGTCATATAATTAGTGAGGACGGAATAAAGCCAAATCCGAATAAGATCACAGCCATCAGAAAGTTCCCTCTCCCAAAAACTCCTAGGGACATTAAAAGTTTTCTTGGTCTCTCTGGATACTATCGACGGTTCATCGAAAACTACGCTAAGTGGGCCAAACCCTTAACCGAACTCTTAAAAAAGGACACTGAGTGGAAATGGGAGAAAGCCCAAAAGAAAAGCTTTTATTACCTTAGACGATATTTGTGTAGTGAACCCATTTTGCAGTATCCGGACTTTAGTGAGACCTTTAAACTAACGTGCGACGCTTCAGAACATGCTATAGAGGCAATTCTAACGCAAGAAAAGGACGGTATAGACCTGCCCATAGCATATTACTCAAAAGTGTTGAACAGTGCGGAACAAAGCTACCCTAAGGCTGAAAAGGAATGTCTAGCCATACTATACGCGACTGAACATTTCAAACCCTACTTGTACGGTCGTGAGTTTATTTTAGCCTGTGATTTTGAACCCGTACACTGGATGACTTACATCGATAATCCGGGACCGCGAATCCAAAGATGGAGAATTCGTCTGCAGAATTATCAGTATAAGTTTGAGTACAAGCCCGGAAAAATCAATAGGATTGTAGAAGCGCTATCTAAAAACCCTGTTGATGAAGAAAACGGGTCGAACTCAGATTCCAGTTGGTCAGAATCATTATCCTCGGATATCGAAGAACCTACACCTCGGAAGAAGGTAACTACCGGTAAAAAGGAACCGAGCGATCTCAAACCAAATGAGAAAGTGAAAACGTGTCGGGCACTACCTATCATGCGTTCCTCGACTAGCGAAACGGAAAAAGGTGCGCGAGTGAACCCGAAGGAAAGAAAAGAAAACCCTAGTGCGTCGACAACTCGACAACGAATCGGCAGTCTACAGGAGGGTTTAAAACCGAAACAATCAAGGCCACAACCTGGACCTCCCTCTAAGACTGGAAACATCCCAAAAATTGTCAATCCGAAAAAGACAGGAAAATCAACCTTACCCGAAAGATCTTATGCTACTGCGGCAATAAAAGGAGTGACCGAACCAAGGAAAACAATTCTAAAGCGTCCAAAGGATCCGGAACCAAGTACCAGTTCGGGTCAACCAAACGGTCCAAAGGGTCCTCCTACTAAACCCAACTTAAAATCTGTCAAGATGAGTGCCAAGGAACCTTCTCGTCGAGGACGACCTGTTGGAAGTACCAAATCTGCAATGGCTGACAGTGACGAGACCTATCGACCCCCGCAGAATGTCCCCGTTAATGAAGCGGACGAAAGCTGCATCGCCAACAGGCTACGACCCCGAGGAACCACTGCTCTAAAAGAAGGTACAGCCCTGGAACCACCCCATTCATCATCAAGTGATGAAAGTGCAACAGATGAAGGAACAGATGAAGATTCGGATCCCCCAGTGTTCCGAGAAGACTATAGCGCTTTCCCTCATCTTCCTGTTTATACTACTCCACCCAAACTACCTAAACCTAAAACCAACGCCCCTCAAAGCCAAGGCCCTGATTCGTACACGGACGTTTTCGTTGACGGAGCTTGCTGCGAAAATGGAGGATTTAGTCCAAAAGCAGGAATTGGCGTCTGGTTTGGACCAGACAACCCCCTGAACATCTCCAGACGCTACAATGGACGACAAACAAATAATGCTTCAGAAATCGAAGCAGCCACAATGGCAGCTCGACAGGCCAGGAAGGCCGGCATTAAGAAACTCAGAATTAAAACCGATTCCCGATACTTAGTGCAAAGTGTCGAAGAATGGTTACCAAAATGGCGACAGAACGATTGGAAAACGACCGAAAACAAACCGGTCAAGAATAGGAAGCCTTACGAGCGATTAATCAAGGCTATTGAACCTCTTGACGTTGTTTGGGAACATATTCCTGGACATGAGGGCATCATTGGCAATGAGAACGCGGATCGTCTAGCTAGAGAAGGCGCTCTGAAGAACCCCGAACCGGATTCGTCACCATCTACAGAATCGGAACCAGAAGAGTTACCTCTAGAAGAAGTTATCGTCACAGGTCAACGCAGAATTGATAACAGTGATGACGAATCTAGCGAATCAGAGGATCAGAACGCGGAACAGCGATCACCACTCAACGCTAAGCAGTTGATCCAGGAAGTGTCGGAGTCTGTTAATAAATTCGACCAATCAATTGCAAACGTCGGATTAAATTTCTCTAATCAAACAAACAATACTCTACTTTGGGACTATGAAGGCCTAGACCATAGTCCACGGAGACAATATGTTTCTGAAGGCGAAGAAGATCAAGAACATCTGGACTATTTAGAAACTCTTGATCCTGCCGATGGAACCGATGACGAACTCTCCAAAAGAGTAAAGAAATTTTTGGATGACTTCAACCGGAATAGAGCGAAAAAATTAACCGAATCAGAAGAGTTTTCAATTGAGCAACCTGAATTGCCCACCATAGTGAAAGGATCACAAAAGGAAACTCCCGTAACTAGCAAACCCACTAAACCAAGGAGACAAAGCACGGTAAGATTCAAGGATATCCCAGAGGTCTTTGAACACTCAACGGATGATCGAATGTTCCAGATGGAAACGGAACTAGCTACTCCAGGACCATCAACTGCCCCACGTGCACAATCCACCCCGTTTACGAGATTCAAGGATGAAAGTGTCGACTTTAACCAGGAGATCATCACGAGGAACCAGGGCATGAAACCTAGACGAATACAGGATACAGAAGACTATGTAGCAAAGAGGTGCGCGCCTTTTAGCTCTTCGTTCCTAAAATTCAAGGATTCTTATGTCGACCCCCCATCATCCCCTGATACATCTAGTGAAAGTGAAAGTGATGGTGAATTTGAGCCCCAAGAATCGAAACCAACTAACAGTAATCCTTTCGGTAATGTAACTAATCAATGGACTGAACCTTTGACGTACAGACGAGACAACTATGCCCATTTCCTTTCTGAAGATTGTGAACCGGTCGATCCAATCTCGAAACTGTTAGTCGCTACAGAAAATATTGACTTACAGGACATTAGGGACAGTAGGCCCGTCAAAGGACAAGTTTTTATCACCCCTAACGGTAAATACAAAGTCTTTTCGATCATTGTGAAAAAACGTCATTTTGATGAAGTTTTTTGGAAGGATGTTATAATCGGACTAAAAAATTTAAGAAAAGCCCTAGCATCCAATAATCAAAATTCTTGTCGAATGGCAAATTCCGGGGACCTACTAGGTACTCTTCCCCAAAATAAAATGTCGGAACTTGTCGCAGGAATTTTCCGCGGTGGCGATGCTACCATCACCCTATGCCACGGAAGAATCGAGGTACCCCCTGTCGAATTACGCGATAAAATCGTTTCCGAATTCCATTCAAGTTTGATGGGTGGACACAAAGGCATAGGCAAGACCTACCGACGAATAAGGGAAAGATACTATTGGCCCCGGATGCGTGAAGATGTCACCCAATATATTCGGAAATGCAAGAGTTGTTTCGAAAACAAACTTGCCAGAGCCCGTACCAGGGAGCCGATGATAATTACCGATACTCCGGCAATGCCCTTCGACAAGGTGTCCCTGGATACAGTCGGAAAATTGCGAACAACCCCTAACGGAAATCGGCACATTCTTACCATGCAGGATAATTTTTCTAAATACTGCATTGCGGTCCCCATTCCGAATATCGAAACAAAAACAATCGCCCATGCGGTAGCCACGAACTTATTCTCCGTGTTTGGAGCTCCCCGTTGCATTTTAACGGATAGGGGAGCAAGCTTCGTGAGCACCTTGATGCGTAAGTTGGAAAGGATCTTCGGCGTTAAGCAACTTACGACATCCGGTTACCGCCCACAAACCAATGGAGCTCTTGAGAGGAGCCACATCGAACTGACGGATTATATTAAACACTACGCAAAAGATTTCGACGATTGGGATCGTCTGCTCCCATTTGCTATGTTTAATTATAATACGTCCGTTCATGAGGCAACCAATTTTACCCCATACGAACTCGTGTTCGGACACTTGGCCAAAGCGCCTAGTTCGTTACCCCAAGGGCCCGAAGTCGAAACCTATGGATCCTATCTAAAGGACTTAATCACACGGATGAACGAACTACAAAATTTTGCCGCTGAATATTTAGTTCGATCAAAGCAACGATCAAAAGAAATCTATGATCGTAACGCACGACCTTTGAGTGCCAAGATAGGCGACCAGGTGTATGTCTTTAAAGAAGTTCGGTCCAATAAGTTCGACAAGCGAGCCGAAGGACCATACACCCTCGTAGGATTCACGGAGAATAACAATGTGATCCTCGAAACTAACAACGGTGAAAGATTCGCGAAACATATGGACAAGATCAGAGCCACCAAATTATGAGACCTAAACCCCAGCTCTAGATCCCTTATTAACCTATTTTTTTTATTTCTAGAATAACCCAAGGAAAGATGACAACTATTGACATGACTATGCTATACCTATTTTCAATCCTAGTGATGACAACGGAGTGGACCTATTCCCGCGATGTGGAGATGACCACTGCTAGTGATCGCTACCAGATCACTCCCTTCAAGTCCAGCAGCGGAATATACTTCGAATATATCGGAGAAGTCAGGCGATCCGTTAGCAACTGGAGGATTGCCGTATTCCTGGACGTGGGCAAGCAGACTCGATTCTTCGACGACCTGAGGGCCAGACTGCAGCGAATAAAACAACACTGCAAACCTGACGAAGAATGGTGCAACGAGTTAGTTGAATATTATGATTGGGAAGATAGATGGGAAATGGCCTCAGAACTTCAAAAACAGTTTCGAGTCCAGATCGAAGAGTTGGAAAATACTAAAAAGACCTTACCATCCACGATGACTACGCAATTACGAGCAAGGCGTTCGGTTCCACTACTGGGTTTCTTGGGAAAGATTGCAGGACCAATCGTTGGAGTATTAACCTACGACGACGGCGAGAAGTTCAATGCTGCCATTCAAGACCTCAATGAAGCGCAAGCCAATTTGTCACACCTTGTCGGAAAACAAACCCACGTAGTGAGATCACAACTCGACTCGCTGCACTCTCAGGTACAACAACATGGATCCTTGTTGAAGGAATTACAGGAACAACTCCAAGTTTTGATTGCCGTAGGAAGTACTAAGTCGAAGGCCGAAATGGAGAGGAGAAATCTAACCTATGCTATCGCAAAGGCAATAAGACTGAGACTGGATCACAGCATGCACGCCACCACCACTATGTTAGAAGCAGTTCACGAGGCCAGGAAAGGACATCTACACCCCGGTCTCATAACATCCGAACAACTGGAACCGATCCTGCGTGAAGTGCAGGATAACCTCAAGGATGTTCAGTTCCCTTTGACTGGACCAAGAGTCAGCATCGATGAATTGATGCGCATCTCCACCATCACCATCCTGTGTGAGAACCATCAAATTAAAGTTCTCGTTGATATCCCACTCCTGGAAAAATATAACTATCAAGCCTTCAAAATCCACTCCCTCCCAGCTGTTCAGGAGATTTTTGAAAATAATACCGGAAGAGCTTATATAAAATCCAAATTTGATTACCTTGTCATTGATGAAGATCAGCGGATGTACTTGCTATTAAAAGAGCAGGAATGGAATTCGTGCAAGTCAACAACATCATTTCACGCCTGTCTTCAAGGTGCTCCTATCTATGATCTCCGTGAAAGAGCATCTTGTGAAGCCCTGCTCCTAGTTCGACCCAACGTAGAAGCTTTTAAATTTTGTGATGTTCGCATAACCAGTGAAGCAGATTCCTACTGGAAGCCTTTGACCACCATTGGAGGTTGGATGTTTTCCTTCGCCACCCCGGAAATAGCAACGATTGCTTGCCATTCCATGAGCCCCATTAAAATCATGCTGAGTGGAGTTGGAATACTCAAATTAGGTCCTGGATGTTCACTCAAAACCAGGGACGCTATAATCCCAGCCACCACTTCCCAAGATGGACTATCAGAATTTATATTCGAATCGGATCTACATTTAAACTTGACGAAACTTTCTCCAACATTATTGAAATATAATCACCTGCTAGCGGACTCAAGAGACTTAACGAAATTCGCAGTTGACGGTGACTCGAAATCAACCACTTTCGAATTGAACTCCAAGACATTGGATGAACTCGAACAACAGCTACAAGAACTTGCCTTACAACGGCACCATAGAGGAACATACTCAACGTTGATCTACGGCTTATATGGGGCTATTTCTCTGCTGTTCATACTGCTCATTGTGTACCTATGTCGAGCACCACTTAAAAACAGAACCTATAAGCTGTCTCAATCTATCTTCTCGAAGCAGAAAGATGTAAACATCCAACCGCCCCAACGAAGAGAACCGGTGATTAAGATTCCAACACCGAAGGAAGTTGCTGGAATATACGAGGAAGTTCCTTCCACTAGTAAAACCGCCGCCAAAAAGGAGGAGGTAACTGTACACTCAAAATCAGTTACGTTCGAGCCAAATGCCACATCAAGGAAGGAGATAAAGTCTGCAACGTCCGAAGATAGACCATCAGTGAAGATCAGATGACTAACCGAAAGATTAAGTTCTAAGCTGCATGGAATCCAGATAGAAGAAACTTCTGTAAGAACGAGTCAACCACCACCTTCTCGCCAATAGCCTCCACAAAATACACCACCGCAAGACAACAAGGAATATCCTACGTTTGAAGAGGTTAGTGCTCACAACAACTTCAACAGACGTCTAAGGTAACTACCCGAAAATATTGATTTCATAGATCTACCATGAAAAGAAATATATAGCGGTAAATAAGTTCTCTGAGTTGCACCCATATATTCATGAAATTCCAATTCAAGTTTCCACATTACAAAGTATGCATTACATAACTTTAATATTAAAATATTTCTCATCCTCTCCATAAAAAAAAATAAAATAAAAAAAAAAATATATAAATAAATAAATTTTTAAATCTTGTTTCGTTCTATACATAAAAGAAAAATATGCTAAAGAAAATTATTTGTTATTATAATTCAAACATCAGAAGGTTTAAATCTTCCAGATAGACTAATCAATTTATAAAACGCAAATATAAGGGATCTTTTTATGGGTTGTCTAAATAATAAACATCGATTGCGAGTAAGTCTGGTTTATTTTACAAATGTATAACTATTATAAGTTTTGTTTAAAAGAAAAGGGGCTGGAAGTCCCGAGTAATATTGTAAGTAGATTATTCTACTTTGACCCACAAAGGGTTTCCACAGATTTCCTGTCCTTCTACAAAATGTACGTTTCTCGGGCCGGGCGTCCTTAAGTCAGGTAGCCGCAAAATGTGAGAACAGCTTGTGCATCTCCAGACGTGCGGACGCAACTGATAAATTACCTCTCGGGGGAGATCGTGAAAGATATCCGCCTAAAAAAAAGAGAGATATATATATATATATATATATACATATACATAATTAATACTTATATGCTCACTAAAATAATTAAAACAACATAGGTGCTTAATACCGTACCCGAAAGGGCCCCATCGCGTTGATGCGGTTCATTTCATCCTGAAAGGCCCCAGTGTGGTAGGTACTATCCACATCCTCCCTACGGTGGAATAGTTTTACATGAATCATCTCATGTAGCAGCGTCCCAATTAGTTCCTCCTCAGGCAGCAGCCTGTGGACCTCCCAGCTTATCCGAACGATGCGCTCGCTCAAGCTGGTATATCCGGAGGTTTTTGTCATCTTACGCCCCCAGACGATGGTATATCCCGCCGAAGCGAGCTCTCCATTAAAATATATTGCATCTAATCGATCATATAATCCTTTTAGGTCGGGCCGTCCGTCCGTAGTGCGCTTACGCTCTGAGAAGCGTAACCCATCTTCTAGGGGTTGCTGCTGTGACCGGGTTGCCCTGCCGCTCATTTCGAAACTCTACCTAATATAAAGAAAATAATAAAAAGTCGTATTACCACAAGGTTTTATGAGTTGAGAAAAGACAAAAGAGCCAAGAAAAGCAAATACTGCCGTTAGAGTGTCCAAAACGACAGTTTTCCGGAACGCCCCCCTTTAAGGCCATTTTTAGGCCATTTCCGTCAAAATTTTCGATTTGTGAAAACAGGCCAAGAGTTGGAGCTAGGGATCCAAGGAATACTCCGGTACACTCCAAACGAAAATTGGTCAACTTTTGTAAAAGTTATTAACAAATTACGAAGACTCCCCCCTTTAAAGCCATTTTTAGGCCATTTCCGTCAAAATTTTCGATTTGTGAAAACAGGCCAAGAGTTGGAGCTAGGGATCCAAGGAATACTCCGGTACACTCCAAACGAAAATTGGTCAACTTTTGTAAAAGTTATTAACAAATTACGAAGACGCCCCCCTTTAAAGCCATTTTTAGGCCATTTCCGTCAAAATTTTCGATTTGTGAAAACAGGCCAAGAGTTGAAGCTAGGGATCCAAGGAATGCTCCGGTACACTCCAAACGAAAATTGGTCAACTTTTGTAAAAGTTATTAACAATTTCTCAATTAGTGTCATAATCGTCGCGCGAAGAACTCGTCGGCGGGCGTCGCCAACCGAGCGAACGCCGCCGACCACGTACGATGGTTGCTGAATGAAGGTTCTTGTTTTATATACATACGAATTTCGCTTTGTAGGGATTGAACTAACCAAACTAGTTTTTTTTTTACAATATCAATGGGTGAACTGAATTTGTTTGACACCTTGTCTGACAAAAGCAGATTGATTAAAGACACTTAAATTTTGAAATTTCAATAATTAGTATGTTTAGTTTTTAAAAAAAAAAAAAAAAAAAAAATTTTTTCCCAAAACTCCATAATTTTGATAAAACTTAGAAAATTGTTTAAAAATTAAAAAAAAATTAAACTTTCTGTTTTACAATTACTATTCTGCTTACAAACTTACTACTTTATCACAATTTGCTAACAAAATTTTATTCTAAAGAAAATAATAAATAAATAAAAATTACATCATTTTTACATTTAAATTTCCAAAGTAATATATTCATAAAATTTTGTTAAGTGATTTGCGTAATTATATTTCTTATTATAATTGTAACGAAATTTTATTTCTAATCATATGTACTTATCGATCTTTATTACGAAAATAGAATATTGTTGGAAAAAGAAAAATTTTGAATATTACCTTTATTGAATTTTGGAAATTATGATTTAGAAAAATGTACCTTAACTATTGTTAAAACATAAGAATGAAAATTAAAATACTTGCAGAATTTGTAATTTAAATTTCATAAAAATAAAAGAAAGAAAAAATGATAAGGGGGTCTTTTACTACAAGCGGATTTTCCTCTTAATATTTGCGTGAGAGGAATTCTTTTCCTACTAAAGGGAAGTTCCTTTAAGTTGTTTCCCTCAATTATTAAATGATGTTGGTTACTATTAATACGAAATATTCCTTCAGTAACTTATTAATTTATTTATTTAACTATAATAGTAATGTATTCATGTTTGACTAAAATTTATAAAATTTTCAAAGTTAAATTTAAAATAAAGTAATAATAACACAAGCCTGTAAATAATATTATATTGATAAGTAAGTTGAGTTTTAAGATTAAGAACTGAATTTCTTTCATCATAATTTCAATATATGACCTTTTGACAATTTGTAAAGAAAAGGAAAGAATTAATTTTGTTTACAACGTCAAGAGACTTGAAATTATCCATTTGACACAAGAGGATTTCGTTTAAAAATCAAGAGAAATCATTTCATATACTGAACAGATTTTCTTTCTCCACTAAATTTTAACCTTTTGTATTCAAGGGACTCTGTTTGCAATAAAATTAATTCTGCTTGTAGTTGAAATAGATTTAAAGGGAGAATAGTTGTATGTTTAATGGATCAATTCTGTGAGTGCTAAATTGTTTTCTTAAACGAAAAAAAAAAATTTTTTGGATTCAGTCATCTTACAACTAACAAAAGTCATTGCGGAATTTCAACTAATATACTTGCTCTCTGAAAGAAATGGACAATACAACTTGGATATTTAAAACTAATTGAATTCTAAGAATCAATTCGTTAAGTTGAATATTGTAAAGGAATGAATGTGAAAACGGACAAGGAAATTTTTAGGGTGTGGTTGATAGAGATGGTAGATATTAGAGAATTTTTGCTAAGAATTCTTAAAAATAATAATTGAATTTAAAACCGTACCTTTATACGTCTCGAGTCGTGTCAGTCCTCTCACCTGTTGGCCACTCCACAAAACAAAGAAGGTAAAACTTCACAAAAAAAAGGAGAAAAGAGATTTATTTCTGAATAAACGGAACTATTCGTGTTCATGTGGTTATACCCCGAAAGCCTGATTGCAACTAAACTCCTAAGAGTGCTTGATGAGTTGGCACGGTCAAGTGTAGTTGGGTCGGTGTCGGGTGTACCTGCGATGACGTCACAAATTATCTACTGTTACCAATCCCTCAGTAGCTTGATTTCAACTAGGAATGGCATATCGAGATTGACCTTGCCAAAGTCAAGCAAGGCTTCGTTTAACAAAATTCCCGGTTTCTCCCGGTTATGTCCTATTTTTCCCGAATCTTCTCTCATCAGACTTCAATTTAATTTCGAACATAAATAAATCTTAAAATTTTTTTTTAAAACATTATTGAATTAAACAAAGAATTTTCTTATCTCCCTATAATTAGAATTTGATTTGTCGATTTTATTAAAATTATACTTAATTATTAATCATCAATTAATTACTTTACTTTAATAAATATTTAATTGCCCAAGAAATAAATAAATACCAATTGTTGGCACATTAAGAAATTTAAAGTCGTTAAAGTTTAAGAGAAGTCCGCTAATTTCTCTGATTACTTCAGCAAAAGATTTAAATGAAATTCCTTGCAAAAATGAGTTTAGTTATTACATTTTCTGTTCTTCTATTTTAATAAAATAAAGGAAGAAGTTCAATTATAGAAGGAAAGTCCCAAATGAAGATGAATGATTTAAATCATAGCCAGGGGATAAAAAGGTTGTAATCTAACTGAAATGTTCTCAAATAAATAAGAAAATCCTTTTATTCTAAAGAACTATTCTCACCTTAAAAAAAAAAAAAAAAAAT